>OFHU01000428.1:0-667500 GCA_900245905.1 Lacerta viridis
CTCCCTCCAATTATTACTAACGATGCCAAGATTTCTTACTTGCCCTTCAGCCCAAGCTCAAGCTGATGCGAGTTTTAATCTGTCCGTTTTTGAAAACCTTAAGTCATCGCCGTCAATTTTTTTTATGTTGATAATTTAATTTTGTCTCTCTGGCAAACCGCGCTGCCGAAACAAGCCGTGTGTAAATTTTATGGAACAAGTACAGTGGTGCCTTGGTTCTCAAACTTAATCCATTCCGGAAGTCCGTTCCAAAACCAAAGCGTTCCAAAACCAAGGACCGCTTTCCCATAGAAAGTAACACAAAGCGGATTAATCCATTCCAGACTTTTAAAAATAACCCCTAAAACAGCAATTTGACCATTGATCCATAGAATGAAAGCAACAAACCATGCACTGCAGTCGCACAATCAATCCATCAGTAGCTGAAGTGGGTTCCACAAAAACAAAACAAAACTCACAGAAACGCAAAATGAATAGCAAAAACGGACAGACCTCATCGTAACTCTCAAAACGGAAGCGTGGCACTCAAAACGGAACATATTCGGCTTGCAAAAAAAAGTTCACTAACGCAGAACACGAAGTTCCGGGTTTGCAGTGTTTGGGTTCCAAGTTGTTTGAGTACCAAGACACCACTTTAAATGAACGATTTGGAAGAAACCTTGACCGTTGTAACTCCAGAATGCTCTTGTTCAATAGTATAAAGCCAGCATAGAACACAGGAAGCTGAATTGGACTTCTGGCCCATCTAGCTCAATATTGCCTACACTGACTGGCAGCAGCGATTAGGGTTTCGGGCATGGAAGTCTCTCCCTCCCACCCTTGCAGTCGGGGATTGAACCTGAGAGGCTGCTTTTGCCGGGACCCTCCTTGCAAAGACCCACAACTCTGTTCTCCCCACGGAAATGCCCGAGATCATCTCTGATGTGAACCACTGAGAAGGCCTTCTGCAAACAGGATCACGGGCGTTAAGCGGAGGTGGGGAGGGGGGAATCTATCTGATCTTTAACGCTCTCTTCCCCCCCCCCCAATTTCTCCCCAAAGCTGGCTTCCTGTCGAGGGACCTCGGGGCATCTGCAGCTGCTGCGAGTCGAGGAACTGCGACCGGGTGCCGGGAGAGCAGCCCCTGCGAGTCGAGGAACTGCAGCCGGGTGCCGGGAGAGCAGACCCCCAGCTCCTCCCCAGACCCCGGGCCGTGGAGATGAGCTGGCAAAGGAGCCTGCCAGGTGAAGGGGTTTTCTGAAGGCTTTGAGGTCGTTTCCTCCAACCCTGCCCCCCCCACCCTCTAGAAGAAGAGAACGCTTTTGGTTTCCTCCCGATATGAACTGGATGATAATAATACTAAAAAAATAACTTATTATTTATACCCCACACATCTGGCTGAGTTTCCCCAGCCACTCTGGGCGGCTTCCAACAAATGATTAAAAATATATTAAAACATCGGTCATTAAAAATGTCCCTAAACAGGGCTGCCTTCAGATGTCTTCTAAAAGTCAGGTGGTTGTTTAACGTTTCCGAGCACAATTCAAAGCTTTGGTGCTGACCTTGAAAGCCCTAAACGGCCTCAAAGGCCCAGGATACCTGAAGGAGCGTCTCCACCCCCATCGTTCGCCCGGACACTGAGGTCCAGCTCCGAGGGCCTTCTGGCGGTTCCCTCCCTGCGAGAAGCGAGGTTGCAGGGAACCAGGCAGAGGGCCTTCTCGGTAGTGGCCCTCCCTGTGGAACGCCCTCCCACCAGATGTCAAAGAGAAAAACTAACCATCTGACTTTTAGAAGACATCTGAAGGCAGCCCTGTTTGGGGAAGCTTTTAATGTTGATGAATTATTGTATTTTAACATTCTGTTGGAAGCCGCCCTGAGTGGCTGGGGAAACCCAGCCAGATGGGTGGGGTAGAAATTAATAATAATAATAATAATAATAATAATAATAATAATAATATTAATATAATTATTATTATAATAATATGGGCATCTGTTTGGCCTGTTTGGCCACTATGAGAACAGGATGCCTGACCAGATGGTCCATTGGACCTTTTAAACTCACCTGCTTTCTGGCTTCCTCTTGACCACAGCCGAGTTGACCGCACCTCAGGCCCACCTGACGCTGGGACCCCTCTATGTTTTCGACTCCCCGGAGAGCGTTGCAGACTTCCCAGGAGACCCGGCCGGCTCTCAGAAGATGGCAGTGGAAGGTAAATGGGACTTGCTCGGAGCAATCTTCTCCTTTTCTAGTTTCTCTTCCTAACTTTCCAAGAAAGGAACTGTAAGATGCTTTCTCGGTAGTTTTTTAGGGGTTGATTTCCATCCTCGCCCATTTCCCTGGAAATGTCTTTTTTTGCTGACTTGCCACTTACTTTTTTTTTTTTTTTAAGCATCTGAGCTTGCTTCGGCCAAAAACTGCTTTCAGAGCATTTTAACAAAAAATAATAATAACTTAAAGTTATGGTATGTAAAAAGCAGAAAGTTTGTGTCGTTCCCTCCTAAGACTGGAACGCGCGGGGGTCATAGAAGGAAGCAGAATTCTGGGAGGTTTTCAGGACAAAAAGTAAGAGATGCAGCACATAATTTGACCCCCGGAACTCACTGCCACAAGATTAGCAACTGATGGTTTTGCAGGCAAGGAGGGTGAGGTTTGGATGGCTGCTGGTTGTGAAAGGTGTGTTTTGCTTCCAGTATTGGAGTGAGTGTTCCGGTTTGCGAACTTTTCCCGTAAGCCGAATGTGCTCCGTTTCGAGTGCCACGCTTCCGATTCGAGTGCCACGCTGTTTTTGCTATTTATTTTGTGTTTTAGATTTTGCGGCTTTTTTCGTTTTGTTTCTGTGAAAGTGTGGAACCTGGTTCAGCTACTGATTGATTTGACTGTGCGACTGCAGTACATGGTTTATGGTTTATTGCCAGGGGCGTACCCAGGATCAAAACTGGGGGGGGGGGCAAGCCATGGTCGTTCAGGTTGTGACATTTCAGCACGGAAAGGCGAATGAAACCAAAATTTTAGGAAAATTATATATAATTATAGCAGTGCTTTATTACGGTAGTTATTACAATTATTTGCTTGAATTTTTTAAATTTTTTTATTCTAGTTACATGTCTTATACCAGGGGTGGCCAACTCCCAAGAGACTGTGATCTACTTTCAGCAGTGATCTACCCCGTTTTTTGGGGTTCAGCTCAAAGTTGTTGACCTTTTTTGGGGATGAGGAATGCCCCGTTTTTTAGGGGTTCGGTTCGTTTTTAGATTACTGACCACATTATGTAAACAGCAAACAAAAACAGCTTCAAAAAACAGAAAAACTTTCCCCCAAACAGAAAGCCCCAAATGGCTGAAAAACTCAGTTTCCCAGGATCCTCAGCCCTCGCAAAGGAACTACTCACCATGCAAGGGAACTCAGTTTCCAAAGCTCCCTTGCAACGATCAGCCGGCGCAACACACACACACACAGTGTCGGCCAAGAGCTCAATTGTTATTGAGATTTTGGGAGGGGGAGAAAGACCAGTAGTTTTTAGGAGAGCTTTTTTTTCCTTTTAGGCTGCCGATAACCATTTTATTTTATTTTATTTTATTTTATTTTATTTGCTTCTGGGAGGGGCAGCTGCCCCCCCTGCCCCCCCAGGTACACGCATGTTTATTGCTTTCGTTTTATGGATCCATGGTCTCGTTAGGTAGTAAAATTCATGTGAAATGGTTGTTTCAGGGGTGGTTTTTCAAAGTCTGGAACGGACCGGTCCGTTTTGCGTTACCTTCTGCGGGAAAGCGCGCCTCGCTTTTGGAACGCTTTGGTTTTGGAACGGACTTCCGGAACGGATTCAGTTTGAGAACCAAGGCACTGCTGTATATGTCAGCTCAAGTCGGTAGAGCACGAGACTCTGGATCTCAGGGTTGTGGGTTCGAGTCCCACGCTGGGTAGAAAGATTCCTGTACTGCAGGGACAATGACCCTCGGGATGCCTTCCACCTCTACAACCATGTGATTCTAAAGTGGGAAAGGGGTGGCTTTATATTTTGATGGGGGAGGTGAAGAAAACCCAGCACTATCTGACCTGATGCAGTAGGGCTTCCCGTTTTCATTTTGTTCCCAGGAAATTGCAGAAGATGCAATTATCTCCAAGGCTAATTGGGGAAGCCTCAGAGCTCCCTCTAGTGCTGCAGAGCTGGTACTGCCAGAAGCAGGATTTAAATGCTGTTTTTGAATATCCCTAGGAAGATGGGAGGGGGAGGTTCAATTCAGGTTGAACAGACTCAATTTGCACGATCCGAAACAAGACTAGGGCCGAAACGCAGCCCGTCCTCCGAAATCCACACCCCTCTGAATTATTGCAATGTGCTTCTCCAGCCTGAGTAGTGGGTACAAAAGAAATGCATATGCTGGTGTAAATCGTGCATAAAAAGGCATATGTTTTTTGGGGGGGGAATTGTAGAATTGGAAGGGACCCCCAGGGGTCATCTAGTCCAACCCCCTGCAATGCAGGAATCTTTTGCCCAATATGGGGCTCGAACCCACAACCTTAAGATTCAATGTCTCGTGCTCTTCCAACTGAGCTGTCTTATGTTAGTTGTATTAGTTACTATATTAATTATTTTTATTATTGCTTTTTTCTGCAGTACACACGCCCCTAAACATTTTGCAAATCTTTGTACTTTTGTACATTTACTATATTCTTCCCAATTTGAACTATAAAATGGTGGTTTTGAGTCGAAATGAGAGTACCCCTAAACATTTTTTTTAAGAAAAAAAGCACTGATGATGATGATTATTCCATCAATACATTATTGCTTTACGGTTGTAGGTGACCTGGTGAAATGATTCTGTGGGGCAACTAATCCGTATAAATCACAGGGTTGTATTTGGGGCGGGGTGAACTGCGTTGAAATCAAACCTAGATTAAGCAAGTCCAAAAACTTCGACACGTCTGCCCTGAGTAGGTTCTGCACTGGAAACGACCGATAATAATGAAACGCGGCAATTTTATTTTCAAATAAGACTGCATCTGGCTTTGCTAGCTGGCAAATACACTATGCTAAATGTTGGGTGCAGTCCTGTGCCGCCCGCTGTCGGGTTGAGCTTCTGCTGCTAGCTTCCTCGCATCGCCCCTGCTCTCCAGATGCGACTCTTCTCTTCCCCCACCGACAGATGGATGGATAAACTTGCTCGCCCTGGTCTAAGGGGTCAGGCAGCTGCTGGCAGCCTCAGTGACACAGATCGTGTGCACTCTCTGAGAAGTCGGAGCATCACAGCTGACAGCTCCGCACCCTGGGATCTGACCCCGTTTGTTTACATTTCCAAAAAGACTTTTTATTGCAGTTCTGTGCAGAGGAAGAAGTTGCCCGCAAAATCATAGTCTCCTCCCCCTCCGTGCCCTGTGATGCAATACAATTGCAGAGAGAATCCAGGCAACTGGGGGGGACGGACGGACTCGGAAGCAAAAAATTGGACACAAAAGGCTGCTTAGAATTACAGTGGTATCTTGGTTCTCAAACACCTCAGTTCTCAAACAAGCTTTGTTTTGACTATGGCAGACCAACACGCCTGCCTACCTGTAACTGGAACCTGGAACCCAAACACTGGAAACCCAGAAGTAAGTGTGTCCGGCTTGCAAACTTTTTTCCAGAAGCCGAACATGCTCTGTTTTGAGTGCCACACACTTCTGTTTGGAGTGCTGTGCTGAGATCTCTGTCCGTTTTTGCTATTTTGCGTTTTTGGGTTTGCGGCTCTTTTCTGTTTGTGTCTGTGCAACACCAGTTCAGCTACTGATTGGATAGATTGATTGATGCAGTGTGGCTGCAGTACATGGTTTATTGCTTTCATTTTATGGATCAATGGTCTCGTTAGATCAGGGGTCCCCAAACTAAGGCCTGGGGGCCGGATGCAGCCCAATCACCTTCTCAATCCGGCCCGTGGACGGTCCAGGAATCAGTGTATTTTGACATGAGTAGAATGTGTCCTTTTATTTAAAATGCATCTCTGGGTTATTTGTGGGGCCTGCCTGGTGTTTTTACATGAGTAGAATGTGTGCTTTTATTTAAAATGCATCTCTGGGTTATTTGTGGGGCATAGGAATTCGTTCATTTCCCCCCCCCCAAAAAAAAATACTAGTCCTGGCCCCCCACATGGTCTGAGGGACAGTGGACTGGCCCACGGATGAAAAAGGTTGCTGACCCCTGCGTTAGATAGTAAAATTCATGTTAAATGGCTGTTTTAGGGGTTGTTTTTAAATGTCTGGGATGGATTAGTCCATTTTTCATTAGTTTCTATCACTGTATGGAGTTGAAAGGGACCCCAAGGTTCATCTAGTCCAACCCCCTATGCAATGCAGGAATCTCAGCTAAAGCATCCATGACAGATGGCCACCCAACCACTGCTTAAAAACCTCCAAGGAAGAAGAGGCCACAACCTCCCAAGGGAGACCTTTCCACTATCAAACAGCTCTTAATCCTCTGCACCTCCCTCTTAACTGGATGGGATGTTGCATTCCTAAGGCAGGGGAGAGATTCCCAGCTATCAAGGAACACTCAGGTCCTCTAGGGTGACAACTCAGTTGTCAGGCAAGCCCGACCCATTTGCAGTAACCGAAATAGCTGCACAACTCGGCACCATAAAACCCCCTCTGGTTTAAGAACCATGCGTGCAAAAACAAAGTGAATATTTCAGAGAAATTTGTGGGGAAATGCCAGTGTTTTGTCTTTTAAATTACAAACCTTTCCAGGGGACCCAGGCTAGCGCCTCAATGAAATTCCTTCCTTGCTTCGTATTTGAAGTTTTACTGTTCTTGCCACATTGAAAGCTGTTTCCTTTGATCACATTTGTGGTACTTACGATTCTGAGTTGTCACAAGATAGCCTATTATTGGAAATAGCTATTGATTTTCTCATAAATTAAGTGAAGGTTTGTGCATGTGTGGCAAGTAATAATGCATAACTACTTTGTGGTATAAATCTGCTTCAACCATTTGTGAGTAAGGATGTGTAAGAATAGTTTCCGTGCGATATTCCTTGCTGGGTTTTATTGTGTTACGATATTGTCTTCCTTAGTGGGTTCTGCAAACTGCTATTCTGAAAAACACTTTTTATAGGGCATGGAAGGGGGAATTGCAGGTGAGTTTATGGAACCAAGAGGCTGGTGGCCAAAAAAATCTTTGGGAATAATGCATGCACACGAAAGCTCATACCAAGAACAAACTTAGTTGGTCTCTAAGGTGCTACTGGAAGGAATTTTTTATTTTGTTTTGACTATGGCAGACCAACACGGCTACCTACCTGTAACTGGAAAAATAGATACGGAAAAATAGAAATTTTTCTCCCTCGCTCATAGCACGAGAACTTGGGGACATGCAATGAAGCCTGAACGTTGGCAGATTCAGGAAAGATGAAAGTCCCCTCTGCTCATAGCTAGACTGTGGAACTCCCTCCCACAGTGATAATAGCTGACATGTTGTTGTTGAGTCGTTCAGTTGTGTCCGACTCTTCATGACCCCATGGACCAGAGCACGCCAGGCCCTCCTGTCTTCCACTGCCTCCCCCATAGTTTGGTCAGACTCATGTTGGTAGCTTCGAGAACACACTGTCCAACCATCTCATCCTCTTGTCGTCCCCTTCTTCCTCCTTGTGCCCTCCATCTTTCCCAACATCAGGGTCTTTTCCAGGGAGTCTTCTCTTCTCATGAGGTGGCCAAAGTCTTGGAGCCTCAGCTTCAGGATCTGTCCTTCCAGTGAGCACTCAGGGCTGATTTCCTTCAGAATGGATAGGTTTGATCTTCTTGCAGTCCATGGGACTCTCAAGAGTCTCCTCCAGCACAAATTGCTGACATAAAAAGGTAAAGGGACCCCTGACAGTTAATTCCAGTCGCAAACAACTCTGGGGCTGCGGCACTCATCTCGCTTTACTGGCCAAGGGAGCTGGCGTTTGTCCACAGACAGTTTTTTCGGGTCATGTGGCCAGCATGACTAAGCCGCTTCTGGAAACCAGAGCAGCACACGGAAACGCCGTTTACCTTCCCACCGGAGTGTACCTATTTATCTACTTGCACTTTGACGTGCTTTCGAACTGCTAGGTGGGCAGGAGCAGGGACCGAGCGACGGGAGCTCCCCCCGCTGCGGGGATTCGAACCGCCAACCTTCCGATCAGAAAGCCCTAGGCTCTGTAGTTTAGACCGCAGCCCCACCCACGTCCCTAATTCCTGACATAGATGCCTTTAAAAGAGGATGAGGATAATTCATGGACAAGAGGGTTATTGATGGCTACTAGCCACACTGGCTCTGCTCTGCCTCCACGGTCAGAGGCAGCGATACTTCTGAAAACAACAGGAGGGGAGAGGGGTCTTGGGTTCAGGTCCTGCTCGACTGGGCCATCTGGTTGGCCACTGCGAGTGCAGGATGCTGGGTGAGACTTGTTAACGTTTAAGCAAAAGGCAAAATAAACAAGTTGGGCCCCTGGCCTGACCCTGCCAGGGCTCTTTTTAAAAGTTCTTACGAGACCAAACACAGCTCCTTTTTCTGTTTCTTGGCAGAGTTCATGCCAGCGATGGAATCCAAGGTAGATGTAATGAGACCCTCCCTGCCCTTCAAAGACCCGGGAAGGTCGGCCAACATCTCGGAAGAGCAGGAGGATAATCCTGAGCCGCCAGTGGATGGTACGTGCCGGGCAGTGGTGTGGATAGCACAAGCTGCGAACAAAAAACATTGCCCTGAGAAGGAAGAGCAATTCGATTTAGAAGCTAGACTGCTGGGTTTTGTTTTTTTAGCTCCCTAAAGCGGTATACAGAAATGGAATTGAAAAGAGCGAGGCAGCGTTGCAGAAACAGGAATGATGAAAGAGCAGGGCCCTAACTTTATGGATCGTGGGGGGGGGTGAGTCTAGGTCTGTGGTTCCCAAATTCATGGCAGAGAGGGCTCTGGGTGGCTGTGCTCTGCCTCGGTGGCGTAACGGGGTTTGCCAGTGCCCGGGGCACAAAGGGTGAACAGAGCCTGTGCCAACCCAGCACACACCGCCGGAGTGACCCCCCACCACCAGAGCCAAGTGGGGCTGCCTGCCCGCACGTGCGGGGAGCCCAGCTGGCCGATGCGGCCCTTGGAGGGTGAATCCCCCCCGACACCTGTGGAGAGGAGCAAGGAGCGAGCAGGTGCTGGCCAGGCAGCCATGCAACAAGGGGGCCGGGGATGTGGCGGTGAGGCCAGGTAAGTCTCCAGGGCCCAGAGACCCCTGTTGGCAGGACGGAGCCAGCCAAGATTCACTTGTGGGGATGGGGATCACTGTCTGCTTTGCACCCTCTCAAAATTGTGCACCCCACAAATACTACACCCCCTGCTGTTCCTCCACAGTTGGAGGGAGCAAAATTTCCAAAAAACAGTTGTTGGAAACAACCCGTTTTTGAACAGCTGGCCCTACAAACCAGCCTTAGCTGTTCACACCCGGGCAGGTGTGGGGGACTCCCTGGTCCTGAATGGATCAACTGTGCCCCTGAAGGACCAGGTGCGCAGCCTGGGAGTCATTTTGGACTCACCGCTGTCCATGGAGGCGCAGGTCAATTCTGTGTCCAGGGCGGCTGTCTACCAGCTCCATCTGGTACGCAGGATGAGACCCTCCCTGCCCGCAGACTGTCTCGCCAGAGTGGTGCATGCTCTGGTTATCTCCCGCTTGGACTACTGCAATGCGCTCTACGTGGGGCTACCTTTGAAGGTGACCCGGAAACTGCAATTAATCCAGAATGCGGCAGCTAGACTGGTGACTGGGAGACCATATAACACCAGTCCTGAAAGACCTACATTGGCTCCCAGTACGTTTCCGAGCACAATTCAAAGTGTTGGTGCTGACCTTGAAAGCCCTAAACGGCCTCAAAGGCCCAGTATACCTGAAGGAGCATCTCCACCCCCATCATTCAGCCCGGACACTGAGGTCCAGCTCCGAGGGCCTTCTGGCGGTTCCCTCCCTGCGAGAAGTGAGGTTGCAGGGAACCAGGCAGAGGGCCTTCTCGGTGGTGGCGCCCTCCCATCAGATGTCAAGGAAATAAACAACTATCTGACTTTTAGAAGACATCTGAAGGCAGCCCTGTTTAGGGAAGTTTTTAATGACTGATGTTTTAATGTATTTTTAATCTTTGTTGGAAGCCGCCCAGAGTGGCTGGGGAAACCCAGCCAGATGGGCGGGAGGATAAATAAATAAATTATTATTATTATTATTATTATTATTATTATTATTATTATTATTATTAATTATGCATGCTACTTGGCCAACTTTCCTTGAGCAGATCCAGGGTTGCGGCCAATGCTTTCTAATTCTTTGCAGTGTACATGAGGAGAGGCCCCATCTTCATCAGTGAGGCCGAAGAGGGTTCTGGGTTTCCGGACCTAGTTGAAGCAGCAAGGCCAGGTATGGAGTTTCCCCAGAACTGCCCTTATTGATACTTGATTGCATGTAGCATTTGAGAGCAGGGGAAGGTTGTGCGTATCTCCTGGGTCTCCATGTAAAAGCTCTGCATCAGCTGCTCGAGTTCTGCCGAGCGTAGAATCGTAGGATTGTAGAGTTGGAAGGGACCCCCAAAGGTCATCCAGTCCAACCCCCTGCACCGCAGGAATCTCAGCTAAAGCATCCATGACTGATGGCCATCCAACCTCAGCTATAAACCTCCAAGGAAGGGAGAGTCCACTACCTCTCGTGGGAGCCAGCTCCACTGTTGAACAGCTCTTAATTCTCTGTTCCTTCCTCTTAAGTGGATGGGGATGTTGCATTCCAAAGGCAGGGGAGAGATTCCCAGTTATCAAGGAACATGTGGGAATGTTTAGGAGTGCGGATGAGTATATATTATTTTATATATATCATCCCAGCTTGTGTGAGCAAGCTCCAAACTTAGCAGAGTCACATTCCCTTTTAAAACACAGCAGAAAACGGTTGCATAGGCTTGCTAAAGCCTCTATAAGAAATATATATTCCTGGTATATTCCCCTTGTTCCCTCTTAAAAGCAAAGACACAACAAAGTACTGATTATTAGATATAATAGAGTTTACTTACATTCATCCATGAGTCACAGTACTGTACAGGCTCAAAGAGGCAGATAAGTTTAGATAAATCTATTTACATGCGGTGAAGCTGCTTCCATATGGGAACAGGCTTCACCTCTGCTTCTCTCAGCTGCAGGCTGAGAGAGAGCATCCTGCTTGTTCAAAAGACGAGGCAAAATGGGAGTCTTCTTTGGGATCTTGTTCCCAGGTAAGACCACACCTACTTCTGGTTCCTGTAACTCAGTCCAGGTAAACAGGAAGTTAAGCCTGGAGGACTGAGTTACCTTCATGTCCACTCTAGCAGTGTTGTGTTTGGCTGCTCTGTGTTTACATCCCACAAAAGTCACTCAGGGGTTGGCCTAAAGCAGTGTTTTTCAACCTTTTTTGGGCAAAGGCACACTTGTTTCATGAAAAAAATCACGAGGCACACCACCATTAGAAAATGTTAAAAAAATTAACTCTGTGCCTATATTGACTATATATAAAGTAATTCTCTTGAATTTTTCAATTTTTCCCACGGCACACCAGGCAACATCTCGCGGCACACTAGTGTGCCACGGAACAGTGGTTGAAAAACACTGAACTAAAGCATCCCTGACATGTCCCCCACCCCCCTGTAACCCCCTAAAGCATCCCTGACGGATGTCCCCCACCCCCCAACCTCTGTTTAATGGCCTCCAAGGAAGGAGAGACCATCATCTTCTGAGGGAGTCTGCTCTTACTGTCAGACAGTTCTTCTGAATGTTTACTTGGACTCCCCTTTTCTATTCATCCATTGCATTTTGACCCCACCTTTCCCTCCAAGCAGCTCAAGGTGGTGTGCGCCGTTCTCTCCCCTTCCCCATTTTTATCCCCACAACAACCCTGTGAAGGAGGCCGGTGCTGAGAGTGAGCGACCGGCCCAAGGTGAGCTTTCTGCCTGAATGGGGATTTGAATCCCGGTCTCTCCTAGATCCTGTTCTGACACTGTAACACCCATTCGAATCCTGGCCTCTGGGTCTTGCTTCGAGTTCCGCCGCGGAGCTCCCTTTGTGCAGGAAGATGGCGCAGCTCCTTGCACTGACCCTGACCCTTTCTGCCCCCGCAGAGGCGAGGAAAGCGCTGGAACTGAAGGCTGAGGTTGTCACCATGACCCTCGAAGGTGCTGTCTCCAGGGCGGAGAACCGTACTGCCTCCAGGGCTGCGGAACTCACTGCCACTGCGTCAACAGCTGCCCCCGGAAAAGGTGAGGCAAGGGGATTGAGCAAATGTGACTCTTGACCTTGTAGTCTCAGAGTTTGGGATGTTGTTCTTCGGTGATCCCTCGTAATCAAGTAAGATTGTCTTCCATGAACACGGTCTTAACAGTGAGTCCGTAAGTGACTGTGGAGGCCAATTCTGGATCCACACATCCTTCCACAGTGGGGACATTGGTTTCCGGGCGGGAGTTGATCACGGTGAGGATTTGCCAAAAGTGCCTTCCTCTTAGCACGTTTCTCCCTTGCGTCCTGAGTTCGAGTGTCTTCAAAGCCCACGACACCTTTGGTAAAGGCTGTTCTCCAACTGGAGCGCTCGCAGGCCAGTGTTTCCCAATTGTCAGTGTTTATATTACATTTTTTTTAAGATTTGCCTTTTTGTTGACCACCAATATTACGCTTTCCATTTCTAAGTTCGGAATAGAGTAGTCGCTTTGGACGATGATCATCAGGCATCCGCACAACATGACCAGTCCAACGAAGTGGATGTTGAAGAATCATTTCTTCGACACTGGGGATCTATGCTTTTTTTTTTCAGTAGTAGACTAGCATTAATTCGCCTGTCTTCCCAAGTGAACTTTGGGGTGTACCTCACCTGACAGCCCCATCTGCTAGTAGCAGGTAGTCCCATAAGCTGATGTTTTAACGCTGTGTGGCACAACTCTTGTCTCCAACGCCTCTCATTCCTTACCACCTCTCTCGCTCCAGGGTGGAAGCCCACCTTCCAGTTCTTTGCCATGGTTCTGATCATCGTAGAATCCACCATGCTCCTCATCCTTGCCGCCGTTCACCTGTCCCTCAGACACCACGGCCGTCCGCGTTCTTCAGCTCAGCACGACATCCAGCATTTTTAAGCATCTTCCATGCAAACTGTTACCAAAATAAAGCACTTTAAAGAAACACACATGCGCAGCACCCTTTTGCAGCCTCTCCTCATTTCGGGAAATTGGGAGAAGGGGGTCGTTTGGAGGCTCTGCATTTGAAAGATCCGTGGTCTAAATCTGGTTGGGGGTTACAGGTGAGGCGCTTCATGGCTCTGTCCTGGGATCAGGGTTCAAGGTCTTTATAAAATTACTTGGATGAAAGAATTTAGCCAGATGCTCATTCAATTTGCAGATCACACCAAACTGGGAAGGGTAGCTAATGCCACAGAAGACAGAATTGAGATTCAGGGTGGCCTCAACAGGAACCTGCCAGAACTCTGTTCCGGCACCTCTCAGGTGGGTGCCATCACCATGATAAGAGAACAGGTGCACAAATATAGGATTGGGGGGGCACAGCGCTGGATTTAGGTCTGATGAGGCCCTAACCTACTGAAGGTAATGGGGCCCTTGATATGTCCAGCTGTCATAGAATCATAGAATCATAGAGTTGGAAGAGACCACCAGGGCCATCCAGTCCAACCCCCTGCCAAGCAGGAAACACCATCAAAGCATTCCTGACAGATGGCTGTCAAGCCTCCGCTTAAAGACCTCCAAAGAAGGAGACTCCACCACACTCCTTGGCAGCAAATTCCACTGTCCAACAGCTCTTACTGTCAGGAAGTTCTTCCTAATGTTTAGGTGGAATCTTCTTTCTTGTAGTTTGAATCCATTGCCCCGTGTCCGCTTCTCTGGAGCAGCAGAAAACAACCTTTCTCCCTCCTCTATATGACATCCTTTTATATATTTGAACATGGCTATCATATCACCCCTTAACCTTCTCTTCTCCAGGCTAAACATACCCAGCTCCCTAAGCCGTTCCTCATAAGGCATCGTTTCCAGGCCTTGGACCATTTTGGTTGCCCTCCTTTGTCAACAACCAATTGTCGCTGTTTTTTGGGTTGAATATATGCTATATGGTAATTTATAGACCTACTGGGTAGCTAAGGCCATTTGCACATAACAAAATATGAATTTTATCAAACTAATTGTTGAACTGAAATGCAACCAGTCCATGCAGAATGTAGGCACCCTGTATATAGAAATTAGAAAACCATTGGTTTTTTAGGGAGCAGACTAGCAGGTGGGGCCCATTACTTACATCATAGGAGCCAACACAACACAAAACACTGTTGCTGTATGTAGGTTTTGTTTGTTTTTTTATCTTATATTTTGGAAATGTACATCCAGGTTTTTTCCTTATTTTGGGGGGGGGCCCCAAGCTATAGCTTGTTTAGCTTATGTGTAAATCTGACACTGGAGGGGGGGGGGACCTGGCTTGCCAGCAGTGCATGTGAAAAGGATCGAGGCGTCTTGGGTTTCTAACCACTAGGAGAATTGCATCTCTGTGTGTGGAATAGGGGCCTCCTAACCAACCACAGCTCCCACGATTCTCAGAGTGGAATCGAAACACTTTAAATGTACGAAAGTGGCCTGAAAAACAACTTCCAAGAAATGAGGAGATGCTGTCCTAAGCCTGCTTAACCACTTCCTCTTCACGGAGTCAGCATTATTCAGAAAATAATAAAATCACAAACCGGTTTACGAGCAAGAGGAGGGGAGCAGCAGCGTCGAAGACTTCCGCCAAAGTTGTGAAAAAGTAGGGCAGTTGACAAAGTGACTAGCTGCCACATGTCACCCACTTGGCCATGACTTTTTCAATCCTATGCCAGGAAATTCAGGTTTTGCCATCGTGGTTGATTGGCAGGCCTTGTGCAACACACCTGTTTCCCCCACCCCTCAAAAAAAGAGATAAGACCATTGTGCAAATAAGGAAATTGAGTCCCTTTCAAGGATTTTCATTTTCATCTCCATGGACAGCGAGGAATGGATCAGGGCCGAGGGTCACTCCTTCCTCACCTTGCTTTGGTGTAAGGTTTTATGCACGGGCCAGTTCCTCACACACTGGGGAAGATGGGAGTCTAAGCAAGTACCGGTAGTAGGTTTTGGGCTCTCCTGGTCTGAATCTGTATTGGAAATGGTTTTTAAAATGTTTTTGTTTCATCACTTGTCGCTTGCTGTCCTGGGACAAAGCAGGCAGGATATAACTATAGGAAATGAATAAATGCAGGCTCTATAATGACCCTCATTTTGTGGGTCAGGTGTGGGCATCTGATGAAGGAGTTTTCATTAGGAATGCAAAACAGCGTGCGATTTGGTGTGTTATACTCAACACTGAAGAGTGGTCACTATAATTTTAATTATGCCTTTGACGTAATGATCACAGTCTGTATCCTTTTGCTTCCCTCATTGCTTACCGTTTTCTCCTTTTGCACATTTGGGGGGTCTACTCTCTGATTCCTCCTCCCCTCTCCCAATTAACTTCCATCTCCAAATACCCAAGCTCAGCCCAGGAGCCAGAAGTCATAGCACTGACCAGAGCACTACAACTCTGCTGGGTGCAAAGTAAACATCTACACAGATGAGGGTGAAGGAGGAAACTCTGGGGTGGGCCACCCCATGGCATCCCTGGGGGCCGCCCCTAGGTCTCAGGTTTGGGCCCTGAAATCTCACGGTTTGGATGATCCTGAGCCAGCAACCTTATCTCCACCTCATTCATTTTAAGCTTGCAAGCACAAACCTGGAAATGGTAGCACATACTATGGGGTGTCTGCCCCTCTCCCAATTAACTTCCATCTCCAGGGCTCAGCGATGGGAGGGAGCGCCGAGGAAGAATCACACACAAAAACATATGTGCACCCGCCTTGTGTATTTTGATTGTTTATTTTGTTTTGACATTTTAGAATTAGAGGGGAGAGGACCAGTGGCGAAGGAAGCCTCTTGGCCACCCGGAGCAGCAAACCCGGGGGCACCTGGGGGCGGGGTGTCGCTCCGTAGCGCACATGCGTCGCCCCTCGCCTCCGCTGGAAAAAGGAAAGCGTGCGCCCAGCAGGTTTGCGAGCAAGCCATTGGCGCACACTTTTTACCGGGCAGCGGAGCTCGGCTTGGGTGTCGGGGAAGCACACCGAGTGTCACCCCCCTCCAGGGTGGCACCTGGGGCGACCCGCCCCCAACACACCCCTTGTTCCACCCCTGGAGAGGACACAATGGCCAGTTCTCTGGCAGCAACATTGCCAGGGGCCACCCCTGGGTCTCCAGCTCCTGACTAGAAGCAGGGGTGAAATGGGGATGTCAAGTCGTTCCCCAAAAATAATCCTGGGAACTATAGTTCACCCCACCCAGCACCCCTAACAAACTTTTTAATGCTGCGAACCCCAACCTTGAGATCCTCAGCTAAAAGGCGGTATACAAATGTAATTAATAATAATAGTTTCCCAGGATTCTGGACTACAATTCCTGCCAGCCCCTGCCAGCGCAGGTGTGCTGGTTCCCAGGGGCTGACGGGAGTTGTAGTCCGAAAAGCACCTGGAGGTCAGTGGGCTGGGGAAAGCCGGCTTCTGGAATACTAGAAATTGTATGTGGGATTGTTACGCTCCTGTCGCCACGGGCGCATTTATATTTATAATTTTTCTTTCTTTTAGGGCCCCCCCGTTCTCCAGACGCTGATGGACTACAGCTCCCATCGGCCTCAGCCGCAAGCCGCGAGGGATGACGGGAGTCGTAGTCCGACAGCGCCCCGAGGGCGCGACGGGGTCGCCGCCTCACAATTTATAGCAGTGGGGACGTGCAAAGAAAGCGACGCTGCTCGGAATCTGTTCGCTTCCTATTTATTCCTCCCTGTCAGTGACCGTTATGGGGGTACAGAACTGAGGCAGAAATGCCCGGATTCTGGGGGGCGTGGCGTGCATCGTGACGTTAGTCGGCAGGGAGAGGTGACGCGGCGTTTCCCCGCCCCGCCCCTGTCGACGTCGCCGTGGCTCCGCCCCCCCTGCGCCCCGACGCCGGCTGATGACGCCTTTGGGCGGCGCCGGCAGCCGCGGCGGCTCCTGAGGGAAGGAGGCGGCGGCGGCAGCGGCGCTGGGAGCCGAGGCGAGAGAGAGAGGCCCCTGCCGCTTCCCGCGCCTCTCTCCCCGCTGCGGGACAAGGTGAGGCGCCCCCCTCCGCCCGCTGAGGGACCGGCTCCCATCCCTGGGCCTTCCCGGCCTTCCTCCCCAACCTCATCACGGGACCCTCCTCTCTCCTCACCTCCCCACCCCTCCTTTCCCATCGTCCTCTGCGGCTGCCCCCCACCCCACACCTCGCCCAGGTTAACCACACCCGGTGTCTTCCCGGCCACACGCCCCCTCCCCTCCCCCTCTTTGTATTGGGCTCCCCCCCCCACAAACGCACGAGCGCCGCTTCCCGGCCACGCCCCCTCCCCCCACCCTTATGGGGTCTTCTGGGGACTCTTGTTCCAGCACTGTGATAGGTGCACCTAGATGCACTTGCAGGCAGGAGCTCCCTGCCAGACTCGCCCCCTTCTTAAAGGGCTGAGGTAGGTCAGGGTGCAGGACTGGGCGTGGGGTTGGGAGTGGGGTGGTGGTGTCTGTGTGTGCAGGGCAACTTCGCCTGTTTGTGTCTGGAGAAGAAATGTATCTGTTTCTTGCTGCTCAGGGAAGGGGGCATGGCGGGGCAGTGGTTAGAGCACCTTCTCTGCATGCATTGCAGGAGGTTGGGCTGGATGACCCTTGGGGTCCCTTCCAAGTCTACCGTTCTGTGGTTCCATGCTGGAGGTCCTGGGTTCAGCCACCAGTGGCATCTCCAGGTAAGAGTAGGAAGGAACCTCTGGGAGGAGAGGACTACATTGATGGCAGGAGGGCTACAGCTTCGGCTCCACAGTTGGAGGCAGCGATGCTTCTGAATGCCAGTTGCTGGAAACTGCTGTAGGGGAGAAGGCCGCCACTGCACTTGCGTCCTGCTTACGGGTTTCTTATCTGGTCAGCCACTGTGAGAACAGGGTGCTGGGTTAGGTTAGGTGGGCTACTAGCCTCATCCAGCAGGCGCTTCTTACATTCTTAGAAAACCCAGGAGAGTTCCTGTGTGTTGAGACCAAAGTGCACACTTCCGGAGGGAAAGGGAATTGGCTCGGGGGTAGTGCACCTGTTGTGCGTGCAGAAGGTCCCAGTTTCGATCCCCAGCAGCAACTCAAGGTAAGGCTGGGAAAGGCTCCTGCCTGAAATGATGAAATGCCACCAATGCCAGTCAGTGTACAAAGTACTGAGCTGGATGGACCCCCCCCCAAAAGGTCTGAGTTGGGCACTTTCCTTCCTTCCAGTTTGGGACCACAGTGGGACAGTGGGTCCTTTGCATTCAGAAAAAATGTGTCTTAAGCATCTGCAGGTAAAAGACTCTCAGGTGGCTGGATGTCTCCGCTAGAGCAAGCCACTGTCAGAGTAAATGGCAAGGCGGTGCGATTTGGTTTCGTCTCCCCTTTGCACTTCGCCCTCCCAGCCTTATTCCCATATTGAAAGCCAGAGAGAGAGATGGAGTTACACTTCACTCGGCAAACGGGTTTGCGTCAGACCCTCAGTTTTCTGCGATGTCCTCTTGATCCTGCATTCTTCTACCCCCTTTGCGTGGCATAAGAAGAACGTGCTAAATCAGGCCAAAGAGGACCATATCTAGTTCAGCATCCTCAGAGTGGCTAACCAGATGCCTGTGGGAAACCCAAAAGAAGAACCCGAGCATCAGAGCACTCCAATGGTTTCCAGCAGCTGGTATTCAGAAGGAGACAGGGCAGAGGCATCATGGCTACTAGTCATCCATGGCTCTCTCCTCCTCCGTGAATTTGCCCAATCCTCTTTCAAAGCCATCTAGGTTTGTGGCCATCAATGCCTCCTGAATTGGCTGAGGCTGGGAAGCCCATGCAAATTTTGCTGCTAGCTCCTGCACGTTTAGATATTTCAGTTGAGCATTCCAGCCCTGGTTTAGGGACCGTCATGTTCAGCTCCCTCTTTGCCAGCAGAGTTTTTCTGTCTCGGGATATCACACCCACACTGAGTGAAGCCAGCCAGGTAGCATGAGCAAGCACTCCAGTTGGCAGAGGAATGCCAAGCCATCTCAGGTGTGTGGAAGGCTTCTCTCCTAATCTGCCTGAAACAGTTTAAAAAGGGGCCGGGAATCAGTATTGGGAACTGTGTGCCTACCCCCACTTGAGATGCAGGAGGAGAAAAATGGAGAAACAATTTCCCAAACAGTGGCTCAAGCTGGAGGCACATTTTACAGATAGCTTTGTGCAAATGTCTTCAGGGGCAAACGTTCTCCCTTGCTTTGAAAGGGAAGAAAAAAGGCTTTGAGTTATCTGAACTTTTTATTATTTATTGCATTCATATACCAACTTCTTCTCTAAGGAGCTCAAGGTAGCATATATTGTTCTCCCCATCCCTGTTCAATCTTTACGACAACCCTGTGAGGTAGGTGAAGCTGAGAGGCAGCCACTTCCCCAAAGTCACCCTGTGAGAGCTTCATGGCTGAGTGAGAATTCAAACCCTGGTCTCTCCCAGCTCCTAGCCTTGACACTCTTGGCGACTACACCACACTGGCTCTCAAAACAAAACTGCCAGTGTACACCGAGGATGGGATTCGAACCCACGCTCGCAGAGCTCAGTACACTGCCTTAACCACTCACCCACCATGTGTGCAGGAAGGGTAGTCTTGAAGGTATGCAGCCCAGCTTCCGATGTGCTTTGGCGTTTGTGGTTTTTCTTAAACACATTAAACCACTGTCCAGTCTTAATGAATGTGAAGATATTTGGAAAGGTTGCTTGAAGGCAAGCAGGAAGGGCCAGGCAGGAACTGGGTCTTACATCCACCTAAGTATTTCTGCATTCTGTACAACTTTTCCTTCACCTGCCTGATGCTAGTCGTGCACACTATGCTAAACAAGCATGCCTCTGGTTTTCTGAACGCGGAAGCCCCTCCTACTCTTCCTCTCATGGCCGTAACGCAGCTCTTCCTTTCTCTTTCTTCCCCCTGCCCGCAGCTGCATCGGCACCATGAAGGAAATGTTTCAAGACGAGAAGTATTGGGGGGGCCCGTCCCCCAGCCTCCGCGACCCCACGGGGCACCGGGACAAACTGTGCCACCCCTCCCAGGAGTGGGGTGAGCCTGAGCGCAAACACGGCGGCTGCTTTGAGGGGAACCGGCGCCTGGCCTACGCGAAGAAGCAGCCTCTGGGGTTCAGCCCCTCGTCCTCTGCCAGCGAGGAGGAAGAAGGGAGGTGGGACCTCCCCTGCATGTCCGGCTGGGAGGTGGCCGGGGTGGGCCCGTCCCACCCAGCCCAGAGCAAAGCTGGCAGGGCGAAGGTCCCCCAGAGTGGGGGCCGGGCCTGGCCCTTCGACGTGGCCACAGGCTCCAGCTCCAGGAGGCGCCCGCAGCTTCTGGGGGCACCGAGGTCCCGCTGCTTCCGCCGCCAGCGCCGCCGTGCCCTGCGGGCCTTCCGGATGCTCCTCTACACCAAGAGCTCCTCCCTGGCTTTCCATTGGAAGCTGTGGGGCAAGATGGCCTCCAGGGGGCGCCGGCGGGGAGGGGGAGCAGCGGGGGCGAAGCGGGCCCGGTCGTCCCTGTCCCTTTCCCCCGGCTCACAGCCCGATGACGACCACCTCCCCCTCTACAAGAAAAGCCCCTTGCGGAAGGAGGACTGCCGGGGCGGGGCCAAGCGCAGGCCCCGCCCCGCCCGCTTCAAGCCCCGCCCTCCTGAGCCCCACCTGGACTACGACTTGGACGGGGCTTTCCCTGCGTCGTCGTCCTCCTCGCCTCCGGCTTCTTCTCGCCTCAGTCTGCTGGGGGCCCTGATGGACGACGCCTCGCCCTACCCTCAGTACGTGGAGCTGCAGAGGGTCAGCTTTGACAAAGACCCCGGAGCCGCGGAGCTGGAGGAGGAAGCCGCCGGCCTGCTCAAGTACCCTGGCGGAGGGGCCCACGCCTCCCCCAGGACTAGAAAGGGCGGAGAGGCAGAGCACAGCCTGGATGGAGATGGAGGTAATGCTCACGTTTAACCGCTGCCCTTCGACCCCTCCTGGCGTTTGTGGTGGCTAGCTAATAACTAGCGCTGTGTGGATTATGTGTAGCGTGCTGCATTTCTTGTTCATTTGTGTATTTATTTGGCAAGTCGGCACCCTCAACCAAAAACAGCTCCCAGAGCAGTTTACATACAGTCGGAATGAGACCATCCCTACCCACAGGCTTAGACTCTTAACAAAAACAACAACAACAACACAGCACACAAGGAAAGAAGGGCAGGGAGGGAAGAGGAAAACAAAAGCTGATTTCCCATTTCCAAACAGTTGTTCCCATAATGCCCAGCTGGCACAGTTCAGGGGCAGGAGCTGCCTGATGGAGCTGGGCAAAGCCGATGAAAAGAGCCTTCCCCCATCCCTTCTCTCCCACTGGGGCATGACTGCCGAGGGGAGGCGAAGGCTGGTGGACCTGGCCTGCTGCAATTTTAAATAACTGCCTGAGTGCCTTTCCACCGTGCACGAGGTGGGCTAGCATCACGGTGAAGGGTGTGAGCTGCATGGTCCCCAGTTCAAATCTTGCCCCAGCTGTGCACTCACTAGGTGAGCCTCTGGAAAAGCCACTCGCCCCTCTGCTCCCTGTTTCCACCATATATTTATAGACGCTGTAGCAGAGGAGACGATGTACATCTGTTTACGCAATGGTCACGAAGACCAAGTGGGATGCCTGTGAATGGGGTGGAGGGGAGGCAGATGGCAGTCTGTCCCAGCCAGGTCGATGGAGAAGGGGTGGTCTTCCTTAGGGAGGAACCAGGTGGAGAGTGTTGATGCCAAGCTCAGTGGTAATGCACCTGAACGTCCTTTCCGTGGCAAAGGTTCCAGGTTCAATCCCTAGCATCTCGAAGTTGGGCTGGGAAAGGTGGCCCCCTTTGAGGCACTGCAGTGTTTCTCAAACTCCAGCAGCTGCTGGACTTGGTGGTGTTACAATTCGTGAGAATAATCTTCTGCAGAATATTCTCGATTAATGAGACTACTAGAGAATTTTCAGTTAAAATAGAAGAATATTCATTTCAGTGCATTGAAAATGATACAATTGGTTAACGTACTTGTTGAGATGGCAACCAAAAACTGTACAGATGCTTTTATTCAATGGGGCGACGCAGTGAATTCACATTCTTTGATAGGCCTAAATTTGTAATGGCCACAGTAATATCAATCGTACCGGCTATATACCATATTTTTCGCTCCATAGGGCGCACCTAGTTTTTAGAGGAGGAAAGCAAGAAAAAAAATTCTGAGGAAGGATTGGGGGGGGCTCACTGATTTTTTTTGGGGGGGTGCTCCTTCAAGTACTGTCTGTGGAGCATCTGCCTCTTGCCTGACCTTTCGCACTCCACCGCCTTCTCCTCCATGCTTTCTTCAAACTGGTGTCAGCCTCCCCCCCCCCTGCGCTCCTCCCAATGTCTTATTTCAGGGGGCCCCCATGCCCTATGCATGTCTGGGTTGCAGCAAGCTCCGGCCTCTCACTCCCAGTGGCTCTGGGTGTCGAAGCTGCCCCCCTGGAGGGCGGGGCGACAGGGGTACCTGGCCGCAGGTTCCTTCTGCCAGAGGAAACACCTTTCCTTTGCGATAGATACCTCCTTGCCTGCAGCCCATTCCCAGCATCTCAGAAAGGGGCTTAGTTTGTGCTGGCAACCACACCAGTGCTGTGGCTGAGTCCCAGAGCGTAGAATCAAAGAATGTGAAAGTCTGAAGGGGGGGTCTGGGAGGTCATCCAGCCCAACCCCCACCTCAGCCCACTGGGGTCTACCAACGGATAGAATCAAGGATATGGGTCGAGGGGGCATATTGTGTGTGTGTGGGGGTTTTCAGGTGTCATATTCTGTCCAGTATTCAGGGGTATAATCAGGGTAAGGGGGCAGATTAAGGGGGGAGGGGGCATATTCAGGGAAGTTTCGGGGGGCATATTTAGGGAGGGTATCAGGGACAAGGGGGCATATTCTGGGAAAGTTTCAGGGTGGGCAGTTTCTAGGGTGGGCAGAGCTGGGATGGGGGCAGGGGTTAAGAGGGAAGGCTTGGAAAGAAAGGGTCTCTTACAGGGAGGGCTCAGAGGGGGCATATTGTGGGAAGGTTTCAGGGGGAGGGGGCATATTCAGGGAGGGGGGAAGGGGGCAGATTCTGGGAAGGTTTCAGTGGTGGGTGGGACATATTTAGGGAGGGCAAGGGGACAGATTCTGGGAAAGTTTCAGCGTGGGAAGTTTCTAGGGTGGGAAGTAAGGAAAGAAGGAAGGAAGGAAGGAAAGAAGGAAGGGGTGATAGAAGAGAGAAAGAGAGAGACAAGGAAGGAGGGAGGGAGGAGAGAGGGAAGGAAGGAAGAGGGAGAGAGAGAGAGAGAGAGAGAGAGAGAGAGAGGAGAGAAAGAGGAAGAGTGAGAGGAGAGAAGAAGGAGGAGAGAGAGAGAGAGAGAGAGAAGGAAAGAAGGCAGGAAGGAAGGAAGGAAGGAAGGAAGGCAGGCAGGGTGGGTGTGTGAGAGAGAGAGAAGGAAGGAAAGAAAGAAAGAGAAAGAAAGAAAGAGATAGAAGAGTTTGGATTTGATATCCTGCTTTATCACTACCTGAAGGAGTCTCAAAGCGGCTAACATTCTCCTTTCCCTTCCTCCCCACAACAAACACTCTGTGAGGTGAGTGGGGCTGAGAGA
Organism: Lacerta viridis; assembly: GCA_900245905.1. NCBI lineage: Eukaryota > Metazoa > Chordata > Lepidosauria > Squamata > Lacertidae > Lacerta > Lacerta viridis. Next base: position 23,674 of record OFHU01000428.1, read on the forward strand.
CTTCAGAGAAGTGTGACTAGCCCAAGGTCACCCAGCAGCTGCATGTGGAGGAGCGGGGAAGCGAACCCGGTTCACCAGATTACGAGTCCACCGCTCTTAACCACTACACCACACGGAAGGAAGGAAGGGGAGAGAGAGAGAAGGAAGGAAGGAAGCCTGCTCTTGTAAGAGGTGGCGGCGGGATGAGCGCCCCGAAAGGAGCCCTTTCGGGGCACTCATCCCGCTACCGCCTCTCGCAGGGGCAACCATGGCTACCACCCTGCTCTGCGGAGAAGGGGGGAACAGCCTGATTTCAGACTGCTCGCCCCTCCACTACCGCTGGGAGTCATGGCTCCGGCGGCAGAGGCATCCCTCCACTCGAGGGATCCCGCTCCGTCCAGTGCCTTCACTCCATAAGACGCACAGACATTTCCCCTTCATTTTTAGGAGGGGGAAAGTGCGTCTTATGGAGCGAAAAATACAGTAAAAGGGCACAAAAATTGTAGCATTACATGTAAAACTTAGTACAGTGGGCCTGCTGCAAATACATAAGTAGGTCTAAAAGTGTGGTTATAGGCCTAAATTTGAAATGAAAATACAGTGGTATCGTGCCGCCGCTTTCACTTCGGAAGTCGAAAATTTCGGAAGCGGCGGCCATTTTTTCACTTCCGGAGGTCATGCGGAAAGTCGAGTCACTCGTAAGTCGAGGTACCACTGTATTAATGCTGCACACAGGCTACAAAAAACTGTAGCATTAAACTTGAAACATTATTACAGTAGGCTCATAGAAGGTCTAAATTTTGATTACAGCTTGACTTATTATTTACTAGATTTTTTAAAATGTGGGTTGTAAAACTGGATCTTACATTGGAATTTAAAGTCCGTGGAGAATATTCTCCGGAGAATTCTCTAGCGGACAATATTCTCGGGAATATTTTCCGGAGAATATTCTCACCTCACATCACTAGTTGGACTGCAACTCCCATCATCCCTAGCTAGCAGGACCAGCGGCCAGGGATGATGGGAGTCGTAGTCCATGAGAAACACTGCTCTGGAAAGCTGCTTTCCCTAGGAGTAAATCTTATTGGACTTAGATGGATCGGTTGTCTGAGTAATAAGGCAACTTCTTCACTATATCCTTAAGCAGCAGGTACTGTACCAGGTGTCGCTCAAGAGGTCTCAGAAATCAGTGCAGTTTCAAAGTTGGTGGTTAGAATCAGTGCATCTTTGAAAAAGTTCGCTCTTCTGCGGTGTTAGCAGCACCGAAGTCACCTCCCCAAGGCACAAGACCAGGCAGTGTGTCTGGAGGTCCTGGGCTGTCCAGATGATAAGACCCCCTCTCACTTTTCCCAAAGGAAAAGCAGAGCAAAACGTTTGGTACCAGCTGGGCTGCAGGAGTTGCCGGAAGGAGACTCCCATTTCGGATTTCTCTCTGCCATCTAAATGGCGTCCAGTTGCATCCAAACACAGATGGAAAGCTGGTCTTTGATCTCGGGAACTGAGTCCTGAGAAATTTGGTTAAGTCCTCCTCCGTTGTCTCCCAAGATGGGCGGAGGCCAATCAAATCTTAAGAGGCGTCCAGTGCATAGCGAAAAGGCAAAACCAAAATATATACTGTAGTAGACTATCGGAGGACTATGGCGCTGTGGGTTACCGAGCCTAGGGCTTGCCGATCTGGGTTGGAAGGCAAACCCCCGTGACGGGGTGAGCTCCCGTTGCTCGGTCCCTGCTCCTGCCCACCTAGCAGTTCGAAAGCACGTCAAAGTGCAAGTAGATAAATAGGTACCACTCCGGCGGAAGGTAAAGGCGTTTCCGTGCTGCTCTGGTTCGCCAGAAGCGGCTTAGTCATGCTGGCCACATGACCCAGAAGCTGTACGCCGGCTCCCTCGCCAATAAAGCGAGATGAGCGCCGCAACCCCAGAGTCGTCTGCACAGTCAGGGGTCCCTTTACCTTTACCTTTAGAGTATTGGAAAGTGCCCAGCATTGCCTTGGAATTTCGGGGGGGGGTAAAATCCTGAGATTTATAAATAGATACAGTGGTACCTCTGGTTACGTACTTAATTCATTCCGGAGGTCCGTTCTTAACCTGAAACTGTTCTTAACCTGAAGCACCACTTTAGCTAATGGGACCTCCCGCTGCTGCTGCGCCGCCAGAGCACGATTTCTGTTATTTCTGGGTTAGCGGAGTCTGTAACCTGAAGCGTATGTAACCCGAGGTACCACTGTGGTGTAATTTGTTAGTTTCTAGGGCTGTGCGTGGCACTTACCTGGAGAATACCTGGCCAGGATCTGGCCCTGAATCAAACAGATTCCATTACTACGGGGGCCATAGATGAGACAGCACTGGACAAATGGGGGCAGTGGTTGGTTTTTCTGGCCCCCCACCCCTAGTCCTGGGGTTAGAGCTGCTCTTCCTTCCAAATCCATTGCACAGCCCTATTAGTTTGTTTTCATATTTGGTTAAAAACCAGTGCACTTCTCAACGTCTCGGCCCACCATCTTGGGCGATGAGATCTTCAGAGGTGTCGAAATCGTTTGGAACGGTTCAGTCTGCCATCTTCATTCAAAATGGTGTGGGCCAGTGCCCAAACACCGACGAGAACCGTCTCCCCTGCCTGAGGAGTTGTCGCTTCAAGGTTGGCGCCAGTGTCCGGAGACGGGTGGACAAACCGCTTTCCAAAATGTGTAGTAGTTGGGGGGCGGGGGGGCTGCTACTTACTACCGTATGTGGGTCCTTGCGAGGCCTCTGAAACCCTCCCGCTCTCTCTCTCTCGCACGCTGTGCTGCAGGCCCCATGGACGCCCTCCCCAACGGCTTTGCCTCCCTCACTCCCGACGGCGACCTCTGCTCCCTCCCCGGAGTCACGGACGCCACCATCCTCATCAGCAACGTCTGTAGCATCGGGGGCCACGCGGCCGAGGAGCTCTTCCAGGGGCCCCGGGACAAAGACAGGCCCCTGGATCCTTCCGGGATCAGGCTCGAAGGCGACCTGGCCGCCGAGGGCAGCCAAGAGAGGCCCGGCGAGAAGGCCGCCCAGCACAGCCCCTTGAGAGAAGAACATATCACGTGTGTGCACAGTAAGGAGAGGGGGCCGGAATGCGTGGATGGGTGGGCAAGCAGATGAAACAGCTTTCATCCCCCCCCCCCGTGGCATCTTCAAGGCTATTGTCCCTAGACTGTCTTGGACGGTGGTGGTTGCTTCGATCTGGCTTCAGGCCCAGCTGGAGGAGGGAAACCGCCTTTGGTGCTGCGGGGGGCGGGGACGGGGGGAGTCCTGTCTGGTTAGTTTCCTTGAGCCTCCAAGCAGCATTCGCCACCCTCAGCTACGGCGCCCTTCTGAATCGTTGCATCAGGGTTGGCCTTTGCAATTGCTCCTGCCCTTCCTTTTCTATTTTTTAATCTGTTATTATTTGTGTTTGCATGCTACCCTTCATTTGTGGATCTCAGGGCGGTTCGCAACATGAAAATGGAAGATAAAAACCCCACGAAATGAATAATTAAGAACAAGAACAAAAAAGAAACGCCCCACCCCACATTTAAAAGGGCGTTAGATGTTAATCAACCCAAGGCCTGGCTGAAGAGGATATTTATTTATAATGAAACAGAGAAATATAATGGCAGGTGCAATAATATAATAATAATAATAATAATAATAATAATAATAATAATGTACCGTGCAAAGGGGGATATCTAGAGCCAAACATAGAGGGACAGGTTTCCATATGAAACACAATAAATAGATATCACAAAGTTCCAAGCAGCACAAATGGGTTTGCGTTCTCCTGGACCTTATTGCTCCAGCGCATTATGAAAAGGCCCCATTTCCCAGTGAAGTCCTAGATCTTACCATACATGTAAGCTTAACAATGCCTGGTTTAAAAGAAAAAGAAAAAAACACTGGTGCTGTTAGCATGGTTAGCATGTTGGACTGCAACCGGGGAGGCCAGGGTTCAGATCCACAGCTTCTGAAACCCTAAACCCCGAGGCACGGGGGCACAGCCTACGATTAAATCCAAGCAAGATGGAGGTACTGTGGGGTTGGGAGAGGATTAGTGCTGGGTAGATGCTTCTCCTGCTAGGTGGCAATTTGAGAGTCCTCAATTTGGGGAAGTGCAGGTGTTGTCAGTAGCCAGGTATGCCTTTTGTTAGGAGGCAGTGAGAGATTTCACTTTCTTGGGCTCCATGATCACTGCAGGTGGTGACAGCAGTCACAAAATTAAAAGACGCCTGCTTCTTGGGAGGAAAGCAATGACAAACCTAGACAGCATCTTAAAAAGCAGAGACATCACCTTGCCGACAAAGGTCCGTATAGTTAAAGCTATGGTTTTCCCAGTAGTAATGTATGGAAGTGAGAGCTGGACCATAAAGAAGGCTGATCGCCGAAGAATTGATGCTTTTGAATTATGGTGCTGGAGGAGACTCTTGAGAGTCCCATGGACTGCAAAAAGATCAAACTATCCATCCTTAAAGAAATCAGCCCTGAGTGCTCACTGGAAGGACAGATCCTGAAAATTTTATTTTTCACTTATGGGGGGGTTATGTGCAGACCCATGGAGGGAGCGAACAGGCCCTTCGCCATGTGTTCATAAGAAGAGCCCTGCTGGATCAGGCCCATGACCCTTCTAGTCCAGCATCCTGTTCTCACAGTGGCCGACCAGACGATGCCTGAAAGGGAAGCCTACAAGCAGGAACAGTGGGGCTCTCCCTGCTTGCGATTCCCAGGACCTACTATTCAGGGGTCTTTACTGCCTCCGACAGGACACAGCCGTTGTGGCTGGTTATTATTTATTAAACTTGTATATCGCCCTTTACCCGTAGATCTCGGGTAGGTTTACAACAAACAAAATAACAAGACGAAAACCACAAAAAGTGTGATGGAAACGATAGCCTCACCCTCTGTGATTTTTGTCCGATTAAAACCACCCAAGCTGGTGGCCGCCGCTTCGCCCTGTAGGAGAAGGCCGCAGTTTGTTCCCCCTCTGCCGGAGCTCAGTTAGACATGGACCAAGAGAGAGGGAGCTTCGTTCTTCCAGCAGGTGAGGGTGACCTGACCTCTGGCGAGTCACGCTAGAAGCAGCACCCACCTCATCCTCTTTCTTGCCATGAGAAAGGAGGAGGAGGAGGAGGAGGAGGACAGTGAGAAACTAAAAGAGGCGAGAGGAGAAAGGCTGGCCCATGTGATTATGCAGTGGTTACATATGCTTATGACCACTGTTCCATAGAAATTCACTCCTTTAATTTTTGTGTCGTGATGCGGAAGATTATCTCGAAACAGTGTGATTATCTGGATCACTGTCCTGCACTACCACCTTGGCACCACTTCACGTGTATCAACGTGCATCTCAAGACTGATTTATTTATCGACAGACAAATATTGTCTTGCTGGCTACTTAAAGACTTCTATTACTTTCAGAGACTTTGGTGTTATGCATCATATTTGCAAGAGTGTACATTTTGGTCTCATGTTATGTTATGTCTGTTGCGTTTAAAGAATTGGTGCCTTTACTATTTATTGGTCTACGTGTTGCCTTTCATTGTTTGCTGATCCACTGTTTGCAACGCAGGGGTTAATTGTTAGGATCCGGAAAGGTTGCAGGCGGTTTGAGCGGATGGACCCGAGCGGCTGTCGTTCTCCATTATCACCACTTGGTGGTGCTCGTGGAACGGTCCCCAACCTGCCGCAGCCTTTGCAAACCTCTTTATTATTGTTTACAGCAGGGGTTCCCAAACTAAGTCCCGGGGGCCGGATGTGGCCCAATCGCCTTCTAAATGCAGCCCGCGGACGGTCCGGGAATCAGCGTGTTTTTACATGAGTAGAATGTGTCCTTTTATTTAAAATGCATCTCTGGGTTATTTGTGGGGCATAGGAATTCGTTCATTTTTTTTTTTCAAAATATAGTCCGGCCCCCACAAGGTCTGAGGGACAGTGGACCGGCCCCCTGCTGAAAAAGTTTGCAGACCCCTGGTTTACAGTATACATTTATAAGCAGCCAGCAAACTTTTTAGGCGTGTTCCGATATGTGCACGACTGCGTGCACGCACATCACACTGAACCCAGAAGTGGGGTGTGTGTGTGTTCCGGAACGTGACCCCCAAGCTAATCGGTCTCTACCTGCGCCACCTTTTTCCTCAAAGGAACTCAAAGCGATGTACATGGTTCTCCTCCATTTAATTCCCGCAATTACCTGCGTGATAAGTTAGGCTGAGAAATGCAGCCTCTGGCCCCAGGTGACCCAGTGAGCTCCACAGCTCAGTAGGGATTTGAACCCTGGTCTCCCAAGTCCTAGCTCTCTAACCGCTACACTACTGCCTCTGGGCTGCGAGAGTTCTCTACGCCAGATTGGCAAGGGCTTGTATATCCACTATAAATGACTGGGATCTAGCCGGTCGGTCCAGCTTGGGGGATGATATCACCCTCTTCCCGCTGCTTTGACTTGCTTCCTGCCTTGACGTTTCCCTGCCCTCCAGCCCCACACCGCGTCGCTTCTTTCGTGGACCCAAAGCGACTTGTTTTCTCTTCCGCCAGGTTCATTTCTTCAACAGTTTTTTCTACGATAAGCTACGAACCAAGGGGTATGAGGGAGTCAAGCGCTGGACCAAAAACGTGAGTGGCTGCCAAGGATTCTCTGCTCCGGTGCCCTTTGCAGGGTGGAGGAGCAGAGAGCGAAAGGAGGCGTGGTGCAGAATTATTATTATTATTATTATTATTTAGAAAAACACACCAAATAAATTATACACCACTTGATTTAGGGAAGGTGGAAGACCTCAAAGCGGTTTACAAAGAGAATGAAACAATAAAATCGCCAGGAAGAAGAGTGAAAGCAACCCCTTGAAATGCTCAAAAGATAAAATCAGCAATAGACTAAAAAGAGAATAGAACATACACCCACATTCTAAGCGTCTGGGTGGTCCAAGATGGCAGGAGATGAAGGGAGTTGGCTACCCAAAATTGACAAACACTGGACTAGGGAAGGGCCATAAATTGGTGGCAGAGTGGCCTTGCCAGCAGAAGACCCCAGGTTCAACTCCTGGCATCATCTCCAGGTATGGCTGGGAGGGACTCCCTGCCTGAAATCTGGCAGAGCCCCTGCTGAGCTAGTGTCAGGAGTGAGCCACCAGCAAATAGCACTATTTGCTAACTCTTTGTTAGCAGGAACACAGTCTGCACAGACTTGGCTGAGCGGCAGGCCTAATGAACACAGCCGCTCACCCCTGGTAGGTCTTGCCCCATGGAACAATTGCTGAGACTGAAATCCCCCACCTTCCCCACAGCTGCCTCAGTCCCCTCCTCTCCAGGAGGATAGACATAGACATTTCCCCAAGCGATCAAAGACTGCGTCTGTGAGCAGCCAACCTCTCCTCCACCCTCTTCGTGCCTCTCCTGGTCCTGGGAGAGAAGTGGGGAGGGGAGCTAGTTGCAGCAGGACAGGGAGACACCCGTGCCTCTTCCCCAGCCGGACTCCTCTGCCTCTCAGCATCCCTTCTTTCCTCCTTCAGCTTCTGCCTCTGATTCTGGACTGCTCTCTGCCACAGACTCTTCCCTGCTCCCTAAACCCAGTTACTTCTTCAGCTGCCAACACCTCCTCATTCCAGACTTCTCCCTGTGACCATCATTGTCCCACCACCACTCCCAGGGCTCTGAGCCAGTGTTCGAAACTCCCATTGTTCTAGGCACGTTTTGCGACAGGGAATTTCATTAGCACAAGAGGTTTCTGAGCTCTGGGCGCAATCCTGCGCCTAAGATTTTAGATTAAATCTGCGGAGTGGAAGGAAAAGTGGAGCTTTTTCTGCCTCCCCACTTCCAGCTGCTCTCTGAAGACTGGAGAAGAGACCCTCTTAAGAATATTACGGGGTGGGCAGGGGAAGGACTAGACCATGTGAAAAATGAACATACTGTAATATTTTAGCTGCTGTTATGGACTTGCCGGTCAGAAGGTCGGCAGTTCGAATCCCCATGATGGGGTGAGCTCCTGTTGCTCGGTCCCTGCTCCTGCCCACCTAGCAGTTCGAAAGCACGTCAAAGTGCAAGTAGATAAATAGGTACCGCTCCGGCGGGAAGGTAAACGGCGTTTCCGTGCGCTGCTCTGGTTCGCCAGAAGCGGCTTAGTCATGCTGGCCACATGACCCGGAAGCTGTCTGCGGACAAACGCCGGCTCCCTCGGCCAGTAACGCGAGATGAGCGCCGCAACCCCAGAGTCGGACACGACTGGACCTAATGGTCAGGGGTCCCTTTACCTTTTTATTCTTGTTATAAAGAAAAAGCGTGCCTAGACATTCCATTGTTGCGCCTGGGTTTAAGGTGCCATTTAGCTCCTAGCTTTCATATCCCAGTTTCTAACACTGCTCTGAGCCTTCTTCGCTTGGGGGTTCCCCAGCTAGTTCCCTCCACCATTTCTCTGCGGCCAACCAATCCATGACAGCTAGGAGGGCCAACAGTCTGACTCTGTTCAAGGCAGCTTCCGGTGTTCCTACGAACCAGTGGTCTGGCTTTCAGAAAAGTATCTTCAATCCCCAGAGTGCATCTGAGTAGGACTGAGAAAGACCCAGTGTCTGGGACTCTGGAGAGCCCCTGCTGCCAGTCCATGCTGGCAGCACTGAGCTGGATGCACCGGAAATCTGAGGTCGTATGAGGCAACTTCCTGTATTGCTGAACGTCCAAGAGGAAGGGTTGGGCTGGATGACACTTTGGGGTCCTCTGCAGTTGTGTGATTCCATGGGGGAAGAGGAGGCAGAGGAGAACTTTTTGGGGAGGGGCTGCTGAGTCTGACCCGGTGTGCCTGCCCCTTAACAGGTGGACATCTTCAACAAGGAACTGCTCCTCATTCCAATCCACCTGGAGGTCCACTGGTCTCTGATCTGCGTGGAAGTGAAGCAGAAGAAAATCACGTACCTGGACTCCCAGCGCACCCTCAACCGGCGGTGCCCCAAGGTAAAGGGCTGGGTGGGTGGGCCAGAAGCAAGGAGCCCCTTCCTTCCCTCCTCCTCCTCCTCTGATAGTTCCCAACAGTCGCTGTGCATTTGGACCAGTTTGAAACTGGGCTGCCACAGCTTCCGTCAAAGAAGTGATGCAGAATCCTCCAGGGATTCACTTGGGCCGCCGTCCCCACATGATGCAGTCACCAGGAATCGAACGCGAGCAGAGCGTTCTGCTTCTGGCCTTCTCTCCTTCTGCTTGGCCCCTGTGAGAACAGGATGCTGGACCAAGTGGGCAGCCTCTGGCCTGATCCACATGCTGCAGGGGCCCTTCTTAGCTTCCTGTTGCATTTATTTCCTTCCTATGCCACCTTTTCACCAAGGTACTCCAGGCTGGCATGTATGCGGCTCTCCTCCTCTTTGAACCCCCGCAACAACCCAGTGAGGTGGGTTAGGCTGAGAGAAGGTGACAGGCCCCAGGGTCGAACCCAGCAAGCTCCGTGGCCGGCTGGGGATTTGAACCCGGGTCTCCTTGGTTCAGCGCTCTAACCCCTGCACCACTCTGACTCTCAAGGCCGAAGGCTGTCTGAAGATTGGGTGGGGACCTCCTAGGATGACGGTGCCTTAAGGGCTCGATGATGGTGATGATGATGATGATAATTTATTGACATCCCACCCATCTGACCAGGTTTCGCAGTCCACTCTGGGCAGCTCCCACCAGAATATTAAAAACACGATAAAACATCAGACATTAAAAACTTCCCTGTACAGGGTTGCCTTCAGATGTCTTCCAAAAGTCATCTCATTCCTTGACATCATCTGGGAGGGCGTTCCACAGGGTGGGGGCCACCACCGAGAAGGCCCTCTGCCTGGTTCCCTGAAACCTCAATTCTCACAGGGAGGGAACCGCCAGAAGGCCCTCGGAGCTGGACCTCAGTGTCCGGGCTGAATGATGGGGGTGGAGACGCTCCTTCAGGTCTACTGGGCCTTTGAGGCCTTTCAAGGTCAGCACCAACACTTTGAATTGTGCTTGGAAACGTACTGGGAGCCAGTGTAGGTCTTCCAGGACCGGTGTTATGTGGTCTCGGCAGCCACTCCCAGTCCCCAGTCTAGCTGCCGCATTCTGGATAAGTTGCTGTTTCCAAGACACCTTCAAAGGCAGCCCCACGTTAAAGGTAGCGCATTGCAGTAGTCCAAGCGGCAGATAACCAGAGCATGCACCACTCTGGCGAGACGGTCTGCGGGCAGGGAGGGTCTCATCCTGCGTACCAGATGGAGCTGGTAGACAGCTGCCCCGGCTTCAAGGGTAGCAGTGTTGCAAGTGGTTTAATAGTAAAAATAATTTTATTATTTGTACCCTGCCCATCTGACTGGGTTGTCGCAGCCGCTCTGGGTGACTTCCTGCATGTGCAAAAACATAATGGGCTTGAGAGGAGGGGGTGAGGGTGGTCTCGCTATCCTGCCCTTTAGGAAGGGGGCTGAGAAATGGACCACGCTTCCCAATGTACATGCTCACACTCAAAATCCGCCTGTTCTCCTCCTCCCCTCCCTCCAGCACATCTGCAGATACCTGCAGGCTGAAGCAGACAAGAAGAACCGTCCGGACTTCAGAGACGGGTGGAAAGGGGTTTTTCAGATGGTGAGTGGTATCCCTCCTCTCCCATTTGCTCACCGGAGGGAGCAGAAAGCTGTCCCCTCTCCACCCCAGCTATGCCCATGCTCCAACCCGCAATAACTGGGCCAGAAACGGATTAGCACAAAGAATGGTGTTACCTAGGTTTGCACTGATGCAGAATGCTCTTGATAAGAAATGGGGGCATCAGGGGGGCAGATTTTGGACTGGTCTCTCTTGAGTTCTAAGCAGTCGAGGGAGTGAGTGACTCAGAGCAGGCCTACAAGCCTCCCTGCCAGGAGAATGATAGCCTGCCTCCTAGCCCTGACCCACTCTCCCTTTCGTTCCTTCCAGAACGTCGCCAGGCAGAACAACGACAGCGACTGCGGCGCTTTCGTCTTGCAGGTGAGGCAAGGGGTGGGGGGGCAGGAGGGGTCTTGAGGTTTCCGAAAGGCAACAGACACTTGGTGGCTTTCAGAAGGGAAAGGTGCCATTTCCCCTTGTCTTCTCCATCAGCTGCCCCGGTCCCCCGTCCCCTTGGCCATAAACATTCATGCTGCCCAAGTGGTGGAAATCCAAGGATGCTGAATGCTGGGTAGATTCAGGACAGGTAAAAGAAAGTCCTCCTTCACACAGCGCAGGGTTAGACTGTGGAACTCCCTCCCACAGGAGGCAGCGATGGCCACTGACCTAAATGGCTTTAAAGGGGATTAGACAAATTTGTGGCGGAGGGCTATCGATGGCTGCCAAATGCTTCACAGTTGGAGGACCATGCTGTTCCTGGTACCATGCTTCCTGGAAACCGCTTGGAAACGCAGGAGAGTGGCTCTTGTGTTCGAATCCTGCTTGCAGGTTTCCCATGATGGGCATCTGGTTGGCCACTGTGAGAACAGGATGCTGGACTGGATGGGCCACTGGCCTGATCCTGCAGAGCTCTTCTTATGTTCCTATGGCTGCCTAGGCGAAAATAAAGGGGGGGAAAAGAATCAAAAATTTTAAACCAGAAAGCATCACAGCCTGGAAGGACAAATTTATAAAGAGCCAGGGCAGTTTCGAAGGGATAGTAAAGTGTTGACTCGCACAGTGATTTCCTTTACAGATAATAAAGAAAAATAAGTCACACACACACACACACGGCGGCTCCCAACATATTAAAAACACGATAAAAGATAAAACATTAAAAACTTCCCTAAGCAGGGCTGCCTTCAAATGTCTACTAGAAGTCAGTTGTTTATTTCCTTGATATCTGACGGGAGGGCGTTCCACAGGGTGGGCGCCACCACCGAGAAGGCCCTCTGCCTGGTTCCCTGTAACCTCACTTCTCGCAGGGAGGGAACCGCCAGAAGGCCCTCGGAGCTGGACCTCGTGCCGGGCTGAACGATGGTGGGTGGAGGCTCCTTCAGGTATATTCTGGGCCTTGGGCCGTTTAGGGCTTTCAAGGTCAGCACCAACACTTTGAATTGTCCTGGGAGCCAATGCAGGTCATAAGGACCGGTGTAATATGGTCTCAATATGGCTTTTATTCTGAGAAGAGGATGCTGAACTTGATGGGTCATTGGCCTGATCCAGCAGGCTCTTCGTATAACCCTGCGAGGACAGGTCAAGCACAAGAGTCTGTGTGCGTAATTCTGAATACCTGCCTTCCCCAACTTTATACTGGGCCTTTGAGGCCGTTTAGGGCTTTCAAGGTCAGCACCAACACTTTGAATTGTCCTGGGAGCCAATGCAGGTCCCTCAGGACCGGTGTAATATGGTCTCAATATGGCTTTTATTCTGAGAAGAGGATGCTGAACTTGATGGGTCATTGGCCTGATCCAGCAGGCTCTTCGTATAACCCTGCGAGGACAGGTCAAGCACAAGAGTCTGTGTGCGTAATTCTGAATACCTGCCTTCCCCAAGCTGGGGCCCTCCAGCTGTTTTGGACAACCCCTCCCATCAGGCTCCTTCAAGAGGTGGTCCTGTTGACGGAAACTCTGAATTACCCCTGGAGTGGCTTATGGGCCAAGTCATATTTGCCAGCCTCCCAAAGTTAGCTGTTCTGGTTTTGTTTGTTCGTAGAAATTCAGTGTTGGGGTCTAAGGGAATGCTTTCCATCACACCATCACACCAGATTTGGAAGACCGTCTCTCTGGTTCTTGGCAGCGTGCGACGTGAGGAATCCTTTCTCTACCCCACCCCACCCCAAAGCTGGGGAGAAGGGGGGGGACTCCTGGTCCGCTGAGCAGCGGTCCTCTCTTGGCTGGGTAGATCATGCTCTGGGGGGCCTTATTCAGTCGGGCAGTGCGCCCCCAGCAACACAGCCACCACCTTGCCCCTTCTGCGGAAGAAAACTCAAGCCTCAATGCTGTGATTAGGGGTGAAAACGTTGTTTGTTAAGACAAGGCGGCCCCACCAGCCACTCTCTTCCGAGCTGATCTGTCGGGCAGCTCCCGATTACATCTCTTCCGAGCTGATCTGTCGGGCCTCCCGATTACATACAGAACTGAACAGCTTTTATAGGAGCGGCAAACTTATCCCGACCTGGATGATAAGACTAGAAATGAGCATTGCACAGGAACACAGCATCTCTGCTCAAATCCTGCTTGCCGGCTTCGAAAGCACGCCAGCGCAAGTAGATAAATAGGAAGGTAAACAGCATTTCCATGCGCTCTGGTTTCCGTCAAGGTGTCCCGTTGCGCCAGAAGCTGTTTAGTTCTGCTGGCCACATGACTCGGAAAGCTGTCTGTGGACACACGCCGGTTCCCTCGGCCTGAAAGCAAGATGAGCGCCGCAACCCCATAGTCGCTGTTGACTGGACCTAACCGCCCAGGGTCCTTTTCCATTGCCTTACCTAATGGGCAGTTGGCTGGCCACTGTGAGAACAGGATGATGGGCCATTGGGCCTGATCCAGCAGGCTCTTACGATGTTCTTAGATATATGCTGATGATTCTTCTTTTCCTTTCTCTTCCAGTATTCCAAATTCCTGGCGCTGGGCCTCCCCTTCTCCTTCACCCAGCAGGACATGGCGAAACTGCGCCGTCAGATGTACAAGGAGTTGTGCCACTGCAAGCTCACCGCGTGACGAGCTCACACATGCAGAACACACACACACACACTCACACACACAACACACACACACCCTCCCAAAGACACCGACTTGGACAGGCGGACACGCGACTCCTCCTCCTTCAGCTTGACAGCGGCGCCTTCCGGGGCCATCCAATTTGGGGTGTACGGAAAGCAGGCAGGGGGGGTCCTTAGGTCACTGGAATTCTTGAGGTTTAACAAGCGGACTTGTTTTGGGGGGGGGGCGGAGGTGTCGTTTTTAACCCGAATTAACCCCCCTCCCCTTTTTCTTCTTCTTCTTCCTGGTCTCTCGTTTTGTTTCGTTCGTATTTAAAACCGACCTCTGGAGGGGGGGCCTTTCTCGTTAGGGAAGTTGCTGGGATGGGGGGGGGAGACACGACGGATGGATGGGATTGAGGGCGAACGGGTGGGATTGGGGAAGTTTCTTATCACTGAACATGCCCTCTGCACATGTTCCGCTCCGGATCAGAGGGAGGACTGGGGGGGATAGAGTCCAAAAACGAGGGACCAGGAAGCCGGGGACGGGGACGGGGCATAAATTACCCTCCTGCCCACCCCAGCTTCTCCCTCTGCTTTATCTCACCCTGTTGGTTACTTGTGTTATTGGATAATGATGTATGTTCTGGTTTTTATCCCAACGGCCCTCAAGGGAGAGGGAGTTGCAACAGGGAAGAAGGGGCTCTGGTGGGGGGGGGCAGGTTTCGGGGGGGGGGGGGGGGCCGGGAAACAAGCATTTTTTTATACGATGGCTACCATTGTGGGTAATAATAAAAAAGCATTCTTTGGAGAAAAAGGCAGCTTCTTTGGAGAAAAAGGCAAGCCGCAAATGGATATTCTAACCTCCTTGCGATGTGGGGCGCTACACAAGGGCGTTCTGTGCAGTTTTACAAGGTGAGCAAAGAGTTTTGCACCTCCTGCCCTAGATCTGCTTTTTAAAAAAACAATATATATAGAGAGAAACAAAACAAGGTCTTAAGCCTTTGTGGTGGAGAACACTGTCGGTGGCTCTGCTCTACCTCCACGAACAGGGGAAGCAATGCCTCTGAATTCCAGTTTCTGGAAAGTCCAGGAGGGCCCCTGTTTAGTTATTGCACCTTTTCCACATTTTCCTCTGAGCTCAAAGTGGCATACACGATTCTCCACACACACACCCCAATTCTTCCTCTTATCCCAACAACCCTGCAAGGTAGGCTAGGCTGAGAAAAGCAGCGGCTGGCCCAAGGTCACCCCGTGAGCAGCATGGCCGGGGTGTGTGTGGGGATCTGAGCCCTGGTCTGCCCCAGGTCCTAGTCCAACACACCAACCACCGCTGGCTCCCTGTTGGAGGAAATGCAGGCATTGTGAGGATAGTGGTAGAGCCATTCTAAAATCAGAGCCAAGCAGCATGAAAGCAGGGGGACGTGCTCATTTTGGGGGGCTGGGGCAAATTCCCCACAATATGCGTGTGGTACGTTCCAACGTGGATCTCTGTAAACATACACACTGTGTGACATACACACTGTGTGTTCATGGGGCATCTTTCTTGGGCATCGCCCCCATGGGGGCAAGACGTCCTGCTGACTATCTGGTTATTGCTGCATTATTAGTTTTCCTTGAACCCAGTCCTGCCTTTAGTGACTCATCGGCTGGATTGAAAGCCTGTGTGCTTTTTCTCCTCCGCAACAGCTTTGGGAGTGAGTCACTCGGGTTCCTCAGAGCCTAAACGGGGCCAGGAACCTTTTCTAGTCCAGCTCAAAATACCCTGGCCGCTGGTTTCTTCCTCTTGGAAAGGCATAGGCCTTGGCTGGCTCTTTCCTGGACAAGGGAGACGGGCCGGGGGCTTTAATTATAGAAATATTTATGTACCACTGTATCGCAGAAAAGGGGTTGAAGTGGTCTGCAAGAATACCTATGTACTGTAAAATCAACTAACCATTGCAGGAAGATAATGGTCTCAATTGCCTGCACATCCCTGGAAGCGCAGAAATGCTTTCAGCAGGTGTTTAAAAGCTGGCACAGAAGGTGTCAGTGGCAGAGAGTCCCACGGGAATGGACCAAAGGCACAAAAGGCTCGGTTTCCTGTCGTTAAAACGTGCCTCCCAAATCCAGGGGACAACCAACGAAGTTCCTTCGGATAATCTCAATGATCAAGCTAAAGTATAAGGGTCCAGAAAGTCCCTAAACTTACGCCATTGAAGCTGGGTTTGTTTTAAGGGTCGCATAAGATTGGGCAGCAACCTGGAGCTTCTCTGATGCTAGAAAAGCTTAGGTCTGCCTCTGGTGTTTCTATTCTTATTACTATTACCATTATTATTTATTTTAGAGATTTGTATCCTACACTGGTGACAAGAGTGGCCAGTGAGACCATGTAACACCGGTCCTGAAAGACCTACATTGGCTCCCAGGACATTTTCAAGCACAATTCCATGTGTTGGTGCTGACCTTGAAAGGCCTCAAAGGCCCAGTAGACCTGAAGGAGCGTCTCCACCCCCATCGCTCAGCCCAGACACAGAGGTGCAGGTCCGAGGGCCTTCTGGTGGTTCCCTCCCTGTGAGAAGTGAGGTTACAGGGAACCAGGCAGAGGGCCTTCTCGGAAGTGGCACCCACCCTGTGGAACGCCCTCCCGCCAGATGTCAAGGAAATAAACAACTCTCTGACTTTTAGAAGACATCTGAAGGCAGCCCTGTCTTGGGAAATTTTTTACGTCTCATATTTTACAATTTTAAAATGTTATGTAAACAGCCCAGAGTGGCTGGGGAAACCCAGCCAGATGGGCGGGGTATAGATAATAAGATTATTATAATTATGCTGCCCTTCATCGAAAGATCCCAGGGCAGTTCACAACAGAAACATACAAAATGAGAATACAAAATAAAACGGAAACGTTTGCAAACATGGGAGGAGATCCTGCTGAATCAGGCGAATGCCTGGTCCCCCAGATGCTGTGGGGACCCCATCCTTTATTATTGGCGATGCTGACAGGGGCTGATGGATGCTGGTAAGTCCAGCAGGTTCCTCATCTCTCTGCATTTTGCTTTCCAAAAACTGAAAGTGCCTTGGCATACTGGATCAGTTTCAAGGTGGGCCAAGGAAGTTCAGGTGAGGGCTTTGGCTGCCTCGACAGCAGATTTTTGGTATTTACAAGGTGCCTGTGAATCACTTCCTGTAAAAAGGTAAAGGGACCCCTGACCGTTAGGTCCAGTCATGTCCAACTCTGGGGTTGCGGTGCTCATCTCGCATTACTGGCCGAGGGATCCGGCGTACAGCTTCTGGGTCATGTGGCCAGCATGACTAAGCCGCTTCTGGCGAACCAGAGCAGCGCACGGAAACGCCGTTTACCTTCCCGCCAGAGCGGTACCTATTTATCTACTTGCACTTCGTGCTTTTGAACTGCTAGGTTGGCAGGAATTCCTGTCGCTTCCTGTAATGGGCCCCTAAATCGTTTAATTTTTAAAAAAAACAGTAAAATATAAAAGGTGGTGATTTGTTCTTAAGAGAGAAATCGGCTGTCTCACACCCACCCACCACCGAATTTCTTAAAATAAATACCGAATGCCTTAAAATAAAAATGGGGGAGGGGAAAGGAACAGGCCAGCGGGTCAGCAGTGGTTGGTCCTGCCCAGTGGCTCAACGGGGGGGGGGAGGGGATCCGATCCACCCTCCCAGATACAAGAGGGTTTGTGGGGTGGGGGAAAGTTTTCCAGGTGGAGGGGTCAGAAAATGAGATTTTTTGGGGGGTGGAGGGCCGAAATCTTCCTGCCCAGGAACTTCCACAGCACCTAGAAGGGGGCTCCCATGTAATGGGACGGGGGTGGCCTTTTGCAAAATATTTTGGGAAGGGTTCTATTGGGGGGGGGGCCTCTCAAAAATGTACCCAGTACTTAAATTTCAGCCCAGCCCTTTTAAGTTTTTTTGGGGGGGTGGGTTTTGTCAGCCGCCTCCTGCCCCCCCCCCCGCCACCAAGGCCTATATCACGTGGTGCTCTGCCCTCCCCGCTGGACAAAGGCAGCAGGCCCAAAATTCAGGCCCCAACGCCTAACCACGTGGGCCTTTTTCCTCTCCCTGTCTCCCCCACCTAGAGCCCGCCTCCTCTTTCGGGCGCCCGTTGGCTCATCCGTCGACGGACGCGGCCGGAGACCAACCACAGTCCGGCGCTCCCCGTTGACGACACGAGGCCCGCCCGCGAGAGTTCTTTCCACCTCTCCCTTTTTTTCCCCCCTCTCGGTTTGACGTCACCAGAGGACATTATAAAAAAAAAAAATCCTCCCGTCACGGATCCCCTCGTCCAATGGGAACGTGGTGGCGGCGAGCCGCTGGCCAATGCCGTCTCCGAAAGTGGAGGAGGGGGAAAGCGGCGGGCCAATGGGAGCGAAGCCGGTCGGAGAGAGGCGCGCGGGGCCAATCGCGTGAGCCGGGCGGCTGGGCGGGCTCATGAGGAAGAGGGCCAATGGAGGAGGGGCTGCTGGGCGGGGCCCCGGCGGGCTGTTATAAGGTGGCGCGAGGCGGGCGGGGCTAGGACCTTTTCCCCAGGATGTCTGCGAGTCAAGAGAGCCGGTGAGTGAGCAAGCGAGGGAGAGAGCGCGCGCGGCAGGGCCTCCCCCCCCCCACCCGCCATATCGGCCCGCCTAGGCCTCTTCTCCTTCCTCGCCCTCGCGCCGCGATTCAAGGTTCTATCGGAGGACCGAACCATTACGGGGCAAAAGAGGGGGGTGGAAAGGGAAAAGAAAGGCGCTTTCCCCTTAGTGAAAGAAGCGTGAATTGTTTCCTCCTCCCTTTCCTCCATTTTGTTCCCTCTCTTAAGTCCCCCTCCTCGGCTCATTCCACGTGGCCGGCCAGGTCGTGGCCATCGCGTTTTCCCCACCCCCGTTTTCGACTGGATCCGTCCTCTCCCCTTAAATCTCTGTTCCTTTGGGGCCGAGACCATTTTCATCGCGGGGGGGTGGAGGGAAAAAAAGAAAGCAGGAACGGGCCTCCCCAGCACCGGCGTCTGAATAAGAACTTCCTTCGCGAGAACCGCCGCCATTTCGGCCGGGAGGTAGCTCGGGGCGTCGGTTTCTGTAATGGCGTTGTGTCTTCTCTTTCCCCCTCCCTCTTTGTGTGGGGGGGTTATCTACCCCAAGTTTTTTTCCCCCTATATGCTCGCGGGCGGCTCCATTTTTCGTCGAGAAAAAGGGGGTTATCTCTTCTTTAAGGAATCTCCTGTGTTTTTTTTGGTGTGATGGGGACGTTGAAGAAACGAGGCGGCGATATTCTTTATGTGCCGAGTGTCCCCCGCCGTGAGGAGGGCGAAGGGGGAAAAAGGCGGCCTGTCCCTTTTTTTCCTCTCCCCCCTCCCCTTTTTTCAGCCATTTTGAGCGGTTTACCTCTTACACAAGTTTTTCTCCCCCCTCCCATTTCTCCCTTTTCCTCAGTGGTCTGCTCCTTTTTCCCCCTCCTCCCTTTCTCTACATTTGGACTCGCCCATCCTTTCCCCGCTTCCCCCCCCCCCGGGTGGTTGGGCAATTCCATTTCCGCACCGCGCAGACTTGGCACGGGCGAGCCCATTTTAGAGTAATGGGGGGGGAGAAGCACAGCGCTGCTTCTCTTTCTCCCCCCCCCCCTTGCCGCGGGCGCGTCCATTTCTCCCTTCGTTCCCCCCTTCTCTCGCCCTGCCTATTGTCCTGTCGCTTCGCATCCGGGAACTCTGCGCCCGTGACGTCACGGGCCTGTGGCCAGAGGCGCGGGGAGGGAGGAGCCTCTTGCCCTTAAAAGGAAAGCAGGAAGAAAGGGGGAGCCGGGAAGGAGCGGGAGGCACGTGGGGAGCGGCAAATGGGCCGCCATGGGACACGTTAAGCTAGGGCATCGCCTTCCTCTTCTCCAGCTATGACGGGGGCTGGGAGGAATAGCTGGAGTTGACAAAGGGGCCTGTGGAACTCACAGCCACAAGATCAGGGGAGGGGAGAACAAGAGCTCTGCTGGATCAGGCCAGTGGCTGTCTACCTCTAGCCAAACAAGTGGGAAGGTGGTGGTGATCAACTTCTGACCTTCCGAGGGGTAAACCCCCTGCTTTTTAACAGCGGGTGCTGCTGCTGACAACCTCTAGTTGTCACATAAGGCCATTCCTTACATAAGCTATTGCAAAAAAAAAGTGTGTTTTGGAGCCATAATATACGCCAGGGGTGGGGAGTGCACTGGTATTTTCCTGGTTGCTCATTCAACTGCTTCTAAAATGTTATTCTGTTGTTTTTCTTCCTCTAGACCTAGAGACAATGGCCCCGAAGGGATGGACCCCGATGGTGTCATTGAGGTGAGCAACTGCCCATTTCCGGAGTCAGTTGGATAACTAAATAACGGGAAAACATACCATGATCTCTGCATCCAGATTGCCCAGAATACCCTTTTGGGGGCTTGGGGGTTTCTTTTGAGAGGTTTGGGGCTGAGGGAGCTCATCTTTCCCTCCTTCTCCCTACAGAGCAATTGGAACGAGATTGTTGACAGTTTCGATGACATGAACTTGTCGGAGTCCCTCCTGCGAGGAATCTACGCCTATGGTTTTGAGAAGCCCTCCGCCATCCAGCAGCGAGCCATTCTCCCTTGTATCAAGGGTGAGGCTAACTGCTCGAGCACACTTCTTCAAAAGGGGGTGGGGGTCTTGTGTAAAAGGAGGTGGGAAATATAGGGAAAGGCAGGCAGCGAAAGAGAGAAGACACTGATTTCTAAGTTGACTGCTTTAGATTGCTGCCCTGGCGAGCAAGCATTTCCGCCCCATATAGCAGAATATATGCAGCAAATGATAGCAAACTGACTTCCGCTTAGATTGCTGCTTCACTTTAAGTTTAGCATTGCCAGAAAAGGGACTTTGCTGCATCAGATCAGCATCCTGTTATGAGACTGCAGCCAGATTCCCCAAACAGTAAAATCCTACAGGTTGGACCTGGGCATAACACAACTGGCGTTCGTAGGTTCCCTTTATGCTTCAGGGAGCAACTTTCATAGTTTTGTGAAGAAGTCCTTCCTTTTATCTCGCCTGTTCTGGCCTGCAACCTGATGCCCTCCAGATATTTTGGGCATTCATTTCCATTGGTCCTCTATCAACGTGGCTGTTCTGGCTAGGAACGATGGGGATTTGTAGTCTTAAAAACCTGACATGCATCAGGGTGAGAAGGGGGTGCTGATTTTTTTCTGATCAACAATACTAGGTAGAAAGAAAGGAGTTTTGGGAGACCTTTGCAAGTTACTCCCACCCAACGCTGCAAATGCCTTTCTCTGAAAGCAGCCGTCTTGCTGCTTGTCTCCCGTCATCCCCCTTGCTACTGGGCAAAGACGCACCTCTGAAAGTGGTGACTTGTCTTATATCTAGCAGGGGGACATAAACTTTGCCCTATTCATCCCAGCACAGCGTTCCTCCCCGTGGCTGTCTGCTGGTTCATGCTGGGGAAACACTTAACCTATCAAAACTCCCTCTGAGGTTGGCGAGATGTGCTGGTTGTCCGTGTGTGTGTGTGTGTGACGCCGTCCTGCTTTCCTTCCGCTCAGGTTACGATGTGATTGCTCAGGCCCAGTCTGGAACTGGGAAGACGGCCACTTTTGCAATCTCCATCTTGCAGCAAATTGAGCTAGACCTGAAAGCTACCCAAGCACTGGTCCTGGCCCCAACAAGAGAGTTGGCTCAGCAGGTAAGCCTTGTTTTCTCTTTCCATCACATATTAATAGTAATTTATATTATTTATACCCTGCCCATCTGGCTGGGTTTTCCCAGCCACTCTGGGCGGCTCCCAGCAGAATATGTTAAAAACACGATAAAACATCAAACATTGAAAACTTCCCTGAACAGGGCTGCCTTCAGGTGTGCACAGCTTTGTCTTGTATAAAAACACGTGTCCTCTTTTTGCAGGTGGAACTGAGGGCCCAAAAAACAAACTCCAGAGGTCTCCATTCATTCCTCTGGTTTAATGGGCAAAGAGGCGCCTTTATAAACTGTCTGACAGACAGAACGTGCACAGGTGAAGCTTTATCCATAATTGCATTTCTGTACTAGGAAAGGCTTAACCTGTTGGAGTTTCTGCCTGCCGCACAGCTGTGAAAGGCGCAAGAACCCTGCTTCTCTTCCCCCTTCCACCAAAATCTGAGCAGAAATGTATTAACATTGCACTGTAAATCCAACAATGCAGTGAATGAATTTGCTTTCCTGCAGGGATAGAGACTATGTTTTGAAAGTTTCTATTCAATTTATAAACCTGTGGCCCTTGCTGGATCAGGCCAAGGCCATAAACCTAGTCCCATATCCCGTCCTTGCATTGACTAGCCAGTTGCCTCTTGTGGAAAACATCCAAGCAGGACCAAAACATGAGCAGACTCCCTTCCTGCGGTTTCCACCAACTGGGATTCAGAAGCATTGTTGTCACCCAACTGTGGACGCCGAGCCGAGCCATCGTGGCTAGTAGCCATTGATCACACACACACACACAGCCCTGAGTTTCTCCAACCTCTTAAAGCCATCTGAGTTGGTGACCTTCGCTGCCTCCTGAGGAAAGTAGTTCCACAGATTAACGGTCGCTGCTTGAGGGAGTGCATCGTCTGTCTCCTCAAGTGACCCTGCTGTTCTCCCTTTGACATCTGTGTTCTGCATCTGTGCAAGAGCGTTTTTAAGGGGCTTCATTCTGTTTCTCCTGGCCTTGTCCCACTTCACAAAGTGACGCCGAAGAGGCTTCCGTCCGTCTTCCCTCCCCCTGCTAGTTGATGAAAGAGGCACCCTGCAAAAAGTGGGGGCCTCTTTTTCTCCAGCCGGGGGACAGCAACCACCCCTGTTCATCCCAGCACAGTGTCTCTCCCGTGGCTGTTTGCTGGTTCATGCTGGGGAAACAGAAAGCGTTTGCACCAAGAGCCCATTGCCTTTGACCAGCGCCAGGTAAGAGAATCCAGACCCCGCTAACAACTCTGCTCCTCTCGTCCTCCCATAGATCCAGAAGGTCGTGATGGCCCTGGGAGATTACATGGGTGCCTCCTGCCATGCCTGTATAGGCGGGACTAACGTCCGTGCCGAGGTGCAGAAACTGCAGATGGAGGCCCCCCATATCATTGTCGGGACCCCTGGACGCGTCTTCGACATGTTGAACAGGCGATACCTGTGTAAGTATCAGCATTCTTCAGTTTCCCTCCAGGTAGCAGCACAGAGCAAATCGGCAACTCTTGCGATCTTTATTAGTAAATAACCTCAAAAGGGAGAATACTCAAAACATTATTACGTCACGACAGGTTGAAAGCAGCCTTCGGTTCAATGTTGGCTTGTTGCAGGACGTTGCCCAAAACGCCCATTTCCCCCCAAATCTGGTCTGCCTGTATTTTTCTGTAACAAGTTTGCTTAATTGTAGTTGTTGTAGATTAAGCTCTCTCAATCCATTTGGCTCTAGTAGGCTGCCCTTACCTTAGCAGCAGTTTTAAGGTAAGGCGCTGTCCCTCGGCCAAAATTTGAATCCGTAGATTAGGGTCCTGCCTTCTGTAGCAGCAGAGAACAAGCTGGCTCCATCTTCCCGTGGATATTTGAAGCGGGGTATTGGGTAGGATAGAAAGAATAAATTATTATTATGGATGCCCTCGGTCTTCTCTTCTCCAGACTAGACACACCCAACTTCCTCAACAGGACTTTGTTTCCAGCCTTATCTCTGGCTTGTGTGACTTTGCTCTTGGCGGCAGAGTTGCAATTTTCATAAGCAGATCCATATCGCCCCGTCCTGCTGTTCCGTGATGATCTCCCATGCGTGTCATCTGACTCCCATCAACCCCCCATTTTTTCCCCTCCTAGTTGGCGTTCTGCTGTGCTGGGAGAGGAAGGTGCGGGTTTCGGAAGTGATCATAGCTCTTAAAAGATCCCTGAGAACAGCAGGCTTTCCTCAGCCGCCATCCCATTAAGGAGACACACTGTGTCTCAAAGTCCTCACCCAACCCTCTTTTGTCTCTGCAGCACCCAAGTTTATCAAGATGTTTGTGCTGGATGAGGCCGACGAGATGTTGAGCCGAGGTTTCAAGGACCAGATCTATGACATCTTCCAGAAACTGAGTGGGAACACACAGGTACGGTAATTTCTCGCCTCATCGGTGCAAACTCCCCAGGGGACACAGAGTTCCACAGGGCTTGACCAATGGCGCCAAAAGCTTGTCGTTGTCAAATGAGCCTTGTTAGGCTCTTTAGATCTCTGCGATGGAAGGTTAAGGCCAGTGGTTTCGGGACTACAATTCCCATCATCCCTGAGCACTGGTTCTGTTAGCTAGGGTTTTTTAAAACATATATATATATATATTGAACATGAATATTTTTTGAATTTTATAACAAATGATATAAATCTCACTCATGTTATTTAAAATTATCCCTCCTCTCCTCTGGACTTCCCTCAATTCCCCCTCTGCTGAGTTACTTTGTTTTCTTAATTGTATCCTGCTTCTCCTACACAAAAATAAAATCCCTTATCCCATGATGGGAGTTGTAGTCCAAAAACAGCTGGAGGGCCAAGTTTGGCCACCACTGTTAACCAAACCTAGAGGTGCCCTGGACCTAAATTGCTCACATCTTTGTTCAAGGACCTCGAACCCAGCTCACATACTCTGCCAGGTGATTCTCTCTCCCCCAGCCCCACATGGAGCACAGGCAGGAAATTGTAGAGAAACAATAACTCAGGCCGCAAGGGTACAATTGTGGTGATTTAAATTATTCAAGTTTTTCAAGTCTCTTATGGGTAGATTTATTTCTTGGAAGTTTATATGCCAGATGGAGTTAATATGCCAGGACAAGGCCCTGTTTCGGAGATTCTAAAATTCTAAGCAACTAGTACACATTGACCTTAAAGACGTTAAGACTCTACTGGCTGATGAAGAATCTCCGAAACGACCTTGTCCTTTCATATCAACTACATCTGGCATATAAACTTCAAGAAATAAATCTATCCATAAGAGACTCGAAAAGCTTGAATCATTTACAATCACCAGTTCTACACAATTGCACCCTTGTGGCCTGAGTTCTTGATTCTCTACAATTTTCTGCATTGCTTCTATCAATAACTCCCAGCCATTAACCACACGGAGCACATGGCAGTAATCTAGCCTTGAGGGTACCAATGTATTGACTCACAGCCCCACTCTTCCCCTTTACAGGTGGTGCTACTCTCTGCCACCATGCCCATGGATGTCCTGGAGGTGACCAAGAAATTCATGCGGGACCCGATCCGTATCCTGGTCAAGAAGGAGGAGCTCACCCTGGAGGGTATTAGGCAGTTCTACATAAACGTGGAGAGGGAGGTACGTGGCGACGCTTACATGGGGCTTATGGGGAAGGAGGTGTTAAGGAGGGGCAAGAGAACCAGTCAAGTTGGCTGGAAGGCCTGTGTTGCAAAGGGGCCTAGGGAAATCTCCATGGGAAAAACTTCAACTAGCTTGGGGTTCTCGGGGGGGGGGCCTTGAAAAGGGTTTAAATTTGGAGTGGGTGTCCTACTTTGCTTATAACTCTCCTCCCTCTCGTGCCAAAGGAGTGGAAGCTGGATACCCTGTGCGATCTCTACGAAACCCTCACCATCACCCAAGCTGTCATCTTCATCAACACCCGGAGGAAGGTGGACTGGCTCACCGAAAAGATGCATGCCCGGGACTTCACAGTTTCCGCCATGGTGGGTGAACGAGCCTTTTCTTGGGGGGGGGGTTGTCTGATGGAGATGTCTCTCAGTCTATGTAAATTTGCTCCTGTGGAAAGGGCCCAGAAGCCTTTAAGCACAAGCTGTGTTAATAGGGTTGCAGGCAAGAAACAGTGGTGGATAAGTGGCAATAAAATATTTTTTAAAACTAAACTAGATGGTTGTTTTTTCAAGCCCACCCCCCTTCCCTATGCTTTATAAAAAGCATCGTTCAAAATGGGGATTATCACAACCTGCTATGTGCACTACAATTGAAAGCAGTAGCAATTGCAGTTACTCCAAATCCAATTAATTAAAACTATAGTTTAATGCAACTAAACTGAGCCAGCGATCGCCAGCTTTTCAAAATCATTTGCAGGATATTCCTGCCTCTTATTGCTGTCCTCAGTAATCCCCCTGCCCATTTTGGGAACTGCTGAACTAGATCATTACAGTATCACCTGTATTCCTTCCGTTCCCCCCCCCCCTTAAAAAATTGGCCACCAAGGATTAGGTGTCTAACTGAGTTGGGAGAGGCTTTGATGCTGTCCCAGGAATGAAGAAAGGCGTGCTGTGAAATTACTAAAGAGCGGCTTTTAAATTTGTCAATAAATTTAGTTTTCTCAACAAAAAAATGGGGAGAAATGGTAAAGGTTTCAACCTTCAAATAGAGAAAAGGCAGCAATCTAAGCTATCTGAAACAAATTCATGGGGGTGAAAAATCAAGTCTCTGGAACCTTTCCGCCTTCTTGCAGCATGGAGACATGGACCAGAAGGAGCGCGATGTCATCATGAGGGAATTCCGCTCCGGCTCCAGCCGTGTCCTGATCACCACAGACTTACTGGTGAGTGTGTGGGGCGTGGAAGAGGGACATGGCGCTGGATGACGGGTCATTCGAGACAGGTTGAACTGTGGAACTCGCTTCCACAGTGGCCAGTGACAAATTCGTGGAGGGGAGAGGAGAAGGGCTTTCGATGGCTGCTGCTGCTCCTCCTCCTCCTGCCATGTTTGTGCGGTTGGCTACCCACCCAAGGAGATTCCCTCTCTGCCTGGCTGGCGCAGTGCTGCTGGCGGATTGTAGCTCCTTGGCACACGAATCGCGGGCGCTGCTCTTCCCCACGGCTGGCACCCACCACTAAGGTGCCTTGCCCCACGTAGCAGACGCCCACAGTTCTAAAACCTTGTGAGCACAACAGATGGATAACAGTTGGTGTAGTCGCTAAGTTTTCCCCCTCTTCTGCTTCCCAGGCCCGTGGCATTGATGTCCAGCAGGTGTCCCTGGTCATCAACTACGACCTGCCAACCAACCGTGAGAACTACATACACAGGTGAGGTCCTTTTTTTTTTCCTCTCCCCCTCACTTTCTGTCCCCTCTCTGGCTTCTTACATTGCAGGGGGTTGGCAGTGGGGAACAGCAGGGAGGGTTGACAGCTATGGATTGGACTGCAGGACCTCTTGGGTTTCCCTTCTGTGCTAAGATGGCAGGCTCTCCTTCCTTTGTGGTTTTTAAGCAGAGGCTGGGTGCCCACCTGCAGTTCTGTCATTCTCTGTCTCTCGCGGTTCAAAAACACCGGTGCAAGTAGATAAATAGGTAGCGCTGTGGCGGGAAGGGAAACGGCGTTTCCGTGCACTCTGGTTTCCATCTCGCCAGAAGCGGTTTAGTCCTGCTGTCAACATGACCTGGAAAGCTGTCTGTGGACAAACGCCGGCTCCCTCGGCCTGAAAGCAAGATGAGCGCTGCAACCCCAGAGTCGCCTTTGACTGGACTTAACTGTCCAGGGGTCCTTTACCTACCTTCTGCGCCCCCCAGTAAACACTTCTCTCTCTCTCTCTCTCTCACCCCTCCAGGATCGGCCGAGGGGGCCGTTTTGGAAGGAAAGGAGTTGCGATCAACATGGTGACAGAAGAAGACAAGCGCACGCTTCGTGACATTGAGACATTCTACAACACCTCCATCGAGGAAATGCCTCTCAACGTGGCCGACCTCATCTGAGCTGCCTCTGTAGGGGCTCACTGTGCCTGCGAGAACCCCCCCCCCCTTCCCGCCCTGCCCCAAATTAGGCACAATCCTCTTTCCCTCCCTCCCCTCCCCTTACAAAAATACCTGCCCTTTTCTATTTTTTTGAGTTTTCTTGCCTTTTGAATAAATGTCACTCTCTCTGGGGGCAGAATGACCTCTTTTAGTGTTTACTGGCGCCTTTTCTGTCTCGGTCTCTCCCCCCTCTCCCACTTGTCAACTTAATTTGGTAGCTTGGTTGTCCAGCCGCTGCCACCCCCTTGGAATTTGGGGAGCAGATCGTAGAAGCCAGGGTTCCCGGCATCGATAATCTCCTCCCTGCTTTTGCCCCCACCCACAAGAAAGAAAGACGTAGTTCATAGTCACTTCAAAATTCAACCTTTCAACAAAATCGTGGTGCTATAGCAGGAAAGGAAAGACGACCACCCTTGGAGAATCAAAAGGGTTGTGGGTGTTTCTGTTTTCTCCCTGACTTAAAATCATTGATTCAGAGAAAGAGGGGGGGGAAATCACTGATTCAAAGCAAATTGCCAAGACGTTTTGTCCCCCCCACCCCCTCTATGTATCTCAGAAATGAGACCTTTTCCCCCCAACACACTTTGTTAAGATAAAATCTAAAAAAAAATTGAAAACTTTTCATACGGCAAAAAAATCTGTACGTGCAACCTTAAAAACCTTTTTTTTTTTGTATAGCTATTATTTATTCAAAAGGAAAGTTACAGTGACCAAAATAAACGTGATCTTGAGAAAACTCGATGCGCCTTGAGTGATTTTTGTGAATTTTAGAGAAATGTGCCTTGACCATTTTCCTCCAATAATATTAGTGCTATCAAGGGGTGGGTGTTTTTATATAATGAAGTTTTTTGTATAACGAAGGTCTTCAGGCTAAGAGATGACTGGCCCAAATGAGCATTGTGGCCGGGTAGGGATTCAAACCCTGCTCTTCCAGCACCCTAAGCATTTGGCCACAGTGGAGAGGTCTTAGAAACTTGCTCTTTTAGGAGGAAGTGGCGGCAAGCTTCCTTGCTGTGATAACTTTTTTTTTTATGGACAGCAGAGGGCTTTCGGATCCTGTTTTAAAGAAAGGTATGATGCAAACATGGCATTTACTGCAGCTGCAAAGAGATTTCGAAGTTGGAAAATGGCAAACGAGACATTTCCTCAGCCTGTTCTCATTGGGCAAGCAGAGTGGTGTGGTCAGCTGGGTGGGTTTTGCAAATGTACCTGGGAGCAGCTTGGCAGCCTCTGAATGGGGCCAAGGGCCGCCCCACAAAAAGTGTACTGCGGTAGTCTAGGCTTGGCTGCCTGGCCTTAAGCCGTTGTCTGAGACAGCAGTAAATCGCAGGTTATCTGGTGTGGGGAGAGGACTTTGGGGACAAAAGCAGGCTTGCCCCATATGGGTACCCTTCTGAGGCATGATGATCTGGAGGCCAGCAGGTTAGCATATAATAGGGTGTGCCAGCTCTTCTTGAAGCCCCAGAGTTATTTCATGTGAGGTCTACAGGTACAGGGTGGCATACAGATTTGATTGCTGTAATAAAATCCCTTTGAGTGTGCTGAAATGGCAGACCGGAAACCTTTTAGGTTATACCTACAGAAACAATGTGAAGAAATAAACTGACTTGCAGGGTTTGACTAAACACAATTAGCAAAATAAATGGTGAAAGTAGAAAAATGAGGATAAGATGTTAGGACCGAATTTAAGATGATAAGCAGGAGAAAGGAATGTGTAAAGAGCCAGAAAGGGAAGTTGGGGGAAGTCGTGGGGAGGGGGTAATGGAGAATTCATTTTGTGTTTATATAGTTGGTTGTGATTGTTTTTAAAAAATGATGTAAAATTTAATAAAAAATCATTTACCCCCCCAAAAAAAATTCGCCGGCGGGGCAAGCCACGCCACGTTGAGGCTGTGTTGCTTGGAAAGTGGGTTTACGACTACTTTGGTTATATCTGTAATAGCATAAACCTGTAAGCTAACAGGTGGCAGGTTTGATTGCCATCCTGGGCGGCTGCATATTCCTGCATTGCAATTTATTGTGTATTTAATATTTTGTGGGGGGTGGCCAGGGAAACCCAGACAGATGGGTGGCATATAGATGGTGATGATGATAATAATAATTTATTATTTGTACCCCGCCCATCTGGCTGGGTCTCCCCAGCCACTCTGGGCGGCTTCCATCAAATATTAAAATACATTTAAAATATCACAGTTTAAAAACTTCCCTAAACAGGGCTGCCTTCAGGTATTTTCTGAATGTCAGGTAGTTGTTTATTCCCTTGACCTCTGATGGGAGGGCGTTCCACAGGGCGGGCGCCACTACTGAGAAGGCCCTTAAAAATTATTATCACAAAAAGATGACGCTCGTGTTCCCTTCCGGTTCCAGAACCCCGTTCTCCTCCGTAAAGTTGGCCAATTCTTTCCAGCCACCTTGAGCTGTGGTCCCAACCGTCAGGTTGTTGGGTGGGTGGGCCGGGCGGAAGAGACTCCCTTGGCGCTCTCTTCTCGTCCTTCCCCATCACATGAGTGCCAGATTGTCCTGCTGCGGGCTGAGATGAGGAAGGAGAATCGGCTGACTCACAGGCCAGCGGGGCCACCATGAGACACAGCCGGGTGATCTGTCTTCCTGGCCCAAGGTGGCTCACAGCTCATCTCCTGCACCAGAGACCACCACTGCCTGCCTCAAGCCACCCGCTATCGCCAGCAGCATCAAGGCCAGGAGGGCTGCTTCGCTGGGGGGGAAGGGAAAATGTCCACTTACATCAGGGGTCCCCAAACTAAGGCCCGGGGGCCGGATGCAGCCCAATCGCTTTTTAAAAGGCCCGTGGACGGTCCGGGAATCGGTGTGTATTTACATGAGTAGAATGTGTCCTCTTATTTAAAATGCATCTCTGGGTTATTTGTGGGGCATAGGAATGCGTTCATTTTTATTTTATTTTTCAAAATATAGTCCAGCCCCCCCCCAAAGTCTGAGGGACAGTGGACTGGCCCCCTGCTGAAAAAGTCTGACCCCCGACTTGCATAAAATTTATACGCTGGTTATTAATGAAACCTCAAACCGGTTCACCAAGACGATACAATGACCACTAAGAAAAAGTAACAGCGATAATGTAAAAGTTTCGAGAAGCTACCACAGCAAGACAAACCTAGACAGCATCTTAAAAGGCAGAGACGCCACTTTGCCAACAAAGGTCTGTATAGTTAAAGCTATGGTTTTCCCAGTAGTGATGTACGGAAGTGAGAGCTGGACCATAAAGAAGGCTGATCGCTGAAGAATTGATGCTTTTGAATTATGGTGCTGGAGGAGACTCTTGAGAGTCCCATGGACTGCAAGAAGATCAAACCTATCCATTCTCAAGGAAATCAGCCCTGAGTGCTCACTGGAAGGACAGATCCTGAAGCTGAGGCTCCAGTACTTTGGCCACCTCATGAGAAGAGAAGACTCCCTGGAAAAGACCCTGATGTTGGGAAAGATGGAGGGCACAAGGAGAAGGGGACGACAGAGGACGAGATGGTTGGACAGTGTTCTCGAAGCAACTAGCATGAGTTTGGCCAAACTGCGGGAGGCAGTGGAGGATAGGCGTGCCTGGCGTGCTCTGGTCCATGGGGTCACGAAGAGTCGGACATGACTGAACGACTAAAGAACAACAAAAACCACAGCAAGAATGCCCCACTTTGGCCTAATCTAGCTGCAGTCCTTACGTTCTCACAGTTTCTTTTTGTTTCGTTTTTTTAAAAAATCCCTCTTTATTTTATTTGGAAGGTTTATACCCTGTCCCCCAGTGCTACCACTCGTGGGGCAGAGCAAGGTGGGAGAATCGCAGGGTTTTAAAGCATGCAAACTCTATACAGCAGAGCAGCGGCTGAACTGGGAGCAGCTCAAGGAAGGCCTCTGGAAATAAATTTCAGAATTTGCCTGGTGCCAAAAAGGAAGACCTCCCTGGAGGTTGGGCACCGCAAGCAGGGGTCCAGCGCCTTGCCTCCAAAGATTTGGGGTGGGGGGGTTGCGCCCTGCATGCTACAGTTCCCAAATTTGATCCCGGGAAGTGTCTCCAGGCCATTGGGTCTCCACACGTTGGACTACAACTCCCATCATCCACGACGACTGGCTAATCTGATGCTGGATCATGGGAGTCCAAAGACTGCTTTAAATGGTTCGCTCACCTGTCTCCGAGAAGCCACCGCGCTTGACCTGTGCTGGGCAGGGCAACGGGCCCTCCTGTCCCCCCCCCTCGCCCCCAGGTTAGTTAATTGTGGCCTTCGGTTTTTATTTAAAAAGAAGAAAAAGATGAAAAGCTCAAAAGTGGCAACAGAGAAGGTTTAGCCGCGTTCTGCATCGTGTGTCAGGGGGAAGCAAGCCGCCCCCGCCCGCCCCCCCCCCCGGATCCCGTGGCTACTGGGTATTTGGCAATTCAGCATCCCAACTGAGTCACTGGTTGTGAAGGCAGCAAATTTCATTTCCTTCCCTTTATTTGAGAGCTGCGGGACCACGAGACAGAAGCGAGCAGAGGCTCCCAGGACGAGAGACGGAAAAGGTGCGGCGGATCGAGCCCCGTTCGGAGAGATGGGACCGGCTGCGATGTCTTCAATTTGGCTCATCGTATGCTTCTTCCTGGCAGGTTGGTACATATATATTTGTCTGTACCTGGCCTCCTACTTCCCTTTGTCGTGTGGCTTAGAAAGGGGTTAGGCAGCAAGAAGCACAGAGTTGTTGTGTTCGGAGGGACCCCAAGGGTCATCCAGTCCCACCCCCTGCAATGCAGGGATCTCAGCTAAGCACCCATGACAGTTGGCCATCGAACCTCTGCTTAAAGACCTCTAAGGAAGGAGAGCCCACAACCGGCCGAGGGGGAATGGGTCCGATAAATCTGTTGACTCCTCTCCAAAAGAGGCAGCATGGTTTGGATGTTGGACTAGTGCCTGGGGGGGGAGAGACCTGGTTTCAAATCCTGCCCCAACTCAGCCATGAAACCGACCCTTGCCCTCACCTACCTTACGGGGACCTTGTGTGCATGGACTGAGGAGGAAGAACCATGCGCAAAATCACCTTGGGAAAATGGTGGGACAGAAAGGCGATACGTTTTGATTTAATTAATAAATACAGTGGTACCTCTGGTTAAGAACTTAATTCGTTCCGGAGGTCCGTTCTTAACCTGAAACTGTTCTTAACCTGAGGTACCACATTAGCTAATGGGGCCTCCCGCTGCCGCCACGCAATTTCTGTTCTCATCCTGAAGCAAAGTTTTAACCTGAGGTACTATTTCTGGATTAGCGGAGTCTGTAACCTGAAGCGTCTGTAACCCGAGGTACCACTGTAGGTCGATGGGAGAGATGTTGTTGAGCTGCGGTTAGGGGCTAGGGGGACTGGAAGCTTGGCTCTTCACTCATGGGTGCCCAAGACTGATGTTTCCATCTCTCTCTCTGCCCAGCTTACAGCTCTGCTCAATATACGGAGACGTCCAGAGCGGCCACGAAAGAGACGGGATTTCTGGAGTCTCCGCTGTGCTCTGGCGCCGATGCCTCCGACCCAGGCTGCCCGCACCGCAAGAAGTCAGTTACACTGCTGCCCTCTTTCACCAAGACGACCACTCAACGTCCCACCACGCATCACCATGCTGTGACCAACCACACCACGGCCCACCCCACGAAACACACCACGGCCCACCCCACGAAACACACCACGAAACATACCACGGCCCACCCCACGAAACACACCACGAAACATACCACGGCCCACCCCACGAAACACACCACGAAACATACCACGAAACACACCACGGCCCACCCACGAAACACACCACGGCCCACCCCACGAAACACACCACGAAACATACCACGGCCCACCCCACGAAACACACCACGAAACATACCACGGCCCACCCCACGAAACACCCCACGGCCCACCCCACGAAACACACCACTCTGCACCCCACGGCGCACCCCAGGAACCTCACCACCCCCCACCCCACTCCCACCCAGCAGCCCACGCAGCCACCCGTTGCCTCTGTCGGAAATTACGTGGTCCCTAAGGGCTCGGACCCGTGTTTGCGGGTTCAAGCAGCCCTGCAGCTCCGAGTCCGCTATACCGACAAGGCCAAGCAGGAGGTAAGAGAGCCGGGCGGCTGTTGGGGAGATGGTCCTCGGAGGCCCCTTCCAACTCTGCCATTCCATGACCTCGGAAGGCGGCGGCCTGTCCTCCATCGGAGGCTTTTAAGGCCAGGTCAGGACGGCTGCCTGTCAGGGATTTTGCAATTCCTGCATTGCAGGGGGTTGGACTGGATGACCCCTGGGGGTCCCTCCCAGCCCTACGATTCTGTGGTTCCGTCAGAATGTTGAGCAAGGAGGGGCTGGCGGTCTGGGCTCCTGGGAGACAGGAAGAGGCCGATCAGCTCTTGGCGGTAAAGAGTGGTCATTTCTGCTTCCCTTTTTCCCCTTTCCACATCGACACAGGCCTAGCGGCTTATGCTGGAAGGGGACTGTCAGGGAGCGAAGCTCAGTGGCTAGAGGATAGGAAGTTTTGTGTGTGTTGCACCGCCAGCCCTCGGCCTCCTTCCTGCCCCTCCGTGCAGCAGGGGAGGCTGCCATTCCCCTTGGTAAAGGTTTCCGATTCAATTTTCCGCAATGTAATAGGAAGCCGGGAGGACGGCTATGGCGGCAGGTGAAGCTAAAAGATGGAAAATGAAACTTTAAAACAAAGGGTTGAAGTGGCAAAGTCCAAGCAAAGAATATCGACATTATATGATGGTTAAGTTCTGCTGTATATGTAAAAATGAAGGGGAGGCAGAATCATATAAAACATGCCTGAGAGATTCTAGTCCTCATCAAAACCTGGAATTATATGCGGTTTTCTCTACGATTCTAGGATTTGACGTCAATGAGTGGCAAAGTTTCTGAATACATCTGCCCTCAACAGACCTCTTAAGATTGCCTGATAAATATATATATATATATATATATATATATATAGCCCCGTATTTAAATTCTGTGTTTTTATTAATAGGTTTTGTGGGTTGTTGTGCTTTCTTTCCCCCTTTTTTTAAACAAAAAGGAAAATACACATTGGCTGGGCACTTAGAGAAGGTTACTTAATATTGGGGTTTCAATTGCCCTTGTATGGCCATCTGTACGTGGATTATTTAGCCGAGAGTCCTACATTGCAGGGGGTTGGACTGGATGACCTTTGGGGTACCCCCCAATTCTACAATTCCGTGATTCTGTGTTTCCAATTCCACAGTACCCTCCCAAATGCAGGGGAGCTCATCCCGAGGGTCATAAATTCTGTGTTTTTATTAATAGGTTTTGTGGGTTGTTGTGCTTTCTTTCCCCTTTTTTTAAACAAAAAGGAAAATACACATTGGCTGGGCACTTAGAGAAGGTTACTTAATATTGGGGTTTCAATTGCCCTTGTATGGCCATCTGTACGTGGATTATTTAGCCGAGAGTCCTACATTGCAGGGGGTTGGACTGGATGACCTTTGGGGTACCCCCCAATTCTACAATTCCGTGATTCTGTGTTTCCAATTCCACAGTACCCTCCCAAATGCAGGGGACCTCATCCCGAGGGTCATTGGCACCTTTCCCCATTTACGGCACGCGGCAATATTCTTTTGCTCACTTGCACTTTCGACAGCCTTTAATAAATTGTGCGTGGTTTAGAAAGGGCCGGGGGGTGGGGGGTGGGGAGTCTGTGGCTTTGCAGGTTTAGGTTCCAGGATCTTCAGAGGGAAGTGAGACCTGTGGGGTGGGGAGGTAGCAGTGCGCAACCCACAGACAAAAGACAAAACAGGCTAGGTAGAAAAAACCTGAGCGAAAGGCCACAACACAAATGCAGATAGATAGATAGATAGATAGATAGGTAGGTAGGTAGGTAGGTAGGTAGGTAGGTAGGTAGGTAGGTAGGTAGACTGACAGATAACTCCAGAGGGGAAAGAAAAACTCTGGTGGTGCTGCAATGAAATTGCTGGCACGTTTGCAAAGCTAAGCAGGATCTGGTATGGTTTCAAATTGGATGGGGCACAACATGTTGAGATTGCTGCATTGCAGGGGGTTGGGCTAGATGACCCCTGGGGTCCCCTCCAATTCTCCAATTCTATTCTGTCAGGGCTCACTCTGGGTACTGGCAGGATTATCTGGGCCCGAGTGGTGCACTGCAGGTGGACCGGGAACCCCCCACCCACACCACCCCCTCTCCTACTGGTAAGCTGCTGCTTATATACCTGTGGGAAGAAAAAGTGGAAGGAAGTTCTTCTCGCAGCACAGAGCTGAACTGTGGAACTCCCTCCCACTGGAGGCAGGGATGGCCACCAACCTGGATGGCTTTAAAAAGAGGGTTTGGCAAATTCATGGAGGAAGGGAGGGCTATCGATGACCACTAGCCAGGATGGCTGTGCTCTGCCCTCCACTGCCAGAGACAGCAATGTTTCTGAATCCTGAAGCCTTGGGGTTGGGGAGAGTTGCTCTTGCGCTCGGATCCTGCTTGGGGGGTTTGCCACGGGGGCACCTGGCTGGCCACAGTGAGAACAGGATGCTGGATGGGCCCTACTAGGGGTCTGTGCCTCTGCTCACCTGCCGCTTTGCCATTTCCCACCCACACTTACTTTAACCTATTAGAGCTTTCCCCTTCCCACCCGACTGCAACAGCTAAGCTTGCTTTTCAGCTTCAAATCCTCCAGTGGGAGATGCGTGACGACAGCCTTAGCTTTCTATGTCTATAGAAAGAAAGGAGCCTAGCGCTCAGGACTCCTGGGTCGCTCCCTAAATGGGCGCAACGTGGCTGAATTTTGGGCTTGTTCCAGTTTTCCCCTCCTGCTCTAGGTTCAACCTGAATTTCCTGGGGGTTTGTAGGGTCCTGCTCTCTCACACACCTCCACTCTTCCTCTCTTCCAGCTCTGGGGGGACTTTGCAGTGAACCCCAACCGCACAGAGTTTTCCGGGAACTGTACCAACCAGACAGCCGTCCTCCACCTGCATTTCCAAGAGGGCGACCTTCTCTTTACTTTCAGAAAGGTGAGAGGGAGGATTGGAAGAGGGGAGGGTCTCCGGATGTTGTGGGGGGGGGCCAAACATCTAGAGAAACAAATTGCACCTGACGCAACCTTGAAGGGAAGGGCCTGGTCTTCGAGGATGCGCTTGCAGGGGAACATAAGGCTGAAGGCCAGAATCCACCGGGGGGATTGCCTTTGCCACGGTTACCCTACGGGAACAGCCAGGCTGGATCCACGTCTGTGAGGAGGCCGAGATGCTGCAGAAGGGACAGCAGAGGTCCAAAAGGGGGGTCATGAGAAGGTATACCCCCAATGCCTGGTCTTTAAAGGTACGCTGCCTCTGACCTTGGAGGTTCTATTTAACCACTGTGGCCAACAGCAAGCAGACCTCTCCTCTCTGTGAATTTCTCTGATCTTCTCCTTCTCTGAAAACTCCTTCTGGTCCCAAAGAATGAGAGTTGTTAAGATGTAATTCCCTGAGAAGGGAACCACTCTGGGAATAGCAGTATCCCAACAATTCTTAACAAACTACAATTCCCAGCATTCTCTCGGCAAAGGGAGTCGTTACCGTTTAAAGTGGTATGACACCGGTTTAAATGGACAGCGCCAGAGATTTGGAGCATCTAGCCGTGTGATTCTCCAGGGTCTCTCTGTTTACCTTTGATTTGGTTTGTTCAGTCGTTCAGTCGTGTCCGACTCTTCGTGACCCCATGGACCAGAGCACGCCAGGCACGCCTATCCTCACTGCCTCCCGCAGTTTGGCCAAACTCATGTTAGTAGCTTCGAGAACACTGTCCAACCATCTCATCCTCTGTCGTCCCCTTCTCCTTGTGCCCTCCATCTTTCCCAACATCAGGGTCTTTTCCAGGGAGTCTTCTCTTCTCATGAGGTGGCCAAAGTACTGGAGCCTCAACTTCAGGATCTGTCCTTCCAGTGAGCACTCAGGGCTGATTTCCTTCAGAATGGATAGGTTTGATCTTCTTGCAGTCCATGGGACTCTCAAGAGTCTCCTCCAGCACCAGAATTCAAAAGCATCAATTCTTCGGCGATCAGCCTTCTTTACCTTCAATACTTCTAATGTAATGTCTAATCTAACAATCATCATCATCATTATTATCAGGCTGGGTTCAATTCAAATTGATTAAGTGTGTCTTCCTTCCTGGGTGTGAAAGTTCAGGAACGAAACGCAAATTGGGGAAGACTTAGCCTACGAAGCTTTCAAGCGCCTCCCCCCCCCCCTGTGTTTATCTTAAAATTAGAGCAGCAAAATCTCTTTTAAAAGTTGATGAGTTTGTTTCAAAAGTTGGTTGAGCGGTCTGCTGCACTGAGCCCAAGGCCTTGATTAGATGTCTGGCCGCGTTCAGCGCATGAAGACTGATGCTCTTGTAGCAAACCTAACCTGGCACCAACACCAACGCACACGCCTTCCTCGAAAGGCGCGTCCCCCGAACGTTCCTGCGCCGTACGGACCCACGCCCATCAGCCTGTGGGTTCAGATGCGTCACGAGCACAGCTGTGGGCGGCAAGACGACTCCGCTGCAAGTCGGGGAGGGAAGCCGGCCTGGCCTGGAAACTCCTCGTTGATCCAAGCCATGAGTCACTCTCTGGCGAAAGGTCCTTCGAGCCGGCTGCATCGGAAGCCGGAAAGACTGGCTTGGCAGAGGCCCGCTGGCACGGCTGGCGCATGCCAACCCCATCCTAAGAAGGGGTTTGCTGGATCAGGCCAGTGGCCCCCTCCAGCCCAGCATCCTGTTCTCACAGCGGCTGGCTAGAAGCCCTAATGGGAAGCTCACAAGCAGGACTCGAACACAAATCCCCTCTGCTTTCGGAAGCATTTCCTGCCTCCGACCGTGGAGGGCAGAGCACAGCCCTCCTGGCCGGTAGCCATCCTCTTCCATGTATCTGTCCAATCCTGTCCAGGTTGGCAGCCACCGCTGCCTCCTGTGGAAGGCAGTTTGCGCTGCATGAAAAAGGACTTCCTTCCGCCTGTCCTGAATCTTCCCAACTTTCAGCTTCACGAATTCTCGTGTGAAGAGGGAGGAAAGCTTTTCTCTCTCTGCTTTCTCCACGCCACGCAGTTAAAATTGTTTCCGTTTATTTATTTATATTTTATAAACTCTGGTCACCTCACCCCTCCGCTCACCTCTTCTCCAAATTAAAAGTGTTGATTTCAACCACCGTCACTTCCCCTTCAGAGAGAGACACCTGCCCAGCTGAAGTTCAGTCACCACATTGCAGAGCAGGAACAAAACATGATTTTTTTTAAAAAAAATTGAAACTTCAAAATGGTTCATTGGGAGGCTATTGCTGCTATTCCTCAGGGAGGGCAGGGGGCGGGAATTAATCTGGAACAGGCGTTTCTAGCGGGGCGGCGAATTGGCCTCGTCTCGTAAACCTTGCAGATCCGAAGCGGCGGCCTGTGTTAAGAGTTACCCCAAGACAGGCGTCGATCAGGAAAAATAAACCCAGATTTCTTTGTCTCCTTAGAATCATACCGGAAAGACATTCTTCCTGAGTCGGGTACAGGCCTACCTAACATACCAGTTCCACCAGGCAGCAGGTAAGGTCATTTGTGGGGGGCTGGCTCTGAATTCGGGGGTTGCCATCATTGTTCATAGGCCTCTTGAGGCCTATTCCGCCATGGAAATGCTCAAATCGGGGGTGCTACACCAGTTGAGTTCCTGCCTGCCGTGCGGGCTCTTTAAAAAGTACAAATCTCATGTCCATAGTAAGCCCTGTAAATGTCTTTTTTTTAAAAAAAAAAATGGGGTTCCACCCCAGCCGCAAGCCTATTCATGATGGCTTCGGCCCGCCAGCAAATTTTAGAGGGTGATTCGGAGGCTGGAGGGAACAGAAAGTGAATCCAACCAAGACGAGGAAGGCTTTTCTTCCACCTTCAGCAGCTAAAGGGATTACAGATCAAGCAGAGAGTGTTCTTCCTCCTTTGCGGGGTGGAGCAAAAAGAGACCATCGGGGTAGGCCGCGTTCCAGGAGGGTTGGAATAAATGACCCTTGGGGTCCCTTTCCAACTGTATGGTTCTGTGAACCCACACGACGATTCTGCCAGGTAGGCTGTAGGCTGAGATTTGCCGTGGCTTCCCAGAGGCGATTATGTATTAATCTACATGCTGTGTTAAGATTCAGGAAGGGCTTCTGGGTGGTTGAACAGGCCCCAGACGACTCTCTCTGTCCCTCCAGGGCGATCTTTCAGAGCTGACAATTCCTCTCTCCGCGAGTTCGAGGCCAGACTCGGACACTCTTACCAGTGCCGGAACCGCACCCTGGTCCTGGCGGAAGGCTTTCATCTCAGCGCCCTGCAAGAGCGGGTCCAGGCCTTTGACCTTCAAGATGGAAAATTTGGGGAAGGTAATAGCCTCCTTGCATCGTACCGCAGGCAGTTCTTTGTTTACTTTCGTTTAAACAGCTATACTTCAATGCGCAGGTGTCTTATAACCCAATGCATTGTTAGTCCGAATTTTCCATCCCATCCTTTTGGCACTGCAGCTCTTTTGCCTGCAGACTTTTCGAGTGTCTCTCTAGTTTGGTGTTTTTCACATCCCGGTTCTCCTTCCTCTCCTCACTTAATTCTTCTTTGTCCGTTTCAGCCGAGGTCTGCCGGGAGCAGAGACGTACCCTCTTGGTGCCCATCATTATCGGCGTCCTCCTTCTGGTCCTCATCCTCATCGTGGTCGTGGCCTTTTTGATTGGGCGAGCGCGTAGCCACAGGGGGTATCAAACCATTTAAGGGGGAGCCGTTTCCCTAAAGAGAACCAAGAATGGGATTTTTTTTTAATCCGGGGGGGGGGGGTTGTTTTTCTGCAACAGGCTATATTGGACAGGAGGTTGACCCACCCCCCCAGGGGTGGGGTGGGAATTATCCGAGCTGCTACACCCGCACCTGTTTCATTCACTTGCTTGGACTGCTGGTTCACACAAGACACACCTGGGGGAAGTGAAAGGACAGGATGTTTCTGCACAAGGGAGAACCCCACTCTGTCAAGGTGGGGGACCCAGGTGCGTTTTGTGGGCTGTGGGGCAGTGACGTCTCCCTTCTGTCAGACTGCACTTTTAACCTGGGAGGAGAAATCACAGAATTGTACTGCCGGGATCCCCAAGAGTCATCTAGACCAACCCCCTGCCGCAATGCAGGGATGCAGCTATGGAACCCCTGACAGGTGGCCGTCCAACCTCTGCTTAAAAACCTCCAGTCTCAATTGAAACGAAGCTGGGCTTATTTCTGGAGCAAGTATCTGTTAAGATCGAGTGTTTGGGCAAAGTCTTCGCACTGACCACGTAAAGTATTATCCGGGTGTGGGAATCCCTCTCCCCAAAAACTTGTATTAAGAACTGGTGCACATGCCATCAATATTCCGAAACGGTTCATTTCCATTCCGAAAGTATGCCTTATTATATAAGCTCCTCCAGTTTGCTCCTCGAGCCCCTTTATCTGCTCTGCTCTGCGAACCCTTTAGGGGGATTTGAGACCCCCTTCAACTTAATACGCAAAGTGCTCTGATCCTAAGCTCTCCAGGTGGAATACCCCTCCGCTCACAACTCAACAGGTCAAATAAATACCTTTGAAATTTATTCAGTTATTGGTGATTTTTCTTCCTCCTTGACCCAAGTGCGAGGAGTGGATAGGGCAGTTCCCAAACGTCAACACTGACATCTCTGGGCTGGGAAGGGTGTAGAGCGAGGCAGCACAGCTTCCTGGTGAGGATCATGGCCTCACCAGGATCCTACAAATCCTCCGTCCCCAATCCCATCACACCTGACATTTGACCAAGTTTCCAAACTTGCCTGGGAATTCACACGGCTGTGACGATATCTCTTGCCTTGCCTGGACGGAGAGATTAGTTTAGAGACGTCCCTGGCTTTTATGTGCCTGGACTGAACCCTGCCATACAAAAATTCAGCACATCTCTTGTTCTGTGCCCTTTGGCTCCTGCCAACTGGCACCACAAAGAGAGACTCAAAAGGCTTCCTGTCACGAGGATCCCTAGCTAGCAGGACCAGTGGTCAGGGGTGATGGGAATTGTAGTCCCAAAAACATCTGGAGGGCCGAGGTTGAGGAAACCTGCACTGCAGCCTGTGTGTTGTTTTTATTTATTTATTCACTGCATTTAAACCCCCACCTTTTCCCCAAAGGTGCCGACACTGGTGTACGTGGTCCACCCTGTCCTCATTTGATCCCCACAACAAACCCTGTAAGGTTAGGCTGAAAGTGACAGGCTGGTCCAAGGTCACACCCAGGGAGTTTTGTGGCCGAGTGGGGATCTGAACCCGTGCCTCCCAGACCCTAGTCTGACACTCTAACCCCAGGCCACTATGGCTCTGGAAATCAGACTCTTTTACACACAGATGCTTCTCCAAGAGCTGTAATAGCTTAACCTGAAAACTACAGAGCTACGTAGAAGTTTTTAACTCAACACAGGAAGCACGTGACATAGAAAGATTTTTATTAAAGACTGGTATTCCCCCACTTCCCGCCACTTTGCAAGCTCCAGACCCACTTTCCCTTCCAGTTGGATACGGCACACTCATTTTTAACCTCTAAATTCCAAATATTATTCCGCCTTCCCACTAAGCCATCCTGCTTTTCTCCTATTCGTAACCCACTCTTGCATTTTTGGCACTAGTCCTCAAGATTGGAAACACAAATCAGGTGAAATAACTGCTGCTAACGTTATCAAGGGAGGTCGCTGATGGCAAATGCTGAACTTGAAAACACACGGCATCCATGCACCTTGGCCTTGGCCAACCTGCCTCCACTGGGCAGTTTTGGACCCCAACTCTTCTCAAGCCCCTGCCAGCCAGGGCAGATTCGCCTGCCGAAACGTTCTGTGTGACCTGACGGCCTACAGATTCCCGCAGCGGCTCGAGCTGCTCTGTTCCCAGGGGAGCGTTTTGCAGCTCCTCCACTTCTTCCCCAATCAGCCTCTCAGCGCTGATGCCAGTGCATCACGGATCGCCACAGCCTCCGCGTCCTCCTCCCCCTCCCCGCCGTCGTTGAACGGGTGCTCCTCCCGCTGTTCGTCAGTGTGCTGCTCCATCCAGCAGGGCTGGAAGACGTCCCCCCGCGCCTCGCAGACATTGTGGAGGGTGCAGCAGGCGGCGATGAGGGTGGGCAGGAAGGAGACGTCGGTGTCGTTGCGTTTTGTGAGGCAGCGCCAGCGTCCCCGCAGGCGGCCGAAGGCAACTCCCACCACGGTCCGCGCGGCAGCGGCGTACTCGTTGAAGCGGTGTTGGGCGGGAGTTAGGACCTCATCCCGGTAGGGCCTCATGAGCCACGGGAGGAAAGGGTAGGAGCAGCCACCCAGCAGGTAAACGGGCACCTGCACCCCACGGATGGCTTGGGACGCCCCTGAAAACAGCTCGCCCTCTTGCGCACGCTGGTACAGCTCAGACGTGCACAAAACCTGGGTGTCCGTCACCCGTCCCGGGCAGCCGACGTTGATGTCCCAGAAGCAGCCGCGGGAATCGACGGCGGCCTGGACCACCACCGAGTGCCAGCCGTGGCGGTTGTAGTAGCCCGCGGCGTTCTCGTTGGGCGCGCGGATGGGAATGTGCAGGGACCCCAGCACGCCGGCCAGCTGGGGCAAGGGGAAGCCGTTCCCCGCAGCGACTTCCGCAGGGTCCGGGGGCCGCACGTACAGCGGCGTGAGGATGCCCACCACGGCCTCGCACACGTCGCGCAGAATCTTGCAGACGGTGGAGCGGGAGACGCCAAAGAGCTGCTCCACCGCCCGGTACTCGGTGCAGGCGCCCAGGCGCCACAGCGTCATGGCCAGGCGCACGTCGGCCGGGATGGCGCGGCGCATGTTGGTGTCCCGCCGCTGGATGGCTCCGCGCAGCTGAGCGCAGAGGTAGTCGAAGGTGCCCGGCGAGACGCGGAAGTTCTCCACCCACTCCCACTGGCTGAAGGCCTTGGCCCGCACGATTTCCCAGAAGGCCGAGCTGCGAGCTTTGCTCCACAGGCGCCGCTCCCGCAGCAGCCGGGGAAGGCTGCCGCCTCCGCCGCTGCCGCTGGGGTCCTGGCAGAAGCCCGCCAGGCCGGGAGCCCGAGCCAACGTCCGGCAGAGCCACAGCAGGGCGAAGCGCTGGCGTGAGCGGGCCTGGGCCCGGCGGTGGCGGGCGGCGCGGCGACGTCGGGCGGCCTCCCTCAGGCGCCGGCCCCGCTGGAGGCGCATGTAGTAGAGGAGGCACAGGGCCACGGTGCCACGGCTGAGGGTGGGCAGCAGCTGGGGAGCCTCCTCGCCCCTCCTCCCTTGGCCAGGGGAGCCACTTGGGGGGCAAGATGGCTGCTGAGGCGTGGCAGCCATTTTGTTCCTTGACCAAAGTTTGCCCAGCCAATGGGAAAGGGGCACCTCAGCTCAGGGAGCTTACAAAGGATGCCAAGCTAAAAACGGCGCGTGCGCAGAGGAACCACACACAAGTCCCACAGAGAATGCGCACGCGCGCGTTAAGGCCGCCGCGCGCTGTGTGCGCACGCGCAGCTCTTTTAATGGCGGCCCGGTTCGCCACCGCACGAGGCGCGCCTGCGCATTGGTTGGAAGGGTTGAAATGTCCGCCGGGTTAGGTGGGAGACGCCGCGCATGCGCACCCGGGAAGGCGTTTCTCTCGCTCGCTCTCCGGCGCGTAGGTGTTATGGAGGCGGAAGTTTCGCCCAGCTTCATTTGCTCCCACCTTGGTCAAAATGGCGGCGTCGACGGCTCTGAAGGGCCTGCTGGTCCCGCACGTCCTCCCGGAGAACTGCTACGACGAGCTCTTCCTCAGCCTCAACCTCTTGCACAGTGAGTCGCGCTCTCTTCGACGCCCTTGTTGTCCTATCGGG
The DNA here is from genome assembly GCA_900245905.1 of Lacerta viridis. Taxonomy (NCBI): domain Eukaryota; kingdom Metazoa; phylum Chordata; class Lepidosauria; order Squamata; family Lacertidae; genus Lacerta; species Lacerta viridis. Next base: position 67,693 of record OFHU01000428.1, read on the forward strand.
GACCCGTAAAGTCGTCGCCGTAGCAACGCCTGGCCTGGCGGAAGTGTCCTGTGGGGGCGACTGGGCGCCATTTTGGTGAAGGGTGAAATTTTATCCCGGCTATCTTGGGTGGCCATTTTGGTAAAGGGCGGAAGTGGCAGTCGTCTCCGTTTCCGGGCCCCGTTCCTTCCTACACCTTGTAGCCGGGCAGACGAACCACGAGATTTTTAATTTTATTAACATTTAGCCCTAGAATTGCAAATGAAACTATCCTTTGCGGGGAGAAAATATGAAAATAAAAAAAGCTTTAAATATGAAGATGCTGTTCATCGTCTCCTAAACAGGGTCATGGACGAAGCACAGCGAAGGCTCTCGGCGCCATGTCGGTTTTGGGCAGCCGAGGATCTTTTAAGCTCCGCCCCTTTCCCTTCAAGCAGGGCTGTCATTGGCTAGGCGCCTGTCAGGTAGACTTCTAGCAGGTGAAGCGTTTCCCAGCGTACTGAGGATGAGGGAAACTTCACCGGTGGAATGTCTGCCCGCCATGCAGAAAGCAAGGCTGCTGCTGCTGCTGCTCTCTCATGGAGCTGTTGCGGGTCCCTTTCAGCGAAGGTTGCTCAGTGTAGAAAGTGGAATTTATGTCCCGCATCACAGGAGTATTGTAAAAGGAAAAAAGCATCACTGTTAGCAATTAATTGTGTTTTGTGTCCTTTTGTCTCTTTCCCCCTTTTCCTTCAGTTCCATGCCTCAAAATCTTCATCAGCAAGGGCCTCGGATTCGCCATCGTGGCTGGTTCCCTCATGGGTACGGACACTTGGACTTCCCAGTCAGATAATCTGACTGTTAATACAAACTATTAAGATTTTTTTAAAAGGTTTTCTGTTTTCTTTTGTGCATGTGTATTCTCTGCGGAATATATATATGTGTGTGTGTGTCGTTTTGACTTACATTGGTAAGAAAAAGCCCAATAAGTTTAATAAATAGTACTTATAATAATAATATATGGGATGCGGGTGGCGCTGTGGGTTAAACCACAGAGCCTAGGGCTTGCCGATCAGAAGGTCGGCGGTTCGAATCCCCGTGACGGGGTGAGCTCCCATTGCTCAGGTCCCTGCTCCTGCCCACCTAGCAGTTCAAAAGCACGTCAAAGTGCAAGTAGATAAATAGGTACCGCTCCGGCAGGAAGGTAAACGGCATTTCCGTGCGCTGCTCTGGTTCGCCAGAAGCGGCTTAGTCATGCTGGCCACATGACCCGGAAGCTGTACACCGGCTCCCTCGGCCAGTAAAGCGAGATGAGCGCTGCAACCCCAGAGTCGTCCACGACTGGACCTAATGGTCAGGGGTCCCTTTACCCTTTACCTATAATAATAATAATAATACTGAGAATAGAATAATAAAAAAGACTAATAAAAAAGACTGAGAGGTGAGATAGATAGATAGATAGATAGAATTCATATACTGCCCTATACCCGAAGGTCTCAGGGCAGTTCACAGAAAAAGATCAACATAAAAACCGCTATATATATATATATGTATATATAATCAAAATAAAAACAACAACCCAATACAGGGCCGTCTTAGAGGGATCGGCCGCCATGGCGCGGCGATCCCTCGGCGCCCCCGGTGTGCCGCCTCTCCGCCCGCCTCCCTCCCGCGCTGGCCGCCCCTCGGGAGGGGGGTGGGCGAGCGGGGGATGAGGGGCGTGGCGCTGGAGCGGCGCGGGCCCTTCCAGCGCTCCAGCTGGGGCTCCGGGAGGCGAGGGCGGCTGGCTTTCAGCCCCGCCCGCCCGCCCGTGGGGGCGGGGGCAGGTTGGGGAGGGGGCGCCCGGTATGCCGACGGGCTCGCGGGGGCATCCCAGGGGGGCCGGGGCCCTGGCACGGCGCGCCACCAGCCCCTATGGACAAGACGGCCCTGACCCAATAACACACACACACACCCCGTCCCCTCTTCTCTGGCCTAAACACCTCCCACTTCTCAATATCCTTCTTAAAGTGTGGCACCCAGAACTGGACACAGGATTCCACGCTGGGTCTGACCAAGGCGGAATAAAGCGGGACTCTGACTTCTTCCTTCCTCTTTCTGCAGTGAAGCTGCCCCAGATCTTCAAGATCCTGGGGGCCAAGAGCGCTGAGGGGCTGAGCTTCCATTCCATCCTCCTGGAGTTGCTCGCCATCAGTGGCACCATGGCCTACAGCATCGCCAACGCTTTTCCGTTCAGGTATGGGCCTTCCTCTAGCTGCGATTCATAGAACCATAGAGTTGGAAGGGGCCCCCCGAGGGTCATCCAGCCCAACCCCCTGCAATGCAGGAATCCTTTGCCCAACGTGGGTCTTGAACTCATGACCCTGAGATTAAGAGTGCCATGCTGCACCGGCTGAGCTACCCCCAGCAGTCCTATGACCTCGGAAGGTGGCAGACTCTCCTGCTTTTGAGCTCCTAGAATTAATTCCTAATATCCCTGCATTGCAGGGGGTTGGACTAGATGACCCCCAGGATCCCTTCCAACTCTACAATTCTGTGATTCAGTCCACAAACTGAGCAGGGGCTGGGTCATTCTCCGAATCATCTGGCAGGCACCCTCTTCAACTTCGGGACCTGCGTTTCGCCTCCCAAGCTCCCCCACCCTCCCTGCCCTTTTCCGAACCCAACACTTCCAACTATCTTCCCCTTCTAGACAGACCCTCTTCACCACCCCATAATCGATTCCGGACTTTAGTGGGGAGGGCTGAACCGAGCTACGAACCTAGAAGCAATGCAGCTTTAAAAACAGCAGCAACAACAATTTTTATATTAAATGTAAAACAATCAGGAACAGGGTATTCCAAGAATTCAACGAAAGAGGGTTGAGCTCTGTCGGGTATAAGGTAATGAGACGAAAGGAATAAAGAAAAAATCTGTACTAAAGAGGCAGTATGGCCGTATTCCAAGATAAGATGTGAACCGAGGGTCTAAATTAAACATGCATCTTCCAAAACAGTGCCAGATGAACTGGAATTTGGATGGGATTTGTCCTCCATGTCGTAGTTTGGTTAAATAAGCTACAGGAAAACCCACCAGACAGCCGCAAAGTCCAACGGGTCTGCTTCCTCTCTGAGAACCGATGGGTCAGTTTCTCCTTTGTGGCTGTAAATAAGGTGTTGTTTTTTTAAAAAAAAAAAAAAAACCAAACCAGTTCATAATAGAGTACATAAAAACGTCCTTCGCCCCCTTGAGCCACGACTGAAACCGGCAGATCTCAGGAAGTGAGTTATCTGTATCTTGCTGTTAGGTAATTTGGAGTTCTCTCAAGCTAAGCACAACCTGAGTTCCACGCAGACCTTCCGACTGGCGGCGGTGCCGAGTTCGAATCCCAACATTCGTTTTCACGCGCACACAATCCCACTAGTTACAGGAGCGTGCGGCCACCTCCTGCTCTCTTAACCGCCACCTGGTCTGCAGAGGTCTAATCCTTTGCCAGATCAATATCGCCGGCTGATCCCCGGAGCTGCAGTTTTAAAGGTGTAAGGGCTGGTTCCTAAAGTCCCAAATCCTGTGGGTTTTTTTTGGGGGGGGGCATTTGTCAGTGCTCTAGTTACTGATCCTCTCACACCTATTTTGCTCCTCTCTGCTGTTGGTGGCGGAAGGATAACGCTTGAAGGAGGAAGCTGCTACCTGCCTTGAAGATTAGTTTGGATCAAGAGTCTTCCTTTCCCCCCTAACACATTTCTCTCTTTCTCTCTCTTCCCTCCCTCCCCCCCCCCCAACAACAGTTCCTGGGGCGAGGCTTTCTTCCTGATGTTGCAAACCGTGACCATCGGGTTCCTGGTGCAGCATTTCGGGGGCCACACGGGACGGGGTGAGTTTGAAAAAACTGGGCCAAAGCAAACAAGATGAATTTTAACAGGGAGAAATGTAAAGTACTACACTTGGGCAAAAAAAATGAAAGGCACAAATACAGGATGGGTGACACCTGGCTTGAGAGCAGTACATGTGAAAAGGATCTAGGAGTCTTGGTAGACCATAAACTTGACATGAGTCAACAGTGTGATGCAGCAGCTAAAAAAGCCAATGCAATTCTGGGCTGCATCAATAGGAGTATAGCATCTAGATCAAGGGAAGTAATAGTACCACTGTATTCCGCTCTGGTCAGACCTCACCTGGAATACTGTGTCCAGTTCTGGGCACCACAGTTCAAGAAGGATACTGACAAGCTGGAACGTGTCCAGAGGAGGGCAACCAAAATGGTCCAAGGCCTGGAAACGATGCCTTATGAGGAACGGCTTAGGGAGCTGGGTATGTTTAGCCTGGAGAAGAGAAGGTTAAGGGGTGATATGATAGCCATGTTCAAATATATCAAAGGATGTCATATAGAGGAGGGAGAAAGGTTGTTTTCTGCTGCTCCAGAGAAGCGGACACGGGGCAATGGATTCAAACTACAAGAAAGAAGATTCCACCTAAACATTAGGAAGAACTTCCTGACAGTGAGAGCTGTTCGGCAGTGGAATTTGCTGCCAAGGAGTGTGGTGGAGTCTCCTTCTTTGGAGGTCTTTAAGCGGAGGCTTGACAGCCGTCTGTCAGGAATGCTTTGATGGTGTTTCCTGCTTGGCAGGGGGTTGGACTGGATGAAACCAGAGTCTAGAGTACATTTAATTGAATCATAGTTGGAAGGGGTCCCTGGGATCATCTAGTCCAACCCCCCTGCAAGGCAGGAATATGCAGCTGTCCCACGCGGGGATCGAACCTGCAACCTTGGCGTCATCAGCACCGCACCCTAAGCGGCTGAGCTATCCACAGGAATTTCGGGAATTTGGAATGCATGCTCTCTGTGTATCACGTATGTTTTAGCCCCTTGTCCCTTGTTTTGATTCCGTAAGCTGGATGGGAGAGACGACGCGATAGAGGTTTATAAAGTTATGCCTGGCATGAAGAAAGCTTTCCCTCCCCATCTCGTAACACTCGAAGCCCATAGACGCCCGAGAAGCCGGAAAGTTGGGAGGACAAATAAAAATTCTTTTATTCGTGCGGCACACAGTTAAACTGTGGAACTCCTTCCAGCAGGAGGCAGCTGCGACGGCCACCAACTTGGAAGGCTTTTAAAAGAGGATTGGACCAATCCAGTTAGGAAGAGAGGCTGCTATCGATGGCTCCTAGCCAGGATGGCTCCGTTCTGCTTCCACAATTGGAGGCAGCGACACTTCTGAGTTCCAGTTGCTGGAAACCCCAGGAGAGTGTTGCTCTCGTACTTAAATACTTCTTGTGGGCTTCCCATAATAGGCACCTGGAGGACCGCTGTGAGAACTGGATGCCGGACCAGATGAACCACCGGCCAGACCCAGCAGAGCCCTCCTTATATCCTTATGCCAGGTAGCGGGGCTGCCTTCGTGACACAACACCTCTGTTTCAACCCCTAGGTGTGTCCTTCCTGCTCGCCTACTTTGGAGTCCTGGCCCTCCTGCTCTCCTCACTGACGCCCATGGGTGTCGTGACGGCGCTCCAGGCCTTCAACATGCCCGCCATCATAATAAGCAGGGTAAGGGGCACCCAGGGGTATGGGGATTGGAGAATTTTTGCCCCGTAGGCAGGCGCGCTTGCCTGAGTCTCAGATTCTGCAGCGCCCCTTATCCCTCTCGTTCCTCCAAAGATTGCAAAGCTGTTTTGTGCTGTTGTTTTGGGCTGTTGTTTCCCAAAGTGGGTGCTACAGCCCTGGGGGTGGGGGGCGCTAAGAAGCAAGGGGTGTGTGTGTGTGCTGGAGATGGCTCCCCCCAAGCACGCCGAATTCAGAGATCATCAGGGGGTTGGGGCTGGGGGTTCATCAGTACGCAGATCACACCCAGCTCTACCTCTCTTTCAAATCGGAACCAGTCAAGGCGGTGAATGTCCTGTGTGAGTGTCTGAAGGCAGTTGGAGGATGAATGGCGGCTAACAGATTGAGGTTGAATCCTGAAAAGACAGAAGTACTATTTGGGGAGGGGGGACTCCCTGATCCTGAATGGCGAAACTGTGCCCCTGAAGGACCAGGTGCGCAGCCTGGGAGTCATTTTGGACTCACCGCTGTCCATGGAGGCACAGGTCAATTCTGTGTCCAGGGCGGCTGTCTACCAGCTCCATCTGGTACGCAGGATGAGACCCTACCTGCCTGCAGACTGTCTCGCCAGAGTGGTGCATGCTCTGGTTATCTCCCGCTTGGACTACTGCAATGCGCTCTACGTGGGGCTACCTTTGAAGGTGACCCGGAAACTGCAATTAATCCAGAATGCAGCAGCTAGACTGGGGACTGGGAGACCACATAACACCGGTCTTGAAAGACCTACATTGGTTCCCAGTACCTTTCCGAGCACAGTTCAAAGTGTTGGTGCCGACCTTGAAAGCCCTAAATGGCCTCAAAGGCCCAGTAGACCTGAAGGAGCGTCTCCACCGCCATCGTTCAGCCTGGACACTGAGGTCCAGCTCCGAGGGCCTTCTGGCGGTTCCCTCCCTGCAAGAAGTGAGGTTACAGGGAACCAGGCAGAGGGCCTTCTCGGTGGTGGCGCCCGCCCTGTGGAACACCCTCCCATCAGATGTCAAGGAAATAAGCAACTATCCTATTTTTAAAAGACATCTGAAGGCAGCCCTGTTTAGGGACATTTTTAATATTTAATGCTGTATTGTTTTTAATATTTGTTTGGGAGCCGCCCAGAGTGGCTGGGGAAACTCAGCCAGATGGGCGGGGTATAAATTAATTATTATTATTATTATTTTCCTTTTTTCCCCTTTTAATCTCCTTTTTTTGCAAATATATTTTTAATTTCAGATAAACAAAACAAAATGAATACATATTTACCAAATATAAATTCTACATTATAACATAAACTCCACTGAGTTTTCCTGACTCCCCTCCTTCTCTACTATAGTTTTCTAAATTTCTCCATTCAACCGCTTTCTCTTAATTTCCACCTATTATTTACATCATATTAATACCACTATCCATGGTTATTCTTTCTGTTGTGGTGCAAGTATTTCATCACACCTGTCAGTGTTTTACAAATTTTACAGTCTTTTTAAATGTTCTAGAAATTTACTCCAATCTAATTGGAACTGTTGGTCTCTTTGGCTTCTCCCAGTCAACCTCGCTAATTCCGAATATCCTATCCATTTCTATTATTATTAATTTCCAGTTGACCAGCCTAGGCTTTCTTCTTTGTCTCCTTTGCTCACATTTGCTTGTGTTTTCGATTTGACTCAATCTGTTGGGTTGTCTTTTGCGAGGCTCAGCAGAGCTCTCTACCTTTAGCATTTTTGGGGCGGGGAGAGAGAGAGGAGAGCCGGAGAGATGGACCTAGATTGCAGCCACAGGACTAATGGGGAATCCTTTGCTGTCGCTCGGGGCCTAGTTGGCCCAGCTACGCCCCTATCCGGACAGGGATAGCCTAACTACTGTTGTCTATGTTCTGGCAACCTCAAGGTTAGATGACTGCAAGGCGTCAGACGTAGGGCTGCCTCTGAAGACGGTTCGGAAACTTCAGTTGGTGCAGAATTCAGCGGCCAGGTTGCTCACGGTCTGAGCATATTGCACCGATCCTGGTTCGACTGCACTGGCTACCGATTAGTTTCCGGGCCCAATTCACAGTGCTGGTTTTGACCTATAAAGCCTTAAATGGCCCAGGAGCGCAAGACCCAAAGGACCGCCTCTTTCCAAATGAACCGACCCGGACCCTGAGATCACCTTCTTAGGTCCTTCTTTGTGTTCCTCCTCTTTGAGAGGACAACACAAGAACGGGGCCTTCTCTGCGGGATGCTCTCCCCAACAGAAGTTCCCCTGTCGCCTTCATTATACACCTTCAGGCGCCAGGCATAAACGTTCCTTTTTCACCAGGCGTTTGGTTGATCTTCTGGACATCCAGCACCCTTTTAGAATGTGGTTCTTTTTTAGGGTTGTTTTTTTAAAATTGGTTTATTGTTTTTGGTTCGATTTTATATGTTGTGCTCTTGTTGTGAACCGCCCTGAGACCTCCGGGTATAGGACGGTGTATAAGTTGAATAAATCAAATGTCACCCCTCTTCCCTGTGCCCCCCCCCCCGGGACAGCTCCTGCAAGTAGCCACAAACTACCGCAACGGCCACACAGGGCAGCTCTCCGCCGTCACAGCCTTCCTGCTATTTGCGGGCTCTCTGGCCCGGATCTTCACTTCCATCCAGGTAGGCCGGGATTCACCTGCCCGGGGTGGGTGGGGAGGGGAGAGAGGCGTCATTCAAGGCTAGGAGCCTCAGCCCTGAAGTAAAGGAAGGAGGCGTTGGGCTTGGAGGAAATCAAAACCCTCAGTTGCTTTCTGCATTGCGGATGAGGGTGGGTAAAAAGGTAAAGGTAAACGGACCCCTGACCGTTAGGTCCAGTCGCGGACGACTCTGGGGTTGTGGCTCTCATCTCGCTTTATTGGCCGAGGGAGCTGGCGTACAGCTTCCGGGTCATGTGGCCAGCATGACTAAGCCGCTTCTGGCGAACCAGAGCAGCGCACGGAAACGCCGTTTACCTTCCCGCCAGAGTGGTACCTATTTATCTACTTGCACTTTGACGTGCTTTCGAACTGCTAGGTGGCAGGAGCAGGGACCAAGCAACGGGAGCTCACCCCGTCGCGGGGATTCGAACCGCCGACCTTCCGATCGGCAAGCCCTAGGCTCCGTGCTTTAACCCACAGCGCCACCCGCGTCCTTGAGGGTGGGTGGGTCTAAATGTCGTTTTTTAATTTAAAAAAAAATGTTGGACGCCGCCTCGCATCCCAACTTGGGCGGGCAGGCATCGGGGGAGAAGGTTGGGGTGGAAATGAAATCGGCAGACCTGCCATTTTCGCCCCCTCCCGCCCCGCAGGAGACGGGAGACGCCCTCCTGGCTCTCACCTACATCGTGTCCTCATCCTGCAACAGCATCATCATGGGACAGCTGATTTATTACTGGAATGTCCCCGTGGACAAGTGCAAGGAGGAATAGGAGTCCTGGAGGGGTTCGTGACTTTCCCCGTCAACCAACCACCCCCTTGCACACCCCACCAACCTCCTGGACAAGAAGCACATCAGGAAAGGGGCTGTTTTTCCAGGAAGATTTCTCTCCCTCTCTCTCTCTTTGCATTCTGAGCCAAGGGACAGTTGCTGTCTTTTTCTCTGGGAATCTCGCGGGACTTGTAAGCTGGAAACGGGGGTTGCTTATTTTTAACCTGCTATGATCTCCAACCCCGCCAGCAGGGCCAAGGTGTGGTGTGGGGAGGGCTCTATGAGGAATAATTGTATATTCTGGGGTGGGGCTCTGCCTCCAAACTCCTCCCAGTAACCCAAATACAGGCGAGAGTGTGTCATGACTCTGCATCGTTCTTCTTTAATCCAGCCCTTCACTCGGAACAATGAGCACTAGAATCTTGTTCTCTTGCTAGGAGATTTGGCCGTAGCTCAGCGAAAACAGAAGTCTAGTGTCCCGATCCACGGAAGTCATAGTACCGCTCTATTCTGACCACACTTGGAATACTGTGTCCAATTCTGCGCACTGCAATTTAAGAAGGATGTTGTGCTGAGGAGGGCGACCAAGGTGATCAAGGGCAGGGGTCCCCAAACTAAGGCCCGGGGGCCGGATGCGTCCCAATCGCCTTCTAAACCCGGCCCGCAAACGGTCCGGGAATCAGCGTGTTTTTACATGAGTAGAATGTGTGCTTTTATTTAAAATGCATCTCTGGGTTATTTGTGGGGCATAGGAATTCGTTCGTTTTTATTTATTTTCAAAATATAGTCCGGGCCCCCACCCAAGGTCTGAGGGACCGTGGACCGGCCGGCCCCCTGCTGAAAAAGTTTGCTGACCCCTGATCAAGGGTCTGGGAGCCAAGCCTGATGAGGAACGGTTGAAGGAGTTGGGGATGTTTAGCCTGGGAAAGAGGAAACCGGGAGGAGATAGGAGAGCCATCTTCAAATACCTGGAGGGCTGCCCCATGGAGGAGAGAGCATGCTTGTTTTCTCCTGCTCTGGACGGTGGGTGGGACTCGGAACAAAGCAAACATGAGGAAGAATTTTCCTTCGGGAGGTGGTGGCCTCTCCTTGGAGGTTTTTAAGCAGAGGATGGATGGCCACCTGTCGTGGATGCTTGAGCCGAGATTCCTACGACCAAAGCACCCTCCTTGCATGCAGAAGGTCGCAGGTTCAGTCCGTAAACGGCGCCTCCGGGTAGCGTTGGGAAAGGCTCCCTGCTCGACACCCGGTTGCTGCCGGCCAGTGTAGACAATACTGAACTAGGTGGATGCCAGTGCCCTGATTAGCAGCCGCTTCCCCTTGCTCCCAGCAGAGGGAGGTTCTCGGGTTTGCTCCATCCAGGTGAGTAAACTTATCTGAAGAAGTGTGCATGCACGCGGGGAAAAATAACAAACTTTGTTGGTCTCTAAGGTGCAAGTGGAAGGATTTTTTTTTTATTTCGACTACAGCACAACAACACGGCTACCTGCCTGTAACTGGAACCTCCCAAATGTGTGTGTGTGTTTCTCTCTCTCCCCCCCCCCAGCTCAGCTCAATCCAGCCTGCAAAAATACCTCCCAGCTTTTGCACATCAAATGCCCTGCAGGGTGGGAAGTGGGTGCTCCTCGCTCTGGTTTGTGGGTGATGCTGGCTGGCAAGGGGGCAGGGGGGGGGGAAGGACAGCCAGCCAGGGTGGGGCAGGGCATCCTAATTGGGGAGCTTAGCAAGATTTCGCTTGAGGGAGGGAGAGCAGGTGAGTCAGAGAAGATCTGCAGCTGCCTTCCTGGAGTGCAGTGGAGTGGGGGGGGGGTTGTAGAGTTTAAACCTTTGCCAAAGGGTGTTTCCCCCCCTCCAAACCTCCCCACCCTTTTACACACACAGAAACACACACACCGCTGCTTTCAGAATCCTAACATCGCTGTAACTAAGCGGCTGAGATTACCTGCTGCAGCTCGGCCTCTTTGGGTTGGATCGAAAGGGGCTGGTTTGAAAAGCAGCACGCATAAAGGCCCGGTGGATCAGGCCCATCCAGTCCAGCTTCCTGTTCTCACAGGGGCCAAATACCCCCCAGAACATAGGTAGGCAAACTAAGGCCTGGGGGCTGGATCCTGCCCAATCGCCTTCTCAATCCAGCCCACGGACGGTCCGGGAATCAGCATGTTTTTACAGGAGTAGAATGTGCACTTTTATTTAAAATGCATCTATATGGACCAGCCCCTCCGTGTAAAAAGTTTGCTGACCCCTGCCTCAGAACCTAAGAATCTAGGTAGACTGCCTCTGGAGCTGGAGGCTCCATGCTAACTTGAGAGCTTGGCTGCTGGGTCAAACCCAATGGCCCATCCAGTCCAGAGACCTGTTCTCACTGGGGCTGACCAGGTGCCCCAAAAGGGAAGCCCGTGGGCAGGATCCGAGTGCGAGAGCCGCTCTCCCCTCCTGTGGTTTCCTGCAGCTGGGATTCAGAAGCGTTGCGACTCGAGCGATGCGATCGAATCCTTTTTCAAAGACCTCTAGGTTGGTGGCCGTCGTTGCCTCCTGTGGGAAGGAGTTCCGTTGGTGAAATGCTCACCTGCCCTTATCACAGGCAGGTTGTAGAGTTGGCAGGCACCCGGATTCTTCAAGCCAACCTCCCTTGAATGGATGGTCCCACACAAAACTTCTCCAATCTCCATCACAGTTCCCCCCCCCAAAAAAAAGACACAGGCCAAAGGACCCACCCAAAGACCTTTTTAATTCAGCATCCTGTTCTCACAGTAAAGGGACCCCTGACCATTAGGTCCAGTCGCGGACGACTCTGGGGTTGCGGTGCTCATCTCGCTTTACTGGCCGAGGGAGCTGGCATACAGCTTCCGGGTCATGTGGCCAGCATGACTAAGCCGCTTCTGGCGAACCAGAGCAGCGCACGGAAACACCGTTTACCTTCCCGCCGGAGCGGTACCTATTTATCTACTTGCACTTTGACGTGCTTTCAAACTGCTAGGTTGGCAGGAGCAGGGACCGAGCAACGGGAGCTCACCCCGTCATTGCGGGGATTCGAACTGCCAACCTTCTGATCAACAATAATAATAATATTTATACCCCGCCCATCTGGCTGGATTTCCCCAGCCACTCTGGGCGGCTTCCAACAAAAATCAAATACAAAAATATCACACATTAAAAACTTCCCTAAAAAGGGCTGCCTTCAGGTATTTTCTGAATGTCAGGTAGTTGTTTATCTGCCACCCCCAAAGGCAGCCCCCACCCCACCCCCCCAGGGAGAGCATCTCCATCTCTTATGAAGGGATTTTTTAAGATAGTAAGAGACCCACATTGCATCTTGTAACAACATAGCTCAGGCATGGGCAAACTCGGCCCTCCAGATGTTTTGGGACTACAAATCCCTAGGTCAGGGATGATGGGAAATGTAGTCCCAAAACATCTGGAGGGCCGAGTTTGCCTATGCCTGACATAGATCTTTAAGGTAAAAGATGCGTTTCCAGCTGCGCTGGATTATGGAAAGACTTATCTGCTTGGGGCCACCCTTGAGGATTGTCACGGGGACTTTAATGTTTGTCCAAAATGCAGCAAAAGCAGCTAGGTTCCTGGCTGGGCTTCTGTTTAGATCTCTATGTAACACCCCCCCCCCCCGGTTTCAATTGTGTTTTATATACACCATTTAAAAAATAAAATAAAGCTCCTCTGTTTCAAAACAGCTGAGCTTGCTTCATGATGCTCCTCAAAATTTGTGTCCAAAACCCTACAATTATAATGCGGGATTACATTCTGAGAAACCAAGCGTTCCAAGTGTTCTTATTGGGAACAACATTTTTTTAAAAGCTTGCAGGGACTCTCTAAACCTCTGGAAACAGAGGCACAAGAGATCGCCAGATGCTGTTTCTGTGTCATTTCCGCATTTTTCGAGGTGGTTTCTGGCCCTTTAATTGCCACTTCTGGGTTTGTGCAGAGATCAGCAGAGGCGGCACGGGGAGATCAAAAGAGGGCCTTTTCTGTGGTGGCCCCTAACCTACAGACCAGAGCTGCAACGGGTGCCTTCATGGCACAGCTTTCAGTGAATGCCAAAGACCTCCTTACCATGGATTTTTGACACTCAAAAGGGTATATTTTCCAAATCCGGTTTTTAATCGTGTGGTTTTAATGCCATAGCCTCCAAAGGGTGAGCAGTAAAGAAACCAGTTTTGCACAATCCTCACAGCAGACCCAGGAAGGAGGCAGCCATCGCACAGCGATATCCGGAAGGCAGGAAAGCTGTGCTAAAAAAACTTAGTAACTTCTCCCCACGCCCTGACTCAAATGCACTTTGGGCTTTTCCTCAAAGGTGATCGACAATTCACTCATCTCACTATGCGAGGAGGAGAAGCAGACAGACAGTGAACATGGAATTAACAGCGCATTAATGCAGGTTACTTAACTGCCCGGAAATCTCCACGTAGTCACAACAGGACCAGCGCCAGTGGCGAAAATGTGACTGGCACCTAGAGAATTTCGAATCATGTTTTAGGGCGTTCTTTCCCCCATCCTGCAATAGTCTGCTCGAGGAGAAGGGGGAATTAGGTCTCTCTATGGCATTAGCAGCCTGGTGTGTCGCTTGAGAAAAGTCTTTTTAAAAAATAAAACGCACCATTTTCACTCTAAAGCAGCATCCGAATCGGAAGGGGCACCCAAGGGTCATCCAGCTCAACCCCGCCTGAGTTGCAGAAAAACTTGTGTTATTCGCAAGGTGCGTGGCTTTAAGTCGACCGTCGCTGCCATTGTCCCCAGACATTGCAACCTTTCCTTCTAAGGGAGCCAATCTTAAAAGTCATTCCGCTCGCCCTTTTCGGATGAGGGCTGGAAGGGACATGTTTGAGGGCGGGCGGGGAGCGGGGCTGCCCCCAAAAACTCTGCTTGCTCCGGTTCCCGGGCCTGTGGGTGGCAGCCAGCCCTGCCCTCGGCACACGCCTGTCCCGGCACGAAGGTGGTGAGTCACCCATCGCCAGAAATGGGCAGGAGGTGGGTACAGAAAGGGATGCTTGCACTGAGCAAGAGGTACCCGGCACCAGCCAATTCAAGCTCGATGGAGCTATAGCACGATTCGGCAAAAGGCAGATTCGCGTGACCCTTCATTCGCAACCATGAGGACCAGAGGCTTACTTTGTTTTCTTTGTTTTCTGAAGAAGTGTGCATGCACACGAAAGCTCATACCAGGAACAAACTCAGTTGGTCTCCAAGGTGCTACTGGAAAGAATTTTCGATTTTGTTTTCCAAGGGAATGGCCGTAGCAGGACAGCTGCTCGGCGTGCAGAAGGTTCCCATGATGATTCCCTGCCTGAAACCCCCGTGAGCTCACCCCGTGGTCCGACTCTGTATTGACAGTTCCCCCGTGCTTTTATCCCCCTTAAGACTTCCAGCCATCTTTGCAGCTACAGGTTCCCAGGCACATCCGGAGTTCCTCAGCCACGTTTCGCAGAATTTTCAAGTTGGAAGGGATCCCCCCAGGTCATCTAGACCAACCCCCTTCAAAGCACAACAAGGCGGACACATGACCAGCCGTGAACTTCCCCTGGAAACTGTGGTCCAAGGCATCCAAGGGGCAACAGGTTGCTGCTACGGTGTGCCCCGGCTGAAATTCCTGCCTTGCAGCAGGGTTGGACTAGATGACACTTGGAGGTCCCTTTTCCAACTCTACACCCCCACCATTGCATCCCACAAACCTGGGTCATTCACAAACAGCTTTTATTCCTTTTTTTTAATATAAAAACGTGGGTCTTTCACAAACAGCTTTTATTCCTTTTTTAAATATAAAAACCTGGGTCTTTCACAAACAGCTTTTATTCCTTTTTTAATATAAAAACTTGTTTTTAAAAAAGTAAGTTAGCAAAATATAACCCCCCTCCCCTTGACGTTTTCCGGGGGACCCCCTTCCACAAATCTAGCTGGGAGTTTTTTCTCTCCGGTAAAAAAAACACAAGCCAGGGAGCTGGCCCTGGAGGGGGTCCTCCCCCCAAGTTTCACCCCCACCACCACCCGAAAGAGGAATCCCTGCTAGCAGGAATTGGGACCCACCCACCCTTAAGAGGTTCCCGTTTCCTTCATTTCTTAACGTAAAAAAAACAAGTCCTGTACAAATCTTCCCGCTTCGATATACGCAAGTCTTGTGCGCAAATGAAATTAAGCTCATTCCCCTTTTGCACGAAGCTGGGAAGGTTAAACAGCGCCCCAAACCAACACACACCCCCCCCCCAAAAAAACAAATCAGTCCTTTCCCCGCCCTCCAACCCGGTTAGAGGTGGGTCAGCGGGGGTGTGTTGCTGAACCCCAAGTAGGGGTGCTGGGAGATGCAGTACTGGGGCGCCCCGTCCGCAGCCTCGCACGCCTGAAAGGAGTAAGCCGTCATCACGTCATGGAAGTCGCCGAAGGAGTGGGGGAACTGCTGCAGGCCGCTTTCTTGCTTGATCATCGTTCCCACCCCCGGGGAGGGCTGGGCGCCGTACGTCAGGGTGCTGCGGAAACAAAGAGAGGGCGTTGGGAGTTGTAGCGCTACCCGCTAGGATCGACCGCCTCACAGGCATGAAACTGCACCGTTTGCAAGGGGGTCCCCCGAAGGTCATCCATCCCAGCCCGCAACATTTATGCGCACAAACTCTCCCACAGAGACTCGGGAACCGTAGTTTCCCCCTACAATTCCCAGCAGCCTGCACAAACACCGACAAATCTTCTCCAGGCGACATCACACTTCTGAAAACAGGGGGGGGGGAATTGTTCATATACGTACTTGACATGAGCAATTCCGCTGGCCACCCGAAACAGAAAATATTTGTTTGCCAGTTGCCCCCGCTCCCAAACGCAGCTCTCCATTAAGCCCCATTAAACCCCAAGTGGTTTTTGGGAGAGAAGTACAGTATTGCCGCCTCCATCCTGGCCAGTAGACCTCTCCTCCTCCATGGATGTCTCATCCTCTTTTAAAGCCATCCTGTGGCAGGGAGTTCCACAGTTTTCAACGCTGTGCTGCGTGAATAAGGACTTTCTTCCATCTCAAAAATCTCAAGGATCCTGTTTAAACAGGAGGAGGAACAGGCGAGAACAACATCCACAGAGCCCCCAGTGTCCAACTAACCACCCGAGGAACCCCAGGAGCCAGTCCCCCACCCCATATATTCTATGGGTATTCAGAGATAGAACCTCCACTCTCAGGAACAGTGTACCGGGCTCTGCTGGCAGGCCCGGTTTTATTATTGCACGGGCCTTAGAAACCCTGGCGATTAAGCGGTCTCAGCCAGTGTGGTGCAATGGTTAACAGTGTCCGGGGGGGGGCTTCGATCTGGGGGCGGGGAAGAAGACCCGGGTTCGAATTCCCCACTCTGCCATGAACCTCAACTGGAGGTGACCCTCCGGCTGGCACCATCTCCTGGGAGCAAAAAGCCGCTATACAAATGAAATAATATTAAGACACGTAAATAACCCCATCCGAGCCCCAAAGCCACACCAGACAGCAAATTCTTTTTATATCTCTAATATTCTTATACAAATGAGCAAGTTACATTAATTTGGATTTGCAGGGGATATTACAAACAAACGTAAGGAAACGCAGGAAGAGGGGGAAGGAAGTCAAGTTTTAAAATGTCTAAATGAATGTAAAATCAGTGAATGTATATATCTGAAAAGTATAATTTTTTCAACAAAAAATCTCTAATATTATAAAAAAATTGGAGGGGAACTTCTCCATTTTGTGTGGGAAAGCAACGATGTGGTTATTTTTTATTAAATCTGTATACTACCCCATAGCCATAGGATCTATATATTACTGGATTTATTTATTCACTAATTATTATTACTATGCTTACAAGAGCCAGCATGATGTAGAACTTTATGCCCTCGTAAAGACCCGGGTTCAAATCCCCCCACTCAACCCTGAAGCTCGCTGGGTGAGACCAGGGGAGCCAGTCGCTGCCTCACTCAGCCTGTCCTACCTCACAGGGCTGTTGTGATGACAAAATGGAGAGAGGGAGAAAGAAAGAGAGAGAACCACGTACGGCCACCTGGAAGGAAAAGAGCTGGGATATAGAGGTAAAAAATAAATAAATGGAGATTCCAACTAAGCATTAGGAACAATCCTCTTACAGCCTAGTTGGTGGCCACCACTACCTCTGGTGGCAGCGAGTTCCGCCGTCTAGCTTTCTTTCGCCTGCCCTAAATCGGCCAACCACCGGGGTTGGGATGGATGACCCTTGAGGTACCCCCTTCCAATGCTACAATCCAGGAGTGTGTGTTGTGCATGCGCTAGGCTGAGAGGTGGCCATAACCCCAGGAGAGCACCTGCCCGGCCCAGCCCTTCGCCACCTGCGGGAAGAGAGAGAAAGCTAATCCCCCCAGGGCCTGTGGGGCGGGCCTGCATTCCACGCCAGCCTGTTCTTCCAGTTTTGGCTGAGAGCCCCCAAACCTGTCGGAACCTGTGCCAGCCCCTCCTCGGCCCAGCAGCCTCCGCCTGCCTTCTTCCCAGGGGTCCCCAGACCAGAGTCCCCGGACCCCCTCAAACCTTTCTGGAACCCAGGAATCGTGGCTCTCTCCCACGACACCCACTCGCAAGGCTTGCCTCTTCCATGCCTCCTCCCTCCCCACCCCACCCCACCCCACCCATGCCAAGCGGCTCGGGTGCGAGTTAGGCCACCCTCGGTCACGACCTCAGGGGCAGGGCTACCCTTTGCGTGTCTCGCGCAGGGCAGGGCGATGATGCACCCTGGAGAGCACCCAAGGAGCTGGCACCCCCCCGGGTGGGGGGGGGAGGCCGCACCCAGCGTGCCAGGGCTAGCACCCACCCAGCTTTGCCGGGGCATGACGGTGAGACAGATCTGGGGCAGCAAGCCAGGGCGCTGGGGCTCTCTCCAGGAAGGAAGCAGGGCAACCCCGTAGTTAAAAGGCAGGACTCCTGGGTCCCCCAAACAGAGGGGAGGCAGGACTCCTGGGTCCCCCAAACAGAGGGGAGGCAGGACTCCTGGGTCCCCCAAACACAGGGGAGGCAGGACTCCTGGGTCCCCCAAACACAGGGGAGGCAGGACTCCTGGGTCCCCCAAACAGAGGGGAGGCAGGACTCCTGGGTCCCCCAAACAGAGGGGAGGCAGGGTTTTATTCTTTGTAAAAGGGACATTGGTTTGAACATCCTCTGGGCAATCTGGGTTCTCAACTGGGGTGGCAACAAAGAAAGTGGATGGAATTTTACATCTTTTGTAGTCTATTGTTATTTTAACTTGTTTAAAGTTTTGAATCATAGTTTCTTTTTTCTTGCTTTATATTTGCTTTCAGGCTGCTGGGCTTTGTGTTTTTTTTTTTAAACACAATCAAGCAGTGTTTAAATTTTATAAATTAAGGTGGGCAAGGACTCCTAGATTCTCCGCAAAAATCCCTGCACTCTGAGCACACGCACACACAAAAAACAACAACCCAGAGAAGTTTTTACAGGATCACCTTGCCCTAGAAACATTTGGAAGCAGATGTGCCGAGAAGACACCTCCCTCCTTCCTCTCCCCCTCCGGAGAACCCAGGTGTCCTGCTCTTTTAACACAATCAGCAGTTGAAGAGCTTATCTCCACAGATGACTCAAGCCAATTCCGGGATGTCTGCCCCCAGCACTGAATCCTGGACCACAGGAATTCAGCAGCCCATTGCAGCAGCCTCTGGGTGAGCGCAGCTCTGGTGAGGACCTGCAGCAGGTAGTTCCCCTGTTCACCATACCAGATAGAGAGACGCAATTTAAAGAAAACACACACCTTTTTTTGGTGATGCAAAATGTACTAAGGGGTGCTTAATTTGGGGGGACGGGACACAAAACCCGATTTATGAGCCGGTGGCGGTGCGTAGTGGCTAGAGTGCAGGACTGGGATCTGGGAGAAGACCCGGGTTCAAATCCCTGCCAGGCTGTGAAACTCACTAGGTGCGGGTCACTCCCTCGCTCAGGCTAACCTACCTCGCAGGGTTGTTGTGGGGAGTAAACGAGGAAGAGCAGAACCAGTTTCGCTCCTTGGGAGGAGGGACGGCCAAGATGTAAACGCAACTAAATAAATAAACGGGAGGAGTTTGTTGCGCACGTTAAAACATTCCTGCAAATCGTAATACGGGATGGGATTTCTCTCTGGTTAGGAAACCAAACAGGGAGATTTTCTATTTTTATTTTCTCCCCGCTAAAGCAAGAGGAAGACTCGCCTCGCATGCTCAGCTGAAGGCAAATCCAGGAAGTCCGTTTCGTGAGAACTGCAGGGACCGAGAAGCCGAAATGGTCCCGATCCACCAATCGCACAGTGCTTAGGCCTGGTTTTCTCCAAAGTAAACCCTGCGTTTCCCCGCATCTTCCTCCCGAAGGAAGCACGCACAGGATCGCAGCCCCCCCCCCAAAAGGCACTGCGGAGCTTACTCCCGAGTAAGCACGCACAGAATCGCCTGCAAAGAGGCTAGAGATGGGAGGTTTTCGCCACGAGAAGCTAGTGTCCAAATTATTTATTACAGTGTTAGTCGCTCTCAACAGAATCATTGCGATGCATCAAAGCAAGCCTTGATCGGAGGAGACCCACTGAAAGCAACCGAGCCATTTTCATTGCTTTTAATGGATCTGCTCTGAGCAGAAGCGACTACTTGATACAACTTAGTGAAGTGAACTGGCGTTGCTTGCTTCCACCCGAAGTCCCAGTGCTTCCGTGAGTCTACTCTGAGTAGGGAGAGCACTGCACGCAGCCCCTTGACATCGCTACCACCAGAGGCCGCAGAGTTTAAATGGGTTTACTCCGAGGAGAGCTTCCCAAACTTCTCACTGAACTCAGACCAAGTCTTACTCCGAGTAGGACTAACAGCGCATACAACCCACTGACATTAAAAGACACCACTAACTCCCAAGGTGCAAGTGCTTCAATGCGCCTACTCCAGAGTAGGGCTCACCTCCAACCCACTGCAGTCTAAGGACGTTTCTACCCTACATCTAAAGTTTCCTACTCTCGAGTAGGGCTCATCCACAACCCCACTAAATTCTAGGACATGGCTACCTAAGGTCTAAAGTTTCCACGCTTCTACTCCGCTTTAAAAAAAAGTATTTAAAAAAAACAACCACGCGTCTACTCCGAGTAGGGCTCACCTACAGCCCACTGAATTTAACGGACGTTGCTTCCCAGAGTGTAAAAATTCAATGCGCTTCCCCCCGAGTAGGGCTCGCCTCCAACCCACTGAAACCTACAGACGCTGCTACGCGAGACCTACAGAGCTTCCACTGAAGTGGACGCCGTACGCCCCTTCCAAACTCCAGAGGGTCTACTCGCGAGCAGGACCTAACTCAAAGCGTCCCGAGGGGTCTCCTCCGAGCAGGGTCCACCACCATCCCCGAGCCGCCCATCCCCGCCGCGCCGTCGGGGTTGTCTCTCCCGGCTCACCTGTAGGGCGCCGCGGATCCGGCCCCGTAGCCTCCTCCTCCTCCTCCTCCTCCTCCTCCGGGTCCTCCTTGGGCGAGCTCGTAGGGATAGCAGGCGCCCCTGCCGTCGGGGGTCCCTCCTGGCGCGGCGGCGTAGGCGCTCCAGGCGCGCGTCTCGGCCGTCGGGGCGCACGGAAAGCTTCCCGGCGGGACTCCTGCTGCGCCCTTGTCCCGGGCGCGCCCGCTGCCGGATCCGCCCTTGCGCCGGGGCCGGTACTTGTAGTCGGGGTAGTCCTTCATGTGCAGAGCCCGGAGGCGCTTAGCTTCGTCCACGAAGGGCCGCTTCTCGGCGTCGGCCAGCAGCTTCCAGGCGGCGCCCAGGCGCTTGGAGATCTCCGAGTTGTGCATCTTGGGGTGCTCCTGGGCCATCTTGCGCCGCTGCGCGCTCGACCACACCATGAAGGCGTTCATGGGGCGCTTCACTTTCTCCAGGGGGTCCTCGGGGGCAGGAGGAAGCGCCCGAGGGGCGGCGGCAGCGGGCAACGGAGCCCCTCCGGGCTCTTGCTGCAGCGGAGCTTCCGCGGGGAAAACGGAGAACATCATCTCCTCCTTCGCTGGGGGACGCGCCGACTAGAGGACCTCGGGGGACCCCGCCGGCCGGAGAAGAAGCTGCAGGCAACGCGGTGTGGGAAAGCGCAGCGCCGGGGCTTATATAGGGGAGGAGGGCGGGGCAGGGCGGGTACACGCCCCCCTCAGCACCGGCCACGCCCCTCCCGCTTTTAACTCCTCGCTCGCCCTCCAATTTGGGGAGCGCCATCAGTTGGGAGGCTTCGTCCTAGCCCCGGAACCTCTGTTTCTCTGAAATAGGAGCGAATGTGGAGGGGGCAAGAGTGACTCTGAGCACGTGCAGAGAGAGAATGAATGAGACTGTTCCCAAGCGCGCACAAGCTGCCGGATCAGGCCAAATTAGCAAATGAAGTTCGCAGGCTGCGGGGAGCGCTGTGTGCTTATGATTTCACTGATTGATTGATTGATTGATTGAGTGCATAATTATTTAGTTTGGGGTTTTTTCCCTTCCAAAAAGAACTCAAAGCGACTTCCCTTTGGTGCCGTAGATGTTGGCGATGTTCATTTTAGCGTCTGGTGTTTGCTTTGACTGCACGCTGTGGTCCGACGCATCGGGGAGTGCTCGATAAAGGAAAGAAACAGAGAAATTATTGAAATGGCAATGCAAATGCAATGATTGATATATAAGCATGCCCAGGACTGCAGTCATTCTTGTAGGATTAGAGAGGGAGGGAAAATCTTCCTTTTCTGCAGGGGGTTGGACTAGATGGCCTTTGGAGATCCCTTCCAGCTACACATTTCTATGACTTCCTCTTGCCTTACATCCCTTGGAACTAGCAGGTCTGGGTTTTTGTATGGGGGGGAGGTGGGGGAGGAAGAAATATTTGCCCCCTCCCAAAATCCACAGCAGGCCAATTCCTTTACTAAACCAAACAAAGAAGAGCGGGGGGGGGACGGACGCTGCCTTGGTGTTAAATAGTCATAAAAGTCTGTGCACTGGTCTGTCTTAAAAGGGAGTGTAGGAAGAGATAGAGGCCTTAATTGATTTGGCCTCTTGGAGGTGCCAGGCAGGTTTCAGATTTCACCCAGGGATGAAGATAAAAGCAAAAATCTCACCCCCCCCTTTAAAATAAAATAAAATAAAATCGCAGCATCTTCTGCCTTAAGAGAAACAGGCATGCTCCCTGTAGCAGAGGAGAACAATATAGAGCGATTTTCATATTAGCATTGTAAGAGATTGATTTCAGTTACGTTTTAAAACTCATTAGGTAGCTTTGCTTAGTGGTTGGAGACAAAGTTCCCCTCGAGAGAATCGATCCCCAAGTCCAAGCGGTGAGCTGTTTGGCAGTGGCACTCGGGAGGTGGCGGACTCCTTCCTCAGCGGTTTTTAAGCAGAGGTTGGATAGCCATCTGCCAGGGGGTTGGGCTAGATAGCCTTTGGGGGTCCCTTCCGACTCTACGATTCTATGATGCAGCTGGTGCAGACGAAGGCCTCCGGTTTTGCTGCTACAGGTGCACCATGGCATTTCTCCTCTCTGCAATGCTCTCAGCAGTCTCTCCTCCTCTGGTTCTTAATTTGGTGGGAGCCTGGTTTCCTTTTGCACATTTTGAACGGAAGAGCACCATAGTCCGCAAGTACAAAACAACCCCTCTGCAGTGCCACAAATCCAACTCAATGGTGTAACATTGGAAAATGTCCATCATTTCTCCTACCTGGGCAGTAATCTTTCCACAAGGGCCGACACTGATGCCAAAATCTAGCATCGCCTGAGCTCTGTGAGTTTGGCTTTCTCTCGATTGAAGCACAGAGTGTTTGAGGACCGGGACATTCGCAGGGAAACCCAAATGCTTGTTTGAAAAGCTATTGTACTACCAACCTTACTGTCTGCTTGTGAAACATGGAACACTTATAAACGCCATGTCCAACTCCTCGGAAGATTCCATCAATGGTGTCTGAAAAATTTTACACATCACTTGGGAAGACAGGAGAACTAATATCAGTGTACAGTGGTACCCCAGGTTACGTACTTAATCCGTTCCAGGTTACAGGACGTAACCTGAACAATTTGTTCTGTGCATGCGCAAACCGAAAAACCCCCGGGGAAAAAAAAAAACGTGAAAAACGCTCTGCGTATGCGCAAATCGCGCGCACATTGGGTTGCGCTTCCGGGTTAGCGGAGGTCGTAACCCAAAAAGCACACAACCCGGAGCGTATGTAACCTGAGGTACGACTGTACTGGAAGAAGCAAAGACCACCAGTGTCAAAGCGATGATTCTTCAATGTCAACTTCATTGGACGGATGCCTGATGATCGTCTTCCAAAGCGACAACTCTATTCCCAACTTAAAAATGGAAAGCATAATGCTGGCGGTCAACAAAAGAGGTTTAAAGACTCTCTCAAGGCAAATCTAAAAAAAAAAAGTAGTATAAACACCAACAATTGGGAAACACTGGCCTGCGAGCGCTCCAGTTGGAGAACAGCCTTGACCAAAGGTGTCATGGACTTTGAAGACACTCGAACTCAGGACAGAAACGTGCTAAGAGGAAGGCACGCTTGGCAAACCCTCACCCATGATCAACTCCGGTTGGGAAATCTACGTCCCTACTGTAGAAGGACATGCGGATCCAGAACTGGCCTCCACAGTCACTTACGGACTCATTGTTAAGACCAGGGGTAGGCAACCTAAGGCCCGTGGGCCAGATGCAGCCCAATTGCCTTCTCAATCTGGCCCGCAGACGGTCTGGGAATCAGCGTTTTTTTACATGAGTAGAATGTGTGCTTTGATTTAAAATGCATTTCTGGGTTATTTGTGGGGCATAGGAATTCGTTCATTCCCCCCCCCCAATATAGTCCGGCCCACCACATGGTCTTAGGGACGGTGGACCGGCCCACGGCTGAAAAAGGTTGCTGACCCCTGGTTAAGACCATGTTCACGGAAGACAATCTTACTCTGCTACGAGGGATCGCCAAAGATAGAGAAATCATGGCCACCTAGGATAAGGACAAACTAAAGCAAGTATCAAAGTACCAAAACAAACCACCACAAACTGGCTAATAAATGTAAAAAGGAATTTACTAGGATAATAGCTGAATAAAGGTTAACTAATGACCATTCACACAACCAAAAACATGTTACAACGCGATGTGCAGATCAGAACACATGGAATAGATTATATGGTCGGTGAATGTTCCAACGTCTGAAAGACTGGACCATTCAACAAGTGGCTAAGGTCCAAGCATTGAACAGTATCCTGATGTCAACAGAAAAATGTAAAGAAGGTTCAAAACGGTTTTTAAAAAAGATGAACTAAATGGAGAGTCTAAGGTTGAGCTCCTTCCTTCAACCATCCATGTTAATTTAATCAGGGTGGTGTCATGTGTTTGGCAGAACCAGTATTGAGCTGCACATGGCATTGTAACATGTTTTTGGTTGTGTGGATGGTCATTTTGTTGTTGTTCAGTCGTGTCCGACTCTTCGTGACCCCATGGACCAGAGCACGCCAGGCACGCCTATCCTCCACTGCCTCCCGCAGTTTGGCCAAACTCATGCTAGTCGCTTCGAGAACACTGTCCAACCATCTCATCCTCTGTCATCCCCTTCTCCTTGTGCCCTCCATCTTTCCCAACATCAGGGTCTTTTCCAGGGAGTCTTCTCTTCTCATGAGGTGGCCAAAGTACTGGAGCCTCAGCTTCAGGATCTGTCCTTCCAGTGAGCACTCAGGGCTGATTTCTTTAAGGATGGATAAGTTTGATCTTCTTGCAGTCCATGGGACTCTCAAGAGTCTCCTGCAGCACCACATTTCAAAAGCATCAATTCTTCGGCGATGGTCATTAGTTAACCTTTATTCAGCTCAAAATAAAAAAATAAAAAATTCCTTCCAGTAGCACCTTAGAGACCAACTAAGTTTGTTCTTGGTATGAGCTTTCGTGTGCATGCACACTTTAACTTTACAGGTGGGTAGCCGTGTTGGTCTGCCATAGTCAAAACAAAATAAAAAATTCTTTCCAGTAGCACCTTAGAGACCAACTAAGTTTGTTCTTGGTATGAGCTTTCGTGTATCTGAAGAAGTGTGCATGCACACGAAAGCTCATACCAAGAACAAACTCAGTTGGTCTCTAAGGTGCTACTGGAAAGAATTTTTGATTTTGTTTTACCTGTAACTTTATTCAGCTATTCGCCTAGGTCTAGGATAAGGAGCCTTTCCCTTTAAGGTCTCCTCCACCTGCAGGCCTGATGCCATGAAATCTTCCTTCTCTTCCCCCCTCAGGGCTCGTTCACAGGGACATCAGGAAGAAATTACCTTGCAAATTGAAGTAAATGTCCTCCCCCCCACAGCCAGTTGTTAGGGACAAAAGCCGGCGCATTTGGGCAAGCTGCAGCCTGGAGGAGGAATGTCCACAGCCGAAACCCTTTTCAATTTGGGGGTGGAAGAGCAGAAGTATTCCCTGGAATACCTGCCTGAGAATGGAGACGGGAGATGGAAGGGATTAAATACTCCGGGCAGACTAAAAATGGGAGAAGCTTTTTTTGCTAGATTCTCCTTTGAGGGGAAAAAAACTTACGGAGAAGCAATTGAAAAATATATGATTATTATGGGAAGACTTTATAATTTATCTTAGAGACCACTCTAAGCAGGTGGAAACATAAGCAGCAATGTAGCAAGTACTATGGAGACAATGAGGTTATTTTATATATATAATTGGAAAAGATGCAGTAGAAGTGGTTTATTAAAGGACCCACAGAGGGGAGGTAGGAAGTCTAAGGATTTGAAGGAATCTGGATGTGAATGCTAGTATTGTTATAATTATATACTTGTAAAACCAAATAAAAACTATTTCATATATATTATTTCATATAAATTTATACACTCCTTGATTGCAAAAAAGAAAAGACCCACAAACCTCAAAAGTTTGCCAAAAGATAGGATGAGAATTTTTATTTTTTTTAAAAAAAAAATTGCAACAATACTTTAAAACGTACATAAAAGTTAAAATTTCTGAAACGGATCAAGCATCTGGGTAGGCTTGTCTAAACAATGTTTTTTTAGCAGGTGCTGAAAAGAGTGCCCTTGATATCAATAGGCAGGGAGTTCCAAAGTGCAACTGCATCAAAGTTAGGTTTCCAATGTCTTATAGGTAGCCCTGGAACCAATATATTGAAATAGATCTGCTTCCTTGGCCAATTCACCGAGAAGTTCTCCTGCAGTGAACTTTTGCTGTAGCTTCTAGCCCAGGGGTCAGCAAACCTTTTCAGCAGGGGGCCGGTCCACTTTCCCTCGGACCTTGTGGGGGGCCGGGGGAAAAAAATGAACGAATTCCTATGCCCCAGAAATAACCCAGAGATGCATTTTAAATAAAAGCACACATTCTACTCATGTAAAAACACCAGGCAAGACAAACCTAGACAGCATCTTAAAGAAGTGTGCATGCACATGAAAGCTCATACCAAGAACAAACTTAGTTGGTCTCTAAGGTGCTACTGGAAGGAATTTTTTATTTTATTTTATTTTATTTTAAAAAGCAAGACATCACCTTGCCGACAAAGGTCCATATAGTTAAAGCTATGGTTTTCCCAGTAGTAATGTACGGAAGTGAGAGCTGGACCATAAAGAAGACTGATCGCCGAAGAATTGATGCTTTTGAATTATGGTGCTGGAGGAGACTCTTGAGAGTCCCATGGACTGCAAGAAGATCAAACCTATCCATTCTGAAGGAAATCAGCCCTGAGTGCTCACTGGAAGGACAGATCCTGAAGCTGAGGCTCCAATACTTTGGCCACCTCATGAGAAGAGAAGACTCCCTGGAAAAGACCCTGATGTTGGGAAAGATGGAGGGCACAAGGAGAAGGGGACGACAGAGGACGAGATGGTGGGACAGTGTTCTCGAAGCTACCAACATGAGTCTGGCCAAACTGCGGGAGGCAGTGAAAGACAGGAGGGCCTGGTGTGCTCTGGTCCAGGGGGTCATGAAGAGTCGGACGCGACTGAACGACTAAACAACAACGACAAAAACACCAGGCAGGCCCCACAAATAACCCAGAGATGCATTTTAAATAAAAGGACACATTCTACTCATGTAAAAACACGCTGATTCCCGGACCATCCGCAGGCTGCATTTAGAAGGCGATTGGGCCGCATCTGGCCCCCGGGCCTTAGTTTGGGGACCCCTGTTCTAGCCAGTCCACTGGACACCTGTTTTGTCATTTATTTATTTTTGGAACAGGGGTTGGTACCTGCCCCTCCAGCATTTAATCAACAGCATCACCTGCCTTTTCTCCAGATTCTGTTTGCAAACCAAGAAGCAACGGCGACCCCTCTGAGCATGTGTAGAGTGCAATTCACTTGTCCAGTGTGGCACAAGAGTTAGAATTCAGCTAGGATTGAGTAGACCCAAGGAAGGCAGCTCACTTTGGGCTCGATCCCTGGCCTACCTCGCAGGCTTGTTGTTAGGGTCAAATATATATGATGGTGCGGGAAGAATATTGTGCATGTCTTTGAGAATGTGGATAAAGAGAAAAGAAATATGAAAACGCCTAAAATTTGGAGCATTGGCCAGTTAGTTAATATGCCTATTGTCTTACCAATGCCAGGATGATATAAACTACTTTTTGTCCTGGGAGGCCATTCTTAATAATCTTAATTACATTTAGCTTCACCTTAGCTGGTGGTGGACTCTCCTGTCCTTCACTGGAGGTTTTTAAACAGAAGTCAGGCGGCCATCTGTCAAGGACGCTTTAGCTGTGATTCCTGCATTTCAGGGGGTTGGACTAGATGGCCACTGGGGGACCCCTTCCAAGTGGACAATTCTATGCTTCTGTGAACATTGTTAGATCTGGTATCTGAGGAAGTGTGCATGCGCACGAAAGATCATACCAAGAACAAACTTAGTTGGTCTAAGGTGCTACTGGAAGGAATTTATTATTATTATTATTTTGTCATACCAAGAACATGTTAGACCTGACATTAGTTGTTCAGTCTCCAGCTGGATAGGGAATGCTACTGGAAGGAATTT
Source organism: Lacerta viridis (assembly GCA_900245905.1). Taxonomy (NCBI): domain Eukaryota; kingdom Metazoa; phylum Chordata; class Lepidosauria; order Squamata; family Lacertidae; genus Lacerta; species Lacerta viridis. The sequence continues at coordinate 95,547 of OFHU01000428.1, forward strand.
ATTATAATATTATTACACTTTTGTTTTGATTGTTAGACCTGACATCCTTTTCAGGCGCCAGCTGGATAGGGAAGCCTCTTTGGCTGTATAATAACGCACACTTCATGGTCTCTGCTCTGCGTAACTTGGAACTCAAAGCAGCCATCAGTGGGCGATGGCAGGGCAAGATAGGAGTTGCAGTCCCTCCGCCCCGCCTGTCCCGTCCCCCCCAAAAAACCTGCAGGACAGGCCTAGTGCATCCTGCTGATGGTTGAAACATTGATGGAGATCTCTTCCCCTTTCCCAAAAATGATCCACCTATTTACACCTGCCTAGCTTTCCCTCCCCGCCCCAAACTCCAGGAGTGCTGTAATCCTCTCAAAAGCCCTGATAGCGGGAGTGTTGAATATTCATTTTTGCTGCAAGGCTTAACAGCCTCATTAGCAAGTGAACAGAGGGTCATTCCCAGGGATCTGTCCCACCTGTTGTCTTAAGTTTGATGAGCCATATTTGGAGGGGCCGGGACTTGATCTTAAGCCTTGAGTTTCAGGGGAAATGCCTTTCCAGCCCGTTCAAGGCAATCGGAAGGAAACCCCACCCCACCCCACCCCACCCACCCAACCAACCCCTGAAAAACAACACACCAAATTCAAGAGTGCTTTCCATGCTCATGTTCTCCAGCCCCAGGCCCTCCTGGTGGGAAGATCTCTGAACAAACTGAAGCCAAGCTGGAGGAAATAGCCACAAATTTCCTGGCAACATTTGAAGCATAAACTCTTTAACAGTTCTCCATACAAGGCATATTTTGTCACTGAACGCTGGTAGCACTCTGGTTCCATTTTTTACCAGAGACTTAATAAAAGGACGCGGGTGGCGCTGTGGTCTAAACCACAGATCCTAGGGCTTGCCGATCAGAAAGTCAGCGGTTTGAATCCCTGCGACGGGGTGAGCTCCCGTTGCTCGGTCCCTGCTCCTGCCAACCTAGCAGTTCAAAAGCACGTCAAAGTGCAAGTAGATAAATAGGTACCGCTCCGGCGGGAAGGTAAACGGCGTTTCCGTGCGCTGCTCTGGTTCGCCAGAAGCGGCTTAGTCATGCTGGCCACATGACCCGGAAACTCTGCGGACAATCGCCGGCTCCCTCGGCCAGTAAAGCAAGATGAGAACTGCAACCCCAGAGTCGTCCACGACAGGACCTAATGGTCAGGGGTCCCTTTACACTTTGCCTTTAATAAAAGTTACAAGTAGGTAGCCGTGTTGGTCTGCCGTGGTCGAAAGAAAATAAAAAATAAAAAAATTCCTTCCAGTAGCACCTTAGAGACCAACTAAGTTTGTTCTTGGTATGAGGTTTTGTGTGCATGCACAAACTTAGTTGGTCTCTAAGGTGCTGCTGGAAGGAATTTTTTATTTTGTTTATCAGGCTTTAATAAAAGGTATGTGTGAGTTGAATGTACAGATCTCATTGAGAACTAAAACTTCCATGTAAACAAGTACTGTGGCCATAGTGCTCACTGCGACAGTGACCTGCTGGCAACCAACATAGGTGTGTACATGGCAAATGAAATCTTGCAAACCATAAAAAAACACTGAGATTATTATCATTTTATTGCATTTCGTAGAATCTTAGAAGTGAAGAGTTGGACATCTAGTCCCACGCCCCGCAAAGCAGGAATCTCCACCACCTTCCGAAGCGGGGTCCATTCCAGGGTGAAAGATCTCTCACCATCAGAAAGCTTTTTCTAATGTTTAGTCAGAATCTCCTTTGTTGTCCCCTGAATCCTGTGATTTGGGTCCTGCCGTATGGACAAGCTCACTCCGACTTCCATGAAACAGCCCTTCGCCTCTTTGAAGATAGCCATCACACCGCCTCTCCGCTTTCTTCAGCCCTTCCTCTGAAGTCTTGGTTTCCAGACCCTTGATCCTTTTGGTCGCCCTCCTCTGCACACATTCAAGCTTGTCAAAATCCTTCTTAAATTCGGGAGCGCAGAACTGGACACAGGACTCAGGGTGTGGTCTGACCAAGGCGGAATACAGCAGGATTATTCCTTCCCTTGACCTGGGCACTAGACATCTGTTGATTCAGCAGGGGATCACGTTAGCCTTTTTTGCCGCTGCTTCTTTGGCGATCCCTCGTAACAGAGTAAGATTGTCTTCCATAAACACGGTTTTAACAGTGAGTCCGTAAGTAACCGTGGAGGCCAATTCTGGATCCACACGTCCTTCCTTCCACAGTGGGGACATAGGTTTCTGGACGGGAGTCAATCACGGTGAGGATTTGCCAAATGTGCCTTCCTCTTAACACGTTTCTCCCTTGCGTCCTGAGTTCGAGTGTCTTCAAAGCCCAGGACACCTTTGGTAAAGGCTGTTCTCCAATTGGAGCGCTCGCAGGCCAGTGTTTCCCAATTGTCGGTGTTTATACTACATTTAAAAGATTTGCCTTGAGAGAGTCTTTGAACCTCTTTTGTTGACCACCAGCATTACGCTTTCCATTTTTAAGTTTGGAATAGAGTAGTTGCTTTGGAAGACGATCATCAGGCATCCGCACAACATGACCAGTCCAACGAAGTTGATGTTGAAGAATCATTGCTTCGACACTGGTGATCTTGCTTTGCTTCTTCCAGTACACTGGTATTAGTTAGTTCGCCTGTCTTCCCAATGTGATGTGTAAAAAATTTCGGAGACACCGTTGATTTAATCTTTCAAGGAGTTGGAGATGGCGTTTATAAGTGGTCCATGTTTCACAATGGACGCGGGTGGCGCTGTGGGTTAAACCACAGAGCCTAGGGCTTGTTGATCAGAAGGTCAGCGGTTCAAATCCCCACGACGGGATGAGCTCTCACGATCAGAAAGTTCTCCCTAATCTTTAGTTGGAATCTCCTTTCTTGTCATTTGAATCCATTAAATGGGGCCCTACCCCCTGGAGCTGTAGAAAAAGGCTTGGTAATACAGTGGGTGGCGCTGTGGGTTAAACCACAGAGCCTAGGGCTTGTTGATCAGAAGGTCGGCGGTTCGAATCCCTGCGGTGGGGTGAGCCCGTTGCTCGGTCCCTGCTCCTGCCCACCTAGCAGTTCGAAAGCACGTCAAAGTGCAAGTAGATAAATAGGTACTGCTCCGGCGGGAAGGTAAATGGCGTTTCCGTGCACCGCTCTGGTTCGCCAGAAGTGGCTTTGTCATGGCCACATGACCCAGAAGCTGTACGCCGGCTCCCTCGGCCAATAAAGTGAGATGAGCGCCGCAACCCCAGAGTCAGACACGACTGGACCTAATGATCAGGGGTCCCTTTACCCTTTACCTATGTTTCACAAGCATACAGTAAGGCATCACACTGTTGGCTCATGTAAAGTTTGTGGTCTACAAAGAGCCCTGGATCCTTTTCCCATGCCTTGCTGTTGGGCCAGGTACCACCTCCCATTCCATATTTGTGCATCTGATTACTCCTGCCTTGGCCAACCAGACAATTTTGAGATATTTTTTCAGCCTGTCCTTCTGACTTGCCCCATCCAGCTGATGGTTGGTCAACACCAGTCCTGTATCTAGGGAAGTTAAAGCCTCAGGCCTGTCTCTTCCTGCCAAGGGACACATGTTCAGCTTGGCAAAGGGGCCCCACACACATCAGTGCTCCCCTTCACCAAGCTATATATGGGGCAGGCCACTATTTACTTTCACCTTAAACCTTACTGGGAATTGGCTGTGGCAAAGGCAGCCGCTGGCGACCACGCCCAGCCCATGGTGAGACATATGCAGAGGCAGGAGCTGTACACCTTAGCCACTGAGCCACACTTAGAATCCTAGAGTTGGAAGAGACCCCAAGGGGCCATCCAGTCCAACCCCCTGCCAAGCAGGAAACACCATCAAAGCATTCCTGACAGATGGCTGTCAAGCCTCCGCTTAAAGACCTCCAAAGAAGGAGACTCCACCACACTCCTTGGCAGCAAATTCCACTGTCCAACAGCTCTTACTGTCAGGAAGTTCTTCCTAATGTTTAGGTGGAATCTTCTTTCTTGTAGTTTGAATCCATTGCCCTGTGTCCGCTTCTCTGGAGCAGCAGAAAACAACCTTTCTCCCTCCTCTATATGACATCCTTTGATATATTTGAACATGGCTATCATATCACCCCTTAACCTTCTCTTCTCCAGGCTAAACATACATACCAGCAGCTCCCTAAGCCGTTCCTCATAAGGCATCGTTTCCAGGCCTTGGACCATTTTGGTTGCCCTCCTCTGGACACGTTCCAGCTTGTCAGTATCCTTCTTGAACTGTGGTGCCCAGAACTGGACACAGTATTCCAGGTGAGGTCTGACCAGAGCGGAATACAGTGGTACTATTACTTCCCTTGATCTAGATGCTATACTCCTATTGATGCAGCCCAGAATTGCATTGGCTTTTTTAGCTGCTGCATCACACTGTTGACTCATGTCAAGTTTATGGTCTACCAAGACTCCTAGATCCTTTTCACATGTACTGCTCTCAAGCCAGGTGTCACCCATCCTGTATTTGTGCCTTTCATTTTTTTTGCCCAAGTGTAGTACTTTACATTTCTCCCTGTTAAAATTCATCTTGTTTGCTTTGGCCCAGTTCTCTAATCTGTTAAGGTCATTTTGAAGTGTGATCCTGTCCTCTGGGGTATTAGCCACCCCTCCCAATTTGGTGTCATCTGCAAACTTGATCAGGATGCCCTCAAGCCCATCATCCAAGTCATTGATGAAGATGTTGAATAAGACTGGGCCCAAGACAGAACCCTGTGGCACCCCACTAGTCACTTCTCTCCAGGATGAAGAGGAGCCATTGATGAGCACCCTTTGGGTTCGTCAGTCAGTCAGCCAGTTACAAATCCACTGAATGGTAGCATTGTCTAGCCCACATTTTACCAGCTTCTTTACAAGAATATCATGGGGCACCCTTGTCACTTAACTTTGTCTTCCATGACTGGCAAATATAGGGACAATCCACCTCTGTGTTTGGGAAGAAACTCCCTGTTGAAGGATCAAGGAGGAATCGAGAACTTGTGCAGAAAAGGCAGACCAAGAGTCTGGAAACCAAGCCTTTTGAGGGAGTTGGGTATGTTCAGCCTGGAAAAAGAGGAGATATGATAGCCATCTTCAAATATCTGGAAGGCTGTCACGTGGAAGAGGGAGCAGGCTTGTGTTCTCCTGCTCCGGAGGGTAGGACTCGAACCCATGGCTTCAAGTGACAAGAAAGGATGTTCTAACTTTCTGACAGCAATAGCTGTTCGACAGTGGGATGGCCTCCTTCCTTGGAGGTTTTCAAGCAGAGGTTGGAAGGCCATCAGTCATGGATGCTTTGACTGAGATTCCTGCATTGCAGAGGGGGTTGAACTAGATGACCCTCGGGGTGCCCATCCCAGCCCTATAGTTACATGATTCCAACCATGTAGTTGTATATATCTATATGGTGTGGGTGAGCATTTTAGGACTGCTTGGCGCCAGTGTGGCACAGTGGTTAGTCAGAATGTCGGACTGGGACCTGGGAAGAGACCAGGGTTCAGATCTCCCCACCCGGCCATGAGGCTTGCTGGGTGTGACTTTGAGGCACCGGTCACCACCTGTCTCGGCCTAACCTACCTCTCAGGGTTGTTGTGAAGATAAGATGATGCGGTGGAGAGAGCCACCCTGAGCTCCTTGGGAAGAAAAGGTGGCATGTAATCACAATTAATCGTTCCAGTCTTGTTCGAATGGTTAACTCTGCAAGTTGCCTTGAGTATTCTATTTCCTTGGGGTGGGGGTGGGAGAGAAGGCAATAAATTGATCTATTGAATAATGGATCTATTAAGAGCCATTCGACTCCCTCCAAAGGTAGCGGACTCTCCTTCATTGGGAGTTTCTGGAAGATAGGAGTCAGTCTGGGGTGCATCAACCGATTCCAACCCTACAATTCTATGAAATAATAATGTAAGCAGCGAAGAGGGTCATCTATTGGAGTATTTAGAAATGGGCTGGTAAAGAAAGGCCACCCGAGTCAGTTTGCTGGCAGGTCTAGAGACAGACAGGGAAAACAGACCAAGAGGCCCCACCAGCATAGCCCCCCACCCCACCCCCTGCTGCCTGGGGGCACCCCCTGCTGCCTGGGGGCACAACCCCATGCCAGATCAAGGGAGGCAGGCAGCCAAACAGGACTCCCTCCCACCCCCAGGTGGGTAGGAGAAATGGTTGCTTGGGAAAGCAGCAGGACAGCATCCTGCCCATATTTCCCCAGGGGTAATGTTGGGGCACATTTACTCTCATTAGCCTTTTACAATACAGCCAGTTTCAGGTGGGGGTGGGCGTGGCAGTGGGGGGGGGAGTGGAGAGGAAGAGCCCAGCCAAGGATCAGATCTGCACCAAAGGTGAATCATTCAGGTGGTACCAGGAACTCCACCTCTGAAAAATAGCGCCCCCCCCCTTCTGTATTCTGAATGCGCATTTCTGTGATACTGTAGATTGGGGTGGGAGGAAGGGAAGGGGTGGGCCTACTAGCCCATTCCTCCTTTACTGCAAACATACTTGTGGAAGGTGGTGGGGGGGGGAGAGAAAGGGTGCTGGGAAGCTTGCAGGCAAGTGCCAATCCCTATGGGCCAGGACTGGATGGTCCTGGGGGGGGGGTCCCTTCCAACTCTGCAGTTCTAAAGTCAGGAGGACGCAGTGGAGCAGAGGATCTTTCAAAGGCAGTGCAGGCTCCCACAGATGAGCCCACGCACAAAGTCTCATTGATTTGTTAATATATGTACCAGAAATATTTTTCAGCTGGAGGCGCCCCCCCCCTTCCCTCCCCTCCTTGGGCAAAAACAGGCAGAGCCCCACATGCAACTCTTTACCTTTGTAAAGGCACTTGGGCAGGTGGCTATTTCAGCAGTGTCAGTTTTGGGACACCAGCCAGGGAGAAGCACCCCAGGAAGGCACAGAGACTAGGTCAAGGAACGTCCCCGAGGGCTGCACAGAAGCAGCCAATCCTGGCTTGCGTGTGGGACTAGGACCTGGGAGGTCTGGGTTCAAATTCTGCCCCTCTGCCAGGAAGCTCCCAGTGGATGACTGCCTACCTCATGTGATTGTTGTCTATATTTCTAGGATTTATCATCCTTTCTAATTCTACAATTCTGGACGTCAATCATGGTGCCCCCTCCTTCCCAGACAGCGCTCGTTCGAGATACCACCAAATTTGGTTCTTCCGCAGGTAAACTGTTCAGTTAGCCAGACTTCTTGTCCTCCTAGCTTGGGGCACAGCCTCTGTCCCTCGCACAAATATCCACTTGCAAGGAACGCCAGAGCAGGCTGAGAGCTGGGCCAGGACCCCTTCCAAACACTCCCCCCCCCAACGCCACATCTCACCCCCATTTCCCCTTTCCGTGTGCAGAGGCTGCAGACGTCGGACAAAACTTCACCACCAACTTTGGCAAGACTCGTCGCATTTTATTGAAGGCCTGTGCAGCAGGAGTCACCGGCCGAGGGGCTTCATTCTCCGTAAGCCCCCCACTGGGCAGAGAGAGAGAGAGAGAGAGAAGAGAAGAGAGAGAACATAGCAGGCAGGACAGAAAGCAACCTTGGTATTTAGGCGTTGTTGTTTTTTTCAAGAGTTGGGTTTTTTATTCTCTTTTTAAATACTGTACAGTGAAAAATAAATAGTCTCAACCGTCACAGATCAAATCCCCCCTTTTCCCCCCACACACAAACACACAAACTCAAGGCAAGCCGCGCCAGGAGCGACGTTGCCACGTCAGCTTGCGCCCTAAAAGCCTGGCGTTTTCCTCTCTTTTTTGTTGTTGTTGTCTTCCACAGTGTTTTAAGAATCAAAGGGGGGGGGTTAAGAAAGGGATTTCTGGTCTGCCTCGCGTCCCCCGTTCCCCCCTAGCACAGCACCGCCTCGCCCGCCTCCTGGTTTGCAGAAGAGGGTCCTACCTCTCCGTGGCCAGAACCCCCTTTGGGGTGGGAAAGGGGCGCATAGCCCAAAACAACCTCAGGACCCCTCTCTCTGTGCCCTGGGCGGGCCAGCCCTCCTGCTTCGCTCTCCCGGACGTGACCTCGCCTTTGATTTTTAACTAGTCAAAGAGGGAAGGGAACAAAAAAAAAAACAACGAACACAAGAGCAACTCTGTGCTCTTGTGTTGTGTGTGTGTGTCTGTGTGTGTTTGTGTGTCTGCATTGTCATCAGAAGGCACAGGTTTCTCTCCCCCTCTCCTTTCTCCAGTTTTGAATAGCCAGTTATTTTTTTATTTTTCTCTCTTCACATTTGTTTCTAAACAGAAAAAAACTTTTATAAGTCACCAAAAACAGATGCATGTTAAGTCATAGTAGCTTTCTCCCCCCACACTGTGTGCGCCTCCAAGAAAAGGGGGGGGTTACGAGCTCAGGTAGCATCAGAGATCCCCCCCTTTGACATAACAAGAGGGCAGAAAAGAAAGAGAGGGGTTTTGTTTTCAATTTTTCACTGCCCTTTCTGGCCGCCACTGCTGAAAGCTTAACCAGGATGTGTTAAGAACTGTGGTAAAGAAGATTATCCCATCTTTGGCAAGCTTTTAACGAGCGCTAGGTGATCATTACCTTGGGATTCGGGTCGATTCGTTTCAATTTTTTTTTTTTTAATAATGGTTTTGTTCTTAAACAAGAGACTGGTGTGGTGTTTATTTCGTTTTCTCTTTTAAGATGTTGCAAGCAGGTGGAAAGTAGGGATCGTTTTCGTTTCAGAGGAGGGTTCGGCCGGCTGCGACTTGGGGCAGGGGCCCCGCACGCATGCGAGCTTAGGACACGCCGTTCACCAGGGCAGCCACCTCCTCGCTGGCGGCGGCATGCTCCCCGTTCTCTGTAGGGCCGTTGACAACCTTGCTGGTGGCCTCAACCTGGAAGAGAAGCCACAAAACGCAAACCGGTGACCCCCTTAGCAGGCCCAGCGAACTTGGGAGAGGCATGGCTACAGCCGGCCTAAATCGGTTTATCGTTTTCAGCAAGAAATGGTATCTTAATTATTTCTTTCATGCTGACAATTTTTTCTTCAGCTACGGCGTTTATTTCTTGGAAGGGAAAATTGCTACTTGAACAGCTGCTGAAACCTTACTTACAAATAAAATAAATAAAGGGAAACGACTTATTTTTTTTTTAACACATTTAAAATAAACTTCCCCCAAAATGGCTATTCTCTCACTTCTCCACCTTCTTCTTCCGCACTCCGTATATAAAGGACATCATTGCACCTGATCAGAACTTCGCAAAGGCGTCAACATGGCGCAGCATCAATATGCAAAATCCAGTTTCGCCATCACAGGCTTCCCAGTCTGGACAGAGGAGCAGGCTCATAGCAGCCTGACCAGCCCAAGGGGAGATGGCTCCCCCCGCCTCTGGCTCCCCCCGCCCCAAATATTACAAAGAAAAACCTCTTGCTGCTTTTCTCAGAAGCTGCCACGTTTTTGTTCCAGGTGCCCCAAATTGTGGAAGACACACACACACACACACACACACACACACACAGAGCCTTCTGGGGCACGAGGCACAAAGCTCTCCAAAACCCTGCCCAAACAGGGCCTTCACTCACCTTCTGCTTGGGTGCGTTCTCCTCCGATGACTTCTCTCGGCTGTCTTTGCGCGGTGGGTGCTGACGGCTCTGAGACTCTGCCCGGGAAATGTAATCGGCTACGGTGACTGTTGGCGGTGGGGAGGGAGGGGGGGGAAAAGACCCAAGGTCACGCACGGAAAAGCCCAAGCAGGTGATGGCGCAGTACCTTCTCCAAAGGGAGAGAGAAAGGCCAAAACGGCAATACCTTGCTGGCGGTCACGGCTGATGGAGCCGTCCACACGGTTGCCGCGGTTGCGTCGGCGCCTGCTTCGGTTCCGTCTCTGCGGTTTAGACTCCTCCTCTGGCGGAGAGAAAAGGCAGGGCGGACTCAGGAGGGATAGGAAGGCTGCCTGTCAAGCTGACGGACTCCTCCGTTGCCGACCCCCCCCCCAGCCCCCTCCCCACGCACCCTGCCAACGGGCTCACGCTGAGCTGCGCCTTTACAGTGCTCCCTATCACAACCCCAAGACCTGCCATTCCTGAACTGCAGGGGGTTGGACTAGATGGCCCCTGGGAGCCCCTTCCACCTCCACAATTCTACTATACTATTACAGTGGAACCTCGGTCGTCGAACGCTTCGGCTTTTGAATGCAGACAACCTGGAAGTGAATGCTTCCATGTTCAAACGCACCTTGGAAGTCGAACGGCTTCTAAGGTACGTTCCTCCATTTTTTCAATGGATTTTGCGCCTCGGTTGTTTATTGTTTAGGAAGCTGAACCGTCTTCCGGAACGGATTACGCTTGACAACCGAGGTTCCACTGTATTATCTTTCCTGGGTAGTCACAGTCAGCTCAGATCCCATCAGCTTACATTAATCTTAATGAAATATTATTATTTCGTTAATAATAAAAACAACTCTCCCTTTGCCCTAAGGTCCCTGGGTGCGTTACAGCATCAAAACAAAGACAATATTAAAAACAGTTTACAAAAACCAATGATCACAAAAACAAGGTGGGTCTTAAAAATATACCCCTCAAGTGTCAAAGGCCAGGCTAAAGAGGTGCATGAGGATTTATGGCCCCTTTCGTCTCATTGACAACGGCACTCAACTGGCCAGACGTGAGCAGGATCAGACCCTCAGTTCCAGCCACCGCAGCTTTAAAAGCAAAGTAGGCGCCTTGCGGAGCAGAACTGGATTTATTTATTTACAAAGATATTTCTATACTGCTCTGTTGTAAAAATGCGTTTATAGTTATTTATCTCATAAAAATTGTACGCCTCTTGGTTGTAAAAAACAACAACAACCTTAAAAGCAGTTTACAAAAAGACAAAACAAGATAAAGAAAATATTGCAGCCATACTTCAAAGCAGGAACAGGAAAGTTTTCAGCAGGTGTTTAGAAGCTGGCGGGGAAGGCAGGTAGGGGCTACCAGAAGCATGTTAGACTGACCCCCCGCCACCAAGAAAAAAAGCCCACAAGCTCCATCTTCCATATCATTCTATATATACGGCCTCGGTCCAGTATATCTGAAGGAGCGTCTCCACCCCCATCGATCTACCCGGACACTGAGGTCCAGCGCCGAGGGCCTTCTGGCGGTTCCCTCACTGCGAGAAGCCAAGTTACAGGGAACCAGGCAGAGGGCCTTCTCGGTAGTGGCACCTGCCCTGTGGAACGCCCTCCCACCAGATGTCAAAGAGAAAAACAACTACCAGACTTTTAGAAGACATCTGAAGGCAGCCCTGTTTAGGGAAGCTTTTAATGTTTGATTGATTATTGTATTTTAATATTTTGTTGGAAGCCGCCCAGAGTGGCTGGGGAAGCCCAGCCAGATGGGCGGGGTATAAATAATAATAATAATAATAATAATAATAATAATAATAATAATAATAATTTATTATTCTCCCAACTCCTAGCTCTTCCTGATCTCCACAAGCTATGGCTGGGAATGGGCCTGCCCCCCCCTCCACTCACCCAGGCCGTTCTCGTTGACAGACATGTTGTCCGACTCCAGGGCTCCGTCCATCATGGTGGCGTCTTCGTCAGTGCGGCGCCGGCGGGACCGACGCCGGCGGTTGCTGACAGGCTGCGACTCGCTGGCGTCCGTGTCCGCAGTCTGGTCAGTTTCGGTGTTGTCCAGCAGGCTGTAAGGGTTGCTGTCGGGGTCTTTCAATACTGCAGAGGGAAGAGGCCGCCTGTCAACTGTCTTTGTCGCGCAAGGTGGTGGGGAGGCCAAAACCTGGTGCCCTCCCCCTCGGCCTGCCTTCCCAAGGCTGGAGAAGCGAGGCACCAGGCTTAGTGGAAGAGGTGCAAGGCTCTGGGGCAGGGCCCTACAGGCCTCCCATCTCCTTCCCAAAGCTGGGAAAATGTGAAATAGGCTTTGGGTAGGAGGCTGGAGGACTCTAGGACTCACACTGCCTTCCCAAAGCCTTGCTCACTTGGCTTTGTGGGACAGTGTGAGGGCCACCAAAAAAGGGCCACATTAGACCACCCTGTCCTAGGCCTTTGTCTTAGAAAATCCAGAGCTCAGCAGCTACTGATGGGAGGGGAGGTGTCTTTAGGCTGTTCACCCACCAGGTCACAGCAACGCTTGAATCCCGCTGGCCACCCAGCCCAGGAACATCCTGCTCAGGGTTTGGGAAACAAGAGTGATGGAGCACCTCCCCCCACCAACCTGCTTTCTGGCCGCGGGGCTCCCCAAAAGCTTTCCGCTTCTTTCGTACCTGAACTGATGGAGGAGCTGTTGTACTTGCTGCTGCCTCCACTGCTGCTACTTCCGCGAGGCGCCGGAGCAGGGCCCCGCCCCCGCCCCGCCCCTGGCCGTCTGCGGCCGTCCTCCGGGCGGGGGTCACGGTCGCTGAGCTGCGGGCACTCGTAGTCCTCTCTCTTTTCCGACTCTGTTTCCGAAGCGTTGGACAGATCTGAGTTGGTAGCTAGGGAGACGAGGCGAGGAAAGAGGGGGCCCAAGTGGGAACTTAAGTGGCTGGTCTTAGAGCAGGGGTTCCGGCGAGCTGCTCTCAGCAGCCACCCCACCCCTTTTAGTGTCTGGATGCTGCAGCATTTTAGTGTCTGGATGCTGCAGGTGAACCTGTGCAGCAGGGGGAAAGACTGGTGGCAGGGAGACTGCTTGCCTCCGGGCAGGAGGCCGCACTCACTGTTTCATTTAGCAAAACCTCTAGCTGCTTTACAAGACTCTAGAAGTATTAAATGTCAAAATATATTAAATACAGCAAAAATTTCTACAAATGGAGATCAACACGCAGCAAATTTGTTATAAAAATGCCGCACAGCAAGCACGATAAATGCTCCTAATCTTCAACATAGGCAAATGAGTTTTTAAAAGTAAAGGTAAAGGGACCCCTGACAGTTCAAGTCCAGTCGCAGACGACTCTGGGGTTGCGGCGCTCATCTCACTCTATAGGCCGAGGGAGCTGGCATACAGCTTCTGGGTCATGTGGCCAGCATGACTAAGCCGCTTCTGGCGAACCAGAGCAGCACACGGAAATGCCATTTACCTTCCCGCCGGAGCAGTACCTATTTATCTACTTGCACTTTTGACATGCTTTCGAACTGCTAGGTTGGCAGGAGCAGGGACCAAACAACAGGAGCTCACCCCATCGCGGGGATTCGAACCGCTGACCTTCCGAACGGCAAGCCCTAGGCTCAGCGACTTGGACCACAGTGCCACCCGCGTCCCTAATGGGTTTTTAAGAGATGCTTAAAACTTCCAACACATGGAGCTTCCTGAATCTCTTATAGCCGCGAAGGTGTCCCATAATCGAACGGTTGTAACCAAAAAGGCTCGCTTCCATGAAGTTTCCAGGTGGCAAGCACACTAGCTGAGGCAATGCTTGCACGACCACATTTCACACAGAGAAATGGACTTGGTTGTCAACAGAACCTCCCCACCCCAGGTAGAAGACGTTCATTCCCAATCCAGACTGGGGCACCCCTAAACACTCACAGGCAAGTTTGCTATCCTGATCCAACAGCCAGCACTGTGCACAGGAGCTTCTTTCCCAAACTGCTAATGTTCTGCCCTCCAGTTGTTCTGGAGGGAGAAGACTGGACCTGTTCTCACTCGCCAATCCTGCTTCCAATGCTAAACAGCTGATCTGGAGGGATGCTAAACAACTTGATGTTAAACAGCCGATTTGGTGGGAATGGCCGATTTGGTGGGATGTTAAACAGCTGATTTGGTGGGATGTTAGCCATGGATACCAAGAGCTCCTCCATGTGTGCAACCCCAGGAATTCTGGGCACAGTCCTTTGCCCAGAATACCTGGGCCTCACACAACTCACCATAACCAGAGTTGGGTCCCCTGCGCCCTCGGCCGCCGCGCCCACCGTAGCTGCCCCCGTAGGTCCGCGTGCCGTGCAGGGAGGTGGTGCTCTCATCCGTGGTGTAGCCACCCCGCTCCTTATCCGACCGGTTGGAGAGGGGACGGAAGCCCAGGCCGATCTGGCGCAGCTGCTCATCGATCTGCAACCGCTCCAGGCGCAGCTGCTCCACCTCCTGGCAGGGGGAAGGGGAAAAGGGTTGAGAACAAGGCGCCAGGGCCACCGACCCCAGTCGGGGAGGAGCCAAGGGCCTCACAGAGGAGGAGGGAAGAGTGTCTGTCTGCTTCAAGAGTGCCGTAGAATTACGCCGGCCGTCTCTCAGCAGCGCTTGAAAAAAGCTGGGGGAAAGTCGAGCAGAAAGGACACAAAACGGTCAGGACTCTTCCAAGGCCAGGAAAGGCCCCCAAGCACCTTCCCCAAAAAGAACTGCGCAAAAGCATTCGGGGGGGCACCCCACCTACATTTTCTGGACTTCTCTCATTTTAATTGTATGCCGCTTTCTATACACCCCCCCCCCCAAAAACCCGCACACTCAAAGAAAACAGGAATGTAATTCAAAACCAAACAGTGCAAAATGGTCCTGGAAACACCTGTCCTGTGATCTTGCTCAGAGTCCCTCTCCTGCAGCAGATTCCAAGGGGAAGGAGGAGGGGTAGCTAGAAAGCTGCCCTCCCATGATGCTGATCTTTAAACATCAACATGTCAGCACCTGGGGGGGGGGGCAGAGGTCCTCGGATCCGGGCGGCAGTTCTGACATTCTGCACCTGTGTCCCAAAATGGAGGGGTCTGGCAAAAATGCTCTGGCCCCAGGGTGAAGGAAGCAGGCTTGCCCCTGTGGCCCGATCCTCCCTTGCCACAGCCCAGGAGAACCACACCAGCGGCCTTACCTGAAGGTAGGAGAGATGGTACTCCAGCAGCGCCTGCGCATTGCTGATGTTCTCCCGCGTTCCCACAAAGATGAAAGGGACCATCCCCTGGGGAAAGGAGACAGGGAGGTTGGCAAAGAGCAGGCACCTTTTACCCAGGCAGAACACGGAGAGGTTACCAGGGCCGACAGCTTTAAAGCCAATTAGCCAACTAAAACGTTCCCCGCAGAGGCATCCCAGTTAAACCAAAGGGATGGCATTTTGTGCTCTGGGAAAGCAGAGTTTCGACCAAAGCAGGACAGAGGGCAGGCCCGTCTGAGTTTTCGAGAGGGAAAGATTATCGGGATCCAAGAAAGAAAGAAAGAGTCAGAGACATACATTTGGTTCTTGTCCAATGTCTGTGTCTTGGACAGCTTTAGCCAGGGAACAAATTGGACCAGCCAGCAAGGACTGAAAGCAGACAAATGCAGATGCGATGATTTGATGGGGCGTGGCATGTGGGCAAACGTGGGACACTGTGGCTTTGAGAAGAGGCATCTGGGAAAAGGTGAGACGGAAACCTGGGGCTTGGGAACTGGGGCAGGGGACCCACACAGGAAGAAGCTGCTGCTGCGGCTTCTCTGCTCTGCAGCCCAATTTACCTCCTCCCTGGGATTCTTCTTGTCATTGTCGCCTTCCACCCGAACTCGGACCACGCCGGATTTGTCCACGATCTCCTGGATGACTTTGCCGTTTTTGCCTATCACTTTCCCTGCAGGAGGGAAATGAAGACAGGGAGTTGAAGGGCATGCGTAAATCAAGCACACACAGGCTGCTAGCACGTTGCTCTGCCACCTTAACTCTATGCCCCTAGTGCCAAGTCACTCGCAAATTGGCACCATAGTGCCTTGTAGGGGGACAGGTCAATGGACGAGGAAACCCACAAGTAAACAACACCTCCACCCAAAAAAGAACCCCTTTTTGCACACACACCCTCGTACACTTGTGCTCGTTGCCAATGACAGGGAAGGGAAATCATTGACGCCCTTCAATTCTTTGTTTGAGGAAAATCTATGCAACAAATCTTTGCTTGAGAAACAGCTCTGCCAGCCAGGTTCCCAAGTGCCTTGTACTCCCCTGCCTGACTTGTGCAACTAAATCCCGGGTTTTCTCAAGCAGAATTGCTGCAACTCAACTCCCAAGCAAACTCAAAGGAAGCACTGGCTTCCCAATCTGGTTTCACAAACGTATGTTTTTGTGAAGGGAAAGAAAGAAGAGGAAGAGGAGGAGGAGGAGGAGGAGGAGGAGAAGGGGTGGGATGCTCCAGCAGGTTTCACCCAGGAGCTGGGAATCTGCCTCACTCACCGACTAGGTTCCGAGGGACTTGAACAGAGTCTTCGGAGAATTCGAGGAAGCTCCTGGCCTGCTTGCAGGCTTCCGGGGTCTGCAGAGGAGCAAAAGGGAACAGCATGACAGGCTGTTTGCAGATCCTCCCACTGCACAGCCACATGCCGGGCCTTTCTCCCTCCAGGCCAAGAGAGCCCAAAGTTCGTTCCTCCTCAGTTAAAGCCGCCTTGCTTACCAAGCCCCACAACCAGAGTTTCTTTCTGGCCCCACTAACAGGATTCATTTATCAGGTGGTCTTTGCTCCTCGTCTCTACACACCAGCCCCAAGTGAAACGGAAGCAGAAGAATTCTAGAAGCAGCCCCCGGCCCCTACCTCCCCGTAGATGCGGAAGGTGCAGGTCTCCTCGTCCAGCTCAATGGCAGTGACGCCCAGCACTTTCCGGGCCTGCTGGATGTTGGCCCCGTGGGTTCCGATGGCCAGCCCCATCAGGTCCTCCCGCACCGTGAACTCCTCCTGGAATGCTGACGCCAGCTGTTTACTCGTCTGGGGGGAAGAGGCAGAGGCACGATGAGAAACAGCCCTCAGAAGTCGTGTGAGCCCCACCTCTCTTTTCAAGCCTGGGCCCTCACCCCCCACAAAAGGCCTAGCATTCAGGCCAGGCAGCCATGCTTGGGAGAGGATTCTGGGAACAGAGCAGGTCTTATTAGACTGGATCAACTAAGGTTGGCACGTGGGTAGGTCAAGCTTGTGATTTCACAGAACGCTGGAGGTAGAAGTGTGCTTTCCAAATACCAGCTGCTGGAAACCGCAGGCGGGGAGAGCGGCTCTTTTGGCTGGGGTCCTGCTTGCAGGTTTCCCGTAAGAGGTACCTGGCTGGCCACTGTGAGAACAGGGTGCTGGACCGGATGGGCCTCTGGCCATCTTCTGGCATCCGTATCTGGCAGGGAGTTCTCCCAAACCGAAACACTGCATTCTCCAGTGCTGCTTTGCATTTTAGAAAGGTACCCTTCTGCCTCCCTGCTTTGCACTCCTGTCCTTCGGGCCCAGTATGGCAGCTACTGTCACATAGTCCTGAGCCAGAGACGTTCCCCCCCTCCTGCACTCAGAGGGGCCTCTCCCTCTCTCACCTCCAAGTGTTTGTTGGCCTCCTCATTCCGGGACATGAGCATCAGCTTAGTCCGGATACTGCGCAAGTGCATGTCGCCCAGCAGAGATGCCCTCTTGACAGTGGACTCGTTTGTGGACTGCAGGGAGAGAGGAAACGTCAGTTAGGCCGCCGTGTGCTGGCAAACGAAGAACACAGGTGAGCCTACCACACAGAATTGCCCCACCAGGCTTTAATGTGTTTAAAAAAAGGTAAAGGTACCCCCGACCATTAGGTCCAGTCGCGGATGACTCTGGGGTTGTGTGCTCATCTCGCTCTATAGGCCGAGGGAGCTGGCGTTTGTCCGCAGACAGATTCTGGGTCATGTGGCCAGCATGACAAAGCTGCTTTCGGGCGAACCAGAGCAGCGCACGGAAACGCCGTTTACCTTCCCACCGGAGCGGTCCCTATTTATCTACTTGCACTTTTGACGTGCTTTTGAACTGCTAGGTTGGCAGGAGCTGGGACCGAGCAACGGGAGCTCACCCCGTCGCGATGATTCGAACCGCTGACCTTCTGATCGGCAAGCCCTAGGCTCTGTTGTTTAGACCACAGTGTCACCCGCGTCCCTTTTTAATGTGTTTAGTCTAACAATAATTCAAACTGTCAAGTTACGGGTTTGGTGTTGTCAGTTATCCACCCAGTTAAAATTAAAGCAAATTTAACACGGAAACCGCAGCGGTCTTGGAGAGGATCATTTCCTCTGAAGCGAGAAAACTCCCTCCCCCCCCCCCCGGGAAGATGCCCTTTATCATGTTCCCAGTGCAAAACGAGAGATGCTTCACAGGTCTGGACGAGAAATATGCAAGAGCTGCACCAAGCAGATGGAAGAAGTTGCAGTTGCGCATTTAGTGGTCACCTGCAGTTTCTGCCACTAGAGGGGAGTGAAGAGCCACACAAGTTCCGGCTCTGAGCCGGCAATGGCCCACCAACAAGTCACAGGCATTTCCTCCCAACTTGGTTCAGCTAAGCAGGCAGAGGCCATCCCCGAAACAGAGGAAGATCCTTACCAGGATGACGAGCTCACTGCTAGTGGAACTGAGGAAGATGCAGTTCGCGCTCACAGCTTTCTTGAACTCTTTGTGCACGTTTTCGTTTGAGCAGCTGCGAGGAGGAAACAGAGGAACGGTAAGGAGTTTTGGGGAAGTGTGGGCGCCAACCTGAGCTGCTAAAAGTTCAGGCTTCCACGTGCGGTGGAACTGTGAACGTGTACAGGAAGTTTGGAGACAGGTTTTACAAGAGATCTCATGAGATTGTAGGCAGCCCAGTGAATCTCGATGCCAGGCTGCATTTACGATCAACGTTCGAGGAGGACAGTGCAGAGATAATTTGTAAAACTCTAATTATCTATTTGTGGGCTGAGACTAGAATGACTACTTTGCCCAAGGATGGAGAAATGCAGTGGATGTTTCCCTTCACATTTGGTTTAAGAAGGCCTCTTGTCAGGTCCATGAAGCGGTTGCTCATGAGTAAAGACAAAATCCATCTTGTCTTTAACTGTTTTTTTTATTGTGCAAGCTATTTACAGTGCGGAGCTACTGAAAAACATGACTGCCTAGTCGCTAGAAGAATCCGGAAGTGCCTGTCGCGGACCCCAGCATAGGAATTTCGGCATCCTAAAAGGCCGCCTTCCCGGTCTTTCGACCCCTCTGTGCAGTTCAGCCGACGGAAGTGGCATCTCCCCCTCAGAAAGGGTCTGCCGGACAGTGCTGGGTCTCTGGGCAACATCCTGGAGCCCTCGCTCCACCTGGCTGCCCAGGGGAGGTGCTGGAAGACTCGCTGTGAGACGTATCACTGGCTAGGAGTGGCTGGGGCTGCCTGTACCCACCCAGACTCTGTCTGGCAGTGGAGTGCAGCTCCCTGACACCTCCCATATTGCTTATTCAGAAAAGTTGACTCATTCAATAGTGCACCTCCTGAAACCTACTTCCCTTCTGTTAAGAAGCTCTTAGGCTTCTTTCCCTTCAGCTGGAGCAAATGTCTGCACAGTGCAAGCAAAATCAAGCCCAGGCAGATGTGGGCTGATAGAGATTTGAATCGGGAAGAATGTGGATTTGGCTCCCCCTCTCCCACACACAGTTGTTGTTGTTGTTGTTGTTGTTGTTAATGATACCCCATCCATATGGCTGGCTATCCCCAGCCACTCCGGCAGATTACAGAATATGTAACATAATAAAGCAACAGACATTAAAAACTTCCTGCTACAGGGCTGCCTTCAGATGTCTTCTAAAAGTTGTGCGGTTCTTTATCTCCTTGGCATCTGCAGGGAGGGCGTTCCACAGGGAGGGCGCCACTACAGAAAAGGCCCTCTGCCTGGTTCCCTGTAACTTCGCTTCTTGCAATGAGGGAACCAGCAAAAGGCCCTCCCTTGGGAGGAGGACCTCAGTGTCAGGGCTGAGTGACGGGGGTGGAGACGCTCCATGAGGTACACTGGGCCGGGGCAGTTTAGAGCTTTAAAGGTCAGCACCAGCACTTTGAATTGTGTTTATGCGAACACTCACGCCTCCTTGAGATCCTCTGGTACCGCAATGGTGACTTTGAAAAAGCTGCACTTGGTGGCCACTTTGCTGGGGTTGACGGGCCGCAGCCGCTCCAACGTGACGATTTCATTGTAGATGGCATCACAAGCGGCGTATTCTATGACGTAGAACTGCAAGAGGAGGACGAGATCAGAGGGAGCCACAAAGAAGGGCCCCTTCACTGACGCGGCAAAGGAAGAGGCCAAAAGAGCTGCAGTTATGTTCTGCCTTTAGAGTTGTTAAGCCGAAGTAAACTCAAACAGGAGGGGGAAAGTGAATTCTAACTGCACACTGTACCTCTGGGAAGGAACCCCCCCCCCGGAAAACTCTTCCATGGAATTAGGTCACAGTCAAACCCCCCCCCCGCTGCCTTCCAATTGCAGGCTCCCCTCCCCTCTCTGGATGTAACAGTCTTCCTTGGAAATGCAGAACGAGTTATGTACACACTAAGAAACTCACTGATCACTGCTGCTTGAGGGAAGTGGAAACTTCCACACCTGCAAAGTCAGGCCGGCTTATGACCTTGGAAGTTTACTTGGTTTCATTATTTTTATCTACTTAAAAAAAAATTATACTCTACCTATTCCCATCGAGTGAACTTAAGGCAGATTACAACAACCTCATGACAACACGTCACAGAAGCACCATCACTATTCCGCATTTTGGCCCACAGCATCCAGATGCTCTGGGAGCCAATCTGTGAGGATTTGCTGTGCACATGGGGAGCTCCTACCATGTGCTGGGGAGGCGGAAGGGGCTGAAGCTCCTGCACCGAGGGGCTCAGCTCATTAAATGTGTTAATGGTGAGAGGGACAGGCCACTCTGCCCCATCACTGAATGCCTGAGAATATTTCAAGGGGGGTGTATTTTGTTCAATACTTACGTCTCCTTTCATCATTCGAACCCTGGCCAGCCACCAGCCACATGGCTCATGCTCATTGGCTCGGGAATAAACCTAAGGGGATAGGGAAATTCAAGTTAGGGGGACACCCTCCACTCCCAGCAGCTTCCTACTCACCCCGCTGCTCCATCCCCACCCCCACCCCCCGCCCAACCCCACCCAGGTGCAGAAAGCCTCTTGGCAGCCTTCACTCACCTCCACCTCATCCCCTTCCAAAATCTCCTTGCTGTAGTCTGCGGGTGGGGGCAGCCGCACGTCGCTGAAGGGGATTTGCCTTTCGGGCTGCCAGCTGGGAAGAGGCAGAGAGTTATTCCAGGTGACAGTAAGGGGAGACCAGCTCCCCATCCACACACACAATGCTGCTTCACAAGCTGTGGGAGTTTGCTTGGGGCTAAACAATGCCAAGAGTCGAATTTTGCGCAGGTGAAAGCAGCAGGGACCTTAGGTCAACACTGGCACGCGCCCCTCCCACCAATTTGGAATGGCTGCTTCATAGAAGCACACTCCAAATATCCCCCCCTCCACTGCTAACAAGCTATTCTCTTCCTTAATGACTCAGCAGCATGCATCGGGCAACAGCAGCCGGCCTGGACTCCCCCCCCCCCCGCTACTAGCAACATGCTTTTCCAACCACAATTGCACATGCCAGAAAAAAATTCTAGACCCCTGGCTGCACACGCACCCAGGAAATCAAATGTATCACCTTGTGGTTTTAATTCCACCCCCCTCCCTCCAGAGCTATGGAATGCTGGCTCTTAAATATTCAATGCCGGCTCCTAGGAACCACAACTATTTGGCAATGCCGCTGGTTAGACATAAAGGCCACAGTACCATAACCTGATGGGGGGTCAAAATAGTTTAGAGGCAAGGAAGCCTGCTAAGAGCATGCAGACGTTCTTTTGGG
Source organism: Lacerta viridis (assembly GCA_900245905.1). NCBI lineage: Eukaryota > Metazoa > Chordata > Lepidosauria > Squamata > Lacertidae > Lacerta > Lacerta viridis. Next base: position 117,001 of record OFHU01000428.1, read on the forward strand.
GGGGGGGAACATAGGCAAGATGAAAGAAATGAGGGGGGGGGAAATGCAAGGACAAATCCCCCCCACTCAGGAAACACCACAAGGAGGGCTGGAGACTGGGGCCGACAGAGAGACACTACACTCGGTGGTGGGTATTTATAGCCCGCCCCGCCTCTCGCAGGGAGATCGTGCTGCAGCTGTGTTCCGGCCCTGTCAGAGCACAATCCTGGGAACTGGCCGTGGTGCTGCAAGGCTGCCTCATTAACTGCAGCGGAATTAGGCAGCATTTGCATACCACTGCCACGCCCACGCCACCCTGGGTGGGGACACAGAGGAGGCCAGACACAGCTGCTGGCAGGCTGCCAGCCTCCTTTGCTCACTAGTCCCTACTGGCTGACGACCAGAGCCGCAAACTCGGGCCGGCCTCTCAGTGAGAGCTCCAGCAAACCCAGCACCTGCTCTTCTCAGAGAGCAGGGCCAGCATTTAACCTCCGCCCACAAAGCTTTTTATTTTTTCCGGGGGGGGGGGGAGGAGGAGGAGGGAAGCAGACAGTTGCTTGACTGCAGTGCCTAGAGGCCAGGGTGGCTTCCCTCCTCCTTACAGCTGTTGCAGAGACACATGTCTCCCTGGCGCTTCAGCTGCCGAGGAAGGACCTTTGCGAGCGGCTCTCAAACCTCTCCCCTCCAGCAGACGCTTCTGGCTTTCTGCTGAGTCAGGAATTTCAGTCACTTTCGCCTCCAATAAGCAGCATTTAAAAACAAACAAAATACCCATCCTGTTGCTTGCGAGTGACAAGGTATTTGCTGTGCAATAAGCTTCCCGAGTGCACGCAGAGATCTTTATGAGGGTGGGGCTGGGGTACAGCCCCCCCCCCCGCTCCATAACTGCTGGGGGATTGACGCACTCTAACACTACCAGGACCAATGCTGTGCGGTGCCTACATAGGTGGGTGACAAAGTCCTCTTGGCAGGCATCCCTGCAACCTCCTGTCTCCACAGACAAAGGAGGGAGAACAGGGCTAGGGGTGTCCGGCTCACGGAGACTGAAGATGAAGAGGGGGGGGGAAGGCCAGACTAAGGAGGAAGGAACCACCAATCGGCCCCAGAGAACTGATGAGGCAGCCATTTCCCCACTTCCCTGGGGTGACCAAACAACTGTGCTCTGAGGGGTGGGTAGTTCCTGACGTCATCTCCTGACGGGACCCCCAGCCAGCGTGAGAGAGCCTTGTTGCGGTTATATTTGGTAGCCCGGGGGTGCCTAGTTTGATACAGCAGCTGGTAGTCAAGCAGTGAACTCCCAGTGGGGGGGGGAGCAATCTCGCAACCGGCAGGAGTTGCCACAAAGCAAGAACAGAGCTCCAGGAGGAAAGCCCGTTTCTTCCCCTCTGCCACCAGTGTAAAGCAGGGGATGGGAATGGCCGTCGTTTCCTGGGTGAGACCAAGGGACATGGGGGGGGGGAGCGACTGTCCGCAAGAATAATATTCTTTCAATTTCCGAGGAGCCAGCATAGAGCTATAGGCACCACAAGGTGCCAGCTTCATATGTCTAGGCAAACAAGCCCCTGCTCTGCCGGGTTAGCGGGGTTTCATTGCCAGAGGTGGCTCAGAGCTGGTATACCAGGGTTCCACCCTCATCATACGATGGACCTCAAGAACACAGGGGCAGCCACTGCTTCCAGAGGGCTGGAAAAAGGACGGGCCGATCTTGGCCTGCCAGCTCTCTGACAAAACAGCAGAGCAGGGCGCAGCAGACACTCACTTGTTCTCGAAGGATATCGTGACCGAGTCTTCGTGGACATCTTTAACAAAACCCTGGAAGGGAAGGAACAGACAAGAGACACCGCGTTAGCACCACACCACGCGCAGAAGGAGCCACCACCACCAAGCCACTGCATCCCTCGACTGGGACCAGTGGACCCAAGATACCAAACAGCCACCGCAAAGCAGCAGCATGGAAAGGGAGACTTCGCAAGACAAGAACAGCTCTGCGGAAGCAAAGGTTGCAACTTGGCGACATCCCCCAAAGACGTGATCCTCCGAGTCACTGGCCCCTAAGACAGTGCTGGCTGGAACCTGAAAGCCTAACCAGGTGTGGCATCGCCTTCATGACTCTCGATAGGACAGGAACAGCGCAAGGCAGGGGAAAGAAAGGGACATAACGTGTGTTCCAAAAAGCGGCTCTTGGTGCGTCAGGGGAAGGTTTGGGACATAAAAGAGCCTGCTGGATCAGGCCAAAGGGCACTCCTGCATCCTGTTCTCACAGTGGCCAACCAGATGCCCACAAGCAGAATCTGAGCACAAGAACGCCCTCTCCTCCTGTGGTTTCCAGCAACTGGTATTCAGAAGCGTTGCTGCCTCCAGCTGTGGAGACAGAACACAGCCACTGTTGCTAGTAGCCACTGATAGCCTCCTCCTCCTCCATGAATCTGTCTAAACCTCTTTTAAGGCATCTAGGTTAGTGGCCATCACTTCCTCCTGTGGGAGGGAGTTCCATAGGTTTAACTATGCGCTCCATGAAATACTTCCTTTGACCTGTCCTGTTCAGGAAGACATGAACTTCTCTCTCCCTCTCTCGCGCACACCCCACCCTGTCACATTTACTCCTCCTAAAGCACATTCCCTGCCAGACTAGCCAACGCCAGGCAGCTAGCTCATGACTCCTCCTTCAAAGAACACATGGCAGCTTCCTTTCAGCGCTCAGGAGCTCACATGCTGCCAGGCCTCTGGGTCAGATGGCACTGCGCTTCTGCAGCAGAGGACCCCACTCTTAGCCCTTACTCAAAGCCAACCCCAACCTGCCCGCCCGTTTTTAATCCCAAAGCAATGCAAGGCTGCTTGGGGTCAGAGAAAGGTGCCCAGTGGGACAGCCGTTTGGGAGGAATGTCTGATTCTCCGGGTGCAACCCTCTATTCACTTACTTATTTACGACACGTATAACCCGCTTCTCCTCAAAAACCCAAGACAGTTTCAAGATTAAAACTTGAATGGCCTGGCTTGTACCAGGATTGAGATTTGGGACAACTGCAAGAGGAACAGTAACACTTGTAAGTGAATGTTTTCTGGAGTTGTTAGGGGAAAAGGGGTCCAACAGGCAAATGGTTAGCCTGGTTAATGGACACAGATGGATAAACATGTGGGGTGGCGTGGAGGGAACCAATGGCATTATTGAAGGGGAGAACCATGCTTGGATTAATAATTGTTTGTTTTTATTTAGGGAGGCCAACTCCACCCCTCAATACGGGCTAAAATATTCCACAAACAACCTCTCTGCGTGGTGGTCGTTCTCTGGCACAGCCTTATTCCTCCAAGCACGTGGCTTTTAGAAGAGGGGGTGCAGCCATGCCCCTGCCTCTCTCGACATTTGGCACTGCGGGGGGTGGGAGAAGAGGGCAGCCACAGGGTTGCAATCGAGAGAGGAAGGCATGAACATGTTCTGAGTTTGGAGTGTGATGAGGGCAGGGCGAAATGTCCTGCATGTCTAAAGGGTGATGGGAGGAACAGGTGCTCCTGCGGACAGATGTCTCCTCCGCCAGCTGCTCCGCTGCGAGCAAACAGCCGCACGTCTCCTTCCCAGCTCCAGAGGAAGCCGGCTTTAAGCTGAGTTCATTGCCCAGCAAGCAGTGCCACTATCCCAGCACACACAACTCACTGGGACGGAGAAAACGTTAAGCTGGTCATCTCACCGCTCAGCGCCTGTTGGAGACAGCAGAAAGGAGTTCCCTCTGGTTGGAAGAGGTGGCATACATATATCCTTGACTACATGGCTGCCTCCCAAGACTCCTTTCCTCAACAGCATGCTAAAAATCTCTCTCCTCCTCCTCCTCCTAGGACCTGATGACCTCTTTAAGCAAGTCTGGATGCTACCCGCAACTTGATCGCCCAAGCAAAATACTCCTCCAGGCCCACATTAAGTGCGTAATAAGAGCCTGCTGGATCAGGCCAAAGGCCCATCTCAGCCAGCGCCCTGTTCTTCCAGGGACCCACCAGATGCCTGTGGGAAACCTGCAAGGAGGATTTGAGCGCAAGAGCACTCACTCTCCCTTCTTCTCAGTAACTGCGGAGGCGGAGCATAGCGTTCATGGCTAACAGCCACCGACAGCTCTCTCCTCTATGGAAGTGTCTAATCCTCTTTCAAAGCCATCTGGCTTGACGGACATCCTGCGGGAGCGAGTTCCACAGTTTAACCACGAGTTGCATGAGGAAGTACTTCCATTCATCTGTCCTGAATCTTCCAACATTCAGCTTCAGTGGATGTCCATGGCAAGAGAGAGGGAGAGTAACTCCCCCCCCCCCTTTGCTCCCTGTCTATCAGTCTAGTGCAGGGGTCAGCAACCTTTTTCAGCCGTGGGCCAGACCACTGTCCCTCAGACCACGTGGTGGGCCGGAGTGTATTTTGGGGAAAAAATATGAACGAATTCCTATGCCCCACAAATAACCCAGAGATGCATTTTAAATAAAAGGACACATTCTACTCATGTAAAAATACCAGGCAGGCCCCACAAATAACCCAGAGATGCATTATTAAATATTATTATTATTTTAAATAAAAGGACACATTCTACTCTATGCGATTGGGCCGCATCCAGCCCACAGGCCTTAGGTTGTCTACCCCCGGTCTAGTGGGTGCATCCTGGGGCCTTGGACTGGAGGCCTTAGACACAGTCAACAGTTAGCCTGGCAATTCAGAGAATAGCGAAGAGGCAGAGGGGGCACCATCCAACAAGGACCCGCAACTGTGTATTGTGGACAGGATCAAAGCTTCTGGAGTCTTTGTGAACTACTCCATGCCTGCCCTCTCCCACAGACTGGAGAGCTCCAAGAATCCCCTTTAAAGCCCTGCTGCGCCTGAGGCTATATACGTCTCCAGGCCAGCAGAGAGAATCTCATTTATCATTCATTCAGCACAGATGGATCAGCCCCCTTCATTCCATTAGGCCAGCGCACAGGAACATTTATATCTCCCACGTTCTACACCTCAAGCCTGGTCTACCTGCCCTCTAGCTTACGCTGCTAGGGCTAAATGAAAAATGCAGTGTACAACCTTTGCAATGGTTGGGACACCAAGTCAAAGAGTTTCAAGGAACCCCCTCTTAAAGTTTCAAGCCCTCCACGAACACAAACCGCTTCCATTCATGAGCAACTCTACAACTTGAGAACCCTCTGAATTTGCAGAGGATAATTTTACTCTTTGGTGGTTCAAGCAGCAGCTGGACACTAAAAATTCTCGTTGTTGCTGCTGCAAGCCATATAGCCATTGTCCGCTAGGCCGTCTGTGCACAACTTATTTGACATGCAGCGATACTCCACAAGCATTCTCTCCTGCGGGGAACATGTATGCAAAGCCGTGTGCATAAAGTATTTTCAGCCCGAAACAGGGTAAAATACTTGAAATCTCAAGTATCAGCATAAAATGCTAGGCACCTGGTCAGCCAGGACTCTCCCAGATCTAGCACAAGATATCCAATACCGCCACATCAGACTTTGAAAGAGGAAACACCTTGAAAAATTAGGGATTGTTAAAAGCAAAGTTGAACTGGGAAGTGAAGAGGGTCAAAGCTCTCTAGAATGTGTGGAGGTTGATCTGAGCCACAGTAACAGAAGCTCAGCTACAATGCAGAACGTGGATCAGGAAAAGTACCACCAGGGCCAAGAAGATGCCAGCATGGCTAACAAGCAGCGTCAAAGACTGAAGCCTTGTCCAAGTAAACACAAATTCTGGCAAAAGAAATACAAGCAGACAATAAGGGATGCTTTAAAGATGATAATAATACAGTAACAACAACCGAGGAGCACATCACTAAACACATTAAGACCAACAATAAACAATTGTTCAAAAACATTAGAAATATGTAGGAAACCAGCTAGGGAGGTGGTGGGTCCTTTGGACGACAATCAAGTCAAAGGAGGAAAAGGAGATTACAGAGTCCATTCTGTGCGCTTGCCCTCGCCGAGGAAGATGTGGAGCAGATCCCTGTGCCTAAACTAACTTTCACAGGAAAGAAGTCTGAGGAACCGGGGTGAAGAGGGGTCACAATAGATGAGGTTGTAGGACTTAATGACAAATTAAAAACTGAGAAATCACCAGGTCCAGATGGCAGCCACCCAAGAATTCTTAAAAGAACTGAAACGTGAACCTACCAATCTGCTACAATTTTTTTTTTAAACTTATCCCAAAGTTCAGCCTTGACACCTGACGACAGGAAAGTGGCTGCTGTAAGACAATTTTTTTAAAAAAGGGGATTTAGGGGATCCTGGAAATTACAAGCTGGATAGCTTAAGAACTGTGAAGAGCTGGTGGTAAACATGTTCTTTGGGAGTGTCAACAACCACACAGATTTTCAAAAAGCTACCGCTAAAAGCCCTCACCCAAAACTCCTCATTAAACTTAGCAGTCACGGGATAAGAGCAGAGGGACCCTTTGGAACAGTAGCCGGTTACAGAAGAGGAAACAGAGAGTAGTGATAAACTGATTGTTCTCCTCATAGAGGGATGTAGAAAGTGGGGTCCCCCAAGGATTGGTATTGGGGCCTGTGTTTTTTTCAGTTGCTTATAAATGAGTTAGTGGTGAGCCATGAGGTAGCCAAGTCTGCTGATGACACCATTTTTTGTGGAACTGCAAGGAACTACAAATGATCCAGCAGGGCCCTTCTTTTTGTTCTTAGGCATGAGACCTTGGGGGGGGGGTAGCTTGATGGAAATGTCAATCCTACATTCAGCAGCTGTGAAAAAGGCAAATTCCACATTAGGGGTCATTAGGAAAGGGAATGAAAATAAAACTGCCAATACTGTAACAATGATATACAAATTTATGGTATACTTGGAATACCGTGTCCAGAAAAGTACAGTATGTATGTTGTAGAACTGGACACGGTACAGAAAAGGACACACAAAATGATCGAGCAGTTTGAGAAACTCCTCTATGACAAAATGTTATATTTGGGTTTTTTAGTTTAGGAAAAAAGGTGAGAATTAGGGGTGGGGAGTGATGATAGAAACGTGTACAATTATGTATGGTGAGAAAGTGGATAGAAAAATGGTTTTCTCCCTCTCATGATACTAGAACTCATGGACATCCAATGAATCGGTTTGTTGGAAATCTCAAAACAGCAAAGCAAAGTACTTTTTCAAACAGTGCATAGTTGAAACTTTGGAATTCACTCCCACAAGAGGTAGTGATGGCCATGGACTTGGGGAGGTTTTAGAAGAGAATTAGACAAATTCAGAGAAGGTAAGGCTATCAATGGCCACTAACGATGATGGCTACATTTTACCTCCAGTATCAGAGGCAGCATGCCTCTTGACTACCAGTTGCTGAGAATCACAAGTTCTATTGTACTCAAATCCTGCTCCCCTTGGGCATCTGGTAGGCCACTGTGAGAACAGGACACTGACTCAGCTGGACTCTTATGTTCTTACATCAACTATTACTAGTGGTAGTTAAAAGTTAACAGGAAGGATGTAGTCGACTACCAGTGGCAAGGCAATACCGCCATGTGTATTACTGCCTACGATTGATATTCTGTCAACATGCACACTCTGTGAAAAAAAGGAAAAAAGGCCAGCCCATTAACCTTACTCTTATGCTTCAGGTTTTTTTACTCTAGCGTATGAGGAAACAGCAACACTGGAGATGTTCTACAAAGGACCACCAGTAGTGACTGGCAGGCGAAAGCTCACCTTTCAAATTCTAAGAAATAAGGTCTTCCATGAAAACCTTTGGGAAGCCCAGAAACACACAAAAAAGAATTGATTTGTGGCTCGTGCATTTGAAAACAAAGATGGCGTCACAGTAGCCCAGGAGCTGCAGAAACCTCCAAAGAGGAAGCTGCTGAAGTCGAAAGGCGGAAAAGAATAGGGGCAAATCGTATACTTCAGCTTGGAAGTTAGTTAGCATACCCTCCCTCTATGGATGCAGTTCTATAAAACGGGGTGTGGTGAAGAATATGCCATTGTCAGGAGGGACGTGCAGTCTTTAAAATCCTGTTCAGAAGCCCAGCACCTTTCCACAGAACGACACAACGCTTGGCTGTAGTAGACCGTTCCCACTTTCTCCTCATTCAGCTTTCTCGCAAGTCCACTGGGGCACATACAGCTTCCGGCAGCAGCAACCCACTTAAGCAGTTGCAACGGAGGTGCATGCAAACAAGCACTGCTGGAAGGAAGGATCTAGACAGCATGGATTCCTCAATGGGAGACACCAGAGATGAAATGCTACACAGATACTTGCTGTACATTTGCTCCCCAAGCCATTTGAGCCAGTTACTTAAGATGTTTGCAGAAAGTGACATCACCTGAGTCCCCAGAAAACACAAACTTGCCTTTTACCAGGAGATACTATTTGGTGCAAAGCCCAGTACTGTATACTGTCTGCTCTTGCTGGCCCCAGGGCCTAAATGTCACCTGCTGCCTGATTCTTTTAAATGGAGATATCAGGGATTGAGCTCAGGATCTCCTGCATGCAGAAACAGGTGAACTACCCTGTGGAGCTACAGTTTTAAGAACCCCACGTCTTCTGCAGCCCCAGTTCCCCAGGCTGAGAGTCTTTTGAGGACATGTAACATGATGCATGTTTCCTGGTGGTAAAAAATGTTATGTGATAAGGTAGGGTTATGAGTTTAAAAATAAATTACTTGATAAGGAATCTATGGAGATGCCACAGCAAAGAGCACGCAAACAGGCTAAAAATAACCCACTCCTTTACGGGAGACGAGGATTAGCCCCTCAAATATTTCTATGTATTTTATTTTTCTTATTACTGTTACTTATTAAATTTGTATACCGCCCTTCGTCCGAAGATCACAGAGCGCTTCACAACATGAAAATACAAAATGAGAACACAAAATACATAATAAAACAAAAACATACCAACAACCCCCCCCTCCACAAACACATTTAAAAGGCCACAGAATGCTAACCAGCCAAAGGTCTGGTTATAGAGAAAGGTTTTTGCCTGGTGCCTAAAGATAAGTAATGAAGGCACCAGGCAAACCTTCACGATTCATGGCCATCTACTGGTTGTGACTCCATTCTGAAGTGGGAAGTCTAAAATTAGCACTAGACAATACACTGAGCCCCTACCTCGCAACCTTGTGATTAGGTTACAAAATTCCCCGAGGCCTTTCTGAACAAGCAATTGCTTCTCACTACAGAATAGGGACCAGAGATTCCGCTGAAACAAAATACCACTCCTCTACACAGGCCCAGTAGAGCTTGGCAGAATTCAGAATCTCTCATACCCTAGATATCTTGCGCTTCCTCCTTCTCTATGTTTGACCCTTCATGTTGAGCAAAGCAGCATTCTTGACAACTAGGTTCAGTGACTATGAAAGCCTCCGCTTCTAGAGAGACTGGCATTCCTGCTACCACTCTGAAGGGAGAAAAAGCCCTTTTCCAATATGAAAAAGGTGTGGGTCTGGAACTGCCCAGCCCACTGGAACATGGGAACAACTTGTTGGTCCTAATTTAGAGACACTGCAAGTTACTGGAGAAACTCAGGTCTTGCTACAATGAAGAACTGCTTTTAGACCACTAAAGGTAATTCCACTGAACATGATTGGATGCTCAAAAGCAGTAAACTGCAAAGTGCAAGCCTTGAATCTGGAAAGCAGACTGAGATCTCAGCTGGGCCCAGCCTTGTGCAAGCCGGATGGACGATTAATTTCCCATCGGAACGAATCAGGGAAATACACATAAAGTAACTCAGCATTTTATTACAGCAAGACAGGGTTGCACTAATCCTGCTGATGGGAGAGACCCGCCACTCCACTTGCCTCGCAACACATTTGAAAGCACGAACAAATGAAGTTGCCTCCTATTGCACCGAACCACTGGCCCTGTATCATCCATTATGAGACGCAGAAAGGATCAGGCAGAGGTCTTTCCTTCTCTGTCCTACCTGAGGCCCTTTTAGCCAGGAGATGTCAGGCATGGAACGTGGAACTTAACACTCCCACCACTGAACGGTGGTACTTTCCAAAGGGAGTTTATTTCCCCCCTATTTTAACAGCACCTGCTTCATAAAGATACAAACAGAGTCATTCCCTACAAGGCAGGAAGGTACTTCAAGGAGGGGTGGAACTGGATCACCTTCCTTATAATACATTTACTTCCAGCACCTGGGCGGAAGCAGCACTTGGGGAGAAGAGCCACAAGTCAGAAGGAACATGTGTCAGTGCCAATCAAGCAGCAAACAGATACAGTTACAAGATCTCCCATCCTTATTTCCTTACACAATAAAGGAACACTAAACTCGACTGCACTGCGATATAAATATATTTCTGCCTCCTGGATGGCTGCTGACTAATACGCTCATGGCATTTCAAGGTACTCTGTTTTGGAGGGAGAACCTTACCAGGAAAGGCAGGCTTTAGAATGTAGGGAAGGGGCAAAGGGGCTCAAACGATGTGCCTGATAGAGGAAAGCTAAAATAAAAATAGCAGGTAAGCGCAACATGAGGCTCAAGTAACACAAGAGACCCCTCCTTCCCTCCAGCCCAGCCTGTCATGAGATCAGGCCTTTGGAAGGGAGCAGAGGCCTCTGTTAAGCTGATCCCCGGCATTGCAAAGCCATGACATGAGCACTGCACTGCACTCAACCCTTCTATCCATAGACGTTGACCTGGCGACCACTCACAACCAACCTCAGGCTACACTCCCCATCCACCCAGCCCCCTGATCTGCAACACACGCCCAAACCATGGCCCTTCCTCTTATGTCTGAAGGCCCAGAGCTCTTCCCCCCCCCGCCCCATAACGGGCCCTCTGACCCCTTCAAACCCCCCCTCCACGCCCAGGGGGAAGTCTCCTTTGCAGAACCCCGAGCGTCCCTTGCCTTCCCCCTTTGTAGGGGCTTCACTTTCCAGAATCCCCAACCCCACCTTCCTCTGAAGCTCCCCCCTCCCGAAAGATGCCCTCCTCCCCACGCTCGCTTTTGCATGGCCCCTAGAAAAGCCACCCGACGGAAGAGGTGTCTCCGCCCCCCCCCCCAATTTCAACCCAGGGGTCCCCAACACCCAGGCCACAAAACGTACCGGATTTGAGGAGGGGGTTGTGGTTGAGACAGACACCGACCTGCCTCTCTGGGCTCCCCACCCTGGGAGGAAGGCCCGGGCGACCAGCGTGGCCAGCACCGCCCCCTCCCAACCCGCCTCGAAGCCCCTCGCGCCCTCCCCGGGATCTCCATGGCAACCCCTCGGTCCCCGCCCACCCACCCCCGGTCTCCACGGCAACGCCTGTCCCCGCACCCCCGCCTCACCTTGTAGAAGGCCCCGTTGGAGCCCCGCACCTCCACGGGCAGGCCTTCCATGGGCCCCGCTGGGGACGAGGGGGAGGGAGGGGCGGCCGCCGCCAAGGAGGGGGAAGGAGACGGGGAAGCGCCGCCCCGGCCAACGCCGCCGCCGCCGCCGCCGCCCCCCGCGGTTGTGCCGCCGCCGCCGCCGGTGGGGGGATGGGGGGGGCGGGGCCCGGCCTCCTCCGGCTCCGCCACCGTGACCGGCCCCCAGCCGCGGCCTGGCGCGGCCCGGACTCCGCTCTCGGCCTTCCGCCGCCGCTCCTCCTCCGGCCTCCTCCTCCTCCGGCTTCCCCGGCGCCGCCGAGAGCGAGAGAGGGAGAGAGAAGGAAGGAGCGAGAGCGCGCGCGCGCGCCTCTGAAGGAGGGAGGGAGGGAGGGAGAGCGAGCGAGGGAGACCTCCCCTCACACAGAGAGAGAGAGAGAGAGAGAGAGAGAGAGAGAGAGAGAGAGAGAGAGGAGCGCGCGCGCTGCGCTCCGCCCCCTCCCTTTCGCCGTGCGTGCCTCTGCGTACGCTCGCCCGCTCGCGCTGCGCCGGAGGAGGAGAAGGAGCCCTCCCTCTCTCGAGGCGGGCCACGCCCACCGCGCGCCGGAGGCTCCAATCCCCGCGCGCCTCCGCTGCCCCCCCCAGCACCTCCTTCGCTCCTCCTTTGGCCAATCGCCGGCGAGCGCTCGCGCCAAAAGGCGGGTTACAGGAGGGAGGAGATTGCTTGTGACTCTCTCTCTCACTCTCTCTCTCTCTCTCTCCCTGCGCCGCCGCAGCCGCCACTCAAACAACTTCTCTTGTTTCTCTTCACGCCCGCCTCGCGTCCCCTTCTCCCAAGCAACCAATCGAAAAGGGAAGGCGGGGTTTGCCGAGACGCCAATCACGGCGCCAACGCGCAGGCGCAGCAGGCTTTTCGAGCGTTGGCCAACCCCGGGACAGAACTCGAGAGGGTCCCGCCTCTGCTGACCAATCATGAAGGTACCGCCCCTCTTTTTAACAGTTTCCTTTAGCTCGCGGGCGTCTTTCCCTCGAGGGTCGCTCAGAGTCCTGCGCTGTGCGGGCCCCGCCCCTCTCCCTTGGAATTGCCTATCACATGCAGGGTCCCGCCCACAAATCAGGCTCTCCCTTTCTTTGATTGGATTTTTCTTCATGTCAAATCGATAGGGCGGTCATATGAGGGGAGAGGAGCCCTTCCCAACAACTCGGCCTTTGACCACGCCTACATTCTTCAGTAGACCAATAAAATTGGACACCCGCCTCCTTGGCCTACCCTTCTCGAATGTCAGTCACGAGAGGCAGGTGCTGTTATGCCGCCCCTTTCTCAGAGCTGTGGGTTCGCGGCCTCCCGCCGCTAATTTGAGTTTGAGGGAAATAATTGTTATTACTATCATTGAAGAAATAAACTTAGTATATTTTACCTCAGCGTTAAACGCAACAAAGACTCTTACAGTACTCCAGTGTGTATGCACCCACTCAGAACTCCAATGTTATCTCAATAGGACTCCTTATATTCAAATATTAGCAAGACTGTTCAAAGGTCTCTCATAAAAAGAAGAATAATCAAAACAGCACTGTTGTGTGTGGGATAACGCCACACCAAGAGCTCCAAATCAAAATGGTGTGAAGTCAAAACACAAATGGCCATTTAGCAAGGCAACTTTGCGAAAAGACCACTTATTTCATAACACGCATCATGGGAGCTGATGTATAAACGGCAAGGAGGTCACAAAAATGGGAACTGTGGGTCTCTTAAAACCAAATAGCCACAATGCCTCTGGTAACATTTGGAATTTACCTCACACAAAATGGCAGCCATTTTTTCATCCATATTTTCTCTTTGGAACATCAAATTTGGGTTCTTTCATTTTTAGAAGCCTAACAGCAGGAATCTTGCTGTGCAGATGGGATTCAAAAGTCCTCCACGCAGCGGGAGAAAAAGACAACACTAAGACCCGCATGCAAAATGGCAGCCGCATGATTTCATGAATTTGGGCCGTTCGACGACATTCTCCTCAGGCGGTTTGATGAATACGTGACAGCCCCGTTGACCGTTGCCTTTCACAAAATGGCGGCCACCTTGCTGGTGATCCCATCGCCCGCAATAAGTTGCCTCACACCAAAAGATGCAATTTACCCGTCTCCACCGAGGAAACCTGGTGAGGGGCAAAAAGTAAGGCTGAGGTGACCAGCCCTGAAAGGGAATGAAAGACTAGAAAACCAATCCAGCAGCCCAACTGCCATGGCTCCTCTCCCAAGAGCCCCGGGAACTGTCGATTTGTGCTCTCCTGCAGAAGAGATCCTTTACCAAACTACGGTTTCCTGCTTTGAAACAAAGTTTAAATAATGTTGTGTTTGGTGCACTCTAGGTTTCATTCATTCACCCATCCATCCATCCAGTCCCTGTAAACAAATAATAATAATAATAATAATAATAATAATAATAATAATAATCAGAGTGTGCTCCCAATTGCATTGTTAATTAAGCACTTTCGCCAGGGTTCTCCCAAATTCTAGAAGAGGAGGAGAAGAAGAGGAGAGAGAAAGACAGACAGACTTCAGGTCAAAACTTCTGACCCAGAGGCTCCTGTTGATTTGCATGTACCCAGAGAAGAAGTGTGCATGCACACGAAAGCTCATACCAAGAACAAACTTAGTTGGTCTCTAAAGTGCTAACTGGAAGGAATTTTTAATTTAATTTTATTTTCAGATTATGGCAGACCAACACGGGCTACCTGCCGTCTCTTTCAGCATCCAGGCCATTGAAAACAGGCATGGGAACCCTCCCTGGACACATACAAAAATCTCACTGGCCTCCTTCCCAAAGACTAGAGCTCCATCTAGTGCCCATCGCTTCACACTGTGAGCTGTCTCTGGCTACTATGATGTATAAAGTTCCAGTGGTGTCCAAACTTTTTTCAAAGAGGGCCAGAATTGATGAAGGGCCTTTTATAATGATTGAAGTTGTTGAGCTTTTTCTTAGGATTTTACCCCAAAGTTATTGACCTTTTTACCCCAGTAAGTAAACTGACACAGGGCCCGGATTAGGCCCCCGGAACACTTTGGACATGCCAAACACTGAGAGCAACCTGGGCCAGATTCAGTTAAGGACTGCAGATATGAAGGAAATAAACAACTACAGTATCTGACTGTTAGAAGACATCTGAAGGCAGCCCTGTCTAGGGAAGTTTTTAATGTTTGATGTTTTATCGTGTTTTTAATATTCTGTTGGGAGCTGCCCAGAGTGGCTGGGGAAACCAGCCAGATGGGGGGGTATAAATTATTATTATTATTATTATTATTATTATTATTATTATTATAACATAAGAGCCTGCTGGATCAGGCCAATGGTCCATCTGGCCCAGCATCCTGTTCTCACAGTGGGCAACCAGAAGCCCATTATGGTAAATGAAATATACTCAGAGTCGCGTAGTGATTTAATACTTTTTATTGCAGCTTGTGAGACAGTGAATGAATTGCCCCCCTCCCACCCCATCAAACCTCTGGCTTTATATAAATTATTTACACTATTAAGTAGTGGATGGACATAGCAGACGGTGCAGATATTTCTCCAAGAAGTTCTTTATAGTAAGCTGGAACTGAACTGAACTCAAAGCAGCTCAGCCAGTCTGCTTTTATAGGCAGCCGGCTGACAACATAGTAACAACAGCCCAGGGTTTCCCGCCTAAATTAACTGGACCTGACGTGGATCTGAGTGAAAACTACATACACAACACCCCTGGTGACCAGAGTGAGAACTCCCGTACATAACACCACTCCCCACTGAGATAAGGCATTAGTTACAATCTTGGTGGTCCATTACATACAGCAATACTCTTATTGGCTTCAGTAAGCACTTAAGCATATCAGTTCCAATTTTACAAATTTGCAAGCATAACAGAGTTCTATTTACAATGCAGTGTTACCTGTGCAGTTGCCCGGTGAACATAGTCTTTTAATGGTGCTCCAGGACACGATGGACAAGGCAGACCCTGTGTCGATCTCCATGTCACACGGAGCTCCTTCGATGAGCGCAGTGACGTGTAGTTTGTGTCGCGTAGGTGAGTCAGTTTGGTCAATCATGGTTGTGGACTAGCAACGGCAGTTGGTGAGGGCGCAACAGCTCCTGTTGGCAGACCAGGGTGAAGACTTGGACTTGCGAGATGGTGAAGGGGGTGTGTCAGACGGGGCTGATCGGCAGACCTTAGCGATGTGGCCCCTTCTGGAGCATCGCCGACAGATGGCGTCTCTGAATCGACACTTGACGCGGGAATGGTTGCCTCCACAACCAGCACATTCTGATTGGTCCTGGGACCTCTGTTTGATCTTCCTGCGTTCCCGCTTCGTCTGGTGCACATCATCGTCTTCGCTGGTTGATGCCTCGTCACTGCTAGCCTCTTTGTGGTGTACAGCAATTGGCTTCTTTGTAGGATGTGGGCTGCTGGCCTTGCGGATCTCTTGGGCAGAGAGTTCAGCAGCTTCTGAGGCCGCAGCCTCCTCGATGGCCTTCTGCAGCGTGAGGTCTGGCTTGGCAAGGAGACGCCGTTGCAGACAGTTGTCCCGGACTCCGCAGACGATTCGATCCATCAGGGCATCGTCTAAGTCTTGGAACTCACAGTGCAGTGCGGCCCTTCGGAGGGCGGAGACGTAGCTGTTGATCGACTCCCCCTCTGCCTGGTTCCGGAGGTAGAATACATGGCGGGCAGCAATTTTGGACGGCTTCGGAGCATAGTGGTTGCGTAGCTTCTCTTGTAGCACATCCCACGGCGTTGCCTGGACAGCTAGTGGCGCAACCAAAGCTCGGGCCGTCTCGAACACCTCGGGCCCACAGAGACTGAGGAAGAGGCCTCGCTTTCGCTCCTCTGACCCTTCTGTCAGCTCGTTTGCTTGGAGGTAGCGAGCGAACCGAGCGAGGTATGAGTCCCATGATTCAGAGGCTGGGGCAAACGGAGGTAGAGGCACGAATGAAGCCATGGTTCCGATGCCGACGTGGTGCGCGATGGATGGAACACAGTGCTCTAGCCAGAACGGTCAGCTCTGAATTGGGTTCTGTTCAGTGATTTCGCTCAGTGTTTCAGCTCCGTGGTTTCGCTCAGTGAGTGTCTGAGTCTGGCTGTGCTCTGATGTCCATCATATCCCATCCTCATCGCCAGTATTAAGTAGTAAGCTGGAACTGAACTGAACTCAAAACAGCTCAGCCGGCCTGCTTTTATAGGCAGACGGCTGAAAACATTGTAACAACAACAGCCCAGGGTTTCCCGCCTAAGTTAACTGACGTGGACCTGAGTGAAAACTACATACACAACACCCCCTAGTGACCAGAGCGAGAACTTCAATACATAACATACACAATGGGTTCTGTCTGATTGGCTGCTCCCACAGGCCAATCAGTTGTTGCATTCTAGGATCTTACCTGCCAATTGTTCTAGGATCCAAGCTTAGTAAAAAAAAAAAGGGGGGGGGTAAAAGTAAAGGACCCCTGATAGTTAAGTCCAGTCCTGAACAACTCTGGGGTTGCGGCGCTCATCTTGCTTTACTGGCCGAGGGAGCCGACGTTTGTCTGCAGACTGTTTTTCCAGGTCATGTGGCCAGCATGACTAAGCTGCTTCTGGCGAAACCAGAGCAGCGCACGGAAACACCGTTTACCTTCCCGCCGGAGCAGTACCTATTTATCTACTTGCACTTTGACGTGCTTTCGAACTGCTAGGTTGGCAGGAGCAGGGACCGAGCAACCGTGGGGATTCAAACCTCCCGATAAGCAAGCCCTAGGCTCAGTGGTTTAGACCACAGTGCCACCCACGTCCCTCCAAGCTTAGTACATAGCAGTAAACCTGCAAGTGGGACCTAAGCAGGACCCCCAAGCCAAGGAGATGTCATTATACAACCTTTAGAAGACATCTGAAGGTGGCCCTGTATAGGGAAGTTTTTAATGTTTAATATGTTGGAGGCCGCCCAGAGTGGCTGGGGCAAATGGGTGGGATATAAATAATAACATTATTATTATTATTATTATTATTATTATTATTATTAATAGGATATCCCTATTTTCATCAGGGAAATGATGGAGGGTATGCGGTGTTGGCAGTATTTTGCTGGATGGACCAAAAGACAGCTCCTTCCCATGTTCCTCTTCCAAACTGTTGCTTCACGTGTGGCATGGATGATGATGCTGCCGCCGTTGAGAACAGGGAGGCAATAAGACAAGTGAAGCTGCACTTTGTATCAGGTGAGTTTTGGTGACTGGAGCAAGCAAGCTTGGGGGGGGGCAGCAGGATGGAGTGGGCAGCGAGGAGGTGTCTAATAAAGCTTTCCACTAGGGATAGGGGCTGACATCCCATTCTCCTGGGTTCTCCAGAAGAAAAGCTGATTTGACAAGGATGATTGCGCCACCTTACATGCAAATTTTGACCAAACTGCGGGAGGCAGTGGAAGACAGGAGTGCCTGGCGTGCTCTGGTCCATGGGGTCACGAAGAGTCGGACATGGCTGAACGACCGAACAACAACATGCAAATTGTTTTGCAGAGTACAAGGCAGCAGGTCTCTGTCCCAAGGGACTTGCAATCACAGGAGAGTGGGTATCTAGGAAGCCCACATTTCTGACCCAGCCACTGAGAGGAGGATAAGCTGTAGCTTATCCTCAACAATTGGCACGGGATGTGTTACTATGGGGTGTTAATGCCTGCAGTCCATATATTCCCCATCTTGGAGAAGATATTTTCTCTAGTGGGAAAAGGATGTTGCACCGATATTCTCAAGCCCTTTAGGAGTTTGAGGAATCTCAGGACCCAAAATCCCAGGGATGCTGGGAATGGCCGGTGTCCCTTTTCCCAGATTGGCAGAAGTACAGTAGTTAAAACATGTTGTGGGGATTTTGCTCATAGTATTTGTAGGCCTTGCTTTGTTGTCGCCCTCACTGCAGCTGCAACTTGCTGAAACCATTAATGCAAAGAATTCATGCCTTTCCCAAAAAAACCTACGAGCCAGTGCCACTTATGACCTCCTCCAGTCACGAACCTCTTCAGTTCACCCTACACTGTCCCTGCCAGCGAGATCAGAGTATGCTATTGCAGCGAGGGAGGAAATCAGAAGCTGGGATTTCTGGGCTCAGGGCTGAGGGGAAGTGGGGCGTTCTGCAACAGATGAGGGAAGAAAGGGTCCGAACTGCAGGGATTCTGGGAGAATGGCATGCAGAAGGGGTTATGGGAGCCAGGAGTTCTGCCTGTCTCCAGCCTTTTACAGGATGCAAGCTTTAATTCACGACCACAGGGCTCTCCATCTGAGCCAGACACATCCCAAAGCCCGTTGCCCTATTCTACCACCTCTCTCCAAGGCCGGGTCTCCGAGGCAGGTTGGCAGAGAGTCACACCAGCTGGCATGTGAGCCCAGGCACCTCCCCTTGACCTTCTCTTTGGCTGAACGCTTGCACCTTTTTTTTTTTTTGTCCCTTCTTACTGTAAAAACTCTTTACGGCTTTCCCCTAAACGCTGCCTGTAAATCAGGTGATATTTTAGGGAACCAGGCAGAGTGCCAGGGCAGGACAAGAATGAGCAAAAATGTGGCATCTTCCATGTCATCCCCCTCCTTGCCCCCGGGATTTCTGGTTTATAAGCAACCTTTCTTTTTCATTTTTCTTCTCTTTTTTTAAAAAGGCCTTTGCACTTGATTCATTGCTGCTCATCAGAGGATTCGTCACAAATTGTGAGCTTGCCATAGGGATCGGGTTGGTCATTGTGGGAACAGGATGCTGAGCTAGTTCATAAGCCTGTGGTGTGATCTAGCAGGTCTCCTCATAGGTTCACATGTCAGAACTTAAGAAGAGCCCTGATGGATCAGGCCGATGGCCCATCTAGTCCAGCATCCTGTTCTCACAGTGGCCAACCAGATGCCCATTATGGGAAAACCTGCAAGCAGGATTCAAACACAAGAGCTACACTCTCCCCTCTTGCAGTTTCCAGCAACTGCTATCCAGAAGCATCGCTGCCTCCAACTGTGGAGGCAGGCTGTCGCCATTGATAGCCCTGTATGCCATGAATTTGTCTAATCCCATGCAATAATTTGTTGTTGTTTAGTCATTTAGTCGTGTCCGACTCTTCGTGACCCCATGGACCAGAGCACGCCAGGCACTCCTGTCTTCCACTGCCTCCCGCAGTTTGGTCAGACTCATGTTGGTAGCTTCGAGAACACTGTCCAACCATCTCGTCCTCTGTCATCCCCTTCTCCTTGTGCCCTCCATCTTTCCCAACATCAGGGTCTTTTCCAGGGAGTCTTCTCTTCTCACATGCAATAATAGGGAGGTGCAAACCAAGAGAATCAGTGCAAGTGAAGTTTTTTGCACCATGCCCAGCTCCATTACGCTCTGCCTGGAGCATGCATCACCTGCAGCTTTGTACTGCACAGAACCAGGACCCCAAATATTCCTCTCAAGCAGGGTTCAAGTTCAGCCACCACTTACCAAAGGCTGGCCCTTGAACTTACTTTCAGGACCACAATTCGCTCCCCGGAAGGAATTTGTTTCAGTAGGAATAAACAGAAGTCACAGAATAAAGGAGAAATCATGAAGGAAGAGCATACACAAGGAGCCAACAGTTGCAAGGAGAAGGAACATTTAATGAATTCAGGGCTTCATGAGCTGCTCCCAAGGGTACGAAAGGAACTTGCAGGTGTAGTATCAGATTCTCTGTCTATAATCTTTGAGAATTCTTGAAGAGGAGGGAAAGTCCCTGCAGACTGGAGGCACACAAACGTTGTCCCAATCTTCAAAAAGGAGAAGAAAAGAAAACCCAGGTAACTACTGACTGGGGAGCTTGACATCAGTACCAGGAAAGGTCTTAGAAAAGTTAATTCATCAGTCGGTCTATGAGCACTTAGAAAAGGATGTTGTGATTACTACGACCCAACTTGGGTTTCTCAAAAACAAGTCATGCCAGACAAATCTCATTTCTTTTTTCTGATAAAGTTACAAGCTTGGTGGATCAGGGGGACGCTGTGGACATAGTGTATCTCGATTTCAGTAAGGCTTTTGACTCAGTCCCCCGTGATGTTCCTGGTAAAATGTGGGCTGGATGACGTAACAGTAACATGGATTTGTAGCTGATTAAGTGACCAAACCCAAAGAGTGCTCACTGATGGTTCCTCGTCATTCTGAAAAAAATAACAAGTAGGGAGCTGCGGGATTCTCTCCTGGGCTGGCTGTTGTTCAACATCTTTATAAAAAACTTGGATGAAGGTATTGAATCATCAAATTTGCAGATTACACTAAACTGGGAGGGGTAGCCAATGCTACCAAATACAGAATCAGGATTCAAGATGACCTTAACAAATGGAAAACTGGGCCCAAGCTAACAAAATGAACTTTGATAGGGACAAATGTAAGGTTCTAAACTTAGGCAGGAAGAACAAGCTACACAAGTATAAGCTGGCTTACTAGCAGTACATGTGAAAAGACTCTAGGTATTTTAGTGGACCACAAGCTGAACATGAATTCACAGTGTGATGCAGCGGCAAAAAAGGCCAATGCTATTCTAGGCTGGATCCACAGAAGCATAGAGTCCAGACCCAGTGATAGTCCCACTGTATTCTGCCTTGGCCAGACCCCACCTGGAGTCCTGTGTCCCGTTTTGGGCACCCCAGTTTAAGAAGGAGATTGACAAGCTGGAAGATGTGCCGAGGAGGGCAACCAAGATGATCAAGGGTCTGGAAACCAAGCCTCATGAGGAACAGTTGAAGGAGTTGCGTATGTTTCGCCTGGAAAAGAGGAAACTGAGAGGAGATATGATGGCCATATTCAAATGGATATGATGGCCATATTCAAATGGAAGTTGGCGCAAGCTTGTTTTCTCTTGCTCTGGAGGCTAGGACCTGTTCGAACCAACAAATTCAGATGGCAAGGAAGGAGATTCCAACTAAATGTCAGGAAGAAGTCCCGATCTAGACTACCACAGGAGGTAGTGGTCTCTCCTTCCTTGGAGGTATTTAGGCAGAGGTTGGGTGGCCATCTGTCATGGCTGCTTTCGTTGAGATTCCTGCATTGCAGGAAGTCCCTTCCAACTCTAAGATTCTATGCTTGTATTTGCGATTGTCTCTGGGTCTCGTTTTTTTTGAAGAGCTTTGGAAGTTTGCTTCTCCTCTTGCTGAGCCCACACTGCTTCTGCCGTCTCATCGCCTTGCTGCGTCTTCCACAAACCGGAAACGATATCTCTGTGCGCAACCATGCGGCCACAGCCAGCCACACTGCGGTGTGGCATTCGTGACAACACCGCAGTCGTGTCCAAATATTAAAACAGGCCTGTCGGAGTGAGGGAGGTTGCTTTCCCCCTCAGTGTCGGTGGGTCCCACGAACCCAGACTTCTCTGTTCTCCAGCAGGAAGGGAAGAAAAATTGGGGTGGGGGGGGAGAGACAGAATGATGGGATCAATGGGGCCTTTCACCCCCAAACTCCCATTTAGGCAGAAGTCTGCTATGACGCCAACCCAGTGAAGCCTGAATGCCTTGGTTGGCAGGGGAACCTCCTAGGTCTGGGCCAGGAATGCACCCTGCTGCCCCCTTCTGCAAGGATCCCCATTCACCGCCACAGAGGTTGTGAACATGCGGGGGTCAAAGTATTTATTTTTAGAGCTGGGGTGGGGGTGGAGGCAGGGGGATGAGTTGTGTCCTCGAGACACCCTTCTTGTGCAGACCACGTCACACGCAGCCTTTCCTTTGTCTCCCCGGCGTGCCCCCCCCCCGGAAAGTGCTTGAAATCCCAAAGGACCCAGGAGCCTTGTTCCCAAGCCCCTTCCATGCAAGCTCACCCCCAAGCCCTGCTTGGGATATTAATCTGTGAAATTCACCTGTGGAACTGGCTGCCACAAGACGAGGTCAGGGCCGCTGGCTTGGCCACACCCCGGGAACAGCTTCGACCAGCCGGCTAAATGGAGAGTAGCCGATGGGTCGCAAAGCCTTGGTGAGTTGGGGAATTCCTCCGCATGGAAGGTGGTGGACTCTCTTTCCTTGGAGGTGTTTAAACAGAGGTTGGGGGGCCATCTGCCAGAGATTCTTCAACTGCAGTTTCTGCATCACAGGGGGTTGGACTGGATGACCCTTGGAGAGTCTCGTCCAACTCTACAATTCCATGATCTCAGAAGGTGGCGTCCTCTCCTTCATTGGAGGTTTTCAAGCAGAGGTTGGGGTGGCCGTCGCCGGTCAGGGATTATCCAGCTGTGATTCCTCCTTTGCAGGGGGCCGAACTAGATGTCCCTCGGGGGTCTCCTCCAACCCAACAATTCTACCATTCCGTGGGTCTTCAATTCTCCCGCAGAACTGTTGGTGAAATGTGTAAGAGCATGTGGGGAGGGGAGAGGCTGGGGGGCGAAGAAGCTGCACCCACAGAATTCCCTCTGGGCGCATGGGGTGCAGGAGGTGCCAGGCCCCGGCCAGGCCTTTGGCGAGGGCAGTGACGCTGGCTGGGCCCACGACTGTCCCTTGCGCGACACCCGTTGCTGGGGCACCCATCTCGTCTCCCTCGGGAATGCCCATCTGCTCAGCTAAGCCCCGATACTGGAGTGGGGAGGCCCCCTCTTTCGCGGGGCTGAGGGGTGGCGATGTGGGCCCTGCCTCTGCTGTTGCGCTTGACGGCCGGACAAAGCACCGCATCCGAGGCAGGCCCTCGGCACATTAAGCCCCCCTTTTTAATTAGCTGCCTGGGCTGCTTAATCCTGGCTGATGTGGGGCCATTAATTAAGAGGCACAATGGCAGGGGAGGAGCGCCATTCTCCCCAGCAACATCCTGGGTGTGCGGGCTCCTGCCTCGACCCTGCAGAGAGACCTCCACTTCCCCGGCTAATTGAAAACCCCGCCGCTGCCTTCTTTGCAGCCTCCAGCCGTCCACTCTCTTCCTCCTTCAAAGGAGAAAGGTTGAGGCATTCAAATGTGCAACCACCCAGGTCCACCTGTAGCTGGTTGACTGACCGAACCCAGAACACGCTTGCCATCCTGGGAAAAGGTGACAAGTGGGGTGCTGCAGAATCCTGTCCCGTTGCTGTTCAATGTCTTTATAAAACAAAAACCTGGATGAAGTAATTGAGGGGATTCTCCTCCAATTTGCAGACGACGCCAGACTGGGAGGGGTAGCTAATGCCGCAGAAGAAAGAATCGGGAGTCAAAATGACCTTAACAGATTGCAGAACGTGGTCCAAACGAACAAAATGAGTTTCAGTGGGGACAAATGTCAGGTCCTATGCTTAGGCAGGAGGAACTAGGTCAGGGGCCAGCAAACTTTTTCAGCAGGGGGCCGGTCCACTATCCCTCAGACCTTGTGGGGGGCTGGACTATATTTGGGGGGGGGGGGAATGAATGAATTCCTATGCCCCACAAATAACCCAGAGATGCATTTTAAATAAAAGGACACATTCTACTCATGTAAAAACACGCTGATTCCTGGACTGACTGTGGGCCAGATTTAGAAGGCGATTGGGCTGAATCCGGCCCCCCGGGCCTTAGTTTGCCTCCCCATGAACTACTGGGTAGGTACAGAAATATAGGGGGCACCTGGCTTAACAGCAGACAAGGATCTAGGGGTCTTGGTTGACCACAAGCTTAACATGAGTCAACAGTGTGATGCAGCAGCAAAAAAAAAAATCTAATGCTATACTGTACTAGGCTTCATCAACAGAAGTCTAGTGTCCAGATCAAGGGAAGTTTGGTACTATGTTATGTATTTTGGTGTCTCTATATGGTAAATTGCCCCGTGATCCTTGAATGGGCAGTATAAAAAATTTAATTAATAAGAAATAAATGTTAAGAGCTTTCTGGTGGTAAAAGCTGTTCAACAATGAAATGGACCCCCTTGGAAGGTGGTGGGCTCTCATTGGATGTTTTTAAGCAGAGGTTGAGTGGTCATCTCCCTGCTGTGTTTCCTGCATAGCAGGGGGTTGGGCTAGATGACCTTTGGGGTGCCTTCCAACTTACCAATTCTATGAAATCTGGAGGGCAGCACGTTGACTACCCTGGTCCAAGTGGATCATCAAAGTCTTAACTCAAGCCTTTTCCAGAATGACTGCAAAGGCCTTTTGCAGGGGTTGAACAGCTGTGGAGGAATTCGGGACAGCCTTTCCATTTGTGACTTGTTGCCTGCCAGAAAACCCTGCAAAAATCGCACCTGCTCCTCTCCTCAATCTGCGCCCCCTACAGGGGAAAGACCCCCTTCCCCAGATCCCCTGTCTCCCTTTTCCTCCACCCTGCCTCCTGCCCTCCACCCTCTAATAACACGAAGGAGGAGAATGGCAGGGCCCCTGGGTGACTTTTGCCTGTCTCTGGGGAAACCTCCCTTGAGAGCAGCAAGAATCAGCCAGGCCTTTTCTCAGATCCCTGGGAGGCAGGGGGGGGGAGGAGGGGGAGGATGATGGATTTAGCGGGAAGGGGGGGGGCTTACGGGATGACGGAGGTGTTGGGAAGAAGCTCGAGGCTGTGGTGGTGGGGAGAGAGAAAGCCATTGGTTGGGGGTGTAGCGAGAACCTCCAGGCCTTCAAAAGCTGGACGTTGGGAGATTCAGAACAAATGAAAGAAAGCCCTTCCAGTGCATTTTTGAACTATGGAATTCCCTCCTGCAGGATGGCCAAACCCCCGTAAAGGTAAAGGGACCCCTGACCATTGGGTCCAGTCACGGACGACTCTGGGGTTGCGGCGCTCATCTCGCTTTACTGGCCGAAGGGAGCTGGCGTACAGCTTCCGGGTCATGTGGCCAGCATGACTAAGCCGCTTCTGGCGAACCAGAGCAGCGCACGGAAACGCTGTTTACCTTCCCGCCGGAGCGGTACCTATTTATCTACTTGCACTTTGATGTGCTTTCGAACTGCTAGGAGCAGGGACAGAGCAACGGGAGCTCACCCCGTCGCGGGGATTCGAACCGCCGACCTTCTGATCGGCAAGCCCTAGGCTCTGTGGTTTAACCCACAGCGCCACCCGTGTCCCTATAGATGGCTTTGAAAGAGGATTGGGCAAATTCATGGAGGAGGAGAGGGCTATTGATGGCTCCTAGCCACAATGGCTCTGCTCTGCTGGTCAGAGGCAGCCATGCTTCTGAGCACCAATTGCTGGAAGCCACAAGAGGGGAGAGTTGCTCTTGTGCCTGACTCCTGCTTGTGGGTTTCTCATTGGGGCATCTGGTTGGCCGCTTGGAGAACAGGATGCGGGACCGGATAAGCTGTTGGCCTGATCCAGCAGACCCTTCCTATGCTCTTAGGATGGAAAGGCATGGGATGGCGTGTGTGTGTGTGTCTGGTGTGGATGGGCACCTAGAAGCAGTGGGGGTGGGAAAGGGGAGGGCTCATGGGCCTGTGAGTTCCCCAGGTCCCTTTGGGTGTGAATCCATATTCCTCCCATCCTATGCACACCAATTTCACATTTCCCCCTCTCTTCTGTGTTTCCAGACAACCTGCCTCACAGGGGGATGGGCTAGATGACCCTTGGGGTGCCTTCGACCCTTCCATGATTCTAACCCTTTCCCTCCCTTGCTGCTTCTCTACCCATCCAGGCCACCTCTCCTTCCTTCCCGCCAGCCAGCCAGCCAGCCCCCCGCTCCCTGCCCTTTCTCCATCCACCCCCCTTCCCGTAAGTCGTCCCCTGGGCAACACATGCCTTTCACTGGGGGACAAACCCCCCCCCTCCAGTCACCATCCCAGGAAGACACCCCCTGGCTCCCTTGGCTTTGCCAGCAGGGGGTGGCCCCTGTTGCCCGGGGAGATGGGGTGGGTGGTCCAAGCACCCCTATAAGAATTGCAGCCGGGGAGACAGGCAGGCCAGACGCACCCAAGCCATCCCTCCGCTCGCCCCTGGGGGGTCAAGGCAGCCCACCCTTCCGACATCCCAAAGGAGAAACTTGCTGACTTGTTTTGGGGGAAGGATGAAGGTCTTGCCTGCCTCCCTCTTCCTCTTCCTCCTGCCACTGGCCTCCCAGACCCCTGTCCACTCAACCCAGGTAAGTAGAGGACCCCAGGAGAACCTCCACTTCTGTCTCACCCCCCCTTCTCTGTTGAGGACCCCACATCTTAGGAAGCATTTCCAATGCACCAATTTTTTTGCGGAGATATAAAATAGCACATTGGAGTGTTGGTGGGTACGAATTTTGGGAGTGAGGCACAGGGTCCTATTTATGGGGTGAGTGTTTTTTGGGGGGAGCTTTTATGAGGGGTTAAATTTACCCTCTCTGTCTCCCTCCCTCTTCAGTCCTTGCTGGAGATACTTGGGGAAGACCTGGCCGCCTTGCTGTCAGCCAACGAAGGGGACCACCCTCCGCCTCTGCCGCTCTCCCAAATCCTACAAGGCCAGCGCCCCCTCCACGATGCCCCCGGCCCCCCAGCCCCCTCCTCAGGGGAGCGCGCCTGGATCCACTTCCTGAAAGACTTTGTGAGCACCCAGAAGAAGTTCCGGGGGAGAGCCAAGAAGATGGCCCAGCAAGGGTGCTTTGGCATCAAGCTCGACCGGATCGGGACCCTCAGCGGCCTTGGGTGCTAACGGTAAGCCTGGGCGTGGAGTCGCTGAGGGAAGGGGGTTGGGCAGGGTCTGCATCTCAGAAGCCCCCTCTCTCGGCACCTCCAAGTGCTGGACTGGGGTTAACATGCCTACTCAAGTGACTAGTCCCTATGAGGTTGTCCTGCGCTGATCATGTTCAAAGCAGCAGGATATGCACATTGGCTGAGCCTTCCCTGGGCACCCAGGAGGCATTGAAAGAACAGGAGGAGCCCTCTTGGATCGATTCCAAATGCTCATTGAATCCAGACATGGAGTTGTTGAGTGGGAAGGGGACCCGGGGGTCATCTAGTCCAACCCACTGCAAAGCAGGAATCCTACCCATGTGAAGCACATTGCTTTCTCCAAATAATCCTGGGAACGGTAGTTTTGCCCCTCACAAGCTACAACTCCCAGCGCCCCATACAAACTTCAGCTCCCAGGATTCTTGCATTGGGGAGCGGAATGTGTTTTAAATATGCTTTAAGCAGAATTGTATTGCTGACATTGCTGACCATGTCTCTGAACAGCTGACAGTCAGGATTATGAGAACAATACCCTTTCCCCATGATATGTCCCCCTTCTGGCAGCTGTTACCTACAGGTAGACTGCCTCTGGCTTGGAGGTTAAATTTAGCTACAATCATCTGATTATCCCGTAGACATTTCGCACCTCCTCCTCCATAAATTTGTCAAATGCCCTTTTAACGCCTCTGAGTCAGCGGCTGTCCTCAGAGTTTGGGGCTGTGTGGGTTTCTTACATTAACTATGTGGCACTCCCTCACCTGGGACCACTCCTTCCTTCAGATCTCCCATCCGCAGACAATCTTTGTCTTTAGCTGCGACAAAGGGGGTTGGGCTGGATGACCCTTGGGGTCCCTTCCAACTCTATGACTCCATAACAACGCAAACTTGCCAGGGAAAAGGCAGGGGGCTGAGGGTTCGGGAACGGAGGCTCAAGCCTCCAAAGGAGGATCATAGGTGGACAGAACTTTCCAGATGTATGTCAATTTTGGTAAGACTAAAAATTATGATAGCAGCTGTTTTCAGCTCCTTTCCTAATGACCCCCAGCATAGAATTCACATTTTTCACAGCTGCTACACACTGGGTTGACATCTTAAAAGAGATATCTGCTAGGATTCCAAGGTCTCGTTCCTGGTTCACCTCCAGTTCAGACCCCACAAGCCTATATTTGAAATCTGCATCACTTTACACTCACCTTCTATTCGCTGGGTTCGGAGAGGCCCTTTCGGAGCTCTTCGCAATCCCTTTTTCATTTCAGCGACCCTGAACGGTTTGGGATCATTGGCAAACCTGGCTACCTCACCCCCAAACTCTGGATCGTTTCAGGAATTCTCTGCATAGACCTTGTATATTTGGCCTTCCGAAACGCCAAAGATTCCTGCGCAGATTTGGCTGTCAGGAAATAAGAGGAGAGGTCCTCTTACAAAACCACTTGCTGGTTAAAGAGCAGGGAACAGAGTAGGGACAAATAAATGCCTGCAAGAGCCCTGCTGGATCAGGCATGCGATTTAAACGATGGGATTCGCTCCCGCAAGCTGTACTGAGCGGCACCAAGTCGGGTAGTTCATAAAAATTTGACAAATATGTTGAGGAGGAGGCTATCAGTGGCTGCTATATGCTCTTTCCAGGGCTAGAAGCAGCAGACGTGCCGTTAAACTGTGGAACTCCCTCCCACATGAGGCAGTGATGGCCACCAGCCATTAAAAGAGGATTGGGCAAATTCTTGGAGGAGAGGGTTGCAATTGGCTACTAGCCATGAGGGCTCTGCTCTGCCTTCATGGTCAGAGGCAGAGCACTGGGTAGATTTATTGAGAGGGCTATTGATGGCTGCTAACCATGATGTAATGCTTCTGAATGCCAGGAGTAGGGGGGAGAGCTGCTCTCGCACTCGGATCCTGCTTGTGGGTTTGGCTTTGGGCCATCTGGTTGGGCACCGTGAGAACCAGGATCCTGGCCAAGATGGGCCACGATTGCCTTGACCCAGCAAGGCTCCTCTGATGTCCTCATTCTGCCTCCTTTCTTGTAGGTGCCACCCCTCTGACGAAGCCCCACAGGGGCCGAAGGACTCTGCACAGACAAAAGCACCCGCCGGGTGCTTGCAAATAAATCGCCGTGCCTGCCCCTCCGGGCGATCTGCCCCGCTTCACCCTTGGAACAAGACCAAATTTTTTTTAAAAAAGCCCCTCCACTACCCTGACCTCCACCCCCACGGACTTACTCCAAACACCAAGCGTCTCATCGTGCCGACCATTTGTAACCGATTGGAACCTGTCTTAAATTTTTGCAAAAAATAAAATTGTTTCTGTTTGACTCCCCACCCCTACCCCAACCAACCTCTCTGCAAAATTCATCCGGTTTGGTCGCGGGGTTTGTGGAACGTCATGCCGTGCAAAGGTCAGCTTCCAAGCACATTTTCGATTTGGATAGCAGAGCACGTTTTTCCTTGCCACTTGGTGAGCCAAGGCACCTCTGGGATCAGGAGGCAGAGCTAACAAATGTTGGTTCCCCCCCCCCCAAGGCAGGCCCATCAGCGCTCACTTTCAGGGTAGGTAACCGAAAGCCCTCCTTCATGCAGCACATGGTTCAGCTGCGGAACTCCCTGCCACAGGAGGTAGTGATGGCTTCCATCTTGGATAGCTTTAAAAGAGGATGGGACAAACCAGGAGGAGGAGAGGACTACTGAGGGCTGTGAGCCATGTTGGCTACGCTCCACTGGAAATCTCAGGAGGGAGGGAAGAGCGGCTCTCCTGCTCAGATCCTGGTTGCGGGTTTCCCGTCTGGCCTGCACAGGGTGAGAATATGCACACACAGCCTTGGAAGTAGTGTTTCAGAGATGGGAGGCTGGCATGAGAAACCGGGTCTGAGGCCTGAGAGCCCCGAGTGCAAATCAAGACATGGCATGATGGGTTAAGGTCTCCAGGGGACATGTATGAACGGCAAGCACTTGCCACAAAGGTTAATAATAATAATAATAAACCTTTATTGTCACTACACCACCTGTGTGCAGTGAAATTAAACGAGCCCCCCCCCCCATACACTCAGTCTTGTTCGCACTGTTTTTTCCCCCCCATTCAGCAGCCCAACAGCCCACAGATAAAAACTGTTCTTTAACCTGTTGGTGCAGCTGACTGTACTTCTATATCTCCTGCCTGAAGGTAGGAGATTAAAGAGGTGCCGGCCGGGGTGGGGCAGAGGTCTCCTGCGATGTCATCTAGTGAACTCAGGGGACAACAGCCCATGATATCCTGTGCTGTGTTCACCGTCCTCTGTAGGGACTTCCTGTCCGTGGCTGTTAAACCAGCGTACCACACTGTGATACAGTATGAAAGGACGCTTTCTATTGTGGACCGGTAGAAAGAGATCATCAGTTGTTTGTTTGACACTGTTCTTACGCAAGACCCTAAGGAAATGGAGTCTCTGTTGGGCCTTCCTATCCACCTGGGTTGTATTGATTTTTCCAAGTGAGGTCTTCGCTAAGGTAAACTCCCAGGAATTTGAAGAAAGAGACTCACTCCACAAACCCCCCTGATATACAACGGGGCTAGTTCCCCTCTCTTCCTCCAAAAGTCCAACATCACCTCCTTTGTCTTACTGATATTCAGGTGCAAGTTGTTCTCTAGGCACCATGTCCAGACTTTTTGAACCTCCTCCCTATACGCCGATTCATCTCCACCTGTAATTAGGTTCACAGATTTCCAGCTCAACGAGGCCACACGGGGTCGCTGTTCCTCCGCCAAACCTGTGGCCTCGCTCGTCTGGACCTGGGTTCGTGGAGGGTTGTGTTTGTTTTTTTTCTACGGCAGTACAGAAGGGAAAACATCAGCACACCCTCTCTACCCAGCTGCCTCTTTGCGAAACGCTTTAGAAAGTTTATCCAAAAAATGCATGTGTGAAAGGACGCCCTGTGCACAACACATGCTCGGCAAGGGGCATCGTATCAAACCCAGGAGAAATTTGCACTGGGTGGACCAGTTTTTGTGGCAGCTGCATTCTGTATGGGCCATTGGGAAGAACCGGGAGTCTTTGCAAAACGAGCCATGGAATAATGCAGTCATAAGAACACTATAAAAATTTCTTTCCAGTAGCACCTTAGAGACCAACTAAGTTTGTTCTTGGTATGAGCTTTCGTGTGCATGCACACTTCTTCAGATACACACTGTCATAAGAACACTGCCAGAGCCAAATGGGTGATCCCAGGAAGTTCCACTGGGGGATTAATTTGAATGGAAGGCGTAACAGAAATGCGATCAATAGCTCTCATTCCTGCACTGCGGCGGATTGGACTAGATGCCCCTTTGCGTCCCTTCCAATGCCACAATTCTATGATCCCATAAATCCACAACATCTGCAAAGCCACACGGGGTCCCTGTGCCTGCCTTGCAAGTTACCGTAAGGATTGGAAGTCAGTTATAACTGGGAAGTGCTCGGCAGTGTTGTCCTAAAGGGTAAAGGTAAAAGGACCCCTGACCGTTAAGTCCAGTTGCGGATGACTCTGGGGTTGCGGCGCTCATCCCCCTTTACTGGCCAAGGGAGCTGGTGTACAGCTTCCAGGTCATGTGGCCAGCAGGACTAAGCCGCTTCTGACGAACCAGAGCAGCACACGGAAACGCCGTTTACCTTCCCACCAGAGCAGTACCTATTTATCTACTTGCACTTTGACGTGCTTTCGAACTGCTAGGTTGGCAGGAGCAGGGACCGAGCAACGGGAGCTCACCCCGTCGCGGGGATTCGAACCGCCAGACCTTCTGATCGGCAAGCCCTAGGCTCTGTGGTTTAACCCACAGCGCCACCCGCAACCCTAGTGTTGTCCTAGACACCAGCAAATCATAGACGTGGAAGGGACCCCCTGCAATGCAGGAATCTTTCATCCAATGTGGGGCTCGAACCCACAACCCTGAGATTCTTGTACTCTACCGACTGAAATTGTTTGGAAGCAAATGTCGCTTAAGTTCAGTGGGGTTTGTATGTAGCAGAACCGGACAGAGGATCATTGCCTTAAGCATGGGTAGGCAAACTAAGGCTCGGGGGCCGGATGCGGCCCAATTGCCTTCTCAATCCAGCCCACGAATCAGCGTTTCTTTACATGAGTAGAATGTGTGCTTTTATTTAAAATGCATCTCTGGGTTACTTGTGGGGCATAGGAATTCGTTCATTCCCCCCGCCCCTCAAAATATCGTTGGCCCCCCCACAAAGTCTGAGGAACAATGGACCGGCCCCCTGCTGAAAAAGTTTGCTGACCACAGCCTTAAAGTTATTGCTAGCTACTCCTCACCCCCATTTAAGAGACCTCCGGGAACTGTAGTTTTGTGAACCTGCTGGTAATCTGTGCTACCAATCTGAGCAAAAAAGAAAAAAATTCGGGGGCAAGATTTTCAAATCCATCTGCATAATGCACATTCTGGCTTAAACCAGGTTGGGCTGCATGCATAGGCCTACTGGACGCTATAATATCTTCCAATATTATTTTTAAAGGGTCCCCCTGGACTAAATTTTCCAGAAGGAATGTGGCCACATTTGGATTCGGAGTTCCCGAATTTGCACGAGCCTCACGTCTCTGCCACATTTCAGATCTGCCTTGCTCTTGGGTTGGGCTTCTGGGACACCCCCCCCCCCAAAAAAGCAGAAAGCCCTCTCCTTCGAGTGGGAGCCAGCTGCATGAGATCAACATGGGCTTGGCCCACAGAGCGCCGATAAATCAAGAGAGCCATTAACCCCCATCCTCTTCCCCATTGTGTCTCTGCAAAAGGAATCTGACCTGCGGCTTCCCCTCCCTGGAAAAAAAGGAGTCTTCTTAATGGGTTTCTGCCCAGTCGGTTTCCTTCCACGCTTCCTGCTATTTTGGGTGGGGAACCTTCTCCCTTTTCCTTTGCTTGCTGTCTCTCCCCGCTCCAGAGCGGTGCGAAGGATCCAGGAACTCTGGGTCCAGCTTGGATGGAGAATTCCAAAAAGCTAGAATGCTCATAGAATCGTAGAATTGGAGGGGGTCTCAACTGAAGCACCTGTGACGGATGGCCATCTGAGCTCTGCTTAAAAAACCCCGAGGAAGGAGAGCCCACAACCTCCCCGAGACCATTCCGCCGTCGAAAGGCTCTTACTGTCAGACCCGTTAAGCAAGATCGTGGCTGGATTTGACCAAACGGGCCTCATCCGGCACAGCAACCGCTGTCTCTGGAAAGCCCACGAGCCGTTGCCGAAGGCAACAGCCCTCTCTCCTGCTAGCTCCCCAAACATAGCTACGCCGTGTGCAGTTAAACTATGGAACTGCCTGCTGCAGGAGGCAGTGATGCCCACCGGCCTAAGATGGCATTAGAAGAGGTCCAAACAAATTCACGTCGGAGGAAGAGAGGCCTAGCGATGGCTCCTAAGCTCTGCTTCCATGGTCAGAGGCAGCAATGCTTCCGGGTTACCGGTTGCCGGAAACCACAGGCGGGGAGACTGTTTTTTGTGTGTGAGTGTTTTCAGATTATATACCATCCTGTAGTCCCTGGGTGAAGGGCAGTATAGAAATCAAATAAACATATATATTTATATAACTCTGGTTGGCCACTGTGAAAAGCAGGCTCTTCCTAGGTTCTAGCAGATGTTCAGATAGGCTGCCCTTCCATATGGCAGTTCGATTTAGCCAGTCTTCTCCAACCTGGTGCCCTGTGGATTCCCAACGCCCATAAGCCCCAAACCAGAGCTAAATAATGTGTCGCTTCCATGGGGTGGCCTGGGATAAGACTTTTCTCTTTGTGACAATCGCAATGAGGGTTGAGGAGGGGATCCAGACCCACAATATGGGCACTTTTAATGCCTTGCCGGCTTGTCTTAGCTGCCAAAAGAGGATTAGACAGTTTTGCGGAGGATAAATATGGCTTCCATGGGCTACTAGCCACTCTTCCTGTCGGGAGACAAAAAGAAAGTTTGCGATTACAGGTAGACGTGGGAACGGAAATTCCCAACTGCTGTGGAATCTGGGACCCAATGCTTTTAATTTGGCATCCTGGGAACCCTGGGGGGTGCAACCTTTGACACTTTCTGTTTCAGAAAATAAGGAAAAGGGAGGAGGGGATATACCGGTAATTGCAGCATCAAATTCTGCCCCCCCCCCGTGACAATTCCCATCCCCTGTTCCACTCCACACACACCCATTCCCCTCGGTTTCATATACTTTTTTTTTTTTTTTTTTTTTAATAAAAAGCAAAATCACCACCTTCAATATGAAGGTTAACAAAATGATACAAAAGGAGAAGCGCTTTGTAACGACATCACGGGCCTGTCCCCGTGACATCACCTCTCAGCGCCCACACTTTATCCGGAGGCACTTTGTTTCGATGTCATTAAGAGAGCGAAACCAGGCATCTCCTTCCACCGGCTTCCTTCCACCTGCAGTCACACGGAGATGACGTCACAGAGAGAACGGCCGGGTCTTGCTCCCGCGCCATGACAACATCGCAGTCCAGTGCCTGGGATATCCCTAAGAGTCTCCAGGGTATTATTCGTCTCGAGTGGCAAAAGCCATAAAAAGCCAGCTGGAGATATCCCAGAGCAAAAGCTTCGCTTTCCCCTCCTGTGACGTCATCACAGCGACATCATCAGAAAGTGCAGAGTCTTCTGATTGTCATATTTCAACGCGACGGTTTAACCCTTCTCTGTGGCATGCATGTCCTTGAAAGCTCATAGATTCAGCAGGCAGAGGTGACATCACTCCTGCTTCTGATGACATCACAACACAGCTTTCCGTGGATGTGGCGACAAGTTGCACTCTGGCGCAGGCGGCATTGCCCGCGGCATGCCAATGATAGTCCCTCTTTGGCTTTCGCGACGCGGAGAGTCAGGGGCTGCACGTCAAAGTGTGCAGGAACCCCGACCCCCGACCCTTTATTATAATGGAATATGTCCGTTGAGATTCAAGTAAGGCTCCCCATTTCCAGAAATCGGTAGGCAGCGGGCGGCCACCCTCCCGTCACCCCAAAAGGACGGACGACAAATTGTATAAGGCCTCTGGTGATCACCCCACACAAATCCTCCATACAGGACAGCACCATGGTGAGGCAAAGTTTTTTAAGCACACCCCAAAATGGCAGAAAGACAGCGATCCAATAGCCTCCATTTTGAAAGGGGTGGCCATCTTGAAGGCCAGGTGGAAAAGGCATTTCATTTCCCTTTCCTTTCCTCAGCGGCCGCCTCATTCCTCCCACCAGGCGGCCGCCTCAACAAACAGGCCAGCCGCTCCGGAAGACAGCGGGAGAGTGGCCATTTTGCGACGTGAACCGCAGTCCGGGAAACTTGGCCGACGGGAGGCCATCTTTGGCTTTTCAAACGTTCACAGAAGTTTCGGAACCACAGGAGGTCACGCAAAGGCGCCCAGGCCCCGGACGTTTCAGCGGCCCACAAAACGGCAGGGACGGAAGAAGCTGGGGATTTGGCAGCCATCTTTGCTGCCGCTGCGCCCGGCCATCTGGAAAACAGGCCCGGAGGGCACCGAGTGCGCCTCCTCGACCCGGGAGCGGCCGTTTGTGGCGACTTGGCCGGCAAAAAAAAAAAAAAAAGGACGGAGAAGAACGACTATCCTCATCGCGCTTGAACAGTTAAATATCTTTCCACCCCTTTCCGTGCTAAAGGATGAGAGGATACGTGGGGGAGAGAGAAAGCCAAATTATTCCCGATGGAATATGCCGTTCCAAAATGAAAAATAAGTGAAAAATAAGAGAGACGAGCGGGAAAGAGGGAGGCAGCTGATGTCCAAGTCAAGAGGCCACAATTGTTTGATTCCTGGGGGGGGGGGAAGAGCAGTCGAAACGCAATAATTTCGGACCGTTTCCTTCCTCCGCGGTCAGTAGGGTCCCAAGGAGGAGCCGGATTTGCTCTGAACACGCATGTTCTGAATGCTGGACAAGATTTTCTTCTGATGTCCGGCCAACGTCACGCCGATCCGGAGGAGGTCTCTGGAGAGGGAAAGCCAAGGGAGGAAGGAAGAGAGGAGTCATCACAGAACCCAAAGAGTTGGAAGGGACCCCCGGTGATCATCTAGTCCAACCCCCTGCTATGCGGGAACCACAGATGTGATTTAAGTGTGGCGTTACCTCGCTGCCCTGTCTCTCTCCTTCCCCCCCCCCAACAAAGATTTTGGGACCCTCCTGCCTTGCGGGCTCACTCACTCGGTGGAGAGCTGGCTGAGCAGCTCAAAGGAGGTGAACCCGGCGCCGGCGAAATTCTCTTCGTAGCGCCCCATCTTGATGGCGCGGAGCCAGTCGCCGATGGATGCAAAGGAGGAGTAGTGGGGCAGGCGCTGGTCCAGGAGGGGGTGGGACGGCCTGAGATTAAGGGGGGCGGAATGAGAACGAGAGAGAGAGAGAGAGAGAGAAGTCGTTTCAGCAGGGTTACGGTGAAGGTGAGGGAGATGGAAGCCACAGAATCATGGAAGTCAGCCTTTAAATCCGTATTAAATTTGTGCTA
The DNA here is from genome assembly GCA_900245905.1 of Lacerta viridis. Taxonomy (NCBI): domain Eukaryota; kingdom Metazoa; phylum Chordata; class Lepidosauria; order Squamata; family Lacertidae; genus Lacerta; species Lacerta viridis. The sequence continues at coordinate 153,196 of OFHU01000428.1, forward strand.
ATTTGCACTATGGCTTGCTAAAAGCTATGGAAAACCACTAAAAAATAATTGGCCAACAAACAAACAAACGTGGAACTCGCCCATTTATGTGGGGGTTGCGTTCCGAGGCAAATGAAATCGCGTGTATTGGGAAAAGCCTGCGAACAACCTCTGAACCTCTGGAAACCCTCAAAAAAGCCTTTGGAAAAGCGCAACGGCCGGTGGGATTGCTAGACGCCATATCTGTCCCTTTCTGTGCCCGTTCCGGGTTCGAGGCAATGCACGCAGCTGCGGTCGCTCATGCCTTGACCTCGTGTAAATGGGGAGTTGCCTTTACCTTCCAACTCGACGATTCTGCGAGGGTCAAATACCCCGGGGTGGCCACCTCTGAAATCTGACCGTGTCCGCAAGCCCCCACATATGGGTCCCCTAACCCCACATACAGTCCTAGAGAAGGGCTGCAGATTAATGGCAGAGCCTTTGCCTCGGGAGCAGAAGGGTCCGGGTTCAATCCTCGATGGCATCTCCTGGCTGCGAGTTATTTCCATGGGGAGGCAGCGGTGGTGTAGTGGTTAGAGCGTCGGGCTAGGACCCGGGACAGCGGAGGGCAGGGGCTCATCCAGACTCACCCTCCGTTCCCCCGCGAGACGATCTTGAGGCTGGCCGGGTTCCGGATCAGTTTGTCCAACGAGTTGACGATCTGGGCGAATCGGGGCCGGGTGTTGCGGTCCTTCTGCCAGCAGTCGAGCATCAGCTGGTGCAGCGAAGTGGGGCAGTCCGTAGGGGGCGGAAGCCGGTAGTCCTGCTCGATGGCGTTTATCACCTGGGGGACAGAATCACAGAATCATGGGAGGGATCCCCAAGGATCATCTAGTCCAACCTCCTCGCCATGCAGGAATCTCAGCTTAAAAAAACAAAACCCTGGCAGAGGTTGCGGAATCACAGATTTGGAAGGGACACCCAAGGGACATCTAGTCCAACCCCCTGCAATGAGGGAAGGTGAGATAAAAGGGAAACATAGAGAGAGCTCCCTCCAAGGAAGGCTGGAAGAACATTACTCCTCTCCAGGAGACAGCCCACTAAGATTTGGGGCTGGGTGGCGAGGAGGATCATCAGAAAATAAAATGGGGGTGGCGGGCTGTGAAAAAAATGTGATAGGTTGCCTATCTGTAAATTGATAAGAGGTTTCAAAAGCAGGGACTATAATTCCCATGAGGCTCTAACCAGCTGAAGCCCAAAATGGCCGCACTGGTTGGGGGCTGCTGGGAGCTGTAGGCCAAAATGGCCGCACTGGTTGGGGGCTGCTGGGAGCTGTAGGCCAAAATGGCCGCATGCTGGTTGGGGGCATGCTGGGAGCTGTAGTCCAAAATGGCCACACTGGTTGGGGGCTGCTGGGAGCTGTAGTCCAAAATGGCCACGCTGGTTGGGGGCTGCTGGGAGCTGTAGTCCAAAATGGCCACGCTGGTTGGGGGCTGCTGGGAGCTGTAGTCCAAAATGGCCATGCTGGCCTAGGGGCTGCTGAGAGCTGTAGTCCAAAATGGCCGCACTGGTTGGGGGCTGCTGGGAGCTGTAGTCCAAAATGGCCGCGCTGGTTGGGGGCTGCTGGGAGCTGTAGGCTAAAATGGCCATGCTGGCCTGGGGGCTGCTGGGAGCTGTAGTCCAAAACATCAGAAGGGCATGTGGAGTGGCTGGATGAGGGCGGGGGGGGCACTCACATCCTGGTTTGACATGTCCCAGTAGGGCCTTTCCCCGAACGACATGACTTCCCACATGACGATCCCGTAGCTCCAGACGTCGCTGGCGGAGGTGAACTTGCGGAAGGCGATGGCTTCCGGGGCCGTCCACCGGATCGGGATCTTCCCGCCCTGAGGACAGAGATCGGGAGGATCGACCAACGGAAGAAGAGGGAGCGCGGCAGAGGCTTCTGATACCCCCACCCCCCCGCCGTCCTCAACTCGTCTCCCAGGATGCCTGGGTTCCTCGTGAGATACAGAGCTTAAATGGTGGACCTGGACCTGAGAAAGACCCAAGGTTCGAATCCCCGCTTGGCCCTGCAGCTCACTGCGCTGGACCCAAGCTGTTTCGAGTTCAAGGTGTTACTATTCTTATGCAAAGCCCTTAAGAAATTGGGACCAGTTTACCTATGAGCTGCCTGATCCCACATGCTCCCCTTTGACGGCTTAGATCTGGGGAACCGACACTGCTAAAGGTGCCACAATATACCTCACCAAGGTCTGTAAGAACTCAATCTTTGGAACTCCCTGCCTATTGACATTGGACAGGAGCCCTCACTGTTTTGTTTTTGACGCCTGCCGAAGGCATTCTTATTTAGACAGCCCTACCCAGAAGTTCAGAAAGTCTGTGTATACATCTGGTTTGCTCTGTTCTACTGCGGTTTTAACTTTCTGCATTTTTTTTATTACAAAATATGTTTCCATTTTTCCATTTTACAATATCTCAACAACAAAAATTAAATCTAAACAAATTTGACCTGCTTTTTCTTTGACTCCCCCCCTCCCCGCGGGCGGTTCCTTATTTTATATTGCAGTCTTACAGCGTAACCAATTCAAACCCATTCACCAATTTAACCTTTTTACTCCCTTTACGGTATTTCCCGCTGCTCGAGTTTACGTCAACTCTGCTAACGTTTAACTTTCTGCATGTTTTAAACGAAGGTCGTACATCTTTCAGCGAGAGTTTCATCTCTTTTTTGTAAACCGCTTTGAGGCTTCCTTCTGCAATCAAGCGGTATATGCATTTTATGAAACAAATAAAGAATAGAACAGAATAGAATATTGAGAGCGGAGAAAACACAAAACCAATTTTCCGTACCAGCGAACTGGTGTAGGTGGGGTCGGACGAATTCTCCTCGAGAAAGCGAGACAGCCCGAAATCGGAGACTTTGCAGACCAAGTTGCTGTTGACCAGGATGTTGCGGGCGGCTAAATCCCGGTGGACGTAGCTCATGTCAGAGAGGTAGCGCATGCCGGACGCGATGCCCCGCAGCATCCCCACCAGCTGGATGGGGGTGAACTGCCCGTCGTTCAGCTGCAGAAAAGCGAGACAGGGAAGGAGGCTTAGGAACGCTTATGTGCAGCCGTTCTCAGCCGCGAAGTCCCCGGATGCCCTCGGACTACGAATCCCATCATCCCTAGCGAGCGCGGCCAGTGGATGATGGGAGTTGTAGTCCCGGCATCTGGGGACCCCTTCCAGATTGAGAAAGGCCCCGTTAGGGGATTCAGCCAGCCCGGTGGAAACCTAACCCTTCGTGGACTCAAGGCCTTCCCCAACCTGGCTCTCTCCAGATGTTTCCGACGACCCACCCGCCCCAGCCAGCTGTGGTCCAAAACATCAAGCTGCGTATGAAGTAATATATATATATATTACGCTTTCCTTGTCTACATGTGTTCATGTATGCTTCTCATGACTGCGTGTCGATGCAGCCAAAAGAAGCGGGAAATAAATTCAATGAATTGTGAAATCGGGGTGCAAAAGCTTCTGGTTGAGATTGCAGTTAAGGCAAGGATAATAATAATAATAATAATAATAATAATTATTATTATTATTATTTATTTACATACATACATACATACATACATACATACATACATACCCTGCCCATCTGGCTGGGTTTCCCCAGCCACTCTGGGAGGCTCCCAACAGAGTATTAAAATGCAATATCTATTAAACATTAAAAGCTTCCCTAAACAGGGCTGCCTTCAGATGTCTTCTAAAAGTCAGATAGTTGTTTATTTCCTTGACATCTGGTGGGAGGGCGTTCCACAGGGCAGGCACCACTACCGAAGGCCGAGAAGGCCCTCTGCCTGGTTCCCTGTAACCTCACTTCTCGCAGGGAGGGAACCGCCAGAAGGCCCTCGGAGCTGGACCTCAGTGTCCGGGCTGAACGATGGGGGTGGAGATGCTCCTTCAGGTCTACTGGGCCTTTGAGGCCGTTTAGGGCTTTCAAGGTAAGCACCAACACTTTGAATTATGCTTGGAAACGTACTGGGAGCCACTGAAGGTCTTATATGGTCCCGGCGGCCGCTCCCAGTCCCCAGTCTAGCTGCCGCATTCTGGATTAGTTGTAGTTTCTGGGTCACCTTCAAAGGTAGCCCCACGGAGAGCGCATTGCAGTAATCCAAGCGAGAGATAACCGGAGCATGCACCACTCTGGCGATGGGCAAAAGTCCCCCGAGTTTTTCTGATTACAAATATCGGGGGGACTCCCCCCCTCCCAGGCCTGTACCCCCCAGCCCTCCCTTTGGCTCCTGCCTCCGCCCTTACCCGGAGGAAGGAGTCGAGGGCTCCGTTCTCCATGAACTCGGTGACGATCATGACGGGGACGCTGCTGGTGATGACCCCATCCAGGCGGATGATGTTGGGGTGCTCAAACTGGCCCATGATGCTGGCCTCGCTGAGGAACTCCCGGCGCTGCTTCTCGGTGTAGCCGCCTTTCAGGGTCTTGATGGCCACGTAGATTTCCTTCTTGCCGGGCACTTTCAGGAGGCCGCGGCACACCTCCCCAAACTCGCCTGCGCGAGGGAGGGCGGGGAAGAGAGACTCAGGGGAGGGAGCAGGGAGATCGGGACCCGCTTGGGCGGGGACCCCCTGCCGGGGTTTCTCTTTCAAGGGGAAGGGGGGAGCGAGGAATCCTGGCCCCGATGCAGGAGCCAGACCCAGGCAGGTTAAGGTCAAATCTATTATCGCCTGTGACTTAGAGTCATAGAAGGGTTGGGTTGGGATTCCCAAGGGTCATCCAGTCGAACCCCTTGTAACGTAAGGTGTCGGCCCTTACCTGCGCCAATGACCTCCTCAATTTTGACGTACGAGACGTCAATCTCTTTGGCAAACTCGCGCACAGCCTCGTTCGGGTCTTCGTAGGTGAAAGGGTCGATGTAGACCTTGGTGCCTGGAGAGGGTAGGAACCATAGACATAAAAATATCTCTTTTGTAGGACTGCCATATTTCCCGACATCCACAGAGTCCTAGTTACAGGTAGGAAGCCGTGTTGGTCTGCGGTAGCCGAAACAAAATAAAAAAATTCCTTCTAGTAGCATCTTAGAGACCAACTAAGTTTGTTCTTGGTATGAGCTTTCGTGTGCATGTATATGAAGAAGTGTGCATGCACACGAAAGCTCGTACGAATAACAAACTTAGTAGGTGCTACTGGAAGGATTTTTTTTTTATTTTGTTTCATCCACAGAGTTGTTGAGCATTTTTTTGGGGGGGAGGACAAACCCAAATAGTTGAGCTTTTTAAAAGAGATTTTTAGCTTTGGGAGTTGTTTCCTCTGCTTTTTCCGCCATACATCCCTGTCATTTCGCTAATTTGGCAAAATTCCCCCCGGACGCCATTTTTACATCCAAAAACCAGGGCACATCAGGAATTTTCTTGACGTACCCTTTTTTTCAGAGCTGGCAATGAACTAACCCAAACGTGCCACCCCTTGTGGGCCTTTCTGCCTTAGCTCCTCCCACCACCCAGGCTCCTCCCACCGACATCACCGCGGTGCCCGCCTCCGCTCACTCACCGTGTCCAATCAGGTACTGCCCAGGCTTGTCGGAGTATTCTTGCTCCCGTGACCTGGACGCCCCCTGGCGGCTGCCAAAGGGAGGAAACAAGATGGCGTCAAAGCCAACTCGATGGCTCCGCCCACTATCCCTCCCTTTAGCTCCTCCCCCACAACCGCGTTCCAAAGGGAGGCGCCAATCACACTTTGCATTTCCTTTGCGCTCTGCCCCTCAGCTCCCACCCTCCCTGCCCAGAACGGCCGTTTTGGACTACGTCTCCCATCAGCCCTCCCGCCGGCTCCTCCCACTGTCCATTTAGCCCCTCCCACAACCTCCGGCTAATCACATCCCCTCGGCCAGCTCTGGGACGCGGCACCTTACCGGAAGCAGACGATGGCCACAATGATCACTGCCAGGACCAGGAGAGCCCCCAATGCCGCTGTTCCCACGATGAGGGCCAGCTTCTCCGTGCTACTTCCCGACTCTACCGGGGATGGAAGAGAAGGGGGAGATTTATTAGAATTATGATGATGAATTATTATTTTGATGCATATTGACGTCATTTAAGTTCCTTATGATTTGACTGTATGGTTTTTATGTTTCTATACCATCGTTTCTTCTGTGAGATGCTCTCCCTGGGGAGACTCGCCCGGCACCTTCACCAAACCCTTTTACATTATTACATTATCTTTAGTCGCCAGGCGTAAATATTTCCTTAGAGCCAGGACTTTGGCTGAGTGAGACACATGGCCTTTTAAACTGCGCCTGGGGGGCGCGACTGGTTTGCTTCCTGTTACGTAAGGCATTCTGGAGTACTGTTCCCAATCCGCTGCAACGAGCCTGCAGCCATTTTGGGCAGAAACTCCCATCAGCCCCATGTCAGATATGCCACCCCCCCATGTGCTTGATTTATCCCAATGGGAAAGAAACATAGGATAATATTAAGAGAGCTTACTCACCCATTCCCTGGGTCTGGAAGGCCTTCTCGGGCCCAAACGTCCCGTACCCGGCCTCCGAGCGGGCGCGGACTTGAACCCCGTACATCGCCCCTCGCCGCAAGCCGCTCAGGGTCACCTGGTTATCCGACGTCTTCACAAACATGGTGCCCCCACCGCTCTGCATGGGGGGTGGGTAGGAAAGGGGTGGTGAAGGGGCGCCGGGAAACTGCTCCTCTTCCAACACACCCCCCCCCACTGCCGCCAAACTGCGCTTCCTGCAATTGCAGGGGGTTGGGCTGGATGGCCTTTGGAGGTCCCTTCCGACGTCTCCCTCCCCACCTTTTCTGCTCACCTTCTCATAATACTTGACTTCGTAGTCCAGGATGCTCCCGGTCGGAGGCTGGACAGGAGGCCAAGTCAAAGTGACCGTGCTGGAGCCGGCGGACGTTTGCTGGATCTCTGAGACGGGCTGGGGGACTGTAGGGAAGAAGAAGAGAAGAGTTTGGATCTGGTATCCCGCTTTATCACTACCCGATGCAGTCTCCAAGCGGCTAACATCTCCTTTCCCTTCCTTCCCCTGCCTGCAGACGGTCTTGCCAGAGTGGTGCATGCTCTGGTTATCTCCCGCTTGGACTACTGCAATGTGCTCTCTATGGGGCTGCCTTTGAAGGTGACCCGGAAACTGCAACTAATCCAGAATGCGGCAGCTAGACAGCAGACTGGCAGTCCATATAACACCAGTCCTGAAAGACCTACATTGGCTCCCAGGTACGTTTCCAAGCACAATTCAAAGTGTTGGTGCTGACCTTGAAAGCCCTAAACGGCCTCAAAGGCCCAGTATACCTGAAGGAGCGTCTCCACCCCCATCGTTCAGCCCGGACACTGAGGTCCAGCTCCGAGGGCCTTCTGGCGGTTCCCTCCCTGCAAGAAGTGAGGTTACAGGGAACCAGGCAGAGGGCCTTCTCAGTGGTGGCGCCTGCCCTGTGGAACGCCCTCCCATCAGATGTCAAGGAAATAAACAACTATCTGACTTTTAGAAGACATCTGAAGGCAGCCCTGTTTGGGGAAGTTTTTAATGTTTGACGTTTTATCGTGTTTTTAACATTCTGTTGGGAGCCAGCCAGTGTGGCTGGGTAGGAATAATAAAGCATTCCTGTGCGACTGACCGTCCTTGTTGGTGGTCACGTTGATGGACTCCGAGGCCGGCGGGTTGTGGCTCATCTCGGAGACGCCGTTGACGGCCTGGATCCGGAAGAGGTAGTTGATGTAGGGCTGCAGCCCCTCCACGGTGACCGAGCGCTCCCACAGGCCCCTGGATCGGGGGGCGTAAGCCAGGCGGGAGCAGGGCCGGCAAGGCTGCTTCTCGGGGCACTCGGAGCAGGTGACGTGGTAAGCCACGTCGTCGCGGCCTCCGTTCTCGAGGGGCTCGCTCCACTTCAGGACGGCCACCGAGCCGTTGATCTTGGCCTCGGGGCTGCGGGGCTTGGACGGGCCTTCTGCGGGGAGGGGAAGGAGGGAAAGAGGCAACGGTCAAGATGGGGGGTACCCCGACCTACCCCAGGACAGCCTTTCTCCAAACAAAGCCACCTTGAACCCTTTGCATTGCAGGCGGGTTGGGCTAGATGACCCCTGAGTGTCCCTTTCTGATGGTAAGAGCTGTTTGGCAGTGGAATGGACTCCCTTCCTGGGAGGTTTTCAAGCAGAGGTCAGATGTCCATCTGCCAGGGATGATCTAGTTGTGATTCCTGCATTGCAGGGGGTTAGACTGGATGACCCTTGGGGATCCCATCCAACTCTTCTATGAACCTGCTGCCCTCCAGCTGCTTTCGATTGCTTTATTTTTTTATTAAACTCGTCTGTCTCCCCCCCCCTTTTTTCTTTCCCCCCAAAAGTAACTTTCAACAAAGAAGCAAAATACATTAAAACCAATGTTAGGACCAGAAAGAAAGAGATTTATTTCAATAGCCCTTATATACCACTTGTTTGGTTTTCTTTTTTTTTCTTTTTTTAAAGCCCGAGAGACAGTAAAACGATAAATAATACGTAAAAGGAACTCCTAAAACCACTTGAAAGATTAAAAAACAGCAATAAACTAAAGACAAAACACATTCTACATTGCTGCTTTTCGCAGGCGCCAAAAAGTGTTCCACACTAAAATCATCAATTTCTTCCAGATGCAGAACAGGCAGTGTAAGCCGCACCTGCAGCAGTGCCAGTTCTGCAGATCGAAGCTGTCGAGTGCAAGTAGTATATGGCATATGGCGAGAAATCCTATTTTTAAAAGGCAGGATAAAAACACCCCACTCACGGATCACTAAAAGCCAAAAGTCCAGTTGGAAAAGGAACCTCTCTGCCTGGCGCCTAAAGATACGTAATGATGGTGCCAGGGCATCAAGCCTGGGAGAGCATCCCGAAAGCAGGGTGCCACCACCGAAAAGGCCCCGTCCTCGTGCCGCCACCCTCCAGACCACCCATGGAGGGAGCACGCAAAGATCACAGCATCCAGGTTGGTTCACGTAGGGGGAGCCAGTACGTGAGGTGCTGGGGATCCAGAGTCATCGAACGCTCCGTTGGTGAAATACTAGCCCCCCTGAACCGGAACTCGGCTCCCGCCGATCCACTCTCCCCCCGCCACCGCCTTTGACATCACTTACTAGCACACGGCTTTGTCACGGGGTCCTTCTCCGTCCGGTAGAATCCGTTGCGGCAGGGACATCCGCTCGATCCCGGGGCGTTCGATTGGCTGAAGGCCGGGCAGCTCTGGCAAAAGCCCTCGCCCTGAGAGGGCTTGAACATCCCCGCAGGGCAGGCTGTGGGGCGAGAGGGAGAGGCAGAGGACGTGAGAAGGATCCTTGCTGGTTGGATGGTGACTGCGATCTGGGATTCTTCCGCTGCGATCCCCGCGTTGCTGCAGGGGGTTGGGCTGGATGACCTCTGGGGAACCCTGTCAACCCAAGAATTCTATAACCTTAAGAGGGTGGTGGTGGGATCGCCTTCATTGGAAGCTTTTAAACAGAGGCCGGACGGCTGTCTGTCAGGGATTCCTTAGCTAAGATTCCCACATCGCAGGGGGTTGGGCTAGATGGCCCCTGGGGGACCCTCAACCTTATGATTCTATAACCATTGGAGGTTTGTAAAAGTAAGTGGCTGTCTATCAGGGATTCTTGCTTTGCCGCAGGGGGTTACAGGGGCCAGCAAACTTTTTTCAGCAGGGGGCCGGTCCACTGTCCCTCAGACCTTGTGGGGGGCCGGACTATATTTTGAAAAAAAAATATGAACAAATTCCTATGCCCCACAAATAACCCAGAGATGCATTTTAAATAAAAGCACACATTCTACTCATGTAAAAACACACTGATTCCCGGACCGTCCGTGGGCCAGATTGAGAAGGCGATTGGGCCGGATCTGGCTCCCGGGCCTTAGTTTGCCTACCCATGGATTAGATCAGGCATCCCCAAACTCGGCCCTCCAGATGTTTTGGGACTACAACTCCCATGATCCCTAGCTAACAGGACCAGTGGTCAATGGGATGATGGGAATTGTAGTCCCAAAACATCTGGCGGGCCAGGTTTGGGGGTGCCTGGGTTAGATGGCCCCATAAAGGTTTCTAGTGAGGACAGGTAAAAGGAAGCCCTTTTTCATACAGTGCACAGCTTAACTATGGAACTCCCTGATGCAGGAGACAGGAGTCGCCAGCGACTTGGACGACTTTCAAAGAGGACTGGGCGAATACGGGGAGGGCTATGGCTTCCTACCAGTCACGATGGCTCTGCTCTCTGCCTCCCCGGTCGGAGGCCATAACGCTTCTGAATTCCAGCTGCCGGGCATTACAGGGAGGGAGAATGGCTCTTGAACTCGGGTCCTGCTCAGGGATTCCCGACCCCCCACCCCGGGATCTGCTTGGCCGCTGTGGCAACTTATTGGATGCTGGACTAGATGGGCCAAAAGAGCCGCCCCGAGATGCCCCGTGGGAAACGACTGATGAACGAAACGGAATAAACAAGTAAGTTAAAAGCCACGGAGGCCTCTGCCCGGGAGGCGGCTGCAATTTGAGAAATGTGCGGATGACCCGGAACGGACATTAGCTAAACCCAGCAAAAGTGCAATTCCAAACTGCAGGGATGTTATCGACTCCTCACTAAACAATGAGCGGGGGGGGGGGGATAACCCTTGCTATCCCTGGAAGATGGGAGACTTTCGCCCTATTTCCCCCCCCCCCGCAGAAAAAAAAAAGAAATTTCACAATGAAGGCTAAACAATGGCTGAAACAGTTCTTGTCCGCTGCCCCCCAAGCCCGCCCCACTGCCAGAGGCCTTGTTTAGGATTCTCTCCCTCCACCCCCCTCCCCACACACACTCCAGCCGCCCGCCGGAGCTGGTTACCCTTGACCCCACAGATATTTGGCATTCCTGGGGGCTTCCAAGGCCCCCGTCCAGCCGCCCCGGAGTTCAAAGACCCGTCCTTTCTGACCGAGAGGAGAGAGAAAGACAGCGAGAGAGATAGAAAGCAACTGCAAGGCTGGGGGTAGGAGAGGGGGTCCCTCGTGGCGGTGGTGGGCTTCCTGGGAGAGCAAGGGGGCTGGCGAAGGGGGCCGGCCGGCCGAGATCTTTGGGCCCCTTTTTCCCAGACCCCTTTGCTCCATTCGAACCACGCCAGGGACCGCCAAGGAAAGGATCGGAAACGGAAATTTGGAAAGGATTTGGAATGTTTTCCTGTACCGTTCTGGTCGCCTCGCCTGAAAAAGGATGCGGAAAGAGTTGGGGAAGTTTCGGATGAGGGCCATCGAAATGACCGAGGGGCTGGGGCGACGCCAGTTTGTAGCGTTGGGGGGGCTTTTTAGTTCAGAGAAGAGGGGAGGGGAGTGGCAGGATGGCGGACATTTGCAAAATGGGGCATGGAAGTGGGTATAGAGAAAGTTTTTTTCTCCGACGCTCACAATGCTAGAAGTCCTGGGTATCCAAGGAAGCTGAATGTTGGGAGATTCAGGACTGGGACTCCCTGTGGAACTCCCTGCAACAGGATTCAGGAGTGGCCACCGACCTGGATGGCCTTAAAAGATTAGGCAAATTCATGGAGGAGGAGAGGGCTATCGATGGCTACTTGTCTATATAGCTATGCTCTGCAACTTCTACAGCCGGAGGCGGCAATGCTTCTGAATGCCAGTTGACGGAAACCACTGGAGGGGAGAGTGCTGCTCTTGTGTTCGAATCCTGCTTGTGGATTTTCCTCTGAGACATCCGTTTAGCCGTTGGGAAACCAGGATGCTGGGCTAGAATGGCCCCCTTTTGTCCTGATCCAGCAGGCCTCTCCTTCTGTTCTGGGAATTGTAGCTCTACAAGTGGGGAAACTACAGTTCGCAGGATGCTTTCGGGAGAAGTCTTGTGCTTTCAAAGCACCGTGCACAGGGGAACCTTAGGATGTCAAAGGACAGAGTGTGGGGGAAGCTGTGATGATGATGATGATGAGGATGATTTTTTTATGTATACCCCGCCCACCTGGCTACGTCGCCAGACCAAAAACTCCAAGAGGAGGGAATCTGTCTGAGTCCCTGAAAGTTAGCACAGCGATCGCGGCCAACAGACACAAATCCCTCTCTGACTGAGACGTGGCTCGCTCCCTGCCAACTGTTTACGTTTCCTGGTGCCTGATCCACCGAAGCGAGGAATGCCGGAATGCCGACTCCCTTGCTCGCAAGAAGGCACAGGGCTTGGAGGCCCCTTTTGGCACCCTGCCTGCAGATCTGGTCTCTTCTTCTTCTTCTTCAAAAAGGATATCGTAGCTTAAGAACACAAGGACAGCCCTGCTGGGAAGCCCGCAAGCAAAGATGTGAGCACAGGATCCGCTCTCCCCACCTGCGGCTTCCAGCAACTGGGGATTCAGAACCAGAGAAGAACCATCCTGGCTAGTAGCCATAGCCCACGCGTCCTCCATGCATTTGCCCAATCCTCTTTTCAAGCCATCCAAGCTGGTAGCCATCACTGTTTCCTGTGGCAGGGAGTTCCACAGTTTAACTCCGATCTGCACTATGAAGAATCTTCTTTTATCTGTCCTGAATCTCCCAGCATTCAGCTTCCGCAAGTTCTGGCGTCGTGAGAGAGGAAGAAAAACTTTATTCTACCCACTTTCTCTATGTTCTCTCGTAAAATTCCATCAGGCCACCTCTTCCTTGCCTTTTTCCTCCAAACTAAAAATCACCAAACACTCTAATGAGTTGCTCCATATCCTCTTGACCATATGGGCTGCGCTTTCCTGAATTTCCCCCCCCAACTCTACAATATCCTTTTTGACGTGAGCCGGCCAGAACGGCACGCAAACGTTCCAGATTTGTACCTCACCTCCAAAGAGGTTGAGGCTGCGTACTTCGTTCTCCGCCTGCTCCCCACTTTATCCTCACAACAACCCCGTGAGGTAGGTTAAGCCAAAAGGCCGTGACGGACGCCTCAAGACCCCCTCTTTCACAGCTGAGCAAGGGTTCGAACCCCACAGGCCAGTCGCTGCCTGCTGGCCTACCCTACAGGGTTGTTGTTGTGAGGGCGGAAACACTACCCGAGAGCTTCTTGGATGAAAGGCAGGAGCGAAATGCAGCGAGGGGAGATTTAGAAAATGATGTTTATAGCGTGGCGCTGGTAACGCCAAGGTTGCAGGTTCAATCCCCGTTTGGGACAGCTGCATATTCCGGGTTGGGATAGATGACCCTCCGGGGTCCCTTCCAACTCTACGATGCTATGACTCATGGCCTGGAGAGAGAAGAGTATTCTCCCTTGGTCTCACAACAGTCTTTTTCATCCACTGAAGTCAACAGTCAGTAGATTTAGGTCAGACCCCTCCCCCCCAAAAAAACCCCTAAAGGGGTGAAGGAAGTCCTTGGTTATAGAATCAATAATTAACTTCACAAAGTTGTCTGCCAGAAGATCCCATGACAGCAAGTCCCGGGTGGGAGGGCAGGGCAGGGCAAAAATAAAATAAATGAAATCATCTTTGAACAGCGTCAGCACCGAGAGCTCAGAGTCTCGGCTTATGACTTCCCCTTTGCACCTTTCTAGCTACCTATTTATTTGCCTCCTTTATTTATTTATCTATTGCATCTCTGTGTGTTTTTGTTGTGAGCTGCCCCGAAATCTACAGACGATAGGGCAGTATAGAGATTTAATAAACAACATATTCCCTCCTGGGGGGAAAAATCTGCTCTTTAGTGCTCAATCGGAGCAAACAGGAATCTGGGTTTCCCCCAGATTGCCATTTGTTCTGATATATCATGAAGAGCGAGTTTTCCCTTGGAAAGGAGCGGGGGTCAGGGGGGAAACTGTCAGGATTGTGCTTTCTAGGCACAGCACATGCACAAGAAGAAGAAGAAGAAGAAGAGTTTGGATTTGATATCCCGCTTTTCACTACCCAAAGGAGTCTCAAAGCGGCTCAACATTCTCCTTTCCCTTCCTCCCCCACAACAAACACTCTGTGAGGTGAGTGGGGCTGAGAGACTTCAGAGAAGTGTGACTAGCCCAAGGTCACCCAGCAGCTGCATGTGGAGGAGCGGGGAAGCGAACCCGGTTCACCAGATTACAAGTCTACTGCTCTTAACCACTACACCACACCACCTGTAGATAGATAGATAGATAGATAGATAGATAGATAGACAGATAAAGGTAAAGGTAAAGGGACCCCTGACCATTAGGTCCAGTCGCAGACGACTCTGGGGTTGCGCGCTCATCTCGCTTTACTGGCCGAGGGAGCCGGCGTACAGCTTCCGGGTCATGTGGCCAGCATGACTAAGCCACTTCTGGCAAACCAGAGCAGCGCATGGAAACGCCGTTTACCTTCCCACCGGAGCAGTACCTATTTATCTACTTGCACTTTGACGTGCTTTCGAACTGCTAGGTTGGCAGGAGCAGGGACCGAGCAACGGGAGCTCACCCCGTCGCGGGGATTCGAACCGCCGACCTTCTGATCGGCAAGCCCTAGGCTCTGTGGTTTAACCCACGGTGCCATCCGCGCCCCAGATAATAGATAGATATACGTATATAACTGAGATCAATGATTGCAGTCACCTGTGTATGCACAATCTGTGTAAATTTCGCAATTTTTTATGTGCTGTAAGCTGCCCAGAGTGGCTGGGGAAACCCAGCCAGATAGGTGGGGTATAAAACAACAACAACTATTATTATTATTAACAACAACAAAATACAGTCCTGCCTCGGCTTACGTTCCCCTCGGGTGACGTAAACTTCGGGTTGCGAAGCGGCAAACCCAGAAGCATTGGGTTTCGCCACTCGCACATGCGCAGAATTGGCACTTCTGGTTGCGGAAACCTCGGGGTGCGGCCGGAGCTCCGGAACGGATCCCGTCCGCAACCGGAGGCACCCCTGTAATAATAATGACGATGCTCCTCTGCGGGGGACCCTCACCTCGGCACTTGGTGTTCTCCTCGGACGGCTCGTGCCCGGCCGCGCAGGTGCAGTCGGTGACCGTCTGCTCGGCCCACTCTCCGTCCTCGCGGCAGTACATGCTGAGCGGCCGGGCGCTGACCTTGACGGCGTTGGGCACGCACCGGCCGGCCACGGGCATGACCAGCTCACGGGGGACCGTCTCCTGGAAGAGGGTGAAGTTGACGGTGACGGCGGGGCACTTCTTGTAGAAGAGGCGGACCGAGAGCAAGGCCATGCAAGCTCCCTGGTCCTGGAAGGCCAGGTAGAAGCCGGCCTTGGAGAGCGGCCCGATCTTGAGGGTCTTGACGTTGACCTTCCCGGAGGCCTCCATGCCCGCTCGCTTGCGCGTCAGGTGCTCGGCCGCCACCGTGTCCACCTTGACGTACGGGTTCTCCATCCAGGGCGGGAAGGACTCGGTGGCCAGGTCGCGGTCGGCCTCGTAGAAGAAGACGTTGAAGGTCTCCTTGCACGAGCGCGTGACCTGCGGGATGGAGAAGCACTCCACCACCGTGAAGCGGAGCTCGGCGTAGACGTGCGTGGCCCCCGAGCGAGGGACGAAGGTGGTGCGCAGCCAGTTGTTCTGGTTCGGAGAGCGGACGCCGCACACCTCGAAGGTGCGGACGCTGTTCTGCTCCTCGTCCAGACCGCTCAGCTCCTCCCACTGCCCCAAAGAGAGAGAAAGAGAGAGAGAGGACATTTTGAAAGTTTGTTGGTTGTCCAGAGGAACCCAAGCCGGTGGCCTTCTCAATGTTTTGGGCCATGGCTCCCATTAGCCCCTGTCGGCACAGCCATTTGGGAAAACACTTCCCATCAGCCCCTGTAAGCACGGCCATTTTGGAAAACAGTTCCCATCAGCCCCTGTCAGCACGGCCATTTTGGAAAACAGTTCCCATCAGCCCCTGTCAGCACGGCCATTTTGGAAAGCAATTCCCATCAGCCCCTGCCAGCACGGCCATTGGGGCCACACTTCCCATCAGCCCCTGTCAGCACGGCCATTTTGGAAAACAGTTCCCATCAGCCCGGCCCTTTTGCAAAACAGTTCCCATCAGCCCCTGTCAGCACGGCCATTGGGGCCACACTTCCCATCAGCCCCTGTCAGCACGGCCATTTTGGAAACCAGTTCCCATCAGCCCCTGTCAGCACAGCCATTGGGGCCACACTTCCCATCAGCCCCTGTCAGCACGGCCATTTTGGAAACCAGTTCCCATCAGCCCCTGTCAGCACAGCCATTGGGGCCACACTTCCCATCAGCCCCTGTCAGCACGGCCATTTTGGAAAACAGTTCCCATCAGCCCCTGTCAGCACAGCCATTTTGGGCAAACAGTTCCCATCAGCCCCTGTCAGCACAGCTGTACGATGCAAAGGCCAGGGAGTTGTAGTCCAAACCTACTGGAGGGCACCATGTTGGGGAAGCTCTCCTCAGGGTGCCAACCAACTCCCTTTTTCTTTTCGTTTCCTGAGCCGCTCAGAGTTAACTCCCAGACCAATCTAAGTCTGGAGCGTTATTTCTTTTGTTCTGAGATTTGAGCTGCTGTTTTTAATAACCTGGCTTCGTCTTTAAACTGTGTTTGTAGCCGTTCAGTGATCTGAAAGCCTAACAAACACACACTGCAATAAACGGCCACCGGTTCGGATGGCTTTATGAGAGGATTTTATGTTCAGCTTCCTTGGCCGACAAGTCCTGTTGGTGGGCTTCCTAAAACGGGCACCTCTTTGGCCAGTGTGAGAACAGGGTGCTGGACTACATGGGTCCCACCCTGCCCTGATCCAGATGAAGGGATCTTTTTTTAAAAAAGAAAAAACAACAACCCAAAACAAACATTATTAACAGCATGGCAGGGGGTTGGTCTAGATGACCCATGGCCCCCTTCCAACCCTACAGCTCCGCTGTTCTATTATTTCCTCGCTTTCCACAAACATACAGATCTCGAGGCGACACACCCGATGCAAATAAAAAGAATCACACGCAACAGTTTGCAGAGTTTTTAAGAACGGCACAAAACAGGACACCCGCGGGAGAGAAGCATTCATTCAGCTGCAAAAGCTTGTTGGAATAATAATTTAAAAAAAAAAAAAAAAACGTCTCCAATTGTTTCCAGAAGGAGCAGATAGCAGGCGCCGGCAAGATCCCGGCAGGAATGCTGATCCACCCAGCGAGAGCCACGCCGAAAGCCCTGCTCCGAGTCACGGAGGGGATTTTGAGACCTGGCAGGGCTGCAGCAGTCTCTCGATACCGGAGGGAAACACACTCTGTATACACCCAGAGGCACTCCTGTTTTCCAATTCCAGCCCCGAACCCACTGCCTCACACCCCGAACGACGAGGACTAACAGCCTCTGGGTTTCTCAGCCTGCTTCCCACCCCCTTTTACAAAAGCTGGGAAGTTTCATGTTTAAAATATTAAAAAAACAACCTCTGGCTCAGGGTTTCCTTCATGGCAGCGGGTTGGACTACATGACCCCCTGGGGTCCCACTCTACAGTTCTGTCAATCTACTATTTCTTTCCACCCTTGGCCCAGACTCTCCGATTTGACGGGAGACATGAGGCAAGGTGGACCCAAGGGAGGTCAGGGACCCTCACATTTTATTTATTGAATTTTATTGATTGACTTTTATTGATTGAATTTTCAAGCGACTCTTTCTCCCTTCCCGCTGCCTCACCTGCCCATCCGCAGGGTACGTCATCCATCGAAGGTCAACCGTCTCCAGCTTGGTGTTCATAAGACTCTCTGAAAGAAAGAGAGAGAGAGAGAGAGAGAGGAAAGCTGAGAATTCTGACATTCACATTTATTCATTTTTTTGCCAGGATTCGACTTGCACAGACGTTTATGACAGAGAGAACCAGAAGGGGTTAATGATCTACGCAGGAATGCAGAACTGCAGTCCCGGGGGGGCCGAATGCCATTCCCCACCTGGCCCTTGGGTGCCTCCCCTAGTAGCCCACGCCCTTTACTGGCCCTGCTTTGCATAGCGCTCGGGTTTATTTGCCACCAAATTGTTTGCAAGCTTTCAACCGCCACATAACTCTTTGTCGGCTCTTGATGAGGAGTTCTGTGTAACCGGGAAGCTCGCACACTTCCTACAAAGGCGCTGTCCTAATGCGGATTTAGGGATTTTTTTACACACACACACACACACCCCTCACCTTTACGGGTCAACAGGCTTTTAGGGTCAAAATGCTATCTTAGTAAGAAACGAGCCATCTAATGCCTTAAATCTCAACCTTCGGGAAAGTTTGCGTTTCTCGTTAAAAGGGCAATCGCGGGGACAAAAACGTTGCGTTACAAATACAAATCAGTCACCGATCTCGTTGCCCAAGGTGCAAATTATTATGCTCATTAATGACGAGGGTGATGGTTTCATTATCCGCACCCCTGCCCATCTGAGTCACTCTGGACGGCTTCCAACGTATATAAAGACATATTCGCTTTTGGCAAACGCTGGAGTCGCCCATCTTCATGGGGGGGGGTGCGTCTTGGTCACCCAAGAATTGTGTGATTTTCAGGGCCCACCCCAATTCCCATGACTGTAATTTGTTTTAACGGTTTCCAGTTCTGAGTTTTAACCTGCCGTATCCCTCCCGGGGACCTGCTGGGGAAGGGGCAGGCAACAGACATAATATTATTAACCAATAATAATAATAATAATAATACAAATTAATAATAATCGCTGTTGGCGGCTTTCTGTGGTTTATTTAGCAACGCATCCGCGCAGATGGCAAATTGCATCCAAAATATGATTTCATCCGGCGATGGTTTTGATTATGCGAGTTCTGGATCCGCCGTTTAAGCTCTTATCTATAAAGCTAAATATCCCTTTTAACGTTTCTCTCTATATCTTTTCGTTTCCTTGCCCTACACCTCCCCGGCCTGCGAGTTTGTCTCCCTCTCGCTGGAATACGTACGCCGTTCGGCATGTTTTACGTTTAATGAAACCAACGTTTTTAAAAGAGTCTCTTGGATCAGGTCGAGAGCCAAGATATCTCCAACATTATCGATTCAGACACCGGCTTGCTGGAGGAGATGCAAGTCAGGAACATAGCTGTCAATTTTTCCCTTTTTGTTAAGGGAAATTTCCCTTATTCCGAATAGGATTCCTCGCAAGAAAAGGGAAAAGTTGACAGCTATGGTCAGGAAGGTTTTTTTTTTCTTTTTTTGGTGTGTGTGTGTGTTGTGTTTTCGTTATTCTTGGTATCTTTTAAGACCACAATGTTAAAAGCAAAATAAAATAAAAAATTATTTCCAGTAGCACCTTAGAAACCAACTAAGTTTGTTCTTGGTATGAGCTTTTGTGTGCATGCACACTTCTTGGGGAGCCGGGCCGTGGGGAATTTTTTTGGGGTGTGTGTGTGTGGAATCTGTGATTCCAGGACGCCTGGGTCCCCTGAAGGAGGAGCAGATCAGAGCTTCCTTCCCGTCTCCTCCTCACGAGGAAGCCACAAGACGTTACCTTAAAAGAGTTCAAAAGCAAGGCATTGCAAAGGAAGGCGGGAGTGCAGAATTAATGCAGCAAAATAAATGACAGCAGCGAAGCATCATTCTTTCCTAGGATCGTGGAGCTGGAGGGGACCCCAAGGGTCATCCAGTCCAACCCCCCGCAATGCAGGGATCTCAACACACGGTCTCCCATCTAATTTTAAACCAGGCCAGAACCTGCTTAGCTTTGCAAATGCGCCGGCAGGTCCATCGCCCCAGCACGTAACCGTTTCAAAAACGAAACCTTGTTGAAGGAGGTCAGAGGTTGAATGGGCATTTAAAACAGCCCGCATTAAGAAGAGAACAAAATGATACCTTCTCACTGAGCGACAGCCGCGGATGTTGGGTGCAATTCATTTTTAAAGCGTGCAAATTCCCTAGAGAATTTGCTTCATATATATATATATGGGTTCAGAAATCCGGGCCGAAATCCACACACCCACAAAAACCCCTGCTCTGTTTTTTTTCACACAGACCAAAAACCGCCGAGCCAATTCCCGGAGCACGTTCCCTCCACATTTGCACAATTGCACGAGGTTCTGGGAACGGCGCTGCCTCCCAAAGGGTCAAAGGTGGTCACTCGGTGGCGGAATATTTATAAAAAGCCGGACTCGCGTCATTTCCCCAAACAGCCCCTGCGGCTGCTGCCGCCGCCCAGGGCTAGGAAGACAACTCCCACCCTTTCACTGACACACGTGCCCCCCCCCAACACATCATCCGCATCTGACGCCTCCCCGTCCCCCTTTATCCGCTTCCCGGGTTTTTTATTTTTAAAAAGCCCTTCTCCGACGCACCGTTAAAACTGCGGAACCCCCTCCCGCAGGAAGAACCGGGTGGCTTCAGAAGAGGGTCTTCCCTTTTCCCAAAGGGGGATGCAACTTGGTTGCACGAGAGTCGCCCGCTTCCGCTTCAATCGTGCAAAGTGAAGCACGCGGTCAAGACTGCGGAACTCCTTCCCACTTGAGGCAGCGACGGCCACCAACTTTAAAAAGAGGATCACGGCAAATTCATTAAGGAGAGGACTATCGACCGCTACTAGCCAGGACGGCTATACTCTGCCCTGCACAACTGGTTCGCCGGAAACCGCAGGAGGGGAGGGCGGCTCTTGGGTTCGAATCCTGCTCGTGGGTTTCCCAGTCTAGGGCACCTGGTCGGCCACTTTGAGGGCAGGATGCTGCTCTAGGTGGTCCAGGGACCTGATCCGGTTAAAGCTTCTCATCTTCTTAGCAAACCCGCCCCACCCCCAGCTCCCCTCAATGCAAACCAGGGTGTCTGTGTACGTCCCCCATTTCACACAAAAAAATTCTTGGTGCGTGGTGGCAGAGGGATGGATACCTGAAGCGGGCTCTCTGCCTCTGCCAAGGTCGCCCGAGAAAACAAAAGGGCCCTTTGTTTGAGGAAGCCCACCCTTCCGTCCCCAAGTTGGAAGGGGAGGGAGGAGGGTCTCCAACGCGCGGCTTGAGCAAAGGACCATGGGAGTCAAGATGGGAAAGGATTACGCGAATGCAAGAGCAGCTTGCTGGATCAGGCCAGGGACCCATCTGGCTGCCTCCGGCTGTGGAAGCAGAGCGCTCCCATCCTGGCTAGGAGCCACCGATAGCCCTCTCCTCTGTGAATTCGTCTAAAGCTCATCTAGGCTGGTGGCCACCCTGCAGCAGGTAGTTCCACAGTTTAACTATGCGCTTCCTCTTATCCGCCCTGAATCTTCCACCAATGCTCAGCTTCGTTGGCTATCCCTAAGTTTTGAGTGTTACTTCCATCTCTACCTGGGCCTCTGTTTGGGACACCCGGGTGCTGGTTTCATGGGGGGCCCTTGAGACACACTGGCTGGCCTCCTGTCCAAAGGTCCTGGGTTCAAGTACCGGGTTGTTGTTGTTGTTGTTTTGCCACTGGCCATTCCTCTTCCGCGTTCCCAGTTCTCCCAAACAGGGGGAAAGAAAGGGGAAACGAAGAGGAGGCCTTCCTCGCAGGGGGGTTGTCGAGAGGGCCAAAATGCCACAAAGCCAACAAATCACATTTTTAAAATTAATTAAATTAGCAATTGCTTAAGTAGCTTGTGTTCTGCTGAGCCAACAGATACAAGCCGCAAGACAGGAGACTGGAATAATTTTCTGAAGGGCACGTTCTACCGTATGTGTTGGACGCGCAAGGTGACAAAAGCAGTCTGGGAAATGATATATAATGAGGTGGGGAAAATGTTTAAAATAACATTTGTGAAAAAAACAGAGGCTTTTTTTTGTTGTTAGGTATTTTAGGCGCAGAGATTCCGAGAGAGTAGAAAAGACTATTTATGGATGTGGCGACAGCAGCAAGAATACTACTGGCCCAGAGATGGAAAGAAGATAAGGTTCCAACCACAAAGAGGAACGGCTAGTGGAGACGATGGACGATGCCAAAACGGTAAAATTGACCGGGAGAATCAAGAGACCAGGATAAGAAGAAGTTTACGAAAGAACGGGAAAAATTTATAGGCTTTTTAAGAGAACGTTGTAAACAGTGAAAAAAAAGAAAACTTTGGCAGGATTGGAGTAATACTTGTAAAAGACAAAATATATTGGAAAAGTTAGAACAAACTGGGGCGGAGAGGATAAGTTGAGCAAAAAGGGATGGACAATGGAAGGGCGGGGGGAAGTCAAGGGATTTTGAGAATCCTAAATGGAAAGGGGATTGGTATGTTCAAACTGAAATTTGTTATGTAAAATTTAATTAAAAATACTTAATAATAATAATTTTCTGATGGTTAAGAGCCGTTGGACGGTGGAACGTTGGACGGTGGAACGGTCTCCCTCCTTGGAGGTTTCTAAGCAGAGGTTGGGTGGCCATCTGTCGTGGAAGCTTTAGCTGAGATTTCTGCGTCGCAGGGGGGTTGGACTGGATGACCTTTGGGGGTCCCCCTTCCGACTCTACGATTCTATGATCTAACTAGTGGTTTTGTTTGTTCCCTCTCTGGGAGCCATTCTGTCTCCACCAGAAGCCCTCAGGTCCTGCCATTACACACAGACACCCCCCCCCAACATAAATCTCCATTTCCTTCCTCGCCCTCCCCTCCGGCTTAGCCAGACGCCAAATAGCTGGCTTCCTCGCCACCTGCCGAAAACTCTCCAGCCTGGTCCTCCCCCCCACTCCTGGAGGGCTCAGAGCTTGAGAAGAGGCGAACAACAACACCCCCCCCCAAAAAAAAACCAAAAAAACCCTCCCCTGCTCCTCTCGCCCTCCCCCAGTTCGACAGACCAGGACTAGATACAGAGGAAATTGGAAACAAAAGGAAGATTTTTCTCCTTCCTTCCTGCACACCACTCCACAATCACTGACTTTCTCCCCCATCGAGATAAGCAAATGGAGGTGGGAGGGGTGCCAGCAGGGAACTCTGGGTAATTACAGGGCGCCTCCGAGTTGCGATGCCCCAGGGGCCAAGGCGAGTGGGATGGGGGCCAAGTGGAAAATCATTACGAGGTGGCTGGAGGGAGGAGGCAAGGGATGGGTGCCTGTGCGTTTGTGTGTCTGGGGGTATTTCCACATACCAGGAAGAGCCGCCCAGGCACCCTACATATTTGGTGCATCACGGTGGCGGGACACCTGTTTGGCACGCAGAAGGCCAGCCTCCTCCGCCGTTGAGGACTAGGAACCTGCTTCGTTTTATGGGTCTGGCCTCAGCTCAGTGGCAGAGCGTCTGCCTTGAGTGCAGAAGGTCTGAGTTGGGGCCCCCAATCAATGGCGGCGTCTGCAGGTTGGGCGGGGAGGGTCTCCCCTGCCTGGGGGGGGGAACCCGCTGCTGCCAGTCAGAGCAGACATTACTGGGCTAGGTAGGGCACAGCGGGTCTGGATCAGTAAAGTCTGCTTCCGACGGGAAATAAAGACCGCTTGGTAGATCTGTAAGATGAAGGCCGCGTCTGTGCTTTAATTGAGATTTCAGCATTGCAGGGGGTTGGGATGGATGACCTTTGGGGTACCCTTCCGACCCTACACAACTCTACGGCAAAGGATAAATACTGCTAGCAACGGGGCCTAACAGCAGGTTGATAATGGGAAGCTTTCGTAAATTTCCCCGCACAACAGACTTTGCACGGCACACACGGCCCCACCCCGCAGCAGGACCACCCCCCCAATACTGAGCCGCTTCGTTGCAGCCCCCCCCGCCCCCCTCCAAACGCACCCACCCACGCCAAGGCCTCCCACCCGCCCCACCCACCGGCCCACACTCATTCCTGTCTAAATCCGTCCCAGATGTGTGAAGATCTGACTGCACAAAAAGGTCCCCCCCCCCAACGAGGATTCAGAAAGGAACATGGGGAGGGGGGCGACGCACACATGCCAGGACTCCTGGGTCCCCCGGAAAGCAAATGGGGCCCAGCTTTTCTATAAGGGGCTGGGATGGTGATGGCAGGTTGCAGCAGGTTGAACGGCTGCTGTGCGGACAGCCGGATCTTTTAATACTTAATATTTCATTATTTACGTGCTTTTCTCTCTCCGAGCAGCTCAAGGGGGAAAGTACGTGCTTCTCTCCTCGCTCCTCATCTAGGCCCAACAACAACGGCCCTGCGAGGTAGGTTATAGGCTGAGAGGAGCCCTTAAGGCCAGCTTTGCATCCCCCGGCAGGGATTCGAACCCTGCTCTCCCCAAGGTCCTAGTCCTCGTTTAATCCCTGCAACAGCAGCCCTGCGAGGCAGGTCACAGGCGGAGAGGAGGCCCCCACGGTCACCCCCAGCAGGATTCAGGGCCGCCGAGTGGCGAATTCGAATCCAGGCCCGAGCCCTCCGACACTCTTAACCATTGCACCAAACTGCCTTTCGCACAGCCGTCCTCCTTCCCCCAAAACAAAAGTGCCAACTTTATTATTATTTTTAATCAGAAGGCGAGAGGGCCGGCCGTTGCTCAGTGGGTAAGAGCACCTGCTTGGAATGTAGAAGGGTCCCAGGTGCAAATCCCTCCAGCGCCAGGCTGCCTGGATCCCAGGAGCGCTGCTGCCTGCCAGTGTAGGCTAGCTGTCTGTGGCTTTCCACCTGCTGTTGCAAGTCCCAACTCCCACCAGTTCTGGCCAGCAAGACCAGTGGACAAGGATGCTAGGAGCTGTAGACCGGAGATGACAGGCGCAGAGACCTCGATGGACCGCTGGCCTGACTCGGGAGTACTGCAGCCTAGTGTAAGGAGAGCCCGCAGGATCAGGTCCAAGAAGGTCCATGTAAGTCCGGCCTCCTGCTCTCACAGTGGCCAAATACCCCTTAGATGAACCTAGGAATCTAGATAGACTGCCTCTGGAGCTGGAGGTTCCATTAGGACATCAGAAGAGCCTGGCTGCAGGATCAGGCCAATGGCCCATCTGCACCAGCATCCTGTTCTCACAGGGGCTGCCAACCATTATGGCAGGATCCAAGCACAAGAGCAGAACTGTCCCCTCTTGCCGTCCCCACCAACTGACATGCAGAAGCACCACTGCCTCTGACTGGTGGGCAATATCCTTTGTGAACTTCTCCGATCCTCCGCCAAAGCCATCCAAGCCGGCGGCCACCACAGCCTCCAGTGGCAGGGAGTTCCACAGCCTTAACTACGCACTGCACGAAAGAGGAAGGGCAGACCACAGCCATTGCGGCTAGCAGCTTTCGACAGGCCGCGTGCATTTTTTTCCTCGCTTGCCTTTTCCTTAAACTAAAAAAAAAAAGCCACGGGGCAGGGGGATTCGAACCCCCAGCCCGGCGCGCTAACCACTAGGCCTTCCAGCACGCAGCCGGCTCCTCCAGAGTCGCAAGCAGGGTGGGAGAAAGAGGGAGAGAGAGAGAAGCCAAAGCCACTCCCTTGCCCTGCGTGCGTGGAGACTTTTTATTAATTAAATCCAGGGCATGGCTCCCAGCGCACTCGTTAATGTGCTCCTTGCATTGTTTAATTACAGCCGCGTCCTGCCCCCGTGGGCAGAGAGGGGGGGCCCAGGTGTCTGCGCGCCCCATAAACGCTCCTTTTAATAGCCCCCCACGGAAGGAGAAAAAGAGCAGGAACCGTGTTGTGCCATTCCTTCCCCAGGCCTGGGCAGGACTGCAAGAGGCAGGGTGTGTGCCGGAGCAACAATCCCCTTCTCCCACATCACAATCGAACCCGCAACCAAAGCTTCGCTTGGCTCAGCCTCCATGCCAAGGCCAGGCCGTAGCGACCGTCTGCCCCCACCCCCAAAAAAGAACCCCATTATCTCACCGCCCCCATTTCACAAGATGCAGGGCAGGGCGCCCTCTCTCTGCTTGCCTTAGAATCGTAGCCCTGCAGGATGAGGCCCAGCGAAGCCGGCATCCTGTCCCCGCGGCGGTGCCCACGAAGCAGGATTCGAACGCAAGAGCCACTCTTCTCCCTTCCTGCGGTTCACGGAAACTGGGATTCGGCGCCATCGCCGCCTCCGACTGCGGAGGGCAGAGCGCAGCCAGCCACCCATTTTTCCAATCCTCTTTTAAAACCGTCCAGTTCGGTGGCCGCCGCTTCCTTCCTGTGGCAAGGAGTTCCGTAGTTTAACTGCGCGCCGCATAGCTGCATTTGGGGAGTGAGCAGGAGAGAGGGAAGGGCTCGTGGGCTCTCCAGAGGCAGCGGTTGCTGTGCTGGATGCGGCCCTTTTGTTCGCACGCCGCAAGATCTTGCGTAACGTGAATTCTCCAGTCAAGTTTGGCTTGGTAAGTTACGGTTCCTGGAGGATAGGAAAAGGGACTATGTTCCCCACCCAAGTCCCAGTTCTGCGCTGCATGAAGGACTTTTTTCATTTATCTGTTCTGAATCTTGCAACACTCAGCTTTCCGGTCTTACGAGAGAGGGCGGAAGATTTTCTTCATTCCGCTTTCTCCAGGTGGCGCGTCATTTTAGGAACTCATCTCGGGTCGCCTCTTCTTGCTTTTTCTCCAGATTCAAAAGTCCCCAGTGCTGCAAACTTTCTGGAGTTTGCTCGCTCCATCCCCTCGCTCTGGTTCTGAACCATTTTTTGCAACTCTTCCACACCCGTTTCGAGGCAAGGCGGCCGGAACCCTAGCGTTCCAAAATGCAGTTTTGTGCAACGGCGCTATGATAACTGGCAGTGTCGTTTTTCGATTCCTAACCAGCGTGCGTCCTGCGAAGCCCAAACAGCAAGTGCTTTCATCCGTCGGGGGTTCTGCAGCTGCGATTCCTGCATTGCATGTGGTCAGGCTAGATGACAGGATGATGGCCGCGGCATTAAAAAATTAGACAAATTTGTGGACGAGAGGGCTGTCGAAGCCCAAGCCACTATGGCAGGCATCCCCAAACTCAGCCCTCCAGCTGTTTTGGGACTACAATTCCCATCATCCCTGACCACTGGTCCTGTTAGCTAGGGATGATGGGAGTTGTAGTCCCAAAACATCTGGAGGGCCAAGTTTGGGGATGCCTGCTCTATGGCTATGCTTCCCCTCCACAGTCAGAGGCAGCGACGATTCCGGATCCCAGTTGCTGGAAACCTCAGGAGGAGAGAGTGCAGGTCTTGTGTTCGAATCCTCCTTGCGGGTTTCCCCCTGGGGCATATGTTCATACACTGTGGGAACAAGATGCTGGCTCTTCTTATGATGGAACCTCCAGGTTCAGAGGCAGTCTACCCAGATTCCCAGGTTTTTCAGCAGAACGTGAACACACACCCCGGTCTTGGATGCTTTAGTTGAGATTCCTGCATTGCAGGGGGTTGGACTAGATGATTCCTGGGGGTCCCCCTCCCAACTCTATGACTGGATGGGCCCCCTTCTAATGCTCCCCACTTCCAAGGCCACCCCACTATTTCGTATTGCGCTTCAGCGCCAACATCAGAGCCCAGTTTCGGCACCTGCCCCCCCCCGCAAAATACTGTATTTTTCCATGTATAAGACTACATCCCCCCCCCCAATTTTTAAAAGTTTAAAATTGGGGGTCGTCTTACACACGGAATGTTGCAATTATTTATTTCTTAATTTTGGGGCTCAAAAAATAGGCCTCGTCTTTGGTAGCCGGGTAAGATTGTCTTCCATAAACACGGTTTTAACAAAATAAAAAATAAAAATTTTCCTTCCAGTAGCACCTGAGAGACCAACTAAGTCTGTTCTCGGTATGAGCTTTCGTGTGCATGCACACTTCTTCGGATTTTAACAGTGAGTCCCTAAGTGACTGTGGAGGCCAATCCTGGACCCACACGTCCTTCTGCAGTGGGGACATTGGTTCCCGGACGGGAGTCGATCACGGGGAGGGTTTGCCAAGCGTGCCTTCCTCTTGGCACGTTTCTCCCTTGCGTCCTGAGTTCGAGTGTCTTCAAAGCCCATGACACCTTTGGTCAAGGCTGTTCTCCAACTGGAGCGCTCGCAGGCCAGTGTTTCCCAGTTGTCGGTGTTTATACTACATTTTTAAAGATTTGCCTTGAGACAGTCTTTAAACCTCTTTTGTTGACCACCAGCATTATGCTTAGAGTCACGAAATTAGAAGACGCCTGCTTCTTGGGAGAAAAGCAATGACAAACCTAGACAGCATCTTAAAAAGCAAAGACATCACCTTGCCGACAAAGGTCCGTATAGTTAAAGCTATGGTTTTCCCAGTAGTAATGTACGGAAGTGAGAGCTGGACCATCAAGAAGGCTGATCGCCGAAGAATTGATGCTTTTGAATTATGGTGCTGGAGGAGACTCTTGAGAGTCCCATGGACTGCAAGAAGATCAAACCTTATCCATCTTAAAGAAATCAGCCCTGAGTGCTCACTGAAGGACAGATCCTGAAGCTGAGGCTCCAGTACTTTGGCCACCTCATGAGAAGAGAAGACTCCCTGGAAAAGACCCTGATGTTGGGAAAGATGGAGGGCACAAGGAGAAGGGGACGGCAGAGGATGAGATGGTTGGACAGTGTTCTCGAAGCGACTGGCATGAGTTTGGCCAAACTGCTGGGAGGCAGTGGAGGATAGGCGTGCCTGGCGTGCTCTGGTCCACGGGGTCACGAAGAGTCGGACACGACTGAACAACAACAGCATTACGCTTTCCATTTTTAAGTTCGGAATAGAGTAGTCGCCTTGGAAGACGACCATCAGGCATCCGCACAACATGGCCAGTCCAACGATGTTGATGTTGAAGAATCGTTGCTTCGACACGGGTGATCTTTGCATCTTCCAGGACCTTAGGCTTTAGTTCACCTGTCTTCCCAGGTGATGTGTAACATTTTTCGGAGACTCCGTTGATGGAATCTTTTGAGGAGCTGGAGATGGCGTCCATGTTTCACAAGCAGACAGTAAGGTTGGCAGTACAATAGCTTTGCAAACAAGGATTTCGGTTTCCCAGCGAATGTCCCGGTCCTCAAACACTCTGCCCTTCAATCGGGAGAAAGCCAAACTTGCAGAGCTCAGGTGATGCTGGATTTTGGCATCAGTGTCGGCCCTTGTGGAAAGATAATTGCCCAGGTAGGAGAAGTGATCCACATTTTCCAACGTTACACCACCGAGTTGGATTTCTGGCGCTGCAGAGGGGTTGTTTTGTACTTGTCGGTGCAGCACTTTGGTTTTTGGGGGTGTTGAGTGACAGGCCAAGCTTTTCGTAAAATACGCTAGCTCTTTGCTAATGGGGGGGGGAGACAGAGCCTCCGCTCGCAACCGTGGGGTGCGATCTCGCCTCCTTTGATAGCAGAGCGGTTCCCTCCCCGAGGAGAAAAGTAGCGTTACAGGCCTGGGCAGGTGCAAGGCAGGGGAATCTGTGCCTTTGATGGCTGAGCCAGGCACCGAGATTAAAAACCGCCTCTGCCTCTCTGCGGTCAGAGGTGTGCCCGCCAATCTCCGTCCCGGGATGCGGAGGCAGCTCCCCGAATTTCTCGCCGCCCCAAACGACCCGGGAGCTGGCACCGCGCCTGGCAAGAGAGAGAGAAACCGGCAGCTTTCACACCCCCACGCGGGACAGAGACCTAGGACTCGGTTTCTGTTCTTTCCCTGGCAGAGAGTTGGATCAAGACCTGGGAGAGATCCGGGTTCGAGTCACACACGCGCCCCAAACTCATCCACGGTGTGTGGCCGTGTGGGGCCAGCCTCTCGGCCCTCTCTCGGCCCCTAACCTTGAGCTCCTCGAAGGAAAAACTTGGAAACATATAAAACAATGTGTGAGGTTGCCGGGAGGGTGGGATTCCTGGGCGACAGAAGGCGAGAGAGGTGGTTTATGGGCCGGAGCGAGGCATGCCGGGAGTCAGGTCTCCGGCGGCACGGCGGGAATTTTTCTCAGCTTCTGCCCGCGAGCCACGGGTTCGAATCCCACCTCGCGGTACCCGGAAAGCTTCTGTTACGCCGGTCTAGCTGAGCGCTATACAGTACCTCTATTATGGTTGAGCATGAGCCTTTTAATCTCCGGGTCGTGGGTTCAAGCCCCCACATTGCGCAAAAGATTCCTGCATTGTAGAGCGTTTGATTAGATGACCATTGGGGTCCCTTCCAACTCTTATGTTTCTTTTTTCGGGTTTTGCAAACTCCTCAAAGCCACTGCACCCCAGTGACAGAAGCTTCAAATACTGAGCGTTTTATAAACGTTTTGAATAAATACAATAAAATGCTAACAACGGCCGGCTGCCTCTCTCCCCCCTGTGGTTTGGGGGCAGGGGGTCACCTACCCGGTGGTGCCAACCTGGGACCTTCTGAATGCCAAGCAGGTACTCCCTGACCCACTGAGCTACGCCCAAACCCCCTTTAAAACAAAGCAAGGTTCTAGTCCTCATTGATCGGAATGAAACGATGCTGTCGGGGGCTAAACCCTGGGGCATTCTGCATGCCAAGCAGGTGCTCCCTGAAACATGTGAGAGTCCATCGGTCAGCAGGCAGGGCCCGTGCTTTTCATGAAGAAGTCTCCCAAGCTGGAGAGAGTAATCTCAGCTCAACCGAGCAGGAAAGATCCTGGTCCGAAGTCTAACCTCAAAAAAAGTGGACGCCTCTGGACTCAGTGACCCAACGGTCTGAACTGACATGCAGAAGTTTCGTCAGGCCTTCTGGACATGCAGAAGCATGGGGGTTAAGCAGGCAAGAAGAGACTTGGGCAGTTTGGCTGCTGCATGTATCAAAATCTTGGAAGGGGCGGACGTGATTTAAGCCCAGCTGCTGATCAAGGCCAGTGGTGGACATGTCCAAAGGTAAAGGCTTTCTGGGAGAAAATATATAATGAACTTAAAAAAGTAATGAAAATTACTTTCACTAAGAAACCAGAGGCCTTCCTTTTGGGCATGACCAATCATGAGATACCCAGGCAAGATAGAGTGTTTTTTATGTATGCCACAACAGCTGCTAGAATTTTGATTGCAAAAAACTGGAAAGGTGAAGAGCTCCCGACAGTAGAAGAATGGCAGATGAAGTTAATGGACTTTATGGAACTCGCAGAACTGACCGCGAAACTCCGAGACCAGAGGGAGGAGAAGGTGCAAGAAGACTGGAAGAAATTTAAAGATTATTTAAAAAATCGTGAAAAATTAGATATTTGAAGCAGAATCAGTGAATATAAGTGGCTTTAGTTATATGATGTTAGGTAAAAATAGTACATTAGAAGTAATGTTTATGGAATGTTTGTGTTATTAAGTGTAGTAATTAGCTATATAAGTTAGATGTTATTGGATTTGGATTAAGAATAATGATGAATGATGAGAAAATAGTTACAAAGTTACTAAAGTAAATTAGTATTGAACGCAGTTGAGAGAACAGGGGAAGTCCCCATATAAGATTTGAAATTAGAGTTAAACAATAAGCATATATTGTTCCAGTGTTCATGTGTTAGGTATGTATAAGTTTTCTTTCTCTTTTTTCTTTTTATTTCTAGTTTGTTATTGTATTTGTGTGGTTTATTTTGGTGTATTTGTTGTTTAATGTGGAAAATTAATAAAATCTTTATAAAAAAAAAAGAAATCCTGGAAAGGCTCTGTCAACCGGTGTGGAACATGGTGATCTAGACAGCTGCTATTCCTGCATTGCAGGGGGTTGGACTGGATGACCCTCAGGGACCCACGGTTAGAGGCTAGAATCCGCAGGAGGGGAGAGCGGCTCTTGCACCTGGATCCTACTTTCTGGTGTCCCACAATGGGCATCCGGCTTGCCACAGTGAGAACAGGTTGCTGGACCAGATGGGCCATTGGCCCGACCCTCAATGTTCTTACTTCTTCATGCAGCACATAGTTAAACTATGGAACTCCCTGCCACAGGAGCCAACAACTTGGATGGCTTTAAAAAGACTGGGCAAATTCGCGAAGGAGGAGAGGGCTACGGGTGTCTATTCTGTGCCCCCCACAGTCAGAGGCAGCAATGCTTCTGAATACCACTTGCTGGAAACTGCAGGGATGTCGCTCTTGTGTTCGAATCCTGCTTGTGGCGGGTTTTCCCATAACGGCATCCGGCCGGCCGCTGTGAGAACACGTGTTGGGCTCTCCTTCGCCGGAGGTTTTTTTTTAACAGAGGCCGTAACCTGTCAGGGTTTTCCTTCTGCCGCGATTCGGGGTTGGTCTAGATGACCCTTGGGGGGGACCCACTTCCACCTCTACAATGCTACACCATGCCGAGATGCCTGAAGGCCGGGCTCTTCTTCTTACTTTCACAACCCCCCACTTGCAAGGAGCAGCATCGCCAATTCCCATCTTGGTGGGTTGCAAAAGCAATGATGGGTTTTTTGGGGGGGTGGGGTTGGACACACACTGAATTTCTGGACGCCCCACGTGGCTCCGGCTCCAGGAGCCACAATAGAGGATTCAATTAATGCGTTACACGCTCCGGCGGTCCTTCACAGCCTTGGGACAGACCTGACCTCCGAGGAAGAGACCAGGGATGGAGGGAACAGGCAGAGATAGTGGAAGAAAAGTGGGTGGGGGGAGTTTGGGTTGGGGGGGGCGAGATAAGACAGAAGGGAGATTTTACAGTCCTGGGGTGGGTGGGGAAAAGATGGTTCCTTTGTGAGCTTCTTAAGAAAGGGGGGGGGGAGTCCTTTTTGCAGACGCTTCAAATGCCCCCCAAAAATTCCTTGCTCCCCCCCCCCTTGGCTTGGGATTGTTTTGGGCTGAAAGCTACGAAGGGTTGTTTTTTCTCTGGTCTGGATTTTAATCCCTTTTCAATGAGGTTTTAGCTCCTGGAAGGGTGTGAACGGGAGAGAAGACGGGGAAATGAAGAGAAAATTGGGGGGGGGGGACACAGGTTGAGCAGGAGGAAGGAGCAGATTCGGGAGCTGGGTGTGCAGATTACTGGGGGTGGGGAGACAAGGAGGAGGACGCAGGATTCCTGGTCCCCCGGGGACCGTTGCGGTGGCAGATGGAGGTTGAAGCTGGGGCGTTCTGCATACCAAGCAGCGGCTCCGCCACTGAGCTGCCATCTCTTTTCTCCCTGAGGTCAGTTTAGCTCAGGACTGTCCACACTAGCCGGCAGCAGCTGCCCACGGTTTCAAAAAGGGAGAGTCTCTCAGCCCTACCTGGGGGCCCCCCTTCTGCACTCAAGGCAGCTGTCCTGCTGCCCAGCAAGAATCTCTCCCCTGGCTCAGCAGCAATTTTTTTTTTTTTAAAGAGGCATTTGGGCAGGTAGCTCTGCCAGCCTGGAGATGACACTGGAGACTGAATCAGGGGCCTTCTGCATTCCCAGCAGATGCTCCAGCAATAAGCCATGGCCCTTTCCTTAAAAACAAAGCCCCCCATGAGGGCTGAGATCCAGGCAAAGCGCTCAAGCTTTTCTAACAGGTCAAGGTGGAAACTTTTGCCCGCTTCAAGCAGAGGGCCTCCCACCTCAACAGCCCCTTCTGCAGTCCTGCCACCCCCGGCCTTCTCCACCTGGGTGCCTGTCAAGTGTTCAGCACCCAGTTAGCAGAGGGTGCTGTACCCACTAGGCACCGCTCCCCCTCTGCAGCCTGACACAATGATGGCAGCAAGTGAGAGCTATTTTTTGATGGAACGCACTCCCTCGGGAGGTGGCGGTCTCTCCTTCCTTAAGAGATTGATATAAGCAGAGGGCAGGTGGCTGCCTGCCAGGGATGTGATTCCTGCCCTGCAGGGGGTTGGGCTTGATGACCCTCGGGGGTCCCAACTCGCCAATTCTAAATCCCCCAACTTCTCGTAACTCAGGATTCCAGTCACTTGCCTTCCTCTGGGCTCCAGCCCAGTAACAACACCTCCACCCCACTGTTTCCAAGAGGACCCAGGAGTCCTTACATACTTTCTCGCAGAACTATGGAATTGTAGAGTTGGAAGAGACCCCTGAGGGTCATCCAGTCTGACCCCCACGATCTGCCCTTTTCACAAAAACAGGACTCTTGGTTCCCAGCTTCTACATACGGGTCCAAGACGCTGAGCTGTCCCCTCATTTCTCCCCCCCCAGGGAACCCAGGAGTCCTGCAAATTCCCCCCCCACACACACACACACTTCACCTGCCCCCATACCCCTGCCTCTTCCACCCAGGGGAGCTCAGGTGTCCGGACTCCCAGAATCCTTCACTCCGCAGCAGCCCACCAAGCCCAAATCCGCCCACCCACCCTCAACCCCGTTCCTGGGGAAGGGAAAAAAAGCACTTTAGTTTACAACAATGGGAGGGGGAAGCCCCACCCCAGTCCCTTGGGACAACTAGGGTGTGGGGGGGACACGACAGGCAGCGAAGATTGATGAGGAAGGGAGAGGATCGGAATTTGGAGAGATGAAAGCGTATTGCAAATCGTTGTCCTTTTTTTCTGGGGGTGGAGGGGTTAGGAGAGCGCCGATATCAGGGGGGTATAAAGAGGAAAGAAAATCTATCGCCTCGGAGAGGCTCATTACCCAAGATCGATGGATGGACTTTAAAAAACACTTTGAACGCGCGCTTCAAAAATAGATCAGGCCTCGAGGAGGGAAAAGGAATGGGGGGCGAGAGGGGGAAACATCACAGGGAGGGAAAATTCTGCTCTGAGATACCCAAAGTCTCCCTGTTAGCGGGGAGGGGACCCAGGCGTCCGGGTCTCCAGAACCAACTTTCCTTCTGGAAAACCCAGGATTCCTGGTGCAACAGCCCCCCAGCACACTTCTCCGCAACAATTGCAATTTTGCCCCAAAGGGACCCAAGCAGGAGTCCTGCTGCTGACTCCCAATCTGGGAG
Source organism: Lacerta viridis (assembly GCA_900245905.1). Lineage (NCBI taxonomy): Eukaryota > Metazoa > Chordata > Lepidosauria > Squamata > Lacertidae > Lacerta > Lacerta viridis. The sequence continues at coordinate 187,549 of OFHU01000428.1, forward strand.
ACTTCGCTCCACTTGTTTGTGTGTGCGTTGTTGAGCATGGGAGGGGGTCTGGTCTGGATCAGAACCCGGACCCCGTTTGGTGCCTCACCTTCCGCAGTCAGGGCGAAGGGGATCCAGAAGCAGAGCAGCCAGCCAGCCATCGCTCCGGGAACGCCAGAATGAATCCAAGGAGGAGGAGGAGGAGGGAATCTCGGGATCCACAGCAGCGGAAAAATATTCCTGGGGAGGGAGAAATCAGATCCCAGAAACCCAGTTCGGGGGTCATGAAACAGTGATTCCAAACATGGTCGGGGCGCCTATAGATTCCTCGCAACGCACACCCCCAAAAAATTAAATCCCGGTGCAGAATATATGCGCTTTTTGCGCCAAGATAAAATACAAAATTCAAACAACACAAAACTCTCTCTCACAAACACACAATGCAAAATTAAAAAAAAAAAACTGTTCAGCAAACTCCTGCCTTGGAAGAAGTTTCAGAGGTCTGGTTTTCCTCTCCGCAAGGCGATTTCGGTCGAGACAATGCAGTTCTCTGCGATGTGTCACTTTGTTTGGGGTGTGGGGGGGGACCCCTGAAATCGGGGCAGAAAATGCGGATTCCCCCCCCGGAAAAAAAAGGAAGAAAGAAAAGACCTTCTTTGCAACAATAGGGATCCTTGCAACTTTTCGGCTGTTGGATTGTTCAGGGAAGACCATACGCAAAAGCACGATACTTTTAAGGGGAAAACAACCCGGTTTGTCCCAGGACAAAGACTCCAATGTTTCCCAAAAAGAAATCCACGATGGGAGCGTTCCTCTTCCAAACCAGAAAGTCCGGAATGGCAGAAAAATCCCAAGCAAACGTCGGACAAAGGAACCCCCCCTAAACAGCAGCAGCAGCAGAACTCTCCCTAGCAGCCGTTGTGGTGTGGAGCAGAAAAAAAAGTCTATGCTGGGTTGGTTGGGTGAGAGCCAGGAGACTGGGGGGGGGCCTAAGGCGGGAGGGGGGGAGGGATAAGTGGATCCGGGTTAGGAATCTTAAAAAAAAGGGGAATCCAAAATAGTGTCACTGTTTTTTTACCAGCTTCTGTGCAGGTCTGGATTCTTGCCCCCACCCCACCCCAAAAAAACACAATGTTCCCTGCACGCACGCACACCCCAAAAATGTGGGAAAGGGGAATTCTTGCCCAGATTTTGCACAGGAAAAGGAACTTTAGGAAAACTGTAGCAAACACATCGCCCGGAATAAATCACGAGGCTCTTCACTCTCTCCACCTCCACCCCCCCCCAAAAAAAATACAAAAGGGGGGACGACTTTGCTCAGCTCTCTGAACACTCTTTTTACAGACCTTGCCAAAGGTTGAAAAAGGATTTCTGCCTTTCCCTTTCCCCCCCCCGCCATGAAAAGGTGGGGGCTCTCCTTGAGAAATATTTGCAAAGGCAGTGTGAAAAAACTGCACAGCAAAAGCTTCTCCCCTAAATGTTTGCAAAGGCAGCAGGACCCCTCCCCCAAAAAAGACTTGCAAAGGCTTTTCTCCGAAATATTTGCAAAAGCAGAACCCCCCCGACATTGCAAAGGTTTCTCTCCGAAATATTTGCAAAACAGACACCCCCCCAAAATACTTCCAGGACCCCCACCTCACCCCCAAAATACTTGCACTTCTCCCCTAAATATTTGCAGAGGCCACGCGCACCAGCTTTGAGAGGGGTAGTAAATCTACAAAAGGAACGCCCCCCAAAAAAATATTTGCAAAGGGGATAGGAACAATTTTCCTTTTTGCAAAGAACCACCCTTGGAAGTGCCGAATTCTACGTAACAATAATTTTAAAAACCTTGCAAAACTACTGGGGATGGGGGGTCCCCCGAAGGCGCGCCCTGTCTGATGAGAGATGGGGAGGGTGAATTGGGGGGTCCTGCGACTTTCCCGGGAGTCTCGGCTGCTAGAACGAACTCGCGAGTTTGTCGCGCGGAGAGAGGCGGGGCCGCCGGGAGGCACGCGCGGAACACGCGGGAGGCCAGGCGCACGTGTGAACGCGCCAAAGGGCTCCGTGCACGGAGCAGCGGCAACAACAACAACAACAGTAATTGCCACTGCTTGCTGCTGCTGTTGCAGTTGTTAACAACAACATACAACAACAACAACAAAACAACAAATGTATGAAATATCGTTGTTACCGTTCCCATAATTTTTTCTTCATTTGTTTGCTGTTTTAGACAATACTGAGTAATTGAGAAAGCTCAGGTGTATACAGAGAGCTGGAAAGCCACTGCGGCTAGAATGCCGGATTAGGACCTGGCAGAGACACGGGTTCGAATCCCGCTCATGGCTATGAAGCTACCAGTCGCTGCCTCTTGGCCTAACCTACCTGGCAGGGTTGTTGTGGCTGGAATTAAATGGGGGGGGGAGAAACCCATCTATGCATAGCTGTCTACTTTCCCTTTTTTTGCCGGAAATTCCCTTATTCCAGTTTCCCATTGCAAAAAAAAGGAAAAATTGACAGCTATGCATCTATGCCACTTTGAGGTTCGGTGGGTCTCTTGCAAGCCTGCGATTGGCTGCGGTTCTAATGCTTCCCTATCTGCCACCCTGAAAGCAGCAGCGGGCAACTCCAGCAGACACAAAAAGGTGCCCCCAGTCAGAAACCATAATAATCCACAGTTAGGTCTGCAAATCGTGGCCTTAATCCAAAATGACTCATCAAGGTGCATCGACATCGGTTCCTTCTGCTTCCGACATGCCCGATGGCTCTCCCCCAGGGTGCCACCCAAGGTCCCAAAAACCTCAACCGGCTGCTGAAAATCTCGCACAGGAAAGGCTTCTTATTCCTGGAACCCGGTTGGCGTCTCCCAGCCTAGGCCAGCACTTCTGGGCAGCCGCTCAGGTCGGCACTTCCTCGAGGTGGGCCTCATTCTGCACCCCAAGCCACCTGCCCTCCCCGGTTCCGGGTAGAGAGACAGGGCTTTCCAGAGGAGGGAGAAGGCAACCCAAGGATGGCAAAGTGGGCTCACATTTTTCTCCTTTACCCTCCTCCCTCCGCTCACATTTTTCTCCTTCACCCTCCTCCCTCCGCTCACATTTTTCTCCTTCACCCTCCTCCCTCCGCTCACATTTTTCTCCTTCACCCTCCTCCTCCTGCAGCTCCTTACTCCCCAGGGCACTTTTCAGTGTACGAAACAGCACCGGATTATCCAGTAGGCAGACCAAGCGCATGCTCAGGGCACCAGGAAAAAAGGTGGGTTCCCCCCCTTTAAATTATTTGATGGTTTATATTCAATTTAACAAAACAACAACAACACCCCAAAACACGTCACCATGGAAAACCCCCCCACAAAACTTCAGATTTCCTTACCCTCCACGCCACACCCTCCTCCCATTTTTCCATTCTCGTTTTAAACACCAGACGAGCCTCCTGGATCAGGCCTCTCGAGGACAGCATCCTGTCCTCACAGGGGCCAACCAGATGCCCGTTATGGGGAACCGGCGAGCAGGACTCGAACCCAGCGCTCTCCCCTCCTAGTAGCCGCGAATAGCCTCAACCCCTTAACGCCACCCAGATTGGTGGCTGGATCTTTAAGGAATCGATCTTAAATGTAGGCAGCCCGCTGCATTTTATTTATTGTTATTGTCTTTTTAGAAACAATGAAATAAAAATGGTTAACATCAGAGGTTCGCCTGTTTGGGGAAAACCCTGGAAAATGAAAACAGGTTGCTTTTTTGTATTTTTAACTGCGCAATTAGGACGCCTTGCTATTTTACCCATAAAATTACGATAGTAAAAAGTAAACGTTAAATTAATTCGCAGCCCTCTGCTTTCCGCAGTGCCCCCTCCCAGGCTGCAGAACGTAATACTGGTGTGTGTGTGTGTATCTCTTATATACATTAAAAACGGAAGGCTGTCGTCGTATATTTATTTATTTCATAAATTTTGTATACTGCTTTGATTCCCGAAACAGACAAAACAACAAAATGATCGCTCAATGTTTACAACCACAAGTTAAAACATCCGGAAAGCTAAAACCACAACAGAATAGACCGCCAAGACCCATACAAACTTTCCAAGCACTTGTAGGCTTGTTGAAATAAGAGTGCCTTCAGCAAGCACTGGAAAAAGTGCAGCAACGGCCCAATATCAATAGGCAGGGAGTTCCAAAGGACCTCTGCCACCACAGTAAAAGGTTGAGTTCTTACAGGTGTGGCGCGGGCGTTATGCCAATTCCGCCGATCAAAGTGGTCGAGCGGGCACATAGGCAAACTCGTCCCTCCAGGTGTTTTGGGACTACAACTCCCATCATCCCTAGCTAACAGGACCGGTGGTCAGGGATGATGGGAATTGTAGTCTCAAAAAAATCTGGAGGGCCGAGTTGGCCTATGCCTGCGCAAGGCAATCTGGTAGATCCCTGTCAGCAATCGTGCTGCAGCGTTCTGCACCTACGGCCGCTTCTGGATCAAGGGATGCCCCACGGAGAGCACATTGCAGTAGCCCAACCTTAAAATAACCAGCGCATGAACTACTGCGGCCAGGCTCTCTCTCTCGGTGGCAGCCAAACTGACTGCAAGTGGGGGGGGGGAGAAGCAAACTGGGGAGGGGGGCACTTCAGAGCCAGCTGGGAGTTGTAGTCCGACACCTGGTGGGCGCCAGGTTGGTGCAGCTTCCCTCGGTGCAATATGTGGGTGGGGGTTATTTATGCACCTGGTGCCATTTCTCTGGGTGCCACCATTCTCCGAGGCCCTGACTCCAAAGGGGGAGAAGATCCTGCTGGCGGGGTTGGCAGCACACATGGGTATATTTTTAAAAAAGAAATAAATTATAATTTCTGCTGCTCTCGTGCATGGGAAAATTTGTGCCTCGGAAAGAGATTAGGGGAGAAAATTCGCCCCATGGCAGACACCAGGTTTCAGGGACACAGGGAGGGTGGATGCGGAAATCCTAACTAAAGGGTTTGGCAGATCAATGTGGGCCAGAAACTTTGGCAAGCGGTTCTGCCGAAAGTCCTCGCGTGGGAGACGAAGCCCGCAAGGAAAAATCGGTGCGATCGCTCTGGCAAAAATAAATAAATAAACCACCCTCTTGTTGTTTTTCACTGCCCACATTCCGGTTGGCGCAACCGAGGCCCTGCCCTGATAGGGACTTTGGAATTTGCCCGCTGTGCCCATTTCGCAGCTCCCGACGACTGAGGCAAGAGATCGAGGGCGACTGTGTGGGAACCGGCGGCAGAGGCTTGGCTGCAAACCACAAGGCTTGCCTATCTAAAAATACATCCGTGTACCTGGCAGAGCAGCATTCCGACACGCCCGCAAGCTTTGTGCAAGGCGGGACTGTAGCGTCGGGAGGGACCCTGGGGTCATCTAGTCCAGCCCGCTGCAATCAAACAAATGTTGCTCGGGTACCTCTCTAAGAGGCGACTTGTCCGTCCGTCCGTCCCCCCCAGAAGGCAGGGATATGGGGACTCCAAGGGGGTGGGGATGTGTGGGTCAGCTGGAAGGGGGCAGCGGTAGAACTAGGCCTCTGACCCGGGAGAGGCTGGATTTCATGCTGTTTCCTGCCTGGCTCCAGCCATCCTGAATGAAACAATTCCCTGCCCTTTCCTTTCTGGCAACAGCCGACACAGTTGGGCCGAGAAGATGATGAATCAAGAAGTGCGGTGGGGGGGGGGGAGAGAGAGAGATTGTGTCTGTGCCGGCAAGGGAGAAACGCAGACACAGGAGGTGGGGGGGGGGAGACCAGTCGTTCTTTCGGAAGGCAGTGTGGCGTAATGGTTAGAGCACCGGGCTAGGACCTGGGAGGAGAGCAGGGTTCGAATCCCTGCTCAGCCATGAAGCTGACTGGGTGAGCTTGGTCCGATCTCACAGCCTCACCTACCTCACAGGGTTGTCGTGAGGGTGAAATGGAGGGCGGGGAGAACCTTGGACTGGACAAAGTGAATATTATTTTTATATAGCGGAGAGATGAAGAATCGGAAGTTATTAACTTTCTGGATCTTATTTTTCTTTCTCTTTCAACCTCTTTCCTACTTTTCTTTCTTTCTTTTTTATTTCTCTGTTCCTTTCTCCTCCTCCTCCCCTTTTTATTTATTCACATCTAGATCAAAATCTTAGTTTGGATTTTTTTTAAAAAAGGGGGAAGATACGAAGGCTTGTATTTTTCCTCTAATAAACCTTAAGGAAAATTATTATTATTATTATTATTATTATTATTATTATTATTATTATTATTAAAAAGGGAGAAAAGCTAGTATATGAATGTAATAAACAATTTAAAAAAAAACAAATTTATTTATTTAATAAATACCCCACGGCCTAGATAGGAATCAGGGATTGATTCCACGCCGAGCCCTCAGACCCGCATAAGGACATCGGAAGGGCGAATGACTGGTGGCCATCATCGCTGCCTCTTGTGGCAGGGAGTTCCACAGCTTGCGCTGCCTCCTTTGTGGCTGCTAGCCCTTGATCTTCCCCGTGAATTTGGCTGATTCATATCTAAAACCATCCGAGTTGGTGGCCAGCGTTCAGTTACGAGAGGAGGAGGAGAACGTTCCTCTCTCCACTTTCTCCAGGCCAGGCTTAATTTTGTAAACTTCCGCCATGTGGCCTCTTACTCATCTTTCCCCTGAGCTTAAAAGCCCCAAGCGCTGCGTCCTTTTCTCTCTCTTTTTATTTTTTAAATTTATAACACTTTATTATTTTTTTAAAAAAAACATTCACACAATTCACACATCCAACAAATATTACTACAAAATTACAAAAAGTTTCAAAAAAACAAAACAAAACAAGCCTTGACCATTTGCCTTTTCCTTCACCTTTCCCAACGCCGCAATATCCTTTTTGAGCAGAGGCGACCAGAACAGCTTACCCCAGGTTGAGCTCTGTGTCCTCAAGCCCTCCAGCCAACAAAAAAACCTCAGGATCAGGCCAGCGGGCCATTCTAGTCCACCATCCTCATTTCCCAGCGCCCAAGAGCACCCCTTAAAACCTGGGAATCTGGATAGACTGCTCCTGGACCTGGAAGCTCTGTCAGAACATAGGAAGAGCCTATGGCTGGCGAAACTGGTTCCCGGTCGCTCCACAATGTAAAGGACCAAGCCGAGGAGTCCAAGTGAGGAGAAAGGAGGGTTCGCACTCGGAGACGGGAAGAGCTTCCCGGAGGAATGATCTGCGGAACAGTCTGCCTCAGGAACTGGTGGTGGACTTCCACAGAAGTGTCCAAGCAGAGAGGTGGGTGGCTTAACAGGGGTGCAATATTAGCAGTAGGGGCGAGTCGAATTTCTCCAGCTTTCGAATTCCCAAAATGAGGGGTGGTAAAAAGTCGTAACACGAATCGGGAATCCCAAAGGCATTTGGGTTAAATTAATATGATTTAGTTTTGCTTGGTATGTAAAAGTGTGGAAAATGGCACAAAATCGTTAAAAACGATTGCCAAGTGCTTGCATCCACATTATTATTATTATTGTTATTATTATTCAGCATTACCTGATATTTTCAGAATGTAAAATTAAAATTCTTTCGTTTCCCAAGAGCCATTTATGTGCTTCTTCATCAAACGTGGACCTTGTCCAATCACAAAAATTACAGCAAGATTTCAATTCCACACACCCAAAGACCTACTTTTAAGACCCTGCGTTGAACAAAATTGCAAAAAACTAATTTTCACCCCCCCAAAAACAGCACCCCCTACTATCGCAGCACATTGGCAGCAGGTTGGCCAGGGCTCAGCCTCTGAAACTCTTTCTGGTGATGTAACAGGGGAAGAGCAACTTTCCTCTGAGCATGTGCAAAGTTCACCCTCCCCCCATCCTCCCGCCTCCTGCTCCACTAAACAGCCACAATGAGCTTCAGCGAAAGCAATAATTAGCATTTATATAGTATCTCATATGTGTTATCACACATGTCATCTTGCAATAGACACGTCTCGGTATTCCCAGGCACTGTTTTTCGGGAATGTCTCACTCCTGTTTTCTTTCTCAGACGGAAGCCGGAGTGGAGATGGCTGGTGCCAGCCCTTGAGTGAGTTCCCAGCAGCAAAGGGAGGAGCAGAACGAGGCTCACAGCTCACACTTCTCACCATAAACCGTAGGAACCATACCGCTGGGTCTATTATCTATCTCAGTATTATCTACACACGGAACAAGATTCTAGTCCTCATGGCTGCAAACGAACGGACAGGAGTGCTGGAAGCTGCCTTGGGAATGAAACCTACACCGACTGGCAGCAGCGACTTTCCAGGGGATTCGAACTGGGGCCTCTCCCAGACCTACCTGCATCTTCAGGTAGGTCTAGGAGAGACCCCAGTTCGAATCCCCTGGAAAGTCGGGGATTGGACCTGGGACCTTCTGCATGCCAAGCAGGTGTTCTGCTACTGTTGTTGTTGATGTTGTTGTTCAGTCGTTCAGTCGTGTCCGACTCTTCGTGACCCCATGGACCAGAGCACGCCAGGCACCCCTATCCTCCACTGCCTCCCGCAGTTTGGCCAAACTCATGCCAGTCGCTTCGAGAACACTGTCCAACCATCTCATCCTCTGTCGTCCCCTTCTCCTTGTGCCCTCCATCTTTCCCAACATCAGGGTCTTTTCCAGGGAGTCTTCTCTTCTCATGAGGTGGCCAAAGTACTGGAGCCTCAACTTCAGGATCTGTCCTTCCAGTGAGCACTCAGGGCTGATTTCTTTCAGAATGGATAGGTTTGATCTTCTTGCAGTCCATGGGACTCTCAAGAGTCTCCTCCAGCACCATAATTCAAAAGCATCAATTCTTCGGCGATCAGCCTTCTTTATGGTCCAGCTCTCACTTCCATACATTACTACTGGGAAAACCATAGCTTTAACTATACGGACCTTTGTCGGCAAGGTGATGTCTTTGCTTTTTAAGATGCTGTCTAGGTTTGTCATTGCTTTTCTCCCAAGAAGCAGGCGTCTTCTAATTTCGTGACTGCTGTCACCATCTGCAGTGATCATGGAACCCAAGAAAGTAAAATCTCTCACTGCCTCCATTTCTTCCCCTTCTATTTGCCAGGAGGTGATGGGACCAGTGGCCATGATCTTAGTTTTTTTGATGTTGAGCTTCAGACCATATTTTGCGCTCTCCTCTTTCACCCTCATTAAAAGGTTCTTTAATTCCTCCTCACTTTCTGCCATCAAGGTTGTGTCATCAGCATATCTGAGGTTGTTGATATTTCTTCCGGCAATCTTAATTCCGGTTTGGGATTCATCCAGTCCAGCCTTTCGCATGATGAATTCTGCATATAAGTTAAATAAGCAGGGAGACAATATACAGCCTTGTCGTACTCCTTTCCCAATTTTGAACCAATCAGTTATTCCATATCCAGTTCTAACTGTAGCTTCTTGTCCCACATAGAGATTTCTCAGGAGACGGATGAGGTGATCAGGCACTCCCATTTCTTTAAGAACTTGCCATAGTTTGCTGTGGTCGACACAGTCAAATGCTTTTGCGTAGTCAATGAAGCAGAAGTAAATGTTTTTCTGGAACTCTCTAGCTTTCTCCATAATCCAGCGCATGTTTGCAATTTGGTCTCTGGTTCCTCTGGTTCTGGTTCTGCTACTGAGCCTTTGCCTAAAAAAGGTTGCCAGGTTTAGGGAAAGGGTGTAATATAATCAGTACCCCCCACTTTTCTCTATCTATCTCTCTATCTATCTAAATTCAGCACCAGCAGGGGAAACCGAGGCTGAGAATGGGAGGCCCCATTCCCCAAGGCTGCATCCTAAGTCTGCGGCAGGTGCGGGACTCGAACCCAAACCAAGAGGTTCCTGGTTCTCAATCCCCTGAGCCATTTTGGCTCTCGGTCAAGTGAAACTGCTGGTGTGCACACAAATAAGTGAAAGGAGAAGTCTCCTCCGATCACAGCTGTGTTGCCACAGTGGCTGGGCAGCACTCCCTGTGTGCTCAGAGGCACTCTTGACTTCACCAGGGCCCCTGAAAATTGGTTCAGGGGCCAACCTTGCCTCAAGCAAACTTGTTTATTTATTTGGCCCGCTTATTCCGCATTCATCTCGATTCGATTGCTCAGCGCTGACGCGGCGGTTAGACTATATTGGACTTTTGTCGAGCCCTAGCTAGCGGGGTGTGCCTGCCTCTGCCTGGGAATGTTTAGAAAAATATATATATTGTGATATTCGAATGGACAGCGCAATTTTTAAATTCGGATGCACCGAAAAGCAAGCGAAGTTGCGCCAAAGTCGCTTTTGGTTCAAAATGGCGCCGGGCATTGAAGTCCACCCCCTTCAGGAAAACTCGTTGGCGAGGATTTGGGGACAATATCTGAAGAGGCGGCCAAACTTATCCCAAAACCGGGGCAAAGTCACGCCGAAGTAACGTTTCAGTCCGCCATCTTGATTCAAAATGGCAGCCGGACAAAATACAGGAAAAACCACTGTTCCAAAATATAGAGAAAACTGGCCCTGATTTGTTTTGTGGGGCCGTTATATGGCCAGGAGCCTGAATCAGGTGATATTTTAAATGTATTTTAATATTTGATGGAAGCAGTCCAGAGTGGCTGGGGAGACCCAGCCAGATGGGCGGGGTACAAATAAATTATATATTATTATTATTATTATTATTATTATTATTATTCCCAATTTCCTTTGTGGGGTATTCACACACAATCCCCTTCACCTCACTAGATATCCAGGAGTGTTATGAGAGAGAGAGGGGAAAAAACTTGTCTCTACCCACTGAACGCATTTCCTGCTCACTTCCTGAACAGTAAAAAAACACACACTATTGTTTCTTTTCTTTCTTTCTTTTTAAAATGAATTTATTTAATCCACGTTTCTGGTGTGCGCTTGGACCCCTGACGCAAAATTGTCGCCTTCCTATATCTCCGTCCCCCCGTTAACTGAATAATGGTGAATTATCCAGCCCGTTGGCCCCACCACCTCTTTCAGAGACCCCTCTCTGCCCCCCAGAACTTGGCAGGGGGGAAATCCAGCCATTATGGAAGGTCACCAGCCAGAAAAATACTGGCCGGCCTGTCGGTACTTTGCTCTCCGCCCCGATGCCCCCTGGGTTATCTGGCCTGGCCAGCTGCAATCGGCCTCCTGTGGGTCAGCCGTGGGTCAGGAAACAGAAGGGGCACTGCTAGCCTACGAGGGCCAGGCACAAGCCATTTTTTGGAGGGGAGATATCACAATTGTTTCATGGGAACCAGAGGCGATTTAAAATAGCCAGCGGGGTGCTTCCTATCTGGAAAAAGGCACCGATTTCATGGAATTGTAGGGTTGGAAGGGACCCCCAGAGGTCATCCAGCCCAACCCTCCTCTTGCAATGGCAGGAACCTTTCACCCAATGCGATGCTCGGACCCACGGCCCTGAGTTTAAGAGCCAAAAGCAAAAAAAAAGTTCACAGACCTCCAAGGAAGGAGAGCTCACCGCCTCCCGAGACCCTTCACCTGGGGGAGATTCATTGGGTTAGATGAACAACCTGGCGCCTCCCCAGAGGTTTCGTACTATAACTCCCAACAGAGGGGCGCCAGGTTGGCGAAGCCTGGATTAGAAAGAGAGTTGCACAGCTCTGGGGACCGGATTTCTGAAACCCCCTTAGGAAGCGGGCTGTGTGTTTGTGTGTGTGCTGCAATGATCTGACCTGCAAGGGCAAAAGGAGCTTGGGGTGTCGGGCTCTGGGTTCGAGACCTACGCAAGTTGCAGGATGCCCGTTTTAAGAAGACATGTGGGAAAGAGGAGGGGTGCGGGTGGGTTTTTTTTGGCAGTTGTGGGGGGACGACGCAGAGTCTGATTTCGATCACATTATCTAGAATAGACCCCCTCTTTTTCTTCCTCCCCCCCCAAGAGGGGCGGACCGGGGGGGGGGAGGTATCCGCCTGACTTTCAGCAGCCCAGTGTCTCTCTCTCTCCCCCCCCCCCCAGCCCCCAGCCCCTGGATCCATTTCCCTGCTCTCGAGGGTCTTAAATATCATCCGGGAGAAAAGATAAATGGAGATATTAGAAACACACAGGGATGCCCAACAGATGAAGACCATCTGGGCCGGTGTGTTGGGGGGTGCGAGCGCCACCTTCCTCCCCATCCGGGATCCATTTCTCTTTCCTGCCCCCCACAAACCACCCCACACTTTCCCATCCCGTCAGCAGAAGGGCCCACCAGGCCTCTCTCCCCTCCCCAAAAAAACCTCGCACACAAAGGGGTTCGCTATCGGTACCCTTAAATCTTAACGGAGGGGGTTCCCCTCCCCTCATCCTTCCTCTTTTATCTCATGTCAGGAAGTGGGGGGGGGGTGTGCCACGATCCCCTCCTCCAAGTCCGGATGCGGGGTAGAAATTTATCGGGGTGATGTGGGGTGGAGTGGGGAGCGAGGCCGGCATAATTCGAAACAGGCTGCGTTTTATTGGAGCGCTGAAAACCGGCCGGTCGGAGACCGCCGTCTCCCCCCCACACACACACCCTAAAAAATAAAATAAAAAATTCCCCGAAAAACTCTCAAACATGCCCCCCCCCCGCCTTTCCTGGACGTTGCTGTCTGGAATCAATTTGTGTCTATGAGGCCTACCCTGGTTTTCCGGGCGAAAGAGGCCTAGAGGAAAATGGCGGGGGGTCTGAACAAATGGAAACCCCCCCCCTCATCTCCCCATTCGCGTGGGTGCCACCAGGATTTAGGGTTGCTAGGCGCTGGGTGGCACAGAAACTCACCCGGTAGAGCATGAGACTGAGGGTGGCGGGTTCGAGCCCCACGCCGGGCAAAAGATTCCTGCCTTGCCAGGGGGTTGGGTTGGATGACCCTCGGGGACCCCATCCAACTCAACAGCCCTGTGATGCCAAGAGCTCGGAAGGTGGTGGAATCTCCTTCGCTGGAGGTTTTTAAGCAGGGGGGTTGGGATAGATGACCGTGGGGTGTCCCTTCCTGGCTCTGAGCTGACTCTCTCCAAGAGCCCAGGAGGTGCTTCGGCCCTTAAATCCTATTGGGATTTATTGACGCCCAGCTCCCCACTACTCACCCGAGGGACCCCAAAAACCCAACTCTCTCCTCTCAAACTTTGCCGTTCCACCACAGCGCAACTCTCAATTCCCCCCACCAAACTGGAAATATTCCTTTGTGCGATCATTCCTTTTAGGAAGCCATGGGTGGGAACCCAGTCAGGAAATATACACCTTTCCCCCTTCCATTGGCACCTTGTCCAGGCCCCATAGCAGATTCCTACAGCCACGCACCCCAGACATTGTTACGGGGAGACACTGAATCTAATTCCACCCCACAAACTCCGCTCTGAGAATTGGGGCGGAGCGGAGACAGGCCTTGACATCAGGGATGCTTGCAGGCCGCCCGGTCTCTCCCCGCCTGGTTAAGCCCAGGGAAAGGAACTCTGCGCGTGCACAAAGGCACTCCTAGAATCGAAGCGTCGGATGGGGGGACCCCCAAAGGTCATCCAGTCCAACCCGCTGTGCAGTGCGGAAATCGTGGCTAAAGAATCCCCCGGCAGGTGGCCACCCGACCTCTCCAAGGAAGGAGAGCCCGCCGGCTTCCGAGGGAGTCTCAAACTGCTCTTCACCCTCAGAAATTTATTCCTTTTTTTATATATATATATGAACTTTATTTAGATTTAACAATTTCACAACAAATTTAAAAACCTTTCATAGGTACAAATACAAAGGAGTAACAACAACCACAAAAGATAAAAAACAAACAAACAAACAAAAAAAACACAAAAATAGAAACCACAAAAAGTTGAAAAGGAGAAAGGAAAAAAAAAAAGAAAAAAGAGAAGGAAAAAAAAGGGTAAGACTAAGTGTATAGTCACGTAAGTAGCTTCTACCAATGCAAGAGAGACACAAGCAGAGGAAACAAAAAAACAATAGTTAATTCTAATTACACATTATTCAACTTTTTTCCTTTCCTATATTCCTCCCTGCATTGCTACAATTCTACACAAATAATCTATACAAATAGTCTATACAGTGACTTCCACCTTCCATACAGTACTTTGCTTCAGATTCATCGTTCCGTCTGTTTTAAATCTTTTTCCTATCTTTCATCTTTCTTAATTTTAATTCAAAATAACTCTTCCTACTTTCTTTCCTTTCTTCACAAATTTCTTTCACTCTAAACTTAACCAGATTGTCGATTTTGATCCTTGTTTTTTAAGGTATTCGTTCAAACATTCCCACTCATTTTTAACTAAACTTCTAGGTTTACCTCTTACTGTATCTGTTAATTTTGCCAGTTCTAAATATTCACATACTTTACAGAGCCATTCTTCCCGGGAGGGTACAAGTTTCTCTTTCCAATATCTTGCCAGCACTGTTCTTGCCGCGGCCGTGGCGTATAAATAGACAGTGGTTTTATCCTTCGGTATCTCCTCATTTAATATCCCTAGTAAATATGCTTCAGGGGTCTTATTAATATTGATCTTAAATATTTTTTTCAATTCTTCATGCACCATGTTCCAGTATTTTACAATTTCTGGGCATACCCACCACATATGATAGAAGGATCCTTTTTCTTTTTGACATTTCCAACATTTGTTTTGATTGTTTTTATTTATTTTAGCTAACCTTTCTGGAGATAGGTACCATCTATGGTGCATTTTCATCAGATTTTCTTTGATTAAATAACATGCTGTAAAGTTGATCGTTTTAGCCCATACTTTTTCCCATTTCGCATATTCTATTTCATGTCCTAGATCTTGTTCCCATCTCTTTATAGCTTTACTTTTTTCCTGATGTTGAGTCCGAATCTCCTTTCACGTAATATGAATCCGTTGGTTCGGGTCCAGCTCTCTGGAGTAGCAGAGGAGACAAGTCCATCAACCTGCTCCCTTGCTGGCCAAGCAGACTAGAAGCAACACCCAAGTACAAGGGCAGCCCTCTCCCCACTTGTGATTGGAAAGGACAAAAAGAGACCTTCTTGCGGCGCCTAGTTAGAATGCGGAACTCCCTGCCACTGGAGGCAGCAATGGACATCAGTTTGGATGGCTGGACTATAAGAGAGACAAATTTATGGGCTATCAATGGCTACTTGCCACAGCTGCTGTATACTACAACAACAACAACAATTAATAATTGTGTTATTTATACCTCGCCCATCTGGCTGGGTTTCCCCAACCACTCTGGGCGGCTTACAGAATACAGGAAACATAATGAAGTCTCAAACTGAACCTCCACCATCAGAGGCAGTATATCTCTTTGAACACCAGTTACTGGGAATCACAAGTGGAGAGAATTGCTGCTCTCGCACTCAGGTCCCGCTTTTGGATTTCCCGTCACGGGCATCTGGTCAGTCACTCTGGACAAGATGGAGGCCCTTTGACCGGATCCAGCAGCCCAGGTTTTTATTATCATTAACTATTAGCATTAATAATAATAATAAAAATAGATTGGATTAGAAACGCAAACCGTCTTCCCAAGAAGCGTTGCCATTTAAACTGCAAGTGCGGAGAAGGAACCCTAACAAAGAAAAGAGAAGGAGTAACCACCCTCCGCTCGTCCCCTGAATTATTCTACGCAAATCTGTCGCAAGCAAGCCTTGTTACTGCTTCGTTATCGCTGGAGCCAGAATTGTCCGCACATCACATTTCTTACCCAGGAGGCAGGGTTATCGCTTTGTTTGTTTTTTTGTTCCAGTTTTTATTACGTATTCTGCATTTTTTATCTTATTTTTTTTATGCTTGGACGAAGGGTGGTGCGCAAACTTAATAAATAACAACGATAACCACAGGGGGTTGGACTAGATGACCGCCGGGGGTCTCATCTAACTCTACAAATCGACGATTCTATGAAATACCCCCAACGTATTCCAGCGGATGATCTTTGCTCCTTCTGCTCTGCAAAAAGGCCCAGGACGCCGCTTCCTCAAATTCAACATTTATGGGAAATAAAACCCCATAGGAATAAATTGAGAAAAGATTTGTTAGGATGAGGCAGCGGAAGGGATTTGGGCTCAGGGACAGAATTGCCCGGGTATTTTGTCAAGCTCTGGAGAGTCCTGTCGCCCTTCCTCAGGGGACCCAGGAATCCTGACCCTGAGACAGGAGACATAACACATACACACTCGACCAAACACCGTTTTCTGTCTCGGCTGCTGGCAGGAACAGGGGAAGCCCTGTGCTATCATTTCTGACAGTCAGCAAAATCTATTTATTTGGCTGCTTCCATTATCTATCTCCCCTGCAGACCTCGCCTGTTCCCATCCACCCAGCGCTCAGGAAATTCCTGCACCCGCTGCCAGGCATTCATCTGCGGCGGGTTATTGTTCTGCCACCAACTGCAGCGGAAACCTTTATCACAGAGGAGAGGGCAGATCTATCCGTGCAAAAAAAGAAAAAAAGGGGTTTTTCGGAGGCTCTTTGGACGAAGAAGACTCAGCGCCGCTCGTTTGATCTCCCCACCTCCTGCGGCTGCTCCCATTTCACAGATGAAGGGGCCTGAAAACTGAGTCCGGCCGGCAGAGGGAACTCCAAGGCTTCAGTCGGAAGCGGTGCTTCGCCAGGGTCCTTGACTCGATGGGCATTGGCTGCAGGGCCCTGCTCAGCATCTTCATATCCCAGTCCCGGTGGTCAGGGATGATGGGAATTGTAGTCCAACACCCCCTGCGGACTCAGATTTGAGAAGGCCTCCCTCCTGAGGACACATGGCAGTATTTTTTTTCCAAGGGCACCTTTTTCGAACCCGGCCTTGGCCAACCTGGGGCCTTCCAGGTGTGTTGGACTACAACTCCCATCAGCCCCTGACGAGCACTGATGGGAGTTGTAGTCCAAAACATCTGGAGGGCGTCAGGCTGGCCTCCCCAGGGAACGAATCTTGCACCGGGCAATAAATTGGAACTTCTCATGGCATAGCTAAAAGCACAAACCCCTCTTGAGTTTTGTTTTGTTTTTCCGGGGCCGGGGAGATTAAAAGGCAACTGGTTGTCACAAGGTTCAAATAGATGCAGTGGTGGGCAGGGGCGCCTTTAAAGCTTGCTGGGCATGTTCCCACTGGCCTCAGTGGTACCTCTGGAAAAAGATGGGAAAAAACAACTTTTTTTTTTTAATGCTTCCAGATTTGGATATGGCAGCCTAAAGTCAAATTGGTTTAGTAGGGAGTGGTAAGTGTCGAGTTCCTGTTCGCTTTTAAACTAAACCTACTGCAGATTTAATAAAATAATAATAATTATAATAATAATTAGAACCACTGAATCATAGAACTTAAGAGTTGCAGTGGATTCAAAGGGACACCTAGTACAGTTTCCTGAGCCTCCTGCAATTATTAATAATTCCTTTTATAATAATAGTTATTAATAATATTATTATTTATTATTTATTTGTTGTTATTAATACCTATGCCGAGAGCTGGTTTCGAACCGGCGGAGAAGTGTCTTCTTTTGGCCGCCATCTTGCATTCAGAAAGAACCTGATGCGCAGGCGCGGCTTCCACACAACCCTGTTTTTAACCCAGAAGGCAGCGCTTGCCTCCCTCCCTCCCTTTCCCGCCGCTCATTCTCTATATAGAGCGCTCCCAGCTCGGCCGCCATCTTCGATTCACAACGAGGCTACGCCCGAGCCCCGCTCAGCCCTGCCCACAGCCCCGCCCCTCGGAGGTTGTGCTTTGCAAAGCCGCCTACCTTTCCTTAGGGGGCGCAAGTGTTACGCCACCGGAATTGCCGGACTGGGACTTTCTGCGCTCAGCGACTCTATGGCTCTCCATGGCTTTAGATAGGGCGTTTTCAGGACAGGCGCCATCTTGGACCGAAAACGAGGCTGCTCCTTTCTTTTTCCACCGCCCGCTTCAACCGTCCCCAGGTTCTTACCAGCCGGAGGCAAAGAGTGGCGTTTAGACGAGGGAGAAGCCGAGAAGAGGAGGGGGCTGGAGACAAAAGGGGGTAAGAGGCCGATAGGAAGAGAGGGGTTGTAAACGGGGGGGGGGGTTGCAAGGGGGAAAGGGGTGCAATGTGCAATTTGGCCTGGAGCAGAAAAAGGTGCAAAGGCGGGAGGTTTTAAACTGGCACTGCAAAATGTTCCCCGCTTTAAAAGATCCCTGCGGCAGCTGGATTCGAACCCAGGGCCGGACTAAGACCTTTGCAACCACCGGAAAAAAATTACGCTGTGAGGCTCCCCGCCCCTTCCCAATATGCAATTCAAAACAAAAACCACACTAAACTAAATGCTGTTTTCCAAAATGGCCCAAGGCTTACATGTATGCTGGAACGGGCATGCATGAATGTCACGCGCAACGCCTGGCTGGGTCTGATTTCCTCGCATTATTTCGATTTAATGTTAGGACACCGTCCACCTCACCACCCCCGCCTCCGGTTTAGATGGAGACAAGTAATAAAAAGAGAGCGGGAAAATGAGTGTAGAGTGGAGGGTTAGGAAGTCTAACGAAGTCCTGATGAATACTTGGATGGAGGACCAATATCAAATTCATTTAAAAAAAAAAAAATCTCATTTTTCTGGTATCCCTGCTTTTCTGGTGCCCCAAACACGTGGCCCACGCAAGCGGCAATCACTGCCAGGTGGGCGGGGTAGAAATTATTATTATTATTATTATTATTATTATTATTATTATTAATGGCAGTGAATTCCACAAGTTAACTATCCGTGTGGATAGGCTCCCTCCAATAAAAGCCAGGGGTGCTTATCTCTTCTTAGTGATGCTCCTCTGCTATGACCAGAAAAAAAAGTAGAGCCAGCCCACTTCTTGGTCTTAGTTAGGACAGCCTGGTGAAATCCAGATATTTTGGACTACAACTCCCATCAGCCCCAGAAAGTAATACAAAACAAGTGGAGAGCACCAGGCTGGGGACTGTCTGCTCAGAGCAGATGTTTGGAAACAGCGCCCTCTGCTGGTGGGTCACTGGAAGTTGCTGCTGTTTACATATTGCATCGGTGGCTCCCAGAGTGGGCAGTAGCGCCCCCTGGGGGCCGGTGGGGTTAATTGCGTTTTGAATGTCATTTTTGTGTTACTTCTCTCCCTTAGCTGTTCTGCGTAATGGTTTTTATAGGGTGGGGGAGCACTGGGGTGAGTTTATGGAACCAGGAGTGGGTCCCCTTCCACCCTGCCTCAAAAATTGGAAACGACTGGTTTGCATACTCTTTCTCTTATCTACAGCTTGCATTCGTCCCGTAATGGCTGCTGCCCCCACGCTCACCTGCAGCGACGACAGAGACAGCCTCCCTTGCGCTGCACCTGTCCCCCTTCCACCCCCGACTCCCCAAGGCTTGGTCCTTGGGCCTGAGGTGGTTCTCACCCCCGAGCGAGCCTGTGTGAGGAGGCCGGGGAGCGGGATCCTTCGGCGACCCCAGCAGGGGAAAGCACCCCGTCGACAGGTAAGTGGGAGCTGGGAGCATGAGGAGGAAAGGGGGGGGGCTATCTCCAACATCATTACCAATAACCTCTAACCACTTCCCTAAGGAATATGAAACTTAAATATTACAATAGTTTTTTCAGATACAGTCTAAATTTCTTCCAATCTTCCTTCACCGTTTCCTCTTGTTGGTTGCGTAGTCTCGCTGTCAGCTCGGCAAGTTCCATAAATTCTTTATCATTTTCATTTGCCATTCTTCTACTATTGGTTTCTCTGGATTCTTCCAGTTCTTGGCAATTAATATTCTTGCTGCTGTCGTGGCATACAAAAAGAAAGT
Organism: Lacerta viridis; assembly: GCA_900245905.1. Taxonomy (NCBI): domain Eukaryota; kingdom Metazoa; phylum Chordata; class Lepidosauria; order Squamata; family Lacertidae; genus Lacerta; species Lacerta viridis. Next base: position 207,102 of record OFHU01000428.1, read on the forward strand.
AGTATTCCTTTTGGGGGATTTCTTATAATTCCCAATAGAAAGGCTTCTGGTTTCTTTGTAAAAGTGTCTTTGAACACCTTTTTCCATTTCAAATTTTTTCACCTTCCCAGGTTCGTTTCCGGCTGGGATCCAAATCTGATGACATCGGCCTGCTCCTCCCGGATCCCCCGCAGCCTGGAACGGAGGTTGCCGTCCCTCCGAGGCGGGGATCCAGGTCGGACGATGTCAGGATGGTCAGCCTCGATCCCCCGAAGTCCACCGTGGAGGTGGTCCACAGCACTGCAGGAGAATCTCCCATCACCATCACGCTGCAGAGAGAGCCCTCCCTGAGTCCTGCAGGGGAGGAGGAGGAGGAGGAGGAAGAAGAGGGATCGCGCCAGCCCCGCAACCTGCTGGCCGGCCCTGTTCCCCACAGCACTCTTGCCCTGGTGGCAGAGGTGCGTGCCGTGCGGGAGCAGGGCTTCAATGCCCGGCAGGCGGCTGAGCAACTAGTGCAGCGCTCTTTCGTCGCTCGTTGCGCCCTGGAAGCCCGGGCTGGCGAGGGTGAGTATCGGGAGTTGAGCGCCGGGAGGTGAAAAGAAAACCTATGGAACTCCCTTCCTCAGGAGGGTTATGGGTGGCCAGGATTGCCTCCACATCTGGAGGAAGCAAGGCTTCTTACCCCCAGCTTTTGTGGGAGCGAGTTGCAGAGTTTAATTGTGTGCTGCATGAGTAAGTCATAGAATCATGGAAGTTATCGAGCTGGAAGGGGTCCCGAGGGTCATCTAGTCCAACCCCCTGCAAAGCAGGAATTGCAGTTAAAAGAACCTCCGACATACGAGCATCCAACCTCTGTTTAAAAAACTCCCTTCTGGGGGACACCGTTCCACCGTTGAACGGCTTACTGCCAGAAAGTTCTTCCTCCTGTTTAGCTGAAATTTCCTTTCTTTTCTTATTTGAATCCCTTGGTTCGAGTCCTACCCTCCAGAGCAGGAGAAAACAAGCTTGCTCCATTCTCCATGAGACAGCCCTTCAGATACTTGAAGATGACTATCATACCTCCTCTCAGTCTCCTCTGTGCCTGGCTAAGCAAACCCCCTCTCAACCGTTCCTCATAAGACATGGTTTCCAGCCCCTTGAACATTTTGGCTGCCCTCCTCTGCTCACGTTCCGGCTTGTCAACATCCTTCTTAAATTGTGGTGCCCAGAACTGGACACAGCACTCCAGGTGGGGTCTGACCAAAGCAGAACAGAGCGAGACTTTTGCTTCCCTAAGGACATGGGTGCATAGCTGTCAACTTTCCCTTTTTTTGCGGGAAATTCCCTTATTCCAGCGCCGTTTCCCAATGGAAGAAAAAGGAAGGTTGACAGCTATGCGGTGGGTGGCGTTGTGGGTTAAACCACAGAGCCTAGGGCTTGCTGATCAGAAGGTCAGTGGTTCGAATCCCCGCGACAGGGTGAGCTCCCGTTGCTCGGTCCCTGCTCCTGCCCACCTAGCAGTTCGAAAGCATGTCAAAGTGCAAGTAGATAAATAGGTACCACTCCGGCGGGAAGGTAAACGGCATTTCTGTGCACTGCTCTGGTTCGCCAGAAGCGGCTTAGTCATGCTGGCCACATGACCCGGAAGCTGTCTGCGGACAAACCAGCTCCCTCAGCCAGTAAAGCAAGATGAGCGCCGCAACCCCAGAGTCGTCTGCGACTGGACCTAATGTTCAGGGGTCCCTTTACCTTTACCTTAATGCTTCCCTTGATCTGAACCCTAGACTTTTCCTGATGCAGGTTAAGAGTTGCGTTAGCTTTTTTTGCTGCTGCATCACACTGTGGGCTCATGTTGAGCTTGTGGTCCACCGAAACCCCCAGATCCTTTCCACATGTGCCACTGGCAGTCCAGGCACCCCGCATCTTATACCTGTGCATCTGGTTCTTCCTGCCAAAGTGCAGAATCTGACTTTCGTGCTTGTTCTTTTCCCCGTCCTTCGTCTTCGAACATTCGGCCTAGTTCACTAGTGTGACAAGAGGGATGAAAACTTCTCTCTCTCTCCATTTTCTCCGTGCCGTTCCCCGTTTTATAAACTCTTCGCCTTTTCTCCCAACACGCCTTTCACAGGCATGAACATCCGTCGGGAGCAACAACTCTATCAAGGCCTCGTCAGCCTGGAAGTGCCAGAAGTTGAACTGCTCAGCTCAGCCGTGCAGGAGAAACTCGCCCTTGTCCGGACACGTCCTGAACCCAGGAAGGTGAGCAGGGAAGCGGGTGGCCTTGAGGATTCCCCAGAGCTGGAGGAGACGGGTGATTTTAACCCAGGGGTCCCCAAACTAAGGCCTGGAGGCCGGATACGGCCTTCCCACTCTCCTGCCCGTGGACGGTCTGGGAATCAGCGTGTTTCTACATGAGTAGAATGTGTGCTTTTATTTAAAATGCATCTCTGGGTTATTTGTGGGGCATTGGAATTCGTTCATTCCCCCCCCCAAAAAAAATATAGTCTGGCCCCCCACAAGGTCTGAGGGACAGTGGGCTGACCCCTGCTTTAACTCCATCCCCAAAATTTGGAAACAGGTGGGGTGTGGTCCAACGCGTTTACACCAGTGTTATGAGCGTCTCTCTAAGCTGAAGGTCCAGCAACGGGGGTGAATGTGCTCAGGCAGCGATGTTCCGGTGGAGGACAGGAAGGAGCTCCCTTAAGATGATAATAATAAATTATTATTATTATTATTATTATTATTATTATTATTATTTGTACCCCGCCCATCTGGCTGGATTTCCCCAGCCACTCTGGGCGGCTTCCAACAAAAATCAAATACAAAAATATCACACATTAAAAACTTCCCTAAAAAGGGCTGCCTTCAGGTATTTTCTGAATGTCAGGTAGTTGTTTATCTCCTTGACCTGTGATGGGAGGGCGTTCCACAGGGCGGGCGCCACTACCGAGAAGGCCCTCTGCCTGGTTCCCTGTAGCTTTGCTTCTCGCAGTGAGGGAACCGCCAGAAGGCCCTCGGCGCTGGATCTCAGTGTCCGGGCTGAACGATGGGGGTGGAGACGCTCCTTCAGGTATACAGGACCGAGGCCGTTTAGGGCTTTAAAGGTCAGCACCAACACTTTGAATTGTGCTCGGAAACATACTGGGAGCCAATGTAGGTCTTTCAAGACCGGTGTTATGTGGTCTCGGCGGCTGCTCCCAGTCACCAGTCTAGCTGCCGCATTCTGGATTAATTGCAGTTTCCAGGTCACCTTCAAAGGTAGCCCCACGTACAGCGCATGGCAGTAGTCCAAGCGGGACTATCAGGCCTATCTAGTCCAGCATCCTGTTCTCAAGAGCGGCTAACCAGATGGCTCTTTTGGAAAACCCACAGGCAGGATTGGAGCATAACTCTCTCCCCTCTTGTGGTTTCCTGCAACTGGTGACACTACCGACAGCTCTATTCTCCCAAGAATTTGTCTATTCCTCCTTCAAAGTCCTCCTAGTGGTGCTGCGATAAAATTGCCAGCATGTATGCAAAGCTGGGGGGACGTGGGGGGCGCTGTGGGTTAAACCAGAGCCTAGGGCTTGCCGATCGGAAGGTCGGCGGTTCGAATCCCTGTGACAGGGTGAGCTCCTGTTGCTCGGTCCCTGCTCCTGCCCACCTAGCAGTTCGAAAGCACGCAGTGCAAGTAGATAAATAGGTACCGCTCCAGCGGGAAGGTAAATGGCATTTCCGTGCGCTGCTCTGGCTTGCCGGAAGCGGTTTAGTCATGCCGGCCACATGACCCGGAAGCTGTACGCCGGCTCCCTCGGTCAATAAAGGGAGATGAGCGCCGCAACCCCAGAGTCGTCCACGACTGGACCTAACGGTCAGGGGTCCCTTTGCCTTGCAAAGCTAAGGTTTCAAATGGTTGGCATTCCTGAATTGCAGGGGGTTGGACCGGGTGTCCCTTGGAGTCCATCGCTGCCTCCTTCAGGAGGGATTTCCAGTTTAACGTTGCACTTCCTGAAGGACTTCCCCTCCTAAGCAACCGGCCTGTCTCTTCTCTGCTAGGAGCTGGATTGCACAGGCCCCGACCTCCTGGCCTTCTACGACCCGGAGCAGCTGTTCACAGAGAGCCCCTTCCTGGAGGTGGAGGGGCTGCCCCCCCTGAAGCTGCAGCCTCGGACGCGGGACCCAGCCACCACTTTCTTCATGTACCGGAAGCAGCGCCAGTGGGACAGTTAAAGGGCCTTGGGCAATGGCCCGCCTCTTCCCCCCCCCAAAAAAAACTGGACTCAAGACTGCTGTGTGGTGCAGGACTATTTATTCAAACGGGACTCCCTTTTGCACCCCTTCCCCAGAGTTCGCTTTTCATACATAAAACTTAATTGGAAGCACATCTTCTCCCAGTTATTAACACGGAGGCGTGTCTTTGCCTGAACGTGCACACAAAACACATCTCTCGTAGATTGGTAATAATCTGTAGGCTTTTATTTATATATAGAATCAACTTTTTTTTTTTTTTTAAGAAAGAACTCCAGAGAAGGGTTCCCCTTCAGATCCCCCCCGCAAAGGCAGAAAGGCTCCCCAGAAAAGGTGGTGTTTTCTTTGTGGGAAACAAGATGGTGTTCTGTTTTTTTAAAAAAAGCTGTCTCCCCGTCACGCTCAAGGCAACACTCTGCTGAGCAAGGGGTGGGTGGCATCAGACTTGACCAACGTGGGCAGGGTACGGGAAGCTGGCTTTTGAGGCTGGTAACGTCCTCCTCTCCCTTGGCAAGCAAGGCACCCCAGCCGAAATCTAGGCATGCGTCTTCCTGCCGGTTGTGTCCATGTGGGGGCAAAATCCTTGCAGTGAAGATCTTGCCCTAGGGACTCTGGAGTAGGGAGAAGGGAGGCCTCTCATATCTGCTGCTGGCCAAGGCAGGGGAGGCCCCCCCCCCAATACAGGATGTTAAGACACTCGGGGAACCCTTTGCAGGAGGAGGGTGGAAGCAGCAGCTAGAGGCTGGGTCGCCCTCTCTTCTTCTTCTTCTTCCAACCCAACCTGAAGCTATCAAGGGAAGATCAGTGCCACAGACACAGCTCCCCCCCTCTCTGCTAACTTTTCAATTCTTCTCTCTCCCTGGCCGAGGTTTCAGAACAGGCTGGTGGGAGTTGTAGCGCAGCAACACCCAGAAGGCGCCCGCTGGGCTGTGGAGGTTTCTGCCTCTTTAGCAGGCAATGGCGAAAGGGGAAACCCATCAGAGAAAGAACTGCTTCTGCTGTGCTATAAACTCCCAGCCATCCACCCTACCTCTTCCCCTCCAGATGTTGCTAAACTCAAGCTGCTGGCTTGAGTGACTGTCGTGAGCTGAGCGCCTGACATTGTTGGGGGGAGCTGCAGCCCCCATCCCCCCCCCACTCCGGGGACTAAGAGCAAAGGAAGGTTTTTGCTCCGGCAGGGCCACAACCTCAAAGGGAAACCAGAAAAAGAAAATGACACCTCGGTGCGAACGCCACCCCCCTGGAGTGCACCCCCCTCTCAACCCCCCACCCACCCCATAACAGTAGTCAAGGTCCTGCTCCAGGGCGAATCTCTGCTGCCCCACTGCAGTCTCTGGAGCCCTCTGGTGGTTGAGTGCACGCAGCACTGAGGAGCTGAAAGGCTGCAGGAGTCTTAAGTCTGGCTTGCTCCGTCGTGGCTGGGAGGAAAGGCTCTCCCCTCCTGCCAGCAAAGTGTCCAACATTCATCCGTGGGGGGCACGTGAGCCCCACTGCCCCAGCAAGTGGCTGATTGGAAAAGGAGGGGCGAGGCTCCGGCGGCAGAGACGCCCTCAGTGGGCGCCAGGGCCGGCCTTGTGGAAGAGATAGATGGGTCGCTGGAATCCTGTGGGGAGAGGAGAAGAGTTAAGGAGGAGCCAGAGGGTGCATTTAGAAACCCCCTCTTGAAAAACCTCAGGAAGCTGGGCTGTAAAGGGGGCCTCTGCCAGTGACTATCAAGACTTTGGAAAGCTGCTATCACTGGATGAAGCTCAATCATCCATTTTGCTGAATCGAACCAATTAAGTTTTAATTGGGCTTTGAAAGGATGTGCAATTACTTGCTACCATTTTGAACTCAGCTGCGTCGTTCCCTTCCTTAGTGGGCTGTGCAAACCGCCACTATGCAGAGTGGTTTTTTGGGTTTTTTTGCAGGGTAAACAATAATTTTATTATTTAAACCCAGCCTATCGTGGCTGGGTGGGTGGGGGGCACTGGGGAGGATTGATGGAACCAAGGGCAAGGAAGGGGCCAAAATGGAGAGGGTGGAGCGCAAGGTCTGATTGACAGCTTCGCGTGCTCAAAATGGCACAATTCAGAGAGGCTACATCTCTCTGCCACCCCCCCCCCCCGTTTCCAAAGTGCCCTTCTTTCAGCAAAAGCTGTTCCCCACTCCCAAGCATCATTTCCCCTCATTCAAATCATGTGCTGTGGTTTGCCCCCCCCCCAAAAAATGCAGGTTGTCTGCTTCCATTCTGCCCAGTCCCACAATCTAGAGTCTAGACCCACCCTCCATTGCTCTCTCTTTTTTAATGGTGTTTCCTGCTTGGCAGGGGGTTGGGACTGGATGGCCCTTGTAGTCTCTTCCAACTCTATGATTATATGATTAAACTCTCAGGGCCTGTTGCAATTCAGCTGGGAGACAAGCCTGGCCCAGGATTTAAGAGGTTCTTGGGATGGCGCAACTGAAGGTTGCAAACCTCACCCCTCTAAACCCTCGCCTTAAACGTGTATGAGGCGGGGCCCCTTCTTCCTGCTCCCACCAAGAGGTTCAATTCAGAGGCTGATACCTTTTGATGTGTTCCTGGGTGTGGCCACCAATTCGTAGCTGCAGAAGCCCACTTCTGGCGAAGTCAGGTAAGAGGGGAACTGGTCTGGTTTCAGCTTGATCCGGTAGTAATGCCTGCATATTGTTTCCTAGGAAAGGAGGACGGAGGAGAAATCAGTGCCGGCAGCATACTACTCTATGGTGCAGTAGGTGGGGAGCCCCGGGCATGTGCAGAGTGCTCTGGCCCTTTACCCCAACAGAAAACACAACTGGCTCTGAACACGTTTGGAATGATACAGCAGAACTGGACCCTGGCAGTCCTCGTTTCACATGGCATGAGGAAGGGGCGCAGCTAAGGCCTGCCATGAATGCAGAAAGTCCAAGGCTGCTTCCTTGCTCCTGTGTTGGATCCTGGCAGCAGGAAGGGATTGTGCAGCGTCAATCTCACCTGGTCGCTTGGCCCAGTGGCAACTGGCACGTGGTTAAGCTTGGTGACCTGTGCCTGTTGGGCACCGTGATCACACACCCACCCCCCAAGGCCTTCCGGGTAGGAGCAATACGGTGACGTGAGAGCCATCTTCAGATATCTGAAGGGCCGTCACATGAGACGATGCAGCAAGCTTGCTCTCTGCTGCCCTGGAGGGGAGGACCCGAAGCAACAGATCCGAAGGACAGGAGAGGAGGCTCCGCCTGAACAGCAGGAAGAACTTGCTGATGCCCTCGGAAGACGGCGCACTCTCCTTCGTTGGTTTTTAAGCAGAGGTTTGGGGGAGGCTGTCTGTCAGGGGTTCTTTAGCTGTGATTCCTGCAGGGGGTCGGAGTGGATGCTCCTTGGAAGTCCCTTGCAATTTCAGGACTCAAGAGTCCTAAAACCGTAGAGTTGGAAGGGATCCTGAGGGTCATCTCGGCCAGCCCCTTTGCACTGCAGGAATCCGGCCCGCAGCCATCCCTGGGTGGGCTCAAAACACCAACCTTCTGATTAACAGCCAGACTCACAGACCCACTGTGCCGGCTGCACCCAATTCTGCTGCGATTCTGGGCCACATGGCAGACGGGCCTGTATCTCAAGAAGGGCAGCAATGCCCGACTGCCCCACTAAGAATCGGCCACACACTAAGCCACATGCCTACAATAGTAATTAATTTTTTTTTGTTATTTATATCCCACCCGTCTGGGTGGGTTATGCCACATACAAGCCACGCTCTCCACCCCCAAGCCCAGCTGCAAGCCTCTGGGCTCACCGTCAAGTTCTTCCTCTTGCCGTAGGAGGACCAGGCCTGGGGTTCGAGGATCAGGATACCGCCTGGGTGCAGGTGGCGGTAGAACCGCTTGAAGAGGCGCTTGAGGCCCTCATCGCCCCAGTTGAGGTGCACCCACTTGGTGAGGCTGAGGCACAGGATCACGTCGTACTCGGGCTTCTGGGCCTCCAGCAGCTCGTCCTGCTCCAGCACGTAGTTGCCCTGCAAGGGGGGGGGCAGGAAAGAGAGGAAAAGTAGGGAGCGGGATCCATTAGAGAAGGCCAGCTGAAGACTGACACAGTAGATGCACATTCTGCTACCCAAAGGGCGGCCCACGCTGGCGCCCTCTCCCCAGCTCAGTCCAAATGCCAGCTGCCCCACCCCTCACCAAAATAAATAAGAGAGTCAGTTTGCTTGCACAATCTCCACTGCACGTGTTGAAAGTCTAAGGCAGGCTCTCCAAACAGGAGAAGTGCAGGAAGGCCACAGCCACACCCCGGCAGAGCCAAAATCCAGACTCCATAACATGGGTAGCAGGAGAGAAAGTGCTATTCTGTGCCCCCCCTGCAAAACCAACCAACCAACCAACCTAAAACACTAGTCCTGTAAGAACACAAGGGGAACGTGCTAGTTCAGGCCAAAGGGGGGCCCATCTAGTCCAGCATCGTATTCTCACTATGGCCAACCAGGTGCCCCAAACAGCCTGCCAATTAAGCCACTTCCAACACCTTGGCTAGATAGCTCTGGAACTAGCCCTGGCCCTGGCAGAAAGGGGCAACCTCACCCAGAGAGAGGGGTCAATATTGTCTAGGCAAGGCCACTCTTCTGCTCCTGCTGGGACAGGGAAGAGGGCCAGGAACACAGCTAGGATTAATCACAAACGTTTGGGGGGGGGGGGTTATTGGCTTGTTTTTATTTTATTGTGTGTTTTGTGTTCTCATTTTGTCTTTTTATGTTGTGAACCGCCCTCTGATCTTTGGCAGTACACAAATTTAATAAATAATAAAGGTAAAGGGAGCCAGCGTACAGCTTCCAGGTCATGTGGCCAGCATGACTAAGCCGCTTCTGGTGAACCAGAGCAGCCACATGGAAATGTTGTTTACCTTCCCGCTGGAGCGGTACCTATTTATCTACTTGCACTGCTTGCTTTCGAACTGCTAGGTGGGCAGGAAATAATAAATTATAGTAATAATAATAATAATAATAGTAATAATAATAATAATAATAATAATAATAGGCAGCACCTGTTGGCAAAGTATTCTTCCCAGAGTTGCAAGTTGCCAAACTCAGACCACTGAGAGTCCCATGGACTGCAAAAAGATCAAACTTATCCATCCTTAAAGAAATCAGCCCTGAGTGCTCACTGGAAGGACAGATCCTGAAGTTGAGGCTCCAGTACTTTGGCCACCTCATGAGAAGAGAAGACTCCCTGGAAAAGACCCTGATGTTGGGAAAGATGGAGGGCACAAGGAGAAGGGGACGACAGAGGATGAGATGGTGGGACAGTATTCTCGAAGCTACCAACATGAGTTTGGCAAAACTGTGGGAGGCGGTGGAAGACAGGAGTGCCTGGCGTGCTCTGGTCTAAGGGGTCACAAAGAGTCGGACACGACTGGAACGGCTGAACAACAACAAACAGCTTTCCAGTGGGCAGAGTTAATCAGCAGCTTGGCTGCCGAAGGAGACAGCCAAGGGATCCTGCCAGCCCGCCCACCCTTCCCCTATGTGCCAGAGGGCCGCTCAGGTCCCAGCTCCAACAGAGCTCCTTGCTCAGGGGGAATTGGGCTTGTTGTTAAGCCAGATGCAGGTGGGGGCGGTGGGAGGACACTTGATCTCCCTTTTGAGCCCAGCACATCAAAGGCTGAGGACAGGCTGCAGACACAACAGCACAGGGGAGAATTTCCTTATCAAGCTGGCCCTATAAATAAGGTGCCTGGGAAAGACTTCAGCCAAGCTCTCCCTCACCTCCGCCTCCTTCTGCAAAGAGCGTCCTTCCCCTCCCAATTTCTTCAGGAAGGCCTTCCTGGCCTCACCTTGACTGCAACTCCGCTGCCAACACAACCAAGGATCCTCCTCCCTGTACGTTTTCTCCCACACGGCTGCCATCAGGCACCAGAGGGACCTCTCATGCCAACGCTTTACACAGACGGAGAAGCCATTACGATGCACACGATTGGTGGCCCATCCCACCCAGCGCTGCCTGGCTCCAGATAAAGGGTGTCTCAGCTGTAGCATCCTGCCGCCCAAGATCCTTCAACAGGAGGTGCCAAGGGGAAACCGTGGGCTCCCTTCCTCCTGAGAAAGTTCCCTTGCCAACTCGGCCTCAGTGGGACAAACTTAAAGAGTAACAAGGCGGCAACCCCCCCCCCCCAAAAAAACACAAGCGATTGTCAGGACATCCTTTTCCCTGCCATCTCCATCCCTGGAGAAACAGAAAACGAACAGGTCCAGTCAAGGAACTGAGTTAAACTGCGGACTCCCTCCCACAGGAGGCGGTGATGGCTATAGAAGAGAACTAGACAAATTAGAATAGAATAGAATAAATATTTATTGTCATTGTCCCCTTGCGGTAAATAATGAAATTTATGGAGGGGGAGGGCCGTCGGTGGCTACTTGCCACAATTGTCCACAGTTGGAGGCAGCAATGCTTCTGAGTGTCAGCTGCTGGAAATCTCAAGCCACCAACAGCAACACAGAGGGGAAGGGAACTAAATCTCCAAACTCTGCTGGGCATGAATGCAAGAACAGCCTGCTGGATCAGGCCAGTGGCCCATCCAGTCCAGCATCCTGTTCTCACGGGGGCCAATTAGATGATCATGGGAAGCCCAAAAGCAGATTTCGAGCGCAAGAGCTCTCTTCCCTCCTGCGGCTTCGAGCAACCAGCATTCAGAGGATGTTCTGCACTACGGAAGCTGATCTGGCAACTAGATTTATTGCAGGCTCAAAGTGTGATTGCTCTTAATGACCCAATTAACCGGGGGGGGGGGCAGAGACTTCTACACCCCCACAACCACTTCTTGGAGGGAAGTTGCACATGGGCATCGGGTCTCACCTGCCTTACCCGAAATCCCCAGCAAAAGCCTTTCTGCTGTTCCCAAACATTCAGGAGAGCATGGCTAAGCCAGATGCCTGGAGACAGTGCTCTGCAATCTTGCCCACTCCCCTACTCCTAGACAGGAAGTTCCCTCCTAATCGTCCCACCCTTCCACCCCAATTGGGCCAATCATGTCACTCGGCCACGGACGCCCAGTCAGAAATAGCCTCACTGGCTCCTCCCTTCCAAGAAGTAGCCTTGGTAGAACATGAATGGATGTTGCCGCCCCCTCCCCATCATAATTCCTTCATGGCATGCCTACACATGTAGGAAAGTAACTGCCATGTGGAGCCCCCCCCCCAAATCTGCACCCCGCCGTCTTGCAGGGGGTTGGGCTAATGACCCTCGGTGCATCTTCAAATCCCACATTTCTATGATTCTAAGCCTACCAGTCCTCGCACTGAGGGATGCTGGGAAATGGCAGTTCTAAGGAATGCTGGCGAAAGAAAGGAACTGTGACAAGGCAACCGGTGCCAAATCAACTTCAAACTGGCGTTATTTTAAAGGCGCACCTTAAAAGGCAAAGCTGAAAAAGCCGGGTTTCCCTACCCTTTTTCAGAACTCTGCCCTAGAGCTTCTACAGGCCGGGGAGGCCGAGCCAACACCATTTCCGAGGTCTTCTCTCTCGCCTTACCTTGACGAAAAACACATTGTTGGGGAAGACCGTGGCGTCCACCCCGTCCTGGGGTACCCTTGGCGCAGCGATCGGCCCTCGGCTGGCCATGAGGGAGGCCGGGAAGGTTTTCTTGGCACGGCTGGCCCCTTCGCTGCTGCCGCCGCCGCCAACATGGTCACGCTGCTGCTCTCGCATCTCCTCCGAAAGGTAGTGCCGGATGTTCTGGCGGGCCGAGTGGATGAGGGCCCCGTCAATGTCCACGCCCACTATTCTGGCGGGGCCCCACTTCTTGGCCACGCTCAAGGTGAGGTGCCCCACGTTGCAGCCCACATCCAGCACTTCCTTCCCCTGGAACCACTCCGGCTTCATCACCCGCAGGCGCGAGTCCTCGCAGTTGGGGTTGCGATAGCCGTAGTACTTGCAGTAGTTGCCATACTGGAACTTGTGATGCGGCTGCCGCCGGGACACTTGGCCAGGAGCAGCCTGAGGGTGGCGGCCCCTTGGCACGCTGTGCCCCCTGTCCGGGCTGCTTCGGCAGGGCTGCTCGCCGGACGTAGAGGCCCCCGGATGCCGGCCTCCTCCTCCTCCTCCTCCTCCTGATCCCTCTGACTTGCTACTAGTCCTGCGCCTCTTGCGGTGGTGGCGGCTGCTGCTGCCGCTGCTGCTGCCGCCCCCGGCCGTCCAGGAGGCCACAGAAGTGCCTGACGGCGTGGCGCACCCGGAGGCCTGCTGCCCAGGCTGAGCTTCCCCAGCGGCAGGCAGCAGGGGCGACACCACCTCGTCCCGGCAGTTGATGGCCGTGTTGAGTTCGTAGGGCTGCGGGGTGGCCCCGTTGCACGTCTTCTGGCACGCTTTGCATGAGGTGGGCAGCGGGGGTTTGCCGCCGCCTCCTTCCAGTCCGGCCGCCCCCCTCTGTGCCCCCCGGTGGCGGTGGCGCTTCCGCCCGGGCTTGACGGGCGACGCCAACACCGGGGGGTCCTCCTGGGCGTTGTTGAGGCTCAGCGGGTCGGTGATGTCCTTGGGGATGAGGATCTCCACGGGGTCCCGGCCCTTGGCGGGCAGCGGCGAAGACTTGGGGGTCTCGGCGTTGACCGCCTGGTTGACCTCCTCGTCCAGCAGGCTGTTGAGGTTCAGCGGGTCAAAGATGTTGCCCCCCAGCAGGAACTCCGAGGGCAGCACCGGGTCGCACTCGGAGTTGATGCGCCGCCGGCGCTTGAAGGCCGGGTGCTTGAACCCTCCGCCCGCGTTGCAGCTGCTGCGCCTCTTGCCCCCGCAGGGGGCCCTCGGCTGGTGGTGGGGCGGCGGCGGCGGCTGGAAGCCGTTGCGGGGCCGCTGCAGCTCGGACACGCTGTCTTCCCCTTCCTCGGCCGCTGCTGCTGCTGCGGAGGGACCCCCTCCCTTGGCCGGGGGTCTGCGCTGGACGGGGGGGTGAGGCGGGAGGGCGGCGGGGCGGGCGTCGTGGGCCCCCTGGTTCAGCCTGGCGGAGGGGCGGAGTGGGGAGGCCGTGTCGTCCCTATGGCCTGCTGCCGCCGCCGCCGCCGCCGCCGGCTGGCCCTGGGCGTCTTCCTGGTGCAGCTCCGCCGGGGCGGCCCCCTGACGCAGCTGCACCAGGGGGACGTCCGCCCCGCCGGCCCCGCCCCCTCCTCCCCTGGGCGGGGGTTTGAGGAGGGGCGGCGGCGGGGCCGGGACTAAGAAGGTCTCCTTGTCCGCCGCCATCTCGATCATGCCTTGCATGGGTTCGCGGCGGCGGAGGCGGCGGAGGCACCGGCGGCGGGGGAAGGGTTAAAGGGCCGGGAGCTCCTTCCTCGTCCGCCTCCCGCCTCACACTGAGCTCGAGGCTCCGGAGGCTCCTCCTCCCGCCCCGCGCGAGCCCCTCCTACGCGTGCGCCGTCAAGCTCCCCGCTCGTGCGCAGGCCCGGCGCGCAACCGCAGTCCGAGCGCGCGTCCTCCCCGGAATTTCAGGTCCCGGCGCGCACGCACAGACCCATCTCCCTCTCTCTGTGCGCTCCGCCCCAAAGTCCCTAGCGCATGCGCAGCTCCGCAGCTAGCCAGAGGGAGAGCGCTCCGCGCCCGCTGCTTTCCTGCGATGGCAAGCTCCCCCTGCGATCGGGGTTTATATGCGCGGAAGGCGGGTCCGCGGGAGGGCACGCCCCCTCCTCTCAGAAGAGGCCAATCGGTGTTCAGAGCTGTCACCGCCCGCGTGGATTCTTGCCCAATCGACGGCTTTGCCACAGGGCTCTCGAGGAGCCGCGGCTCCCCGCCTTCCTCCCGCCTTTTAGTTTCCCTGTGAACCAATGAGGAAGCAGGGCCGGAGCGCCTGCGGCCAATCAAGGCGCAGCACTCCAAGCTAATTTTTCTCCCGAGTGTGGGTGAGGGTCCTCGTTTGCACAGGGCGGTCCAGGTCAAGCGCCTGTGGCAGCGTTATTTCAGGTTCCAAAGCCAGAAAAAGAAACGACCAACCTAGGCACATCTATTTCCTGACAGATATTATTAATAAAAAGTTCTCAGTGCAGGGCGAGAGCTGACAGCTGCGAAAAATAGGTACCCAAAATCTAGTCATTGTTTTTTCCCGGCATTGATTTAGGCACCTAACCAAGCTCCCGGATCTTTACCCCTCAGAAACACTGGCCCTTGCCAAGCGCTATGGACAGACACCTCTTTAGTCTGAGGGGAAAGGCGCTGTGGAGTATCAGCGCATTTCGCCTTTGTGGAATAATGAAACTCCACACAAACACAAGCAAAGAACGGTTTTTTTTTAAAGGCTCCCAATATGGACAGTTGTCAAGGGTCACGTGGCCTCGCTTCCCCAGGCCCCCGCCGCACGCAAAGCCCCCTGGGACCTGTGGTTTGGGCTCGGTGGCTGAGGCTTTTGCGCATGCGCAGGGGCATATGCCCCCCACGAGCTCCTTTTATCTTCCGTGGAGAGCCACGAACGTGGGAACAGTGCTGCGCGCGCCCCTAAGCCTTTTGCCTTAGTAACTTCCCGGGAGTGTTTTCGACAGCCCTTGGCAGTCTTGCCGGAGGACGCGCTCCTCCCAAGTAGGAAGCCTCCTCCTTTTGCTGCGATTCCTGCACAGAAGGGGATTGGACTAGATGGCCTTTGGGGGTCCCTTCCGACTCTGTTGATTGCACTAGCTCGGTATTGTCAAGCACTGACTGGCAGCAGCAGCAGCACTCCGGGGCCTCAGGTAGAGAAAGGTCCCTTTCACATCACTTGTTACACAGAATCTTAGAGGTGAAAGGGAACTCCCTCAAATTTCACCTAGTTGCTAGGCTGAAACTCCCATGGGGGGGGGGAGCCAAGGTCAATCGCATCCTATCACCTCTTCAGCAGGCTAGGCAGCCTTAGGATTTGGTCTTCAGCACCCCTCTCCACCTTTGCCACCCTTCTGTCAATGCACACCACAGTATATTGATATTCTCACAGAATCAATGAGTTGGAAGGGGCACCCCAAAGGACCATCTAGTCCAATGCAGGGATCACAGATAATTAAACAGCTTAATTAAACCCATTAAGCTGCAGTGGGTACTGTACTCCAGGCGTGGTCTAATCAAAGCGGAATAGTAGTGGGATACCACTGGGGCTTTTATTCAGCCAGAACTCACTAGAACTCAATTCCGGCACCTCTCAGGTGGGTGCCATTGCCATTATAAGAGAACAATGGAAGGTGTTCATGGTGAGTTCTGGCACCTCTTTTTCTAGAAAAATAGCACTGGATACCACTATTTCATGTTGCCAGTTGTGGCATGAACAGACTAGAACTGCATTAGTATTTTTAGCAGCTTAGTTTGTGGTATACTAAAACAAACAAACAAACACCACCCCTAAATCGTTTGTCACCCACTCTATACTGAAGCACCCCCCTAAATGCACATGTCTACGTTTATCCCCGTTGAAATTTAATTTCATTAGTTTTCTCCTAGGTCTCCATCCCTGACAAGGGAGTAGAACCCGTGGACATCCCTGAATGCTGAAAGGTTAAGGACAGACAAAATAAATTCCTCCTTTACGCAGCACAGTTAACTGTGGCAGTCACTTCCACATGAGACAGTGATGGCCACCAATCTATATCGTTTAAAAAAAAGAAAGAAAGAAAAATTCATGGAGAAGGGGGCTATCAATAGCTACTAGCCACAATGGCTATGCTCTGACTCCACACTTGAAGGCATTGATACTTCCAAATACCATTTGCTGGAAACCACAACAGGAGGGTTCTTGTGCTCAACTCCTGCTTGTGGGTTTCCCTTTGGGGTATCTTTGGTTTCCCTTTGGTCGGCCACTGACCAGAGGGGGAATGACCGCTGGGAAGAGCGCAGAGAAACGCCATAGCGCATCTGCAGCAGCACAATCATTAGCCCCAGCTGCAACAAGCCATTTCTTTCCTGTATTGGACTCTACAGCCACAGCAGACGCCGTAACTCCAACGGTTTGACTTCACTCCCAAAGGCACGCTCCTCTATTATTATAGTCTCCTGAGACAGACAGATGCCAGTAACAACAAATGTATTGTAAGTTGCTTGGAGACCTTCTTTGCCATTACTATTTTAAAATAATAATTTTTACTTGTTGTTTTTTTTAAATGCTTCTGTACCTTTATTTATTGTTGACATTCATTTTAAACTGTTATTGTTTGTGAGTTTGCAAACCTCTTTAATTGAATTTATCTATTGTCTTTACATCCCACCATTTCTCCAAGGAGCTCCCACTTCTCATTTGATCCTCACTTTGTGAGGTAGCTTTGGCTGAGAGAAGGCAGTGACTGGCCCAAGGTCACCCAGTGAGCTTCATGGCCGAGAGGGGATTTGAACCCTGGTGTCTCCCAGGTCCTAGTCTGACTACACTTGAGTCTCAGTGACTTTAGGCCGCTTAAAAAAAACGCCTGTCCTAGTTCAGTTGGGAGAGCATTAGACTCTTAACCTCAGGGTTGTGGGTTTGAGCCCCACCTTGGGCAAAAGATCCCTGCATTGCAGGAGGTTCATGACCCTCATGGTCCCTTCAAACTCTACAATTCAAATAATAATAATTGAAAGCCTCTTTTTTAAAATGAAAAATGCAGGTTAATTCGTAATTGAAAACAAAATCTTGTTGATGCTCTGTTTGCCAACCTTGGAACAACGACGCTGAAGGTGGAGAGCACCCATTTTCGAAATAAGCAATCTTATTTCCATGACGCTGTGATACAAACCAGTTTAGAGACACTACAGGAAGGGACATGGGTGGCACTGTGGTCTAAACCACTGAGCCTAGGGCTAGGTCAGTGGTTCGAATCCCCGCGACGGGATGAGCTCCCCGTTGCTCAGTCCCTGCTCCTGCCAAACTAGCAGCAGTTCAAAAGCACAAAGTGCAAGTAGATAAATACCGGTAGGTACCGCTCTGGTGGGAAGGTAAACGATGTTTCCGTGTGCTGCTCTGGTTCGCCAGAAGCGGCTTTGTCATGCAGGCCACATGACCCAGAAGCTGCATGCCGGCTCCCTCGGCCAGTAACGCAAGATGAGCGCCACAACCCCAGTTGTCCACAACTGGACCTAATGGTCAGGGGTCCCTTTACCTTTACAGGAAGGGCTGTGTATAAAAGGTCTCTTTGAGGGTGCATGGAAACAAAGCCATCTTGTGCTGCTTCTTAGCCTTTCCCCCAATGGAAATCCCCAGCAGTGCATCTTCACTCAGCTCTCAGGAAGTCTTACTGAGGTCAAGGGAGCTTTGCTCCCAAGTAAGCCAGTGGTGCTGCAGCGGTTACCCTGGTTGCCTTCTGACCTGGAAGAGGCCGGGGTTCAAATCCCCATTAAGCTCACTGGGGTGGCCTCACTATGAGCCTGCCTACCTCACAGGGTTGTTGTAAGGGATAAAATGGGGGGTGTACATGGCACCTTAAGCTCCTTGGAGGAAAGGTGGGATATCAATGCAATAAATAAATACGTAAATGGCACAAAAGTGGGGTGAAAAAAGCCTTCGCTGCAGGAGGAAGAAGACCCTACGCCTGGAGCAAAGCAACGTGGGTTTATTTCCAGGAGTGCCTCCCAGTGCGCATGCCCGATGGATGGCGTCGCTAGGCTCTTTCCGCCACCCCTCCCCGACGAATCTGAGCATGCGCGAAGATCGATGTGTTCCTTGAAGGCGGGCCGAGGCCTCCCTTCGTATTACCGCATTTCCAACTCTCCAGCAACGTTACCCGGATTGGGCTGCGGCGCGTGCGCAGTTCGGCTTATTTTCCCCTCCTCGCGCCCGGCTGGAGCGAGGTTGATTAGGGTGAGGCGCGCGCGCCGCGGAGGGTGTTTAGTTTCGGCGCGTGCGCGAGAGCGAACGGGGAGGTGTTGGGGGGGGAGGGGCGGGGAGGAAAAGGCGGCAAAATTCTAACCTGAAAATCTAAAGCGCTTCCCTCAGTCAGTGACCTTGAGTTTCTGGTGAGGTAATTGAAACGAAGGAAAAGCGCTCCAGTTTGAGTTGAAGGGGGGGAAAGCAGCAACCAAAGGCCTTTGATTCCAAATAAGAAGACTCATCTTGTCTTAGAATAAAATGCCTCGCTGAGAGTGGGGAGGAGAGTGCCTTTTCCTGATAGGTATATGTGACAAAAAGGCAGCATCTCAGCATCCGCGAATAATAATAATAATAATAATAATAATAATTTTTTATACCCTGCCCATCTGGCTGGGTTTCCCCAGCCACTCTGGGCGGCTCCCAGCAAAACTTAAAAATAGAATCAAACATTTAAAACTTCCCTAAACAGGGCTGCCTTCAGATGTCTTCTAAAAGTCAGTTGTTTATTTCCTTGACATCTGGTGGCCCCCAGATTTTGACACACAAGCGTGGTTTATTTTACCTCATGAAATTTTCCTCAGCGGCTCCTGGGTGCTTCATGTGAGCCGAAAATAATAGTGGCGAAAAGCAGCAGAACTAATAATAATTACTAGTGCTGCAGATATCAAAACAGAGCCTTTCAGAAAGGGGCTTCTGCCGCGAATAAATTGTACTCAGTTGGAATAATTAATGTTTACTTCAAAAATGAATGTTGCCTACCAGAAGTTTTATGTATTTTGAGCCTTAAACTCACTTGCCAATTTAAAAAGGGATCCAATGGATCCATCTATCTACATGATTCTATGTGAAATTTGATGTTATCTTGTGTATTATGCAAAAAAGGGCATCAAAATTTTCCTCAAAGGCAACAAAATGGAGTCTTAAAAGAATTTTGGTTTATCCTTTGTGAGTACAATCCTGCCGACATTCACACTTTTCCCATTTATTTTCTTGCGTCCCTTCAGCTCATGCTTCAACCATTCCCACGGGGGGGGGGGATTTGTATTGACTTCAGGTTACTTCATCCCCGCTTCCTGCCAAAAGAGAAAAAGTGCTTATGGACAATTTTTAAAAAACCAAAAAACATCAACACAAGTGAAACAAGTTCTAAACATCCGTAAAAAAATAAAAAAGGTAATCGGCTAAAACAGCAGGGAGGTCTAGCAGCAAATGCCAGTAAAATATAATTTAAAATAAAATAAAATAAAATGGGGTTAAACAGTTGTACTGATAATATATGCGGAGAAGGCAGTTTCTGCCTGGTAACCAGGATCAGATTTAGGTTTGATGAGGCCCTAAGCTACTAAAGGTAATGGGGCCCTTAAATGTCCAGCTGTCCTTTGTCAACAACAAATTGTCACTTTTTTGTGTTGAATATATGCTATATGGTCATTTATGGACCTAATAGGTATCTATAGCCATTTGCAAATAGCAGGTGGGACCATTACTTACATCATAGGAGCCTACACAACATAAAACACTGTTGGCGTATGTAGGTTTTATTTTTTTTAATCTTATATTTTGGAACAGTGTGCATCCACTGTTCCCCCCCCCCCCGAGACACTCTTCAGATCTGAATGTGCTTAATTTTACCTGAATCCTGCCCAGTTTAAGGGTTTCTTTGGTGCCCAGATTGTGGCCCAAGGATTCCCCAAAAAAGCCAACATCCTTGTTAAAACCTGGAGTACAATCCTACAGGGAAGTAAAGCCCTGTTGTTCAATGAGGTTTACTCTCAAGTAAGCGTGCATAGAACTCGATCTTTAACAACCATTCACTAAACCCATTTAATTGAATGGATTTAAAGGCACAAGATAACTTAATGTTGGATTACGGCTTTTTTCAGGCGGTCGTTTTTAGATCCTTATAAAATAGTTGGCTAAAGAGCTCAAGATTTTAGACACAAGGGATGTATTCAGGTCATTTTGTATTTCTGCCATTGGGTCTGTAGCTAAAGAGAGTTTCATTATTATTTTATTACAATATCAAGATTTGAGGGTTTGGGTGGCAGGGCTGTGATGAAATTCTAGCTCGGTAAAAAAATACTGAACTCTCAATCCCACTTTCTTTTTCTTTTTTTTACAAATCATATTTATTGTGGTTTCCAATAAAACAATATCATATGAAACATTCCAAATTACATTCCAAATTATTTCTCCAATTATAAAACAAAAGAAAGGTTCCAAATTGTCCAAATTATTACTTTAAATTTTGTTTTAGGGTTCCCATGCTTCAAATTCCAGAGGCTCTATTATCATAACTATTGCTTTGCTTTCACTTCCAAAATATTTTCACAGTCACTGATATATCCAACAAGTAAGATAAGTCCAAACAAACAGTATCGCTGTGTGATTTTAAGTCTGTACTCCACATTCCTTCTTTCGCCCTTGCTGGTTGAAATCCAAAAGTCACATTTTGACGGTCGCCATCTTCTTCTTTATTATTTTTCATATATTTTTCCACTTTTAAAAGCCCCGATCTGCACCAGCTTATAAATCTTCGGAGGGTTAGCCATCTCACTTATAAATCATCACGTAAAAAGGGAAAGGAATGCGGCAAAGTCCTCCTTAGATCTCACTTTGCAGTCCGGGCATAATTCTAACTGCGTCATTTCTGGGCAGTCAACCAAATTCTTCCAATTAAAGTCCGTCAATGTCCAAGGGATTCATCTTTTGCCAAAAATTACAGATAAGAACGCTCTTCCCTCTTTCAAATGTTGACAAAACATTCCACTCGAAGGGAGTAGCGTCTCTTTTTCATATTCACACATTTATAGATTAATACTTCATATATTTTCCTCCATATTCAATTTTTCAGTCCTTCAAATCTCACTTGTTATATAAACATTGGGTCTTCTGGGGGGGTATTTGCCCAGTATAGAATCATACAATCACATAGTCCAGGGCTCCTCCCCCCCTTCTGTCCCGTTTCACATACCGATACAGTCGTAAATTCTCATCCTCTTCTTTTCAAACAGTGGCTGGATTCTTTAGCAAAATGCTTTCTCCTCTTTCGTTTGAAGCATGCCCAAGGCTACTCACTAATTTATATTTCTTAGCGTTGGGAATCTCGGACGGACAGGCCGGTCGCAGGAGTGCCGAACCAAACCCATGGGGGCTTTCTGCCCAGGCTCCCCTGCTCTTTTTCCCAAAGGGTCAGAGCAGGTTTTGGAGCACCGCGGGCAAGCTGCCCTTCCCACATTCCTGGGAAGGTAGGGAGGCTGCATACTCCCAAAACAGCCTCAAATTTCCCCATGGGGGTCGGGAGCAGATGGAATTCCGACCATACCAGTCCGGAACCGGAACCGGAACCCCTCAATCCCACTTTCTTGAGAGTTGTGTAATCAGAAAAGGAAATAAACACAGCCCCAAATTTATGATCACAATGAATGGATAGAAGTCCCTTTTAAGCAAATCCAAATATGCTATTGAAAGTTGGGACCGACACATGTGGTTTAAAAAGAAAAGTGTGAGAGAAAACACATTTCACAACATAACTCCCAGACACACCAGCTATAAAAACAAGCTCCTGCTTGTTCTGAAACCACAGAGTCTTTCAGTCCCCCCCCCAAAAAAAATTAAATGGATAATACTTGTTTTTTTTGGCTTTCATGGAATTGCAGGCTAGCTGGATCCATACCATGTTACCAGACATATTTCTCTGTAATACGTAAAAGAAGTTAGTATAACTAGATTTGCATGTGGTTTAAGAACATAATTGCATTAAGAGCCCTGCTGAATTGCGCCCTTCCAGCTCTGCAATTCTAGGATTCAGTTCCTATGATTGTTTAGCACTTGATCCACTCCCCTTCTCATTTGAGTTAGATTGGAGTAGTCCACACCAGCGTGCATTTGAATTTGTATATGGGGAGCAACTTTGCTCTTCCCCATTCATTACCAGTAGGCATTCCCACTTTGGGCTCCTTCACACTTCCGCTTGTCCTGCTTCTTGCCCCCAGGGGAAGCCTGGCTTCACGTTACTGTACAAAAAGGGAGATTGTGATTTAAACACCAGGAAGAACTTTCTGACCGTAAGAGCCATTCAACAGTGGAATGGTCTCCCTCTGGAGGTAGCGGACCCTCCATCTTTGGAGGTTGGATAACCATCTGTCACAGATGCTTTAGCTGAGATTCCTGCATTGCAGGGGGTTGGACTGGATGACCTCCGGGGGTCCCTTCCAACTCTACAGTTCTTTGATTTCTATTGTATGAATCAGAACAAACACAAATTGGGCTTTCCATGGAATTGACATTTGATCTGATTCAGCAATAAAGAGTGGGCTTTCCTGGGGAAAGTGGCAGGATGCCTCTCAGGTCTGTGCTTTCTTTACATGAGAGCCAGTGTGGTGTAGTGGTTAAGAGCGGTAGACTTGTTAATCTGGGGAACCGGGTTCGCGTCTCCGCTCCTCCACATGCAGCTGCTGGGTGACCTTGGGCTAGTCACACTTCTCTGAAGTCTCTCAGCCCCACTCACCTCACAGAGTGTTTGTTGTGGGGGAGGAAGGGAAAGGAGAATGTTAGCCGCTTTGAGACTCCTTCGGGTAGTGAAAAGCGGGATATCAAATCCAAACTCTTCTTCTTCTTCTACATGAGACAAGGGGAAATGTGGACGAGCTATGGGCATAGCCGGGGGGGGCAAGGAGGGGCAGCTGCCCTCCCAAATCAATAAAAATACATAGGTAACTGAGGTTCTCCCCCCCCCAACAAAAGGCCTGTCCCCTCAAGTAAAATCCTGGCTACACCCCTGGGACAAACCCTTAGTTGAGTTAGTTGATTCTGTAATGCTGATTAAGTACCAACAGGGCACACACACAGATTTCCCTCTCTTTTGGGGGGAAAGAGAGTGCTGAAAAAAATCCCGTATTTTTCCGTGTATAAGACACCCCCTATTTTGGGGGACTCAAAATTGAGAAAATGGGGGGAGATTGCCCCCGTCTATAAGACTACCCCCCTCCTTTTAACATTATTTTTTAGTAAAAGGAAAAAAAAGTCTTATACATGGAAAAGTACGGTAATTGCAAGCACAGCCAGAAACTAAATGAAAGCACTGCGGAAGTAGTGGGCATGGAAAATGGAGTAGCAGAAAGTGGTGACTGATATACTCACCTCAAATAGTTAACAATCCTGAGTGGAGTGGTTTGGAGCCCAAGCCCCCTGCAATTCATTGGATTATGCTTTTTATAGCGTAAACCCCAATATACAGGGAGGAAGCGTTGAGATTTGTGTTGTTTGAGGGTTAAGTCACGTGGAAGATGCAAATGGGTTTTGTGAGACGGTTGCTGCTAGACTTCAATATTCCCACATCTTTCTTTCTTTGTGCTCCTGGGAGGGAAAGCACAACTGTTAAACTTACTTAGATTTCTTACACAGAAATATATTTGGTGTCGAAAGCCTTGTTTCAGCCCCCATGCAAGTGATATCGGGGTCCTATTATTCACCAATTACTTCCGCCTCATGAGAACTAGAAACCTGCATTTAAAAAAAAAAAAAAAACCCTCACAATATGAGTGCTGCGAAGGCAGAAAACCCTCACGGCACTGGGAAGTGCTCAGAGCTAGTTGTTTCACCTGGCAACTTTTCCTGCTTTCTGATTCTGTGCTCCTCAGAATGCGAAGAAGAGACTCATTGTGTTATACTTGGTGTTCTGAAATGAAGAGCAGCCCTCTGGAGTTTCAGGTTCAGAGGCAGCAATGCCGCCCAGGGGAATATCAGTTGCTCAGGAGAGATAGTGCGTGAGACAGCTATTGCCTCCGTGCTTTGCTCCTGGGCTTCCGGCTGGCTACTCTCGTAAGAAGAAAACTGTGTTTGTGAATATCTACAGCTGGATTAAACAGGCCTTTGGTCTGAGCCAGCAGGGGTTCTTAAAAGACAAGTACTCCTTTGCACCTCTGCTATGTTCCTGAAAGGTCACAGTCCCTTGAACTCACTGTACAAGAGGGTTGAACTTATTTGAGACCGCATAGAAGAATCTAAACCAGCCTGGTGCATGTAACTGTTGTAAAGTAGCACAGATCGTGCTTACAGCTTTCTTTCTAATGGGATAACTGGTCAGTCACCTACTGAAACATTTTGGGTGTGCAGAGTGAGCAGCTTTTAAACTAGTGAAGAGTATATTTTACTTGTAATCACATACATAGAAAATAATGTAGGTAAGAAAACTGCAGTGTTTACTGTAGGAAATACCTATCTTGGATAGAAAAAATAGCTCCTTTGCTTGCTCTTTTGTTTTATCAGAGGATAGGTGACCTCTCATTTTGAAGTCCAAGAGAGAAGTGTGAGGTGGAAGAGAAGGAAATTGTAAAATAAGTCTGTCAATGAGATAGGAAGTCAGATCAAGAAGTTAAAGGTGCTGGGGTAGTCTGGGGGGTTCTGGAGATTCCTCACTCCGTTTTAACCCATGAAATACTACTCAAACTTCCAACAGCATCCACTTTTATTTTTAAATAATAAATGAAAAGGCAGGGCTGCTGGTTGTATTAAATAAATAAAACCAACACTTCCTTCTTTTTCCTGCTAAGACGTATCTGGCCACTGTCCAGCAGTATTCACTCTGCTTCCGGGGGCATGTGCCTGTCAGGTCTGGAAACAAGAAACCAAACGTCAGTTCAACGATTGTCCAGAGGCATGTCTGCACTGCAACACAGCCTTGTTGTGTCCTGTACTGTATATTTTTTTGACAGGAACGAAGCAGCATTGGCACCTTTTTAATGGCCATTTGTCAACTAAACCCTGGTTGCGTAACCTTAACAGTAATCAAGCCTTAACAATAACCTTAATGCAAAACAGAAAATGTTAGGGGGGAGGAATTTACTGTATTAACCAGATTAATTAACCTAGTTTCAAAAAGTTCTGGTTTTGTGAATGCTCCCTCCGATATAATTTAGACCTCATGTTTCCCTACCTCCACAGAGGGCTGCCAGCTTTTTATGAGAAGAGGGGTCTCTGCCATGGGCGTAGCCAGGATTTTTTTTGGGGGGGTGGGCAGAACCTCAGTTAGCCATGTATTTTTATTGATTTAGGGGGGCAGCTGCCCCCCCTGGCTATGCCCATGGTCTCTGCCTTTTTCACACTAGGCAGAAATCAACAGGTGGTACTTCTGCAGTGAATCTGAATACCTTACCAATTGGTTTTTGCTTGCTGTGCAGTGCAATAATGAATGCTGGATCAGGCCGAAGGTCCATCTAGTCCAGCATCCTGTTCTCACAGTGGCCAGACAGGTGCCCGTTATGGGAAACTTGCAAGCAGGATTTGAACACAGTTGTGTTCTCTACTTGTGAATCTCAGAAACGGGCATTCAGAAGTATCCTTAGATAGTGGAGGTAGAACATAGCCATCATTATTAACAGCATAGATCCGCTCTATTTATTTATTTTTTAAATCAGTTGTGCCTAGGGAGGAAAGCTATAAGGTCCAATTTACATTTGACAGACCATTCCAAGATCACACGGTTTAATTCCGAATTAATATTGAACTACACCCACACCCACGCCCACACACACCTGTAAATAATGCTTTGACTCTGCATTGAGAACAGCTCTCATGGATTTTAATTGTGGTTAGATTACGCAGTTAGGAGTCCTATCTGAAGGTAGGATTTAGGAAATGCAGGGAAATCCTGGGGCCATTCCCTGTCTTCTATCTTCTCAAAGAACATAATAACTTTTAAAAAGAAAAACAAAAAAGCCAATCATATATTTTTATTGCTTTCTCTTCCTTCCCCCTCTCTCTTTCCTTAAGTTAGACGAAAAACACACACCTCCGTAGACACACCGCTGATACATAATGACAAGTCAGAACAATAAAGGCGGTAAGATCAGTGTGTGCTCTATTTATTTACTATATTTTAAAGGAAGTACTTTGTGGTGTGGGCGTGTTTCTCAGGTGCAAGTAAGGATCTGCTGCTGCTCCTGCTGCTGCTCCACACAGTGCTACAAAGAGCAACCCCCCTAGCTCTTTACCACCGCCACTTTGTGCAAGCTCTTAAAGAAATTGCAAAGACTGCTCCATTTTATCCTTCCAAGGGAGGGAAAGAAAATATGTGTGTGTGTGTGTGTGTGTGTGTAAGTAGTGGCGGTGGCAGCAGCAGCAACATGTGGCCGTCGCCACCACTGTCACTAGATGTGCACTTAAGCACTAGAGAGGAGATTGTGTTTTCCAGTTACAATTGTGTTTTTGTTTCCCAAATAATGCCAAAGCCGAAAACTGTCAATTTCACTCTTGTCAAAAGCAGGGGAATGAGATTGACAAAGATTATTCTCAGCTTTGAGAGGGAGCATGAACTCACAGCACAGCCTTCCCATGCAGGAATTTGCTGGGAGGAGTGCTGATATTCTGGAGCATTAAAATAAAAGGATGGCAGCAGTAATTAACTTTTTTGGGGGGAAAGTCTAGAACAGGATTTAGAAGCCTTGAGCAGTGCCTTCCAGATGTTTTTGACACCAACTCCCATCAGCTCCAGCCTGCACAGCTGGAGACTGATAGGTCGAGGAAGGCCTTGGATTTTCTGTCTCAGGCAGCAAAATGCCTTCTGTGATGTTACTATGTTACTAGCCGTATGTTATTATGTGCTAAACAATGTGATGTGTTTTCTGCAATTTCAGAACCTGGGAAAGTGCCCAAAAGAACGTTTGCTCCCCCAGTAGCTAAACCTCATGAGCTCTTTGCAAAAGGGGAACTGCCACAGCACCAGGGCAAACAGGAAGGTGCTGAAACTAAAGGCATTCCTGCTCCTCTGCACCATGTCCATGCCCCACGTGACAGAATTGCAGCCAAGCCCATCAAAACACCGAAAGCTCAAGATAAGAGGAAGAAAGAAGAAGACTGCAAGAAGGATCCAGGCATGGCCAGAAATGTAGGCGGTGGAAATGCAAATGATTATTATTATCATTATTTATTGAATTTATATACCGCTATTTATTATATAGGTTTGCTCCCTTAAGGGAGGATTTTTCCAAGTCGAATCTTCAGAGCTCTCTGCTTGGAAGCTATTGGTAAAATATGCTAAAAAGCATATTTTAAAATAGGTAACACCGCAAAAACCACTAAATGTTTTGCCCTTCTCTTTTTCAGAGGATGTTTGGCCTGTGGATAGAGCAGGCATAGACAACCTTCGGCCCTCCAGGAGTTTTGGACTACAATTCCCATCATTCCTGACCACTGGTCCTGTTAGCTAGGGATCATGGGAGTTGTAGGCCAAAACATCCGGAGGGCCGAAGGTTGCCTATGCCTGGGATAGAGGGTCTGCCATGATTGAGGGAAAGACCCCCTGCATATGTTCAGAAGCACCCTCATCTTTATTCTTCCACACGCCCAGGGCTGATCCCTGGCAATGGTTGAAAACTTGTTAAATTTTGGCTCGGACTAAGCTATGAATGAGTCACATTTACCTCTGTACCGCTAGGGCAGTGTTTTTCAACCACTGTTCCGCGGCACACTAGTGTGCCGCGAGATGTTGCCTGGTGTGCCGTGGGAAAATTACTTTATATATAGTCAATATAGGCACAGAGTTAAATTTTTTAACATTTTCTAATGGTGGTGTGCCTCGTGATTTTTTTCATGAAACAAGTGTGCCTTTGCCCAAAAAAGGTTGAAAAACACTGCGCTAGGGCACCGTGATTATACTTTGTGTTGCTAGGATGTAATCAACGTATGTTAGAGACACACTGTTTCAGGGACCTTTTTCCTAGCTCAGAGTTTTCTGCTGTTGAGAAAACTTGGGAAATGTGGTGTTTACAGTCAACAACAGAGGCATCCCTTTCTCTGAGGAGGTGTAGACTTAGGACTAATCTACACTGGTTGGTTATAACATTAAAAATGAGCTATAAAAATTTGACACCAGTGGAAGCTGCAGAGCTGCGAGCTGTGAGCTGCCGGCAATGGAAAAATACATTGAGCGATATATAACAATATTTAACGTTGTTTTTAATAGTGTTTTTAGAGATCAATGTAGATTCAGCCTTAGTTTAAAGCCCACATGAAATTTATATTCCTCCCCTCTCCTTTTTTTCAATTGGGGAATAGCTTGCCAGAGGTTATGATTTTCTTTGGCAGTTATTAAGCATGGGCCTTGCTAACCTTATTTTTTATGCAAATTTCTTCCAAAGTTCAATAGCGCCTCTTCAGCAGGCCTTAAGCTGTACTCCTAAAAGGCAAGAGCACCACCCAGATGTGAATTAAAATGTGTGGAAATAACTTCAGGCAATGAGCAAGTGGTGCTGTGGGAAACAATTAAATTCCTGCATTGCAGGGGGCTGGACTAGATGGCCCTTGGGATGCCTTCCAGCTCTGAGATTCTGTGATTCTATGAAAACTGTTCCCGCAGGAAACAAGCTAAACCTCTCTGAGGGGAGGTGCAAAATCTTGCACTGAAGGAATCTCATTATACAGGCCTCATTTTGCAGCTCCGTATTTCTGGGACGGAAGAGTGCTGTGGTTATGACCATCAGGTGCTTGCTTACTATTCTTCCACCAGTAAATACTCAGACTAGTTAACAAACAAGGCCAAAACCCACCTATATAAGTAATACATAATATTAAATATTATGACACATTAAAAACTATTTAAAATGTTCAACTAAAATAATTTAAAAAACAGGGCTAAAGCTAGTGATTAAAAACTGGTTTGACTAAAAATGTTTTCGATTTCTGTCTGGAAGACAATGGAGGGAGGGCCGGGTGAATGACCACAGGGAAGTCATTCCAAAGCCCCAGCCAGGTCCCTCGTGCTCATTTCCTGGGAAGCAGAGCCTCCAAGGCAGGTTGACCTGGGAGCAGCTGGTCCATGTGGTAACTGGGTACAAGACCATTTAGGGTAGGGATTCCCAACATGGTGCCATGGTGCCCCCAGACATTTTTTTTAAAAAAAAAAAACACAACATTTTTTTTAACCACTAAGGGCTGGGCTGGGCTTGAAAATAAAGAGCAGGCATATAGATGACCTGCCCTTCCCCCAGAATGTTTCTGGGCCTCACATTCAATCACAGAAATGTTGTGCTGGAATGGACCTTCCGCAAGGGTCATCTAGTCCAACCAAAAATAATACATTTATTTATTCACAAAAGTTTTATTCTACTTGATTGTAAGCAAGTCTCTAAGCAGTTTGCATTTGTGGGTATTTTGCCTATATTTTTCTTTGTTTTTTTGAGGGGGTTGCTTTGTTTTTGTTTGTTTGTTGGGGGGGTTGCTTGTTTTGTTTTAGTGTTGCCTGCTTTTTATTTTTTATTTGGTGTGTGTATGTCAGTGTTCTGCCTCATGCTTTTTTCAGAGGGGGTTTTCGAGAACTGGCAGTTTTTCTTTGGTGGAATGGGTATTTTATATTGACTGCAGCTATGCATAAGACTATTTTATAGTGACTGCAGCTATGTAAGATGCATAAATGACCCTTGGTTTAAACCTTTGCACTAGCAAACGACCTTGAAAACAGAGCAGTAATAAAGAACTAGAATGAATCCAGAGACAAATACGTTCTGATCATTGAGGACCAAATAAAAGCCTGGCTGCCGCATTTTGGACCAGCCGAAGTTTCAAAGCTGTTTTAAAAGCAGCCCCTCTGCCAATGCTAGCCAGGGGCCTATGCTTACTATGCAGGGTGTTGTATTGTTGCTACATTTGCTCATCTTTTGGCAGGAAGAAGGTGGCCTCACCGATGCACAGTTCGAGGAGATTGTCCAGAGTGCGCTTCAGAAGCCTTTGCAGGAGTGTATGGGTATGCTGGTTGGGGTGAGGGAGAGACAGTAGGGCAGAAAGATGTTGCTGTAACATAGACATGGCCACTAAAATCTGACGCACCTCACACACAAACACTTGGTCTTAATTTCAGTTGATTTTATTGTATGGTTCCCTTGAGGGGCAAGGATGGAACACGGGACAAGGAGTATTGTAGTCTCCCAAAAGGCCCTCTGAATGACCCCTCCCCACAGCGGCAACATACTGGTAACATTGTGTTATCAGAAAGCAGGAATGAAAGAGGCTAGAGAGCTGAAATTGGCTTGCCCCACTTGGTTCCCGCAACTACCGGTAGATGCTGCTTAAACTCTCGGAGTACTTGCTTTACCTTGTGCCATAAAGTCTGCCATGAGTTGTGCCACTACAGTTGCAATCATATTCCTACTTACCTGCAAGTAACCCCCTTGAATTCAGTCAGACTTACATCTGAGAAGCTCTGTTAATGGCTGAAGCTTTGGAAGCCTGTCAACTTTTGAAGATAATGTTTGGGAGCTGGCAGTGATTATCGCTCAAGCCAACATCAAACTATTTTATGAACTCATAATCCTTCAGGGCCTAGCTATTTAAAGCTGTATTGCTATTTTATTTCCAGAAGACTCTGTGAAGAGAACAATTTCGGCAAAGCCTACTGAGACACAAGATCTGGGAAGGTGAGTTGTATGGCTGCATATTCGGCCTCGCTGCTGAAGGCAGAGCCCTCTTCACGATCCCAGAGGCATTCCCAAGCCGTTCCTCAAAAATAATTTCTGTAATTTGCACCTTGAACGTTGTGGGCTTGTGCTTCACTACTGCAGGGAAGGAGCTGACCACAAACCAAGGAGCAAGGAGACTCTAAAGCAGAACCCAGGGAACCTTTTTCAACCCGAGTGCCACATTGCCTCCTAGAGAACCTACTGCAGCCGGGGTGTGGGGTAGGGGTGGGTACCTGGCAGTGGTGGACAGTGCCAGAGGCAAAAGCAGGCAGGGCAATGGATGCAGATTTTACCTTTGTACAGTAGGCTAGTTTCTGCACATACTCTCACACCCTTCTCTATCCTCCATCCAGGCAAGCAAAGGGCATTATCAGTGGTCAGGAACACATTCCAGCCAAGCACAAGCACTCAAGGAGGGTGCAAAGTGGGGCCGGTGAGGGGTGTGTGGCCTGGGGAATGTTCCAAGAGCCAGACAGAAAGGCCTGTAGTGCTGCACTTGACTTCTAAACCTGACGTTCCCCATTCCTGCCCTAAAGATTGGGTGGACACATCAGATTAACTTTTCTCCCAGGCCTGTATTCCTCCTATCTTTCACATGGCGCAGTAACAAAGGCTAACAGATTTATGTACCTGACATTGTAAAGCAGGTTTGTTGAGCCTTTTCCCTCCTATGTCTTTAGCAGATATGTGACAAACAGGAATTCAGCAGGTAGAGCAGTTCACAACATGCAGCTCTGGTGATGGAGGAAAAGGGTTGCCTGCTTTGTTGTGCTACTGTGAAGAAAAAAAATATATAGCTGGGAACTTTAGTTAGTCAGTATGAATTAGACAAGAAATGTGTGGCGATTTTCCAGCTAAAAAGCGACATAGGAATGATAATGAGCGCCTTGTAACATCACAGGTAAATCTGAAAGCTTGGATGGTGTGGTTTTATTAAGAGGGCAAGGAAAATTATCTCTTGCCAGAGGGAAGAAATATGAAGGAGGCAGTAAACAAATCTTGGTGTTGTGTTCCCATGAGGGCACACCAGCCCCAGCCAGTACAGCTACTTGGAGTTGTAGTCCAAACCATCTGGAGGGCACCAGGAAGGCTGACCTAAATTAATAAAAAAATCATAGATCTCTACCAGCAGTTTTATATTGTGAATTGCTAAACTTGCTCTGATACTCCCTCAAACGGCCTATTTCAATTTATGGGAGTGTTCTGTGTAAGTTGTGTGTGAATGTTATCTATTGAAGGACATAATGTGAAAGAAATTACTGCTATCAGTGTGGGATTTTCATTCACGTTTGCAAACCAATGAAAGCAAAAGCTGATTTAAGCCTCAGTTGCATAAAAAAAGCCCCAACACTGCCTACCTGGGCAATATTACTTAGAAAAGCAACGCAGGAATCTCCAAGCATGTGAAAATCTCGCTTTGGCCTCAGGGTGGTGCCCAAGTACAGGAAATGTCTATGTAAGAGAGTTTAGTTGGTGTTTCCAGGCGCCCTCCTTAGAATATTGTTAAAGAACACCTTCAATGGGACTTTGGTTTCTTACCTTCCCTTTACCATAAGGTAACAGGGCAACATAAAATTCAGTTAAAAACAGTTTCAAACCAATTAAGGTCACAGGATTAGGGTAAGTCTTGAAAATATATATCTCAAGTGTCACAGAGACTAAGGCAGGGGTGAAACTAGGCTTTCTTTCACCAGGGTCAAAGACGCTGTTTGGCACACATACAACTGCACACGTATTTGCATACACATTCATACAAGCTGGGAGCCTCAAAGTCACTCCTCTGCAGGGGTCACCAGGGCAAACCCCAGCCATGGCTCTGGCCAAGGTAAAGAGGTGTGTCTTCTGCAGAAGGGACGTGGCACTTAACTCTTTCTGCACACATCTTTTCTCTGCCCAAAGCAACTTCCTGTCTGCATCAGGAGGCTGTAGCTAAACATGCCTTTTAGATACACAGGGTAGACAATTGGAGGCGAGAAACAGTGGCAGGGGAAGAGAAACTTATTCTCTTAAAAAGCAAACTTTGGGGCTGAAAGAAGGTCCCTTATGTTTCTTGTGAGTGATGTAAAGTTCAGGGAAACCTTCACACAGCATCACTTCCCCTTGGATGAGGAGAGTGCACTGATCTCCATGTTTATTTTTTTAGCTATTGTACAAATTTTGGGGAATGATCCAGGAGGCTGAAGCATGTTATGCTACAGCCTTCCCAAGTCCATAGTAGTGGTGGTGAGCAACATGGTTCCTTCCTCTAGGGATGGGGGAGACATCCAAACTCAGTTCTCATAAAAAGGTGAACCTAATTTGCCCTTTCTGAAACACTACGAGAACAAAGCCCCAGCTACCCCTCAAAATTCACATTTCTCTGAATTTTGAAGTACAGTTCTTCAAGCCAAGTAATGCGTTCAAAAATGTACATAGTAGGTTAAAGTGTGCATAAAGATGTGTGCATGTTAGTGTAAATAGCATACAAAGGTATCTGAAGAAGTGTGCATGCACACGAAAGCTCATACCAAGAACAAACTTAGTTGGTTTCTAAGGCGCTACTGGAAGGAATTTTTTATTTTGTTTTGTTTTGACTATGGCAGACCAACACGGCTACTTACCTGTAAAAGGTATTACAGTTAGGGAAAATTGGTCTGGCAGACCAACACGGCTACTTACCTGTAAAAGGTATTACAGTTAGGGAAAATTGGTCTGCAAAATTATTGGTCAAAATTTTATACAAGCATGAGTATATTAGGAAAAAATGAGCACTAAAATGCTGATGACTTTTCATGAGCACTTAAAAATTTCACAGAAATATGGACAACTGATCTTCCCACTGGAGAAATGAGAAACTGAGATTTGCTCACCCCTGTCACTATGTATTGAACCTTAAGCAGACTAGTTTTCATTATTCCACCCTACTGAAGTAGGCCCCAACTGTGTGCTTGTGCTCTTTTCTTCAGGGAGGCTTTGGGGGTCTCTCCAGCTGTGGAGGACGTTGCCTTTGGAAAGAAAAGTGAGGTGATTGTTTCAGAAATGGATCAGAAGCGGCATCTGCTTAAAAAAAAGAAACACAGAACACATTCTGTGAATAAGGACAGACAGGAGAAAAGTAAGTATGTACATATTACTATTTACTCTGGCTCTAGTACGCTCCCACTGCTAGTGTTTGAAACTGTACACACAGCTTTGGCACAATTCATATCCTGTGGTTTCTTGAGAAACACTGTTGTTCAAACTATCTTCCATCTGATTTGAAAAGGAAAGCCACGTTCATTTTGCAGTTAAGCTGAGGTGTGTATGCTTGAGTCAGCCACTGAGCATGCTCAGATGACAGTTTTGTGAATAGGAGTTTTGGGGGGAGGGAATGCAGGCATGGAAAAACCAAACAGGTAATGTGCATCAGGTGAAGACACCCTTGCCCTCTCTTTGGTGTACACAGCAATGTGCAAATGCGATTTGAACCACAGTGGCAGAAACTACCTTGCTTTGTTTTAAAACCCTAATGTGTACATAGCCTAAGTCTCTTGCATGAACAAACACTGAGCAAAACACACCAGGGATAAACCTTAGTTGAAATGAACGGGGGCTGTGCAAGATGGGAGCAGCAAGTGCCATTGGCCATGAGCCGAACATGTCAGGGTGGGTGGGAAGCCTGGCAAACAGAAGTATCGCAGCACCAGTGCAGCCCTAGGGAGAGGGGCCACAACCCCTGTGAAGGGCAGAGATCCACATTCTTTCCAGTGTTTCAAAACAAGTTGCTGCTGTTGACTGCCAGGCAGCTCATAGTTTCCTCCCCACAGTCACCAGCTCCACTGCTGCCACCCCACCACCACTCTCCTGGTGTTTTTGCAAAGAGGCAAACACGGGCATGCACAACAACTTGTTTCTCTTTGTCTCCTGGCAGATGAGAAATCAGGAGGAGACAATGGAGGGCGTAAGGAAAACCGGAAAGGTGCACCCAAGAAGAAAGTTCAGGGCAACGCCCACATCCGCGTTGACCAAGAGGAAATGCAGGAGAAGGAGGAGGCAGACAGAGGAGGAAGTGGCTGCAGTGAGCTGAACCCTTCCTGCTGCTCCAGAGGGTTTTTAGGGAGGATGGTGAACAAATGGGGATGGGGGATTGAAGGCAGATCGGCCAGGCTGGCTTTGGAGCTCTGGTGGGCTGCAGCGCTCCTGCTGTTTTTGTGCACAGTCCACAGGGGAAAGCCCTGGACGTTTGGCGGGGATTGACGCAACCTTAAATAACTTGCTGTAAGAACAAGAAAGTGAGCTGAGTGGCCCACTGCTTAAAAATAATAAAATGAAGTGCATTGCATCACAGAACACGTACAAAGGAGGCTGCAGAGCTGCTGCTTTTAGATATTCCATTAATTATGGGGAAACTACCAAGGGTCTTGTGGCACCAGAAAGACTATGACGGCAGTAGCTTTCTTTCTTGGGCTAGACTTCACCCGCATGAAATTGGCAGACGCATACAGTTGGGAGTATTGGAGGGTGGGGAGGAGGGTGTAGACAGTGGTCCAGAGGGCTGTGGAATATAAGAGGCTCTGTGACAATGCTTTTAAGCAACCGTAAATGCAGGTAAGATGAGCACAGCGAACGCCATTCACAACAGCAGTGCTAATAGGTGACATTAGCCCAATGATCACTTTGTGAGTTATTTTACCACCTGTAGTGGGAGAGGAAGCCATTCTCCTGATTTCTAGTTCAGCAGTTTCATCATGAAGTCTTCCTTTCAAGGTCCTTTGTTGAATAATGATATTTTGGACAGCCGCAGGCTGCCTCGGGAGATGCAAGACCTCTCTCCCACTGGTTTCTGAGTTGTTGCTGTCTTGGATGTCAGATATGAGTCAATTTATTATTTTACATGGAGGTTGCCTATCCTATGTATAGAGGGGGGAAAGCATAGATATTGGTCCACAGGAGAAACGAAATCCAAAGTAGGACAATCATTGTATTAGGACCAACCAAAATGTCAGAAAATCATGAGCATTTTTAAGTTCTCTAGAACTTAAACATCCATCGGGCTGGATGTTGAGGAAAACAGCGGGGGCGGGTGTGTATGTGAGAGAATTTGGCATGGTGTTGCAGCCACAAAGTATGCAATTTGTCATTGTGGCTTTAACATCATACCAGCTTTCTTTCTTTCTCTCTCTCTCTCTCTCCACCCTCCTTCAGTTTTCTTTAATATCCAGCCCTTCTGGCTATTTGCATTTTTGTTGTTATTGTTCTGTGCACATGGGAAAAAATACATTGTTGGCAGGTGGTGGCATCTATCACATTCAACAATGAGCAGGTGAATGTTTTGACTGGTGTTCAGCAAGGACAGGCTTGCCACCCAAGGCACATGAGAAGGAAGTGCCATTGTCTAAATGGGCTGTAAAATCATTGCTGATGCTTTGGAGTGGCTTTAATTAGGAGCTGTACATTGCAGCAAGTGCAATTGTGTTGCTTAGTCTTCTGTGGTTGTCTTGGGCACAGTTGAAGCATCCTGCATTTCAGAATCCCTGAGTACCTTGGCTTGTGGAAGCCCCAAGGAACAACCATACATGGACCCACATCTGAAGAGTTGAAAGCCCCAGTCTCCTCAGAAGATAGGAACACATATCTTCACATGGTAGCCCATAACATGGGTACAATTCACGTTAAGACAGATTGCTTTAATCCCCTCTAACAGAAGTATCCATACACTTAGAGTTAGCCTAAGTGATGCTCATCTACTCCACCTGCACGTCCACCTTGTGCTGCTCCAAGCATGTTCCATAAAGCTGAAGTCCGCTGTTTCATGATTTCCCCCCTTTCATCACTCTAGGCTGGTGCATGGCATGGGTCCAGTGCTCTCATCCAACCTGTGAGAAGTGGAGGCGGCTTAGCAGTGACATAGACCCATCGGTTCTGTCTGAGGACTGGACGTGTAGCCAGAACCCAGGTAAAACAGAAGGGAAAGGCAAGCCTTTTCCTGCAGGGGCTGACAGACGTTTGGTGGCCTCTCCTTCCCTCAGTTAAATATGAAAATTGTGACTGCTCGGTGTCCTTCAGAACCCCTGTCTGCCTGGGCAACCTGTGGCTCTCCAGATGTTTTTAAACTCTAGCTCCCATCAGTCCCAGCCAGCATGGTCAGTAGTCCGGAAAGTTGTAGTCCATAAATCAGGTGAAGGGAAATACTACTTGAGATGCTAGAGGGCTGCTGCCAGTCAGAATAGACCAGACTTGGACTACAGCTCCCATCAGCCCTGGGCTGATAAAGAGTTCCAGCCCCAACATTTGGAAGGCACCAGGTTTGGGAAGATTGGAGTATCAGTCTGACCCAGGTGGCCCAATGAACATGAGATTATAAGGCATCACCATCATCATATGCTCTTGACCATTGTAAAATCTACCCTTTCAAAATAAAGGTGTCTTGTGGGAGTCTAGAACCTCTTCCAGTCACTGCAATGGGTTGCTTTTGGTGCCTTCTCTATGAGTTTTTTTTTTTTTTTTGCTGCTGACACTATGTATTGAACCTTATGCAGCAGTACAAAAGGAAGGGTCCCTGCCCCAAAGGGGCTTGTATTCAGTAAAGGGGAGGGAGAGGTGAAAAGGGGGAGGGGCAGAGAAAATGCATTTATTTCAATTACACAGACTTCCCAGATTCTTTTCAGCGGGGTATTTATTTTCCGTTGCAGATCTCGAGCACAACAGCTGCAGCATTCCAGAGGAAACATGGTCAGGGTCTGAAAATGAGGTGGTCTATGCTGTTTATATTCCTGGGTCAATCGTGTGGGCCAAGCAATATGGATACCCATGGTAGGGAAGGAACACACAACTCTTGGGTGCTTCTAGACAGAGGTCTGATATCACGAATGAGTCATAGAGGCTGCGTACACACTGTACCTTTAAAACACATTCAAAGCACATTATTTCCCTTAGAGAATTCTGGGCACTGTGCTTTTCCCTTCACAGAGTTACAGTTCCTGACAGCACCCTTTAACAAACTACAGTGCCCAGAATTCTTTGAGTGGGGGAAATGTGTTTCAGATGTATTTTAAAGGCATAGTGTGTATGCAGCCTCAGATACTGCAAACAGGCTGTGTTATAACATTTTATTTTCTGTGGATTAAGTGGCAGGAAATATTGGCCGGCATTTTGATGCTGATGAAGTTATGTAGACGCTGGGAGACACCTGCATAGATGAGCAGCAGCACCCATCCCACAACAAACAATCATGCTTTTTACTATGTTTTTATCATTGGATGTTTTGCAAAGTGTTTCTAATGTTGTACACTGCCCTGAGAACTTTCGGTAAAGAATGGTATATAAATTGAAATAATAATGATGATGATGATGATGATAATAATAATAATAATAATAAGGTAATAATAATAATAATAATAATAATAAGAGATCCCCTTTGCCCTTAACATAGGCAGAGATCCTCAACATGTGTTACAGGGATGCAAGTCCCATTGAAACAAACGAGAGTGCCAAATTAGAAAGTGGGAGCCATAAACACAGCAGGCTTTATTTTTTAAAAAATAGGCTTCGGGATATCATGCAATGCAATTGGAAGATAGTATTGATTGTGTGGGCAGCGCACTACACCGTGCTAAACAAACCAGTTTTCCATTGCCAACTTATCATCAGGCTTGGAGCACAAAACAATAGTCCCAGCACTAGTTAACCAACACTCCCCACACACACCAAGGCAAAAATACACCTGCCCAGGTCTTTCAGAGTGAAAACCCCAGTTTTGCTCTGCTGTACTTAAATCTCAGCTCCTTAAAAACCTCCGTTCTATGTATCTTGATCCCTGCAGTTTTTTCAGCTGCTGACCCTCCTTGAAAGGCTTAGCCAAAATAGCCAATCTTTCTTAGCACCCTTGCCAGTACAGCAGCTGCAGTCTTTTGACAGAAAAACTGGCCAAGAATGGGGCCCCTTTGCCGTAGAAAGGGGAGCTCCCCAGAAACACAGCTTTACTTAGATGCCCACCGCATCTCCGGGCTTTATAGAATCATAGAATCTTAGAGTTGGAAGGGACCCCAAGTTTCATCTAGTTCAGCCCCCTGCGATGCAGGAATCTCAGCTAAAGCATCCATGACAGAGGGTCATCCAACCTCTGTTTAAAAACCTCCAAGGAAGGAGAGTTCACTACCTCTCGTGGGAGTCTGTTCCACTGCTGAACAGTTCTTACTGTCAGAAAGTTTTTTTGAATGTTTAGTTGCAATCTCTTTTCTTGCAACTTGAAGCCATTGGTTCGAGTCCTACCCTCCAGAGCAGGAGAAAAGAAGCATGCTCCCTCCTCCATGTGACAGCCCTTAAGATATTTGAAGATGGCTTTCATATCTCCTCAGTCTCCTCTTTTCCAGGCTAAATTTACTCAGCGCCTTCAAGTGTTCCTTATAAGGCTTAGTTTCCAGATCCTTGATCATCTTGGTTGCCCTCCCCTGCATGCGTTCCAGCTTGTCAACATCTGGACACAGACAACTGGACACAGTATTCCAAGTGTGGTCTGACTAAGGCTTCTCTTGATCTGGACACTTTACTTCTGTTGATGCAGCCTATAATAGCATTAGCTTTTTATGCTGCTGCATCACACTCTTGCCTCATGTTGAGCTTGTGGTCCACCAAGACCCCTAGATCCTTTTCACACGTACTGCTAGTAAGCCAGATGTCCCCTGTCAGGGTAGAGTTAGAAAAAGTTAGAATGTTCACAGAGGCAAGGGTTAAGTTATGACTCCAACTCGGGGGAGGGGACGTACAAGCCAGTCCTCACTATGTGAAGAGGAATCGACCAGCCTTGACATCTCCCATCCTATATTTGTGCATCTGGTTCTTCCTGCCTAAGTGCAGAACCTTACATTTGTCCCTATTGAAATTCATTTGTTAGCTAGCACCCAGTTCTCCAATCTGTTAAGGTCATTTTGATTTCTGATTCTGTCTTCTGCCGCATTAGCTACCCCTCCCAGTTTGGTGTCATCTGCAAATTTGATGAGCAGCCCCTCAATTCCTTCATTCAAGCCATTTATAAAGACCTTAAACAACAACGGGCCCAGGACGGGCCCAGGACAGACCCCTGCGGCACCCCACTTGTCACTTTTTTCCAGGATGATGAGGAACCATTAATGAGTACTATTTGTGCTATCCTCACAACAACCCTGTAAGGTAGGTTAGACTGAGACATTGTGATTGGCCTAAGGTCACCCAATGACTAAGTGGTGATTTGAATCCAGGTCCTGCCAGTTGTAGTCTTCCTCCACCCCATTCAGTTTTCCTCATGCATCATGTCTTTTTAGGATTTACTGCTGGTTTTTGCAAGCAACATTGGGAGCCTTTTTGCCTAGAAAGTGGATTTATAAATGCTTAAAATAAATAAAAAGCAGCCTGACAATCTAACCACTAATTGCTCCTGGAATTGCCTTTTTTTGTTTTCCTCAGTATCAAAAGAAAAACCAATGGAGCTGGGTAATCAAAGTCTCCCCACTCCCTACCAGAAACTAGCATTGGAGCAATTAAGAAAGGCTATTGAGAGGAGGCAATTAATAGGCTATTCATCACTAACCCCCTACTAATCAGGAAGCAATAAAACAGGCTGAACTTGCAAACAGGAAGCATTTAATTAAAGGCACAGAATCCCTGAAAAGCCTCAATAGCACTTGACCCACACAGGTCAGGGAGACACCACAACGATGTTTTATTGCAAAAACAATATGCAGCACCACAGACCATGTCTGAGAAAACAAAGGAAAGCAACATAGAAAAATCCTGGTATCAACAACTGACTGCTCCATAAAAAGTATGTGAGCAAAGGATGACAATTGTAGAGAGACAGACTACTGCAGAAGCAGCCATTGTATGAGGTCACTGTATGCATCTCCTTTTGTTGACACTAGCCCTTTGCAGGTGTGATGAGAGAGAAGGCATGCACTTGCTAGTCCTGCCTCCTCCATGACATCTGTATGCCCAGATTCACCACTTTCCTTGCATTGGAGGTGCAAGAGATTTGGGAGGCCTCTGCATGCAGCTTAGAGCCCTGATCCCACACCTCCATGAGAGCCTCTATGAGAACAGCAAACTACCGGTTCAGACCATTGCTCTCAGTGCATGCACAGTAGCGGGTCCAGACATAGGGATGCAATGGATGCTAAGGAAACGAACCTCTGCTCTTCCTCAGGCAAGTTCTGTGTGAAAACTGAATGGCTTCCCTCTGCAGAAGCCATGCTGATTATTCCCTAGCAAGGCTTGTTCTTCTATAATATACAATCTGTATGCTTAACATTTTAAGCATTCAAAATACCTTTCCACCAATTTACTTCTGGACAAAAATTGGTATTGCATATCTTGTCTTCTGGTCCTTGCAGAAGGGTAAAAGGTAAAAAAAAAACAACAACCCCCGGTCCTTCTAAAGGAGGCTGATTTTAATAGCAACATTTGTTAGTTAAAAGATGAACAAATTGGCATTTGAGGTCTTCAAAAGGTATTTTGGGGTCATATGGGCCATATGAAGAAGTTGTTTGCTTTTTGTAACAGGGCTTCAAAATATTTCCCAGTCCTCTGTTAACAGCTAGCAGAAGCTAGGACTGGCCTGGCGGTATCTTCACTACAGTGTCTTTTGCTCTTTTCCAACCATGTGTTTATAGGTGGCCT
This sequence comes from Lacerta viridis, assembly GCA_900245905.1. Classification (NCBI taxonomy): domain Eukaryota; kingdom Metazoa; phylum Chordata; class Lepidosauria; order Squamata; family Lacertidae; genus Lacerta; species Lacerta viridis. The sequence goes on from OFHU01000428.1 coordinate 248,074, forward strand.
GGGATTATAGAGGCTGATCCAGACATTGGAGAGTACTTCCTGTTCTCTTCTCAGGCAGATTCACTTCCTGTTAAGTATTATGTATATTTATTTTATATTGTGCTTGCATGTCGGTGGGGATAAATCTGACTTTATCCCTAAGGCAATCACATCGCAGCTCCAGGTGAAAGGTTCTTACCCACATTAGTCCTTATCTGAGATATGTTCACACACTGTCTCTCACAGGCAAGGCCACCCACCACAACTGACATGCTCTCTGTTTCCATTCCCATTTCAGTGCAAGTACCATGTGACCTTCTTTGGCAGCTCTGTGACCCGGGCTTGGATCTCTGCCTCCATGCTGAGGAACTTTGAGGAATCTTATGTGAAGGGAAATGTTGTGGTAAGCAGGGGCGTAGCAAGGTAAATTGGTACCCGGGGGCAAAAAAAATAAAAAATTGTCACATACCCCCCCCGGCATGGGAAAGTCAGGTGGTACCCAATGCAGAAAATTTCTTGTCAACCTCCCCATTGATTCCCCCCCCCCGCAAAAATGGTTTTAAGTTATTTCATATTTTCTTACAAAGGAATAATAACAAGTAATAATAAAAAACTTTTATTTATATCCCACCCTCACCGGCGGCCGAAGTCGGGCTCAGGGTGGCTAACATCAGATACATAACATTGGTATAAAATCAAACAATAATTAAATTACCTCCTAAAAACATCTCAAAATCAAATTAAAGTCTAATTAGATGGCTTTCCACAGGGTTAGGGTTGGGAACAGTAAGTGTTCTCTGAACTGAAATTTCAGCCTTCATGACATAGGAAAACAGCCAAGTGAACAGCTATTTTGGTGGAGGAGGGTCAAGATATTAACCGATATGCATGAAATTTCATATATAGCTATATAATCCCTAGTATAGTAAGATAAGACCTTCGGAGCAGGCATTTTCAAAAAAAATTTCAAAAAAATAATAATTCAAAAAATTTCAATTTTTTTTTCCAAAAAAATTGTTCCTTGATAATTTGTCACCCCCTCCATTATGGAACACGGGGCGGCCCGCCCCCCTGCCCCCCTTGCTACACCCCTGGTGATAAGTGTGGCTTTTTTGCTAATGGTGGCTTGTTCACAAATAAGATGTCCCAGTCTCCATGAGGTTATGGGTTCTAAGAGGGTCCAATGAATAGGAGGTGCCTTTTGAAAGGGAGCAGGATCTGGAGGAAGTTACAAACAATAGCTGGGGAAAGTGAAGACTTCCCAATGCTTGCTATTTTGCGGGTGGGATCCAGACCAGTCGCATTCGGGCATAAGAACATAAGAAGAGCCTTCTGGATCAAGGCATTATGGCCCATCCAATCCAGCATCCTGTTCTCACAGTGGTCAGTCGGATGTACCAGTGGGAAACCCACAAACAGGATTCTAGCGCAAGAGCCCTCTTCCCCTCCTGTGGTTCCCAGCAACATTGCTGCCTCCAACTGTGGGGGCAAAGCATAACCATCATGGTTTGTGACCATCAATATAGTCCTCTCCTTCATAAATTTGTCTGATCCTCTTTTAAAGCCATCCAAGTTGGTGGCCATCCCTGCCTCCTGTGGTACGGAGTTCCATAGTTTAATTATGTGCTGTGTGAAGTACTTCACTTTGCATGATTAAAGTGGAATGGGCACTCTTGTGCAACAAACCTGATTCCCTGATTTCAAAAAAAGAAAAGCAGATGTTATGCAGTAAGGAAAAAGACAGGAAAATGCACTGGAAATTATGTGATAACAGTTGCTTGATACGACGTTGTATATCCTCCCTGCAAACAAATCAAAATGAGTGCTCAATAAACAGGTTGTCTGCAATGCTGCCAAAATCCACTGGCAAAGCTGGTGTGTATGTGTGTGATTTCTGCAAGCTTCTTAATCTTAAGATCAGAGGAGAACTTTGTCCCCGTCCCCCATTCCCTCCATCTGCAATCCAGCCCTGCAATTTGGAAAGACAGTTGCCTGATTAGGCCCCAGCTGCACAATGAACTTGGATTAATTTCAGAGCTGTCCAGCTATCATGACTTTCCCCAAGGCACCTTGGGAATTGTAGCTCTAGGAGGGGTCAATTTAGGCGCGGTAGCTGCAGATCTGTGTATTGAAACTCGGATTTGCCCCAGACATGTAGAAAGAGGAGCAAAAGTGGCATGCGGATAAGGAATGCAGAATTTCCCCCTCATCTGTTTCTTACTTCCCTGCAGCCACCTTTCCCATGCATAGAAGAGAAAAGCTTTGGGAGGGACAGACTCTGGGGAGGTAAACCACACATGGGCCAAGTGTTTAGCACACACCCCATTGATGTTAAGAAGCAGCATCCACACACAGTCTCTCCTCACTTCTTAAATTATAGCTATGTTCTGTATTTTCTTTTTGAGGACAAGCTAAAGAACAAAGGTGACAAGAGAGATTTTGAAGCTGCTGTGAAGATGGCAAACGAAGCAGAGCAATTAAGCATTCAGGTGTGACACAGGCAGGCTTCATGAACCACCCCACCCAATGTACCTAGGTTGATTTCTCTCTGGAATAATTGCATCCTTTGCTTTCACACTTTTTGCAGAGAGTCACTCTAGAGGATGTTATTGGCAGATCATTGGAGCCCAATATCTTCTGTGTTCTCCTGTATTTTCTCAGACATGATCTGTGTAGCAATTTTTGTATGGAATGAAATGGAAATCCTACTGATTTATTTAGAATATCCCACTTTACAGCCAAGAAGAGCTATCAAAGCAACTTACAAAACATTCTTGCAATGGAAAATCCCATTCTAGTCTTTTATCAGAAATTGAAATAACATGAGATTCTTAAGGATGCATTTCCTGCCATCATACTTGATCTTCCCTGGTGTTGCCCTCTAACCTCCGCCTACTAGGCAGCAGGGCCCATTGGGAACCTTGGAGGCAAGTGAGTGAGCAGCTGGAGCTCGCTCAGATTTCAGCACCATCATGTCTGCTGTGGGGTAGCAAAGGTTATTGTGGGTCTTTAGAGCCACTGATTAAAAAAAAAAAAAAGAATTAAAAAACTTCTCCCTTCCAGCTTTGGCCTGTCATTGTTTTCTGTTGTGGGATTCTTGATACATTGCTCCTTAATTAGTCATTTTATGTTCCCTGTGACTAATGTTTGTGTGGGGGAACAACAAGGGGAAAGGACTTCCTTTCGTTATTTCATTTCATTTTCTATCATCACTAGCAACTTGCAGCAGCTGAATAGCAGCCTAGCAATCCCTTGCGCTAATGCACAGCTCCCCATTCACATCTGTGGGTGTTGCACGATAGTGTATTCTGTGAATCCCATTTTGAATGAGTGGAGGAAGCACAATACACTGATTGCACAATTTTTTTGTTTCGTTTTAGCTTTTAGAATCCCCCTACGAGCCTTTTCTTTCCTCACCTAAAATCTGTCATGGTATAAAGTGTGTGGCCACACAAGATGAACTGCTACTGTTAAATGAGGAAGTTGTCTAGCTCCACTGTTGGTTTTGCATCCCTTCTCCTTGGATAAGACCAGTATACAGCAGGGGCTGATAGTTTTGCCCTGGGTCTAGATTACTAATCTACATGCATGTTCTTAATCCAGTCCAACCCAGAACCAATAGCAAGGAGGAAATCCGTGCACTCAAATCCATAGAATCATAGAACTGTATAGTTGGAAGAGTACCCCAAGGGTCATCTAGTCCAACCCCCTGCAATGCAGGAATCTCAACTAGATCATACATGTCAGATGGCCATCCAACTCTGCTTCAAAACCTCCAAGGAAGGAGAGTCCATCGCCCTCATGGGAGTGTGTTCCACTGTCAAACAGTTCTTCCTAAAGTTTAGTTGTAATCTCCTTTCTTGTAACTTGAATCCATAGGTTTGGGTCCTAGCCATGAATATATTATGTGTGGGGAAGAAAATCCTAGCTTAAGACAACTGGGGCTTCTAGTTGAGCAGGGCTAGTTTATAATGCCAAGGCTGTGGTTTGGAATCTGTGGCATAAGACGAGAGTGCTTCTGAGTCCATGCAGAGATACCGGTAGCCTATCCTCTGAGTTGCCATATTTTTGGAGCTGGGGCAACTGACCTCCAGGGCAAAAGGCAAGGCAGCTGGGAGCCCCAGCCTTTCTCTCTAATTAGAAATTGGGTACTAATTAAAGTATATCAGTACTATAACACCTACTTTTCTCTTTCACCGCACTAGGAAAGAATAAGGATATTTGGATTCTATAGCCGATTCAGCGGGAGAGAGTCGCCTAAAAACAACAGAGACTTGAAAGGTACCTTAACATGCAGGATGGGGTCAGAAGCCAGAATATTGTCAGACAAGCTGAAAGACAGACCCCGCCCCTCACCCTGCACTCTTTGTTCCTTTTTGCATCATAGATAATGTACACATTACCTGTAAGCCTCCTGCCAAGAGGATTCGAGAAACAAGGGATGGGAAGAAAAATGTATCAACGTCAAACAAGAGCCAAGAAAAGGTTGGTTCAGCCTTTGCACTATTAGAAATGTTTGGGCATCTCCCCGCTTTTAACAATCTGGGTGCTGCAGAAGCCCCCTTCATATATTTTCCTAATAGTCCATTGTGAGGAAGGTAGATGTTATTGGTCTAGTGAAGTTTTAGTAGGTCCATCATGTTCTCTCTGTTAACATTAACAAATAGTATCTCTCTCCTAGCGTCTGCCTGAGACACCAGTGATGAAATCTGATGGAGATTTCAAAAAGAAAACCAACATAAAAGGTGAGGTTTTGACCAATCACCCTCCCTAGCAACCTCAATCTCAGGCCTCTCTTCTCTTTTAAGCTATGTGCCATAACTGTGAGTGCAAGTTAGCATAGGCTACTGGCAGGATCAACTTGGTGTGTGGGTTTTTTTGGGGGGGGGGGCAGGGTGTATTCTGCAACATATCATTGATGCAATCAAGACTATAGTTTCCACTTTATTAATAGTTCTGCTGTGCTTCCCCTATGCTACCATGTTGTTCCCATCTGTAGGGGCAACTTTTGTGCTACAGTAAAACAAAAGCAGGGCAACAGCCACCCCGGAACATTTGTGTTTACTATTTATTTATGTATGCAAATATTTAGAAACTGCACTTTTGTAAAAAGAAAGAGAGAGAGAGAGATACAAATCACAAGGTGATATACAACCTGAAAACACAACACTGCAGTAAAAACAATTTTAAAATGTCAGGCATATCAGTAAAAGCTGGTTGGCAAAGAATCTGAGATTTGAAAGGCCCATTTAAATACAGTGGTACCTCAGTTTACGAACTTAATCCATTCCAGAAGTCCATTCTTAAACCAAAATTGTTCTTAAACCGAGGCACGCTTTCCCTAACGAGGCCTCCCGCTGCCTGTGCCCTTCCACAGTTTGGATTCCGTTCTTAGACTGAGGTAAAGTTCTCAAAACTGGGACACTATTTCCGGGTTTGTGGAGTTTGTAAACCAAATTGTTCTTAAACCGGACTGTTCTTAAACCAAAGTACCACTGTATTACGGTTTTTAGAAGACATCTGAAAACAAACAAAGATGACTTCTGATGAACCTCTACTAGCGAGGTGTTCTACCAGGCAGGGAGTTTCACAGGTCATGGTCCCTGGTAAAGGCCACCAGAACCCCAGGGGCATGTGGGGCCTCCAAAAGTGCCCATCAGAAGACCTCTGTGGTTGAGATGTAGCATAAGGAACCAGGTGGTCCTTAGGGTACTTTAGGCCCAAGCTGTTTAGGGCTTTGGGAATTAACACAAATACCTTGAACTCAGCCCTCTGGCAAATTGCTAACCAGTGCAGTCTGCTCAGCAGCAGAGTGGTATGTTGCCAGTAGTCTGCTCCTGTGAGCAGTCTGGCCACCACATTCTGCACTAGCTGCATTTTCTGGACCAGCCTTTCTCAACCTTGGGTCCCTAGATGTTGTACTACAACTCCCATCTTCCCTGACCACTGGTCCTGCTAGCTAGGGATGGTGGGAGTTGTAGTCCAACAACAACTGGGGACCCAAGGTTGAGAAAAGCTGTTCTGGACCATATAGAAGGGCAGCCCCATGTAAAACATGTTGCAGTAATCACGTCTTTGGGGTTATCAGTCCATGAACTCCTGGGGTCAGGCTTTCCTAGTCCAGGAGTGGTTGCAGCTGGCATACCAACAGAAACTGGTGGAAGGCACTCCTAGCCATGGAGGTCACTTGGGCCTCTAATCACAAAGATGGATTCAGGAATACCTCCAAGCTGCAAACCAGAACCTTCGGTGGGAGTGCTACCCTGTCTAGAACAGGCAGTTGACCTTTACACTGGACACAGGAGCCATCCACACATAAGGCCCCCGTATTTCTAAGTGTCAAGGTCAGCTTCTTGGCCCGCATCCAGTCCACCACTGCATCCAGGCGCCAGTCCAGGGCTTGCACAGCGTCTCCTGACTCAGATGTAATGGAGAAATTGAGCTCAGTACCATCAGTATACAGATGACACCTTGCACCACGCATCCTAATGCCTACTCCCCGTGGCTTCAAATAGGTGTTGTGTAGCATTGGGGGGAAAGAGGTGCCCTGTGGCACTTCACAGGGTAAGCACCAGGGGCCCCAAAGAATATTCTCTCTACTTGGGACATGATCCTGCAGGGTAGGAAGAGAGGCACTGTGGCACAGTGCCACCAGTTCCCATCCCGCAGAGTCAGCCCAGAAGGATACCATGGTTAATGGTATCAAAAACTGCTGAGAGATTGAGCAGAAGGAGCAGGGTTGCACTCTCCCTGTTCTTTTCTCTATAAAGGTCATCCATCAGGGCAACCAAGGCTGATTCGGTCCTGAACCCAGGTCTGAACCCAGACTGGGATAGATCTAGGTGATCAGTCTCATCCAGGAATGTTTGCACTTGTTCCGCCACAACCCTCTCTATCGCCTTCCCTAAAAAGGGGATATTTGTGACCAAGTGATAGTTGTTAATTGGGTCCATAACCAGCTTCTTTAGTAGTGGCAGCACTGCCACCCCCTTTAAAGGGGCAGGCACCTCTCCCTCGCACAGTGAAACATTCACTACATCTTGGACCCACCCATCAAGCCCCCACAGCTTGTTTTCACCTGCCCTGAAAAGCAGAGATCCATAGGGCATGTAGTCAGGCACATACCTGCCGGTACCTTGAATAGTGTGACCTCCCTGAAACTTCTGCAGGCACAAGCAGCATTGAAAGTCTGCTGGTTTGTAACCGCCCCATAACATCATGAGCACAAAGCTTGATGCATACTCAATAAAAAGGATATCTGGAGGGGCCCCAAGTTAACCTTAAATCCATCAAAAAGAAGAAGGAATGTAGCATATATACAACTTGTTCACACAGGAGCAAAAAAAAGCAAGTCATCAACTGAAGTTACCCCACTTTCGGCAAAGAGGAGCAGGAAAGAAACAGCAGACCCCAAAGCTGCTGCTGTGCCGAAAGGATCTGTCCAAACGAAGGCACGTTGGGATGCTCAAAAAGGTAAGAGAGAGCGCCTTGCTCTGTATGTGAGAAACCTATAAAGTTTCCTGCTGTGTGAGCCCAGAAGCACAACTGGGAATGAAATCCCAAGCTGTGAAGCCTTTTTGTTATTAGTTCAATAGTTGTCTGACATTCTATTTAGCACCCAGCAAAGGAAGGCGGTAGAAGGGACTGTTTTGCTCTGGCAAGCGGGTTGTTCTACGCTCTTAGATGCAGGAGAGGATATTGTTCTCCTCGTGCAGGATAACTCTTTGGGGAGCTCTTCACTGGTTTTTGTGTTCCTCTCAAGGTTCTAAGAGCTCATTCGCTGCGCCATGGGCTAAGAGTGCCAAAACTGAGCAGCTCAGCTCTTGCAGACACAGCAGCAGCCCTCCCTTAGTGCTCTCCAGTTATCCAAGCCAGAAAGACAGTATGAGCAAGGCTGATGTCTCCCCAGTGACAGAAACTGAACTGATGTTGAACAGGGGTGTTGTGGGTCTTGAGGAGTCAAGTGAAGCCGTGGCCCAGGAGAAAGAAGAAGATGAAACCTTCAGCAGCCAGGAGATGGCTGTCTTTGCTGAGGAGAAGAATTACTCTTCTGATGACTTTTCCTTGGTCTTGTTTGAAGAGTAGCCTTTCAGAAAGAGGTGTGTCCTGACCTCAAGTGTAAAGGGTGGATAATTTATTCATCTAGATAAGCCTTCCCCACCCAGCCTGGTGCCTTCTAGGTGTTGTGGACTACAACTCCCATCAGCCCCAGACAGAATATCTGGAGGGCACCAGGTTGGGGACAGCTGCTAGATCTTACTACAGATAGTCGTGAGTTTGAGAGCACTGATGGAAAGTAGACAACTAAGCATAGCAGAGGATGTGGGGAAAAGGTTCTTGCAGCTTTGATTCTTGAGTTTAATCCACCTAGGAAGTTTGTGACAGCTTGTTTTTAAACAGGGCTGTGAAAATTCCCCTTTCCCGTTCCTTGGTTAAACAGGCAACTGGAATCACAGCTATAAACATGACAAGGAAAGTAAATTCACCCTTTAATAAATCTGATTGACTCTTTTAGAACTTAGTGCAAAAGAGAAACCAGGTGAAATGGTAATCAAAATTTAGGAGTTGTTTTCCACCCATTTGGAAGTTTACAAAAGCTCTTGTCTGTGTTTAAGGATGTACAACATCTCCCCCAAACTGTTTATAATTACAATTCAGCAAATCTCTATTAAAATCTGGTTTTGGATCTAACTGAGTGTCCTCCTGTTTTACCGATATCATAAATGCTAGAAGCATGGTTGCACACTTGTACGGAGACTGATAAAATGTACAACACACACACAGCTACCACAGTTGTGAGGAATAATTCTAGTCACTCATTCACACAGACATAGACTATACTGTTGTCTGCAACAAAGGCACTAACAAGTTTGTATCAGAAAGCTTTGTATTTAACTTCTGATCATCAGCCTGATCTTATTAAAGTTTTATTCAAGGTACAACAGCGCGCGGACAGCAGACCAGGGCTGGAGAACCTGTGGCTTTCTCAGTGTTGTAGGAACACAGTTCCCGTCATTCCTCACTATTAGCCTTCAGCAGGGGCTGAAATCATACCACAATATTTGGTCACAGGTTTCCCTGCCATATGCAACCAATCTTAAAAGAATCTTGTTCTGTCACTTCTCACATGGCTCACTAATATGTTCATGTCAGCCCTATATGCTTCTTTCAGATCCATTAGCCTGCTTGTCTCCCTGCCTTATTCAAGCTCAGCGCATGAAAGATAGCTGAGTTACACCAAAATACACTGAAGTATGCATTGCATGGTTGTTCTACCTGTCGTTTGGTGGATTTGTTCTTTTAACTTTGCTGTAAGAAATCAAAAGAGAGAAACTCTGGGCTGTAGGAAGGGGAGGAGGATAATTAGAAACTATAGTTTCCTTGAGATATGCTCTGTATACACATATTCTTCAATTTCCCCTTCGTTCTCTTCCCATGTATAGAGCTCAGAGCAATGTGGTAGAGTGGTTAGAGTGTGGCCTACAACCAGCCCGGCTGTAGGAAACCCAGACACAAATTGCCATTCAGCCCTGTAGTTCACTGGGCGACCTGGATTCAGACTACCTTGCAGGTTTGCTGTGGAGATAAAATATGGGAGAACAATGATCAACTTGAGTTCCTGGGAGGGAGGCTAGGATAAAAGGCAATAGAAATACAATGGTAATCGCAGTAACACCAAAAATTAATTTTAAAATAAAAGCACCTAAACAGCTTGTTCAATGGAATTTACCATTAAATGGAATCCTCCATTCTCTGAATTCACTGAACATCATTCTAGCTAGTAGAGAGGAAAGGTTGGAAGGAACAACCAGTGTGTTAATAGCTTCACACCTCTCCTCTATTGCTTCACAGTAGGGTGGCACCAGCCATGTGCCAAGATTCAGAACACCTGCTTCTAACTGTCACTTAACAGCTGATAGAAAGTTCCAGAATCCAAGTGTGGTTTAAGTGGTCCAGGTACATGTAGCTGGTGAGCCATAACTTGGTCAGTTTTACTGCATAAGTAACTCCTTCATTTACTCTCCTTTCACCCGATGCTTGGAATTTAAGGAAAGCCCTGCTGGATTAGACCTGAGAACTCGGGAGAGGCAGAGCTAGACAAAGAGCAGTGAGCACGTGAGACAAACATTTATTTGAGTCAGAGTCCTTTCCCAAAAAGCACTGTGACTGGGGATTCCTGATAAAATAATTACCCCAAAAGTTAGACCTGTCAGTCACCTTAGATGATCCCTCCCTCTCAACCAAGGGTGTGTTCTGTAAGCTTGGTTTTCCTTTTGGGGGAAAAAACCCAGCGTTTGTTTGTTTGTTGTGACTGAGTGAGCAAAGCATCACAAGGTTTCAGAGGGAGGGAGTGTTCCCCACCTCAGTTTGCGGGGGGGGGGGGGGCTCATAGAGATCCCTCCTCCTCAGGCAAGCACCAAAACACTCCCAAGGCACCCTGATTCAGCTTCGGGTTTGTACAAAGCCACGGCACACCCCTTAGTTTCTACTCCTCTTTGCTTTTGAGAACATCTTCAGAGTTTCTCTATGTCTTTCCGCTCTCCCTACCTCGAGTCTTCCTTGCAAAAAGAGAAGGAAAGGGGATAATCAGATCATTTGAAAATGTCTCATTGACATTGGCTAAAAGTATGGAAAAACTAAGCCGCTCGCTTAATTTGCATAATTTATTCTGATCGGGGAATGTGACTTTCCTGCTGTTTTGCAGACTTTGGGTATTTATTCTTGGTGGAGATTACACGGTGCATGGAGCATAATTAAGATCCCTGCCCCCACAGCGTATATTCTCTATGGATTAGTTTATCAGTACCATTCAGTTAAATTGGCTGTGGCCTGGAGTGCCATTTCATGTTTCAGGGTGTGCCCGTGTAGTGGGACAGAATGACAGATGAATGGCAGGTGGGCGGGCTGCCTCTCAGTCTATCTTTGGTGTGGCTTCCTCTCTCTGGACTCTTGCTTCTTGCCCGCCCAGTGGCTTCTGGAGGAGAATGGCTAAGATTTTTTGACCCGTGGAGGAGCCATCAGCTCTTTGCTGCCTCCATCCACCCCTTTGTCTCTTGGCTGCCTCTTCCTGCCCTTAAAGGCTTTCGTCTGAGTCGCTGGGAGAGGAAGACGCAAACCACAGTGCTGAGGGAAGTGGCATCTTGCCCAAGGTCACCTATGACAGAGACAGGAATAGAAAGGGGGGGGGGAACCCACTTCCTGCCTTCCCATCCCATGCATGCCATGGCTCATAAATAGGAAGTTGGCATGGGATTCTCACACTGATTTAATATACATGACTGGGCACAACATGCTTTTTTGTTTTTTTGGCTAGGAGGCAAGAACTCGAAAGTGACTTCTACAAAAGAGACACCCAAAATATTTAGCTAACAGAACCTGCCTTCTCTCTCTCTCTCTCTCCTTCTATTCATGTTCTCTGTCTCCCCTCTTTCCTTTAACTATGTCAAATATCTTGGATAAATTGCTGAGGTGTTTTATGCGTAAAGAACAAAAAGGATTCTTTTGATTTGTGAAAGGAAAAAAAGGCAGGCCCTTATTTGGGGGGGGTTGTGGGGGAAGGATATTTCTTTTTTTCTCTTTTCTCTTTAATTTTTTTTAACCCAATAGCTTGAAGTTCATGCAGCATTTTTAGGGGGTGACTCAAGGCTCCAGCAACTTGTGCGTTCCAGACAGATGCCCTGGTCTAGATGTTGAGAAATGCTTGTTTTCGTGGCCAGCTGCCTTGAATGAGGCCCTTATTTGGGATTCCGCTTCCAGGGGTCCATTTTCTTTTCCATATGGTAATGGGGATGGTCTTGTGCAGAATCCTTCATAAGGATTTATTTATATTTCTTGCAGACAGACCTGGACTTTTCTCTTTTTTTTCTTAAAAGCTTTAATTTTTTTTAAAGCACCCATCATGGCAACAAACAACTGGGAGAAACTTGAATTTAGTTCATGCCGCAGCAAAACCAGCAGGCTTGCCTAAATTAGGGGGTGACTCAGCAAGGGCATTTGGCTCCAGCAAAATCTTGTGCCAATGAGTTCCAGACTTCTGAATACTAGTTGCTGATGCCCTGGTCTAGATGTTGAGAAATGCTTGTTTTCGTGGCCAGCTGCCTTGAATGAGGCCAGTCCATCCCTGCAGCATTCCGCTTCCACCCCCCTCCATTTTCTTTTCCATATGGTAATGAGCATTGGTCTTGTGCAGAATCCTTCATAAGGATTTATTTATTAATGTGAGGTATGCAGACAGACCTGGACTTCTGTCTTTATTTTTTATTTTTTTAAAAGTTCTTTTCCACTTCAAACGAAAGCACCCATCATGGCAACAAACAACTGGGATTGAAACAAAATTTAAAACATCACCGCACAATCCAAAACCAGCAGGCTGATGCCTAAATTATTGAGAGGGAGACAAAATCAAGCAAGGGCCAGACCAGGCGAAGAAAAATGCCAGAAAATCAGCAATGAGATGGATTCGAGACAGTATGCTTCTGAATACTAGTTGCTGGAAACTTCAGAAGCAGGGAGTGTTGTTGCTCCCAGTTCTTGCTTGCAGTCTTCCCTCTTAGGCACCTGGCTGCCACTGTGAGAACAGGATGCTGAACTAGATGGGCCACTGGCCTGATCCGGAAGGCTCATCTTATGTTTACCTCCAGGGGCAAGGCGTTTTGCATTTCAGAGATTTAGTGAGGCAGAGCAGGGTAGGCAAGGATCTGGGACTTCTGGCCTTAAACCAGAGATGTGATGCCGCTTAAGTCAGCCCAGAGGTGGTTCCTTCTGCTGTTAGATGCTTTTATTCTCAAACCAGGGCTGTCGATCAGTGGTGTAGAGCACCTCCTTTGTATGCCAAAGGGCCTTTGCTTCGGTACTTAATGGTATCTCCAAGTAGATACCATAGGAAAAACTCCCTACCTGAAACCCTGGAGAGTTACAGCCAGTCAATGGAGGCAGTGCTGAGCCAGATGGAACCCAACTGTCCTTCCTTGGAGGGTTTTAAGCAGAGGTTTGACGTCCATCTGTCATGGGTGCTTCATTTGAGATTCCCACATTGCGGGGTGTGTGTGTGTGGACTGGATGACCCTCAGGGTCCCTTTCAACTCTACGATTCTATGCTTCTGAATGGCCTGGCTCTGCATAAGGCAGTTTATTGCGTTCCTAATCTCTGATGTCCACACAATGCATCATTAACTTATGAAGCTCTCATTTCACAACATGGCGGCGGCAGTGGCAACCAACTTAGGTGGCATTGGAAGAGCATTAGAGAATCTCATGGAGGAGGAAGAGAGAAGCTCTTTTGAAGGCTCCACAGTTGGAGGCAGAAAATGCATATGAATGCCAGTTGATGGAAACCCCAGGAGGGGAGAGTTCTGCTCCTGTGCTCAAATCCTGCTTGTGGGTTTCCCATAATGTGACCACTGTGAGAATAGGATGCAGGCCTAGATGTGCCATTGTCCTGATCCAGCAGACTCTTATGATGGCTGCTGCTCGCATTGAATACAGGGAACCTCCATGGGTTACAGCTGCAAGGAAGGGCAGTTGCCTTTGTGCCCTCCTTGTGAGGCTTTTTGGGAGCAGGCAATTACCGGTAGTCACTTTGGGTGAACATGCAGGATGTCGGGTCAAACAAGACCTGCAGAGAGGGACTTTTTATTTTGTGCTTGCTTGCTATGGTCAGTAGGAGGTCGGACAACAGAGGCACCAGGTTAAAAATGAGGAGATGCCTTACTTCCTTTCAAAATACTTGCAGCAACTTGTGACGTCGTTGAAAACAATAATACACCTTTGAATCCTAGATCTGTTGCATTGGAAGGAACCATCTAGTAGTCCGACCTCCTGCAATGCAGGAATCACTGCTAAGGGATTGCTGGCAGATGGCCATCCAACCTCTGTTGAAAAACCTCCAGTGGAGGAGAGTCCACCATCTTATGAGGGAACCCCTTCCACTGTTGAACGGCTCTTACTGTCAGGAAGTTCTTCCTAATGTTTAGTCGGAATCTCCTTTCTTGTCATTTGAATCCATTGTTCTGGGTCTTCCCCTCCAGAGCAGCGGAAGGCAAGATTGCTCCATCATCCATGTTACAGATGGCTCACCTCTCAGTCTCCTCTTCTCCAGGCTTCTCCTCTGCACGCCTTCAAGCTTGCCAGTATCCTCCCTTAGACACATCACATCCAGCTTTATGCTGCACATTCCCGCCACCACCCCGGTGCCTTGATTGCAGCCTTCTCCAACCTAGCGCCCTCCAGTTGGTTTGGAGAACTCCGATCAAGCACCAGTTTGTGATTACTGGGAGTTGCCATCCGAAACACCTGGCAGGCACCAGGTTGACAGGGAGGCTGCTCTAGGAGGAGAACCAATTGGGGCCTGCATGGGTTGGCCAGAGCAGAATGAAACACATTTAAAGGACATATGCAGTTCAAGTGCAAGGGCCAGTATCAGACAAGGAAGAGTCAAAATAATAATAATACTTAGGTTAAACCAACGTTCCCTTCCCTTTTCTCTTTTGCTTTGGAATATAAGGGTTATGCCCAGGGCCGGGGCCCCAGTCATTGGACGATGGACCATTCAGGCCAAGGGGGCACTGCCCCACTAACCTCAGCCTGCCCCAACCTGCCTGCCTGCCTTCTTATTTACACCCAGCAAGGGGGGTAGTTTGGGCTGTCATTGGCTCTGGCGCCACCTACTGTTGGGCTCCCTGCCTTCCGCCCTACCAGCCTCAATGGGCACCAGCCACCACCACCTGGTGCCTGCCACATCTTTACAACCACAGCTCCAAAACTTGCAGGGAAAGGCCACAGCTAGGTGGCAGAGCATCCCCAACAGCATCTCCAGGAAGGGCTGCCTCCTGAAACAGTGTTAGAAATTAGCACTTTTGTTTTGTTTTTGTAAAAACAAAAAAAAAATCATTTTATAATGTACACAAAACAAAGAGAACAAAGTTATAATGACAGATGAACACTGAAAGATGAAAAACAAACCTGTAAAACAAAAGGCACTTAGAAGGAGTACACTTGCACGCGAGTTAAAATAACAAAGCCCAAGTAAAGATCATTAGCATTATCTGATTATTAAGTGTCGTTACAGATTTGCCAGGCTTGTGACAAGGGTTGTCTTGAAAATTGTGCTTCTGCTTTCTATGTAATAAAGGAATGCCGAATCACATAAGAAGCACCTGGAGGAGGTTCTTTCCTTGTGGGCATCTCAAGTTTACCCCCTCATGTCACCCTCACAACCCCCCTGGGTGGTAGGTGAGTCTGAGAGGTAGCAATCGTCCAAGGCTGCTCCAGGGGAATGAAGGCAGATTTGATCTTGTCTGGGGTTAGACCTGATAAACCATGCTGGGATGACAACAGATGGCTGTGTTTGCCAACCTGGTGCCCTCCAGATGTGCCAGGGCTGGTGGGAATTGTGGTCCTGCACAACTGGAGGCTGCCAAGTTGACAAAGGATGTCATACCAACAAACGTCCCAGGAAAGCTCTCCCCATCTCAGCTTTGCACGCGACTCCCAAATTGGTATCTCAAAACACACTGCGGAATCACACACAAACACCCCCCCCACCCCACCATCGAGCCCCTTTTGTGCAAATGTCTGTGTCAATTTAGGCAAGGGGCGATGATTCCATTTTCTCCTCTCTGCTCTCCCCTCTCCCCACATTTTCTTTCTTTAGGGCAGGTTAAAAAAATTGCAGTCATCCTCTTTCTCTCTCATTCATCCCCCCACCCCCACCTTTCCTGGAAAGAAAGAGGGGGGATAAACACACACACACACACACTCCATCTCCCAAAAAGTGTCCCTTCCTGGCTGACATTTGGATAAATGGGGGTATTGGATTGGGGGGAGGAGATGTCCCCTCTTTGCTGCTGGAATTCGTGTTGCAAGAGGTTTTTTTTTTAACAAAAAAATAATTTAGATAACCAATTCTCTCTCTCTTTCCCCCGTTCCCCTCCCAGCTGTGTGAGAAACCCCGGATCCAACGGAAATCCGTGCTTTTCCATGCCGGATACGCGGCTTGCAAAAGCTCTCTCTGGCCGCTGGAAAGGGGGAGGCGGGGGAGAGAGGAATGGGACCCGATGGTCGCAACAGTAGGGGAGGGAGAAGGATCTTTCGCGGTGGGGGGGGTGTTGCTGGGGAAGGAGGAAGGAGGAAGAGCCTCTGCATCCTTCAAACCGAGACCTAACCTTGCCTTCTCTTCTGATCCAAGGATCCGGAGAAACGTAAGTCGCTTTCTTTTGTTACAAAACCCGCTTTCCAGTGGTGGGCATAACGTAGCCCAAGTTGCCGGGGGGGGCGGGGGGGGGAGGAAAGGGAATATCTTGATGGGGGCTACCGGCTTCGTTCCTTCGGGGACTCCAGCTGGCAAAGGCAAGGAGGGCTCAGGTTTTTGTTTTTCTGCCTTAACTAGGAAATACTGTATCCAAACCCACCCCCCTTTGCCAAAGCATGCGTCAAACCCATCCACAAAAGCAGCACCCCACTTCCTTTCTAGAATCTGGACACAGACAGAACCGTTTCCTTGAGTTTATGGGGGCTGGAGGGGGGGGTTGCTCCTGGAAAGGTGGGGGGTTCTCACCCCCCCCAGATGTTTCAGATACACATTTAGATGTTTCAGATATGATGGGGGAAAATATTCATTCTGTCTCTCCCCCCCCCCCCCACCAAGAGCCTTCCTTCCTTCCCTTAGAGTCTCTTTGATTATGATTAATTCTATATATTTTTATTTTTTGCAACAGTTTTTGACTGCAGGAAGGGAGGAAAATGGTTGGCTGGCATAGAAGAGAGACAGCCATGAGGCTCAGACCAGCCGACAACGGAAGCCTTGCAATGCATTCCTAAGGAAACTGTTGGATCCTTACACACACGCACAGAAAAAAAACACCCACATTTGCACAAGGGGCAAAAAAGAACCCTGAAAATCCTCAACCCCACCGATTTCCTATCCGTTGCTCTAGAGTAAGCAGTCTCGAGGGGGTGATGACGCACATGGGGGGGGGCAAGATCCTTGGAAGGGATGCGCTTAAAAGAGGCACCAACGACCCACCTCCATGGACCTGAAAAAAATGGGTTTGATGGCTATTGACCGGGCTTGGGGTGTGGGGGGTTTCTTTTTTTAATTGTGGGGGGTGGGGAGACTCTAGTCTGGAAAGCTGAATGATCCGATTTGCTCTCGGAGAACTGGACGGTATAGAATTTTCATAGCAGCATTCTCCTAAAGTGGTGTTGCTGTCTTTGTATAATGTAAGGTCGAATGTGTCTGTTGTCTGTGTGTGTGTGTGTGTAATGCTATGGGGTACAGTTGTGTGAGGGGGAGAGATTTATTATATGCAAACCTCTTGGGAATGAATTGTGCAAGAAAGCTGATATTCTTGCTTTCTTCAACCTGGTGCCCCCCCCCAGCTGCTTTGGGCTACAACTCCCATCCTCCAGCTGGGAAGGATAAATAGAGTTGTAGAGCAAAGCAGCTTGGACTGGAGGTCTCCAGAGCATCGTTGCCCACCCTTGCCGCTTCACAACAACAGAACCTCCTTGTGGAGATTCACCAAAGTCCTGATCGGAACATTTTCCGGGAGCATTGCAGGAATTTGTTTATTTAAGTTGTGGCAGGGAGTTAATCTTCTAAGGTTCAAATTTAACCTGGCTGTATTTTAAAACACGTATTATTACTATTTTTTAAAAACAATGTTGTCCTCCCAGAGGTTGCGCATTTTAATAAATCTGTGGTATTACGTTGCTAGCATAGAATCGTAGAATTGTAGAGGAAGAGAACCCAAGGAAGGGCATCTAGCTCAGCCCCCTGCAATGCAGGAATCGTGGCTAAAGAATCTGACGAATGGCCATCCAACCTCTCTATAAAAAATCTTCTAAGGAAGGTTGAGTATTGCACATTTGAACGGATGCATAAAGAGCGCTGCTAGATCAGGCAATTTCTTTTTGTTTCGGTCCAGCATTGTGTGTGTGTGTGTGTGTGTGTGTGTGAGAGAGAGAGAGAGAGAGAGACTCATAGAATTGTAGAGTTCCCAAGGATCATTTAGTCCAACCCCCTGCAAAGCAGGAATCTCAGCTAAAGCATCCATGACAGATCCAACGCAGTCCATGCTGCTAAAACAAAACACTGAGACTTTCTTTTAGCCAAGGCTTTGCTGGAAGTCCTTACTCTGGAAACCTGTGAATCTGTTTGTTGGTGCTTCATGCTCAGGTTGTCAGGCAAGAGTGGGCGGGTGCGTGGGTTGGATCAGTTCCCCAAACTGGGGAAAGGGTTACCATCTGAGTCAAATGGTGAACCTGCAAGGTGCCATCTTTTCAGTGCAGTAGGCAACCTTACAGGCTGAAACCCTCTTCCCCTTCCCTGGTGCTGCATCTATATAATCTTGGGTGGCCAATAGGAAGCAAGGGGAGGGGTGTGTCAGTGGGTGGGGCGTGTGAAGCCCAGCCTTCCACTGGGGAGGAGCCAGCCAATCCTAACCCTCCTCTCTCTGTGTCTTCCCCATCTCCAGGTGGACAAGATGCTTTAGCCTCCTGACGCACCTCTAGCACCGTGCTGAGCTCCTCCTACCCCTTCGCAGCCATGCCGCCACGCCCCTCGTCCGGGGAGCTGTGGGGGCTCCACCTCATGCCCCCGCGGATCATGGTGGACTGCTGCCTCCCCAATGGCATGATCGTCACGCTCGAGTGCCTGCGCGAAGCCACGCTTCTGGGCATCAAGCACGACCTTTTCAAGGAGGCCAGGAAATACCCCCTTTTCCACTTGCTGCAGGTGAGCCGACCCTGGGCAGCTAAGAAAACAGAAGCCCGGGAGAGGGAAAGCTTCGGCCCGCTCTGCAGGGGAAGGATTTAGTGAGCCAGGAGCGAGGACCTCTGGCTTAGTAGACCACAACATTAAAATGAGTTCCCAGTGTGATGCAGCAGCAAAAAAGGTTAATGCAATTCTAGGTGGCATCAACAGAAGTCCAGTGTCCAAGTGAAGTAATAGTATCACTCTATTCTGCCTTGGTCAGACCACACCAGGAGTGCTGTATGCAGTTCTGGGCACCTCGGTTTAAGAACGATACTGACAAGCTGGAAGGTGTGCAGAGGAGGGCGACCAAGATGATCAAGGGTCTGGAAACCAAGCCTGATGAGAAACGGTTGAGGGAGCTGGGTGTGTTTAGAAGGGAGAAGGCTGAGAGATGATAGGATAGCCATCTCTAAATACCTGAAGGGTTGTCACAAGGAAGATGGAGCAAACTTGTTTTCTGCTGCTCTGGAGGGCAGGACCCCGAACCAACGGATTCAAGTTATAAGCAAAGGCTGGGAGAGACTCCCTTCCTGAAAGTCCTGGAGCCACTTCTGCCGCTCAGTGTATACAAGACTGAGCTAGATGGACCGAGGGTCTGACTAAGGAGAAGGCAGCTTCCTATGTTTTCCTATATTGCCCATCAGTTTCCTTTTGAAGCTATCTAAGGCCATTGCCACGCCTTGTGGCAGTGAGTTCCGTAAGCCAGTGGTGCGTTTTGTGTGGCCAAGTTACTTCCTTCTGCTCTTCCTGAACCTATTCCCACGTCAATACCATTGGGCGACACTGCATTATGAGAGAGGAAGGAAGGAAGACATAGAAAGACAGAA
Source organism: Lacerta viridis (assembly GCA_900245905.1). Taxonomy (NCBI): domain Eukaryota; kingdom Metazoa; phylum Chordata; class Lepidosauria; order Squamata; family Lacertidae; genus Lacerta; species Lacerta viridis. The sequence goes on from OFHU01000428.1 coordinate 267,637, forward strand.
TCATACAATCACAGAATTGTAGAGTTGGAAGGGACCCCCAAGGGCCATCTAGTCCAACCCCCGACAATGTATCTGGGAAACAATTGGGTTAGGGAAGAAAGTCTAGTGCATGGGAGGATGGGTCTCTGGGAGGTGTTCAGTGTCTCCCTTTGCTTCCCTACCCAGGAGGAATCTTCCTACATCTTCGTAGGGGTGACGCAGGAAGCCGAGAGGGAAGAATTCTTCGACGAGTCCCGGCGCCTTTGCGACCTCCGTCTCTTCCAGCCCATCCTGAAGGTCATTGAGCCAGTGGGAAACCGGGAGGAAAAGATCCTCAACCGGGAAATTGGTGAGTCCGAGGCCAAACTAGACAACGGGGGGGACAGTCCAGTGGTACCGAGAAGGCTTGATGGTCAAGTGTCCCTCCCCTCCACCTCCTTTGCTCCCAGGGTTTGCGATTGGGATGCCCATCTGTGAATTCGAGCTGGTCAAGGACCCTGAGGTGCAGGAATTTCGGCGGAACATCCTGTCGGTTTGCCGCGAAGCCGTGGAGACCCGGGGATCTGCGGGGCCCCCGAGTCAGGCTCTGTATGTCTACCCCCCCAATGTGGAATCCAGCCCAGAGTTGCCCAAACACGTGTACAGCAAACTGGACAAAGGTAAACAGGGGCTTTATTAGGGGCAGAGGGACAGGAAATGGGTGTGTTTCTATAGCATGCATTTAATTTTCATGATGGAGGGGCGAAATATTTTGGCAAGGAGGCATTGTTGTGTGTTTTTTAAATCTGGGGAAAGGAGAAATGTGGCTGGAGGAGAGATACCACTTTCCCCCTGAGTGAACCCGATTAGATTAATTTCCTGATGGCTTCCCTACGAAGCCATTTTCGACCATTGTAGGCTCAGGTCTTTGTGACCTGTTTCTGCTGTTAGTATTTGTGAGAACGGAAGTTTGGCTATGAGAGCAAGGATATGCCTGGGGTTCAAATCTTACCACATCCCTGAGGCCACAGGTAAACCACTATCTCTCAGCCTTTAGCCCCACTGTATCACATACAAGGTGCAGATTCTTTTTGGAGGCCTTCTGCGGGGAGAGGAGCACAAGTGTCTACAGAACCACTACCCTGGGCATGGGGGGGGGCGGCACTGGCTTTGGGCCAGTGGCAACTTGACAGGTGGTGTCAAAAGGCCCCAAAGGCAAGGCCTGAGCACTTTCTTCCCCTCAGGGTTTTTTTGCACCACCAATTTGCTCAAGCCAGCCTTTGTGTGGGGCTTGCCCCATTCCCGCTGCCCCCTCACTCGCAAGAATTTGTTTTTAATTGTTACAAATTAAGTGGTGCCCATGCTGATGACAATACTTGCCTGTTTTTTCTCTAAAACACAGACCCGATTTATAAATGAATAAAACAAAACGCAACATCGTAAATAGTGATTGAAAACAGCCCTTAAGAAAAACAATAAAGACCAAATCACACACAATTGCCTTCATGTGTGTGAATGTCTTCATGTGTGGGATTGTTGTTGTTTTTTGCAAAGAAACTTGAAGATTAGGCCAAGCAAGCCTCCTGAGGCAAGGTGTTCCCACACTGAGCCACTCTGACACGAGAAAAGCCCCTGCTTATGGGCTCCCCCCATTGAAGCACCTGGCTGGCTGCCGTAAGAACAGGATGCTGGACTAGATGAGTCCAACTTTGGCCCAATCCAGCTGCTGCAGGGCTCTTCTGAAGTTTTTTTTTTAAAAAAATTTATATTTATTTTTAAAAAATGTTTATGTACCACTATATCCTAAAAAAAAAAATTAACCAAAGTGGTTTACAACAATATTCACAATAAAAAAATACAATTAAAATTTAAAATCAACTATTGTGGAAATATGTTTTCTTAGTTGTTTGCATAAGCTGGATGTAATAGATGAGTTTGCAGCAGGAGTTTAAAAGCCAGCACAGAAGGTGCCTCTCTATTGGCAGAGAATTCCACTGACACTAAAAGGCTCAGTTACCAAGTCAGCCTCACCAACGTGAGGAATAACTGATGGTTCTCCTGCAGACGATATCGGTGATCAAGCTGGGGTAGAAGGGGCCAGGCGGTCCTTGAAGTTGTTCAGGGTTTTGTAAATCATCGCAAGGACCTTGAGCCTGGCTCAGTAGCAGATGCGCAGCCAGGGCAGGTTCTTTACCAGTGGCGCCACGTGTCTTGTGCCAGCAGCTTTGCTGCCTCATTCCACACCAGTTCCCGCGCCCCTATTTCTTGTTGCTCCTCCCCTAGCCTCCACGCCCATGGCGCAGCACAGCCCTGTAGAGTAGGCCAGGCTGAGAGCTAGTGACTTAACCAGAGGGTCCTCCCCTCCCCTTCCCTCCCCCCGCCTCCCCCCACCAGCCCGGCCATGCTGACCATGTGCGCTCTCTCTCTCTCTCTCCGCCGCACCATACCAGCTCACCCGAATGACAGTTCCTTGTCCTGCTTTTCCCCCCCACCCTCCTTCCGTCTCCTGAAGGTCGGATCATAGTTACCATTTGGGTTATTGTGTCTCCAAACAACGACAAACAGAAATACACCCTCAAGACCCCGCACGACGCGCTGCCGGAGCAGGTGATCGCCGAGGCCATCCGGAAGAAGACGCGGAGCATGCACCTGTCGCCGGAGCAGCTGCGCCTGTGCGTGCAGGAGTACCAGGGGAAGTACCTCCTCAAGGTGTGCGGCTGCGACGAGTACTTGCTGGAGAAATACCCGCTCAGCCAGTACAAGGTGAGGTGGCGGGAGGCCTTCCTGCCCACAGCCCACAGTCCTGCCTCCCTACCCCACCCCACCCCACTCACTCCCTTCCCTATCCCTGCCCCCCCACCAGTACATGAGGAACTGCATCACCATCGGCCGCCTGCCCCACCTGATGCTCATGAGCAAGGAGAGCCTCTACAGCCAGCTGCCGGCCAACGTCTTTGTGCTTCCCTCCTACGCCCGCCGCTCGGCCACCTCTTCCCACGTCAATGGAGACGTCCCCACCAAGTCGCTCTGGTCCATCAACAGCCTCCTGCGCATCAAGATCCTGTGCGCCACCTACGTCAACGTCAACATCCGGGACATCGATAAGGTTGTGGGGGGAAAGGAGCAAGTGAAGCCAGGCACCCGAGTTTCCCCAGGGAGGGAGTAGGGTGCCATACAGCTCACATTGCACAGACCGGCTCCCTAATTATTTATATATTTCCCATTTATTACGTTTATATACAAAGGAAAACAAAGGGTGACAAAGTTTGCTAAATTTATTCTGTGGGAGGGTGGCTCCTTGGAGAGGAAGGGGCCTGTGGCGTTAGGAGCAGGAGACCCCCGAACTCTTTCCTCTCTTCCTCATAGAATTGTAGAGTTGGAAGGGGCCCTGAGAGCCACCTGGCCCAAGCCCCTGCAATGCTAAAGCATCCCTGATTCAGATAGCCTCCCAACCTCAGCTTAAAAACATCCAAGAAAGGAGAGTCCACTACCTCCTGAGGGAGTCCATTCCACAGTCGAACAGCTCATACTGCCAGAAAGTTCTTCCCAGTCTTTAGTCGGAATCTCCTTTCTTGTAACTTGAATCCATTGAATCCCTTTCCAGATCTACGTCCGGACGGGGATTTTCCACGGCGGGGAGCCCCTTTGCGATAACGTCAACACGCAGCGCGTTCCGTGTTCCAACCCTCGGTAACTGTGGCATAACTAACAGGGGGCTGCCTTATACTGACCCAGGGTGTTGGGGGTCCATCTCGCTCAGAACGGTCTTCATTGAAATCTGCGGCTTCCAGAATTTCAGGCACGGGGGGGGGGGCGGTTTCCCAGCCCTGCCTAGAGATGCCATTGAGGATTTGACCTGGGACCCTTTTTTGCATGCGAAGCTTATGCTGTACCTCTGAGCTACAGCCCTCCGCTGGTGGGGGAAGGAGAAAAGTATGGGGATGAGGGGATCTGGAGCCATGAAGAGGGTGGCAGGGGTGAGTTTTCTCTGCAGCCCCCCTGTACTGACACCCCACTCCCTCTCTTCTTCACTGCCAGGTGGAACGAGTGGCTGTCGTACGACATCTATCTCACCGACTTGCCCCGGGCTGCCCGACTCTGCGTTTCCATCTGCTCAGTGAAAGGCCGGAAAGGGGCTAAGGAGGTGAGGCCCCTCAGGGAGTGGGGATTTGGGATTTGCCCGTGGTTTAATTCAAGGGTCAGATGAGCCCTGTAGGAAGCTGCCTCCTCCTGAGTCAGAGCATTAGTCCATTCAGCTCAATATTGAATATAACAATGACAGGCAGTGGCTCTCCAGGGTTTCAGGCATTCGTCCCTCAGCCCTGCCTGGGATTGAACCTGGCACCTTCTGCATGCGAGCCATGTGCTCTCCCACTGAGCTGTGGCCCTTCTTTAATCCTTGAATGTGTAAAAGGGCCCAATCGCCTTCTCAATCCGGCCTGCGGATGGTCCGGGAATCAGTGTGTTTTTACATGAGTAGAATGTGTCCTTTTATTTAAAATGCATCTCTGGGTTATTTGTGGGGCCTGCCTGGTGTTTTTACATGAGTAGAATGTGTGCTTTTATTTAAAATGCATCTCTGGGTTATTTGTGGGGCATAGGAATTCATTCACACACACACACCCCAAAAAAATATAGTCTGCCCCCCAAGGTCTGAGGGACCGTGGACTGGCCCCCTGCTGAAAGTTTGCTGATCCCTGGCCTAGGCCTTCCTCCATGCTTCACCTACAGGTTAGGGGTCAGGCAGTTTCAGGAGCCCCAGCATCTCTTTTCTTTTGGGGAAATTAAATTCAGCCTGCAAACCAAGACACCTGGATTGTCTGTGATGGGGAATCTTGGGAGGGGTGAGGTCTTTCAACCGGCTGGTTGGGACACATTACAGAGTTCCGGTCCGATTCAAGGTAGGTCACAGCAGCAGCCCTCCTGCCATGCAAATAAATGTTTTTAAAAAGAAGCGGTTCTCCAAATACATGTTTGGGTTAAAGGTGCTGTTTGAGGGTCTGCTAGCTTAAGGGATGGAGGCACTCCTTCTGCGCTCTGACTCAGCCCCCCATGGTCTCTCTGCCCCCTTGCCTAACAGGAGCACTGCCCCCTGGCCTGGGGCAACGTCAACCTCTTTGATTACAAAGACACGCTGGTGGCTGGGAAAATGGCTCTGAACCTTTGGCCCGTTCCCCATGGCCTGGAGGATTTGCTGAACCCCATTGGAGTGGGGGGCTCCAACCCCAATAAAGTGAGTCTGCTAGTTAGCTTTACAACACTGTTGTTGTTGTTGTTGTTGTTGTTGTTGTTGTTGTTGTTGTTGTTGTTGTTGTTGTTTTGTTTTGTTCCTGCATTGCTTTTTGTCCAAGTTAGGTTTTATTACTGTTTGTAGCCAGGGGCCATTACAATATGGACATACAGCACATATGTGCAAAACACACGTCACCAATCCAATTAGAATACCTGTACAAATAAGCTGGATTTAAAATGCTCCATTGAGTTAAAAACTTCCCTTAACATGTAGCACTGATCTGAGTGAGAAAGGCCTCTCTCTATCTTTTTTGCAGCTAGTGCAAATAAAGCAGCCTTTAACTAATGCGTGTTTCTGCATCAGCCTGCAGCCACCTTATCTTAAAACCGTCTGGTTGGCCTTCCAAGAAAGTCTGAAAAGGGAGAATAAAGGCTTGTCCTGCTCTTTCCCAGGCACAAGTCCACGCTTAAAAGCTTTGTGTCCAAGCGTTTCTTTTGGGTTTCTTTTGCCCTTTCAAAAACCCACTCTTTAGCGCTCAATCGGAACAAAAGTCAATTTGTGTTTTCCACGGATCGTCACTTGCTCCAATTAAGCTTTAAAGGTTGGGTTTTCTCAGGGAAAGCTCTGGGGCAGAAAATAGGTGCTCAGATGAGGAGCTTTAAAGCACAGACCATGCTTGGAAAGAGCAGAGGAAGTGTGGATAAGCCCTAAACAGAACCCTTGGTGGATTTATAAATAGTTCAATTTGTTCTCCATAAGAGTACATAGAACCCTGTTCTATGTACGCAGAAGCATTCCTTTACTAGCTTATTATAAAACCTGCTATCCAAAGTATCTCAGAGCAGCTGTGGGCCCCTCCAGGCATCCTTTTTATTCTGCATTCACAATGACTTGTGCTCATCATGGTGTCAGGGCAGTTATACACAAACTCACTTTCAATACCATTTGCTCCCGCAAAAGGTCTCTGAGTTAACAAACTCCTTTGTTGCCAGTTGGCACAGATCCCCCCGCAAGTTTCTGTTAAATTCCTGCAACTTTTCATACTGGAAACATTAAAGAGGACCCTGTACTTGCCCTACATTTGTAAGATTCGGGAAGGGTAAAAGAAAGTCCTTCACACAGCGCATAGTTAAAATTATGGAATTCCTTCCCACTGGAGGCAGCGATGGCCACCAACCTTAAAGGAGGCTTTTGGGTTTCCCTTTGGGGCACCTGCGTGGCCACTGAGAGAACAGGATGCTGGGCTAGAAGGGCCATGGACCTGATCCAGCAGGCTATTCTTATCACCTTTGCTTTCCCGTCCGTAGGAGACCCCGTGCCTTGAGCTGGAATTCACTTGGTACAGCCACACCGTCAAATTTGCTGATGCCACCGAGATAGAGGAGCATGCCAATTGGGCCATGTCCCGAGAGCTTGGACTCAACTACTGCATGGTGGGGCTGGTAAGAGACCCAACTCCATCGTAGGACTTTGCTGCGTGAAGCAGAAGCGTCTGTTGGGGGGAGAAATGGCTCTCGTGGGCAGAAAGAAAGGGGCACCTGACTTTCTCAGATAGGTCTCCCTGTTCCATAGCACTCACTTTCCTAGGCTTGGGGTGAGAAGACAAGGCAATGGCACAGGACACATTAGCCTTCCTCAGTTGAGTGCTGTCTGAATGTTGTTGGACTACAATTCCCATCAGACACGGATGGGAGTTGTAGTTCTCAACATTCAGAGCAGTGGGCAGTAGATTACTTGGGGGGGGGGTTTACTTAGGCACTAGGAGGCACGTGGGGAGCAAGAGGGCAAGGAGTTGGAAATGACTACCAGGGTCTGAAAAGCTGGTATCGCTGGATCAAGCTCATCCATTTTGCTGAATTAATTAAACTACATGTTTTTAACTGGATTTTGAATAAATGTGCAATTCATTGTTACTGTTTTGAATTTTATGGTGTTATTATCTCCCTTAGAAGGTTGTGCAAACCGCAATACTGAATAGCGGCTTTTGTAGGGTAGAGGGCAAGGGGGGGTGAGCTTTTATAGGGCGAAGGCTAGTTTGGAAACCACTGGTCTGGAGGGCACCAGGTTGGGGAAAGCTGGGAAACACATTAAGACTTCATCTTCTTGCCAGATTAAAAAAAAAAAAAACAATGCTGCAAGAGAAAACGAGAGAGAAAAGTTCCCTCGTTTCCATAGTGAAACCTTTCCTAGTCAAGAGAGTAGATCTATATATATTTAGCTGAAGTGCCTGGCAGGGAAACCAAATGTAGGACACATGGATACAAGGCCTCGGTTTTGCTGCTCAGTTTGTTAACTTGCCAGGGATTGTTCCACTGCATAGGAAGCATCTCTGAGGCTACACATCTCTGATCTGGGAGGGGCCGGCCGGCCAAGTGATAGAGAGAGGGATGGGAAGGAGCCAAACTGGGGGGTCCTGAACCGGGGTGATAACCTCCTGCTTCTGTCGCCTTCTTTGTCCAGAGCAACCGCCTGGCCCGGGACAGCTCCCTGGATGAGAGCGAGCTGGAGCAGCTGCGAAGCATCTGCAACCGGGACCCCCTTTCAGAGATCACTGAGCAAGAGAAGGACTTCCTGTGGCGACACCGGTGAGTGGGCGCCGGGGATCCTGGGTGATATCTGTAGCGGGAGAGGGCTTTGTGCCAGATTTCTCCACCTCCCTGCTAGATGAGCTTTGCACATTCAAAGGGAGATGGGACTTATTTGTTTAAACAAAGAACAGATGACACTGGACCAGGCACCCCCAAACTCGGCCCTCCAGATATTTTGGGACTACAGTTCCCATCATCCCTGACCACTGGTCCTGTTAGCTAGGGATGATGGGAGTTGTAGTCCCAAAACACCTGGAGGGCTGAGTTTGCCTATGCCTGCACTGGACCATCTTAAAGCAATGGGTGCCCGCAAGGCAGGCCTGCATTAAGACTGCATTTGTTAGCAGAATTAGTTTCAGTGGGTTAGCGCAGCAGATGGGATGTGGGGCAGGACTCCTGGGTTTGCGAGTGGTGAGAACAGGAGGGCTGGGTCCTGTCTATCCACCAGGGGTTCTTTAGCTGTGATTCCTCTACTGCAGGGGGTTGGACTAAATGACCCTTTGGCCCCCTTCTGACTCTACTCTTGGCCCTATGATTCTTTCCCCCCCTTCCAGGCACTACTGCGTCAACATCCCGGAGACCCTCCCTAAATTACTGCTGTCTGTCAAGTGGAATTCGCGGGACGAGGTGGCTCAGGTGAGACTAAGAGCTTTCTTGGGTGTCTCGTCAGAGGCGTGGGCCACCTCCCCCCTCAAAGCTCCTGGCTGGGATTGGATGGTTTCCTGCAAATCCTTTCCCTTGTAATTTCCAACTTGTCTCTTCCTTCTCCCTCCGCAGATGTACTGCCTCCTCCGGGAATGGCCGCTGATTAAACCTGAGCTCTCCATGGAACTCCTGGACTGCAATTTCCCAGATCCGGTCGTGAGGGAATTTGCTCTGAAATGCCTTGTGAAAGGCCTCACGGACGACAAGCTTTCCCAGTACCTCATCCAGCTGGTGCAGGTAAGTCAGGGAGTGTGCCGTTCTGTCTCTGGTGTTATTGACCATGGTTGGCTTTTAAAAAAATTATTGTTCTATTCACCGTGAATGCATGCGAAACAGAAAGAGGGATATGAGTTGATAGACTAAATCAGACTTTGCCAACCTTGTTCCCTCTAGGCACTTTGGACCACAACTCCCATCAGCCCTAGCTAGCAGAGATACAACAATGGGGATTTCTGCCTCTTGTGCACTTTTTGTCCTGGCAGGACCAACATGGCGATAGGGCAAGCTGCACTCCTTCCCTGGCTGTTTCTCTTTTGCATGGCACGGCACCCACAAGCTAGAAATAAGCACACACACACCCCCTTTGACACCTTTGACTCTCCCCCTTGAAGGTTCTCAAGTACGAGCAATACCTGGACAACCCCTTGGCTCGCTTCCTGACCATGAAAGCCCTGACCAACCAGCGGATTGGCCATTTTTACTTCTGGCATCTCAAGTAAGTGCTGGGGTGAGAGATGTGGAACTGCAGGGGGTGTGGTGGGGATAGTAGAAGTGGAGCTGAGCAGGAAGTTAGCAAGTCTATGGGTCGGCCCCAAGGACTTGGGGCAGGACCTTTGTTTACGCTTGGCTGCGTGCACACCATACATTTAAAGCATCAAAACAATATGCCGCGCTGCGACATTTCATCGCAGCTCCCACTTGTGTGCTGTCACCATTATCACCACCACCACGAGCTCATTTGCACGCATGCTGCTTTTCCGTGTTAGAGCCATGCAGAAAAGCAGCTCACAGCAACGTACAGAATAAATGTTAAAAACATTTCAAGATATTGCCTTAATGGTTACAAAGCGGAATGCAACAAGAAGTCACACTAATATCAATCAATAGGGCAAAGAAACGTTGAAGCAATGCCGAACAATAAAATAAAAAACATCCAAATTGCAGCAGCAAGCAACAATTCCCACCCCCTCCCCGGCAGTGGGTGGGGAAAGGCAGGTGGAGACGCTTGCCCTTGATGGTTCCAGCAGACTCTCCCCAGTAGCAATGTGCTGTAGCAGGGTACTGTAGTGCTCCTGAGCTACTATCCCTCCCCAGTCCTAGAAACATAGAATTGTATGGTTGTCCAACCCCCTGCAATGCAGAAATCACAACTAAATATTCCATGCCTGATGGCCAAGGAAGGAGAGCCTGCCGTCTTGCAAGGGAGTCCCGTTTCAGTGCAATGGTCACAGGAATCAAGCTGGTGTGGGTCTTTCAGAAGGGGCTGGGTTGGGAGTAACGGGCTCTGAGTCGGAACTTCGTTGCCTCCCGCAGGTCAGAGATGCACAGCAAGCCCGTCTCTCAGCGCTTTGGGCTGATGCTGGAGGCTTTTTGCCGGGGCTGCGGGATGTACCTCAAGCACCTGAACAGGCAGGTGGAGGCCATGGAGAAACTCATCAACCTCACCGACATCCTCAAGCAAGAGAAGAAAGACGAGACGCAGAAGGTACCTGCCTTGGGCCCCCAAGTTCCCCTCCAAGCCGCACTGCTGCTCATTGCCTCCACAACGAGAAAGCCAAATAGAGCCCAACACTCATTCAGAGGGGTTAAGCCCAGGGCTTGCGTTCTGGGGGAGAAGGTGGAGGGAGGTGGGTGTAATGAAATCTACAAACCTCACGCCCCACTTTTAGCCAAATAACCCTGCTCCGCCTGCCTGTAGCCTTTCAAAAACGCCCTAAAAAGGCTGTCACGAAAGCCAAGGAGGGCGTCCTAAAAGCCCTCTCTGCTTCCCTGCTGTAACTCAAGCACTGGGCCAGACTGCTCTGCTCTTTCCTGAGCAGGCAAACCAAGGAGAAAACCCCAGGACTCAGAAGAAACCAGGAAATCTTAAAACAGCAACAATATTTGTGGCACCTTGAAAGATTTAACAAATTCATTACAGCCATAAGCTTCGTGGGGGCTTCGTCCGCAAAAGGTTATGCTGTAATACAGCTGTAATAATACACCGATGTTGGAAGATTCAGGGCAGATCAGAGAAAAGGCCTTCCTGCAGCGCATAGTTAAACTATGGAGGTTACTCCTACAAGAGGCAGGGGTGGCCACCAGCCAAGATGGCTTTGAAAGGGGATTGGACAAATTCATGGAGGAGGAGGAGAGGGCTATTGATGGCTCTAACCAGGATGGCAAAGGGACGTGGGTGGCGCTGTGGGTTAAACCACAGAGCCTAGGGCTTGCTGATCAGAAGGTCGGCGGTTCGAATCCCCATGACGGGGTGAGCTCCCGTTGCTCTGGTCCCTGCTCCTGCCAACCTAGCAGTTCGAAAGCACGTCAAAGTGCAAGTAGATAAATAGGTACCGCTCCGGCGGAAGGTAAACAGCTTTTCCGTGCGCTGCTCTGGTTTGCCAGAAGTGGCTTAGTCATGCTGGCCACATGACCCAGAAGCTGTACGCCGGCTCCCTTGGCCTATAGAGCGAGATGAGTGCCGCAACCCCAGAGTCGGACATGACTGGACCTAATGGTTGGGGGTCCCTTTACCTTTAACCAGGATGGCTATGCTCTGCACCCTCAGTTGGAGGCAGCAAAGCTTCTTAATACTAGTTTCTGGAAACAGCCGAACAGGAGAATTGCTTGTGTGCACAGGTCCTGCTTGTAATAGTAATAAAACAACAACAACAACAACAACAAAAAACAACAACAACAACAACAACAAAAATAAAATACCCCGCCCTCCCTGGTCAAAACCGTGTTCAGAGCGGCTAACATCAAGTGTATAACACATTAACATAAAATCAGGCAATCAATTAAAATACATCCTGAAATCAAATCAGGATCAGAATAAAATCCAATCAGATGGCAACCCGCAGATTAGGGTTGGGAACCTTAAATGCTTAAATGTCGAGCTAAGTCTTCCCTTTTCCCTTGCTACACACAATCCTCCCTAATGGGCACAGGTTAGAAAAGGGAGGGGGGGCGACGATTGTGCCACAGAAGGCCCAATAGGAACCTCATGAACACAGCTGTCTTCCTGTCACCATCCTGGGTTTCTGCTGGAGCAGAACTGTGGAGAAGGGCCAAAAAAGAAGTATTTGCTCCATCAACAAAACATAAGCAGATAATATACTATTGCTGTAGAAAAGTGCCTATACCTATTGTGGGTTTCCCATTGGGGCATCTGGGTGGTCACTGTGAGAAACAGGATGCTGGACTAGATGGGCCAATAGGCCTCATCCAGCAGGGCTGTTTTCATGTTCTTAGTCTTTAAGGTGCCACAAGACCCGTTTCCGCTGCCGCAGATTAACCCAGCTCCCCATCTGGGAAAGCTCAGCTGTGGTTAATTTTCCAAACAGAAGACGTTCTGGGGCCCAGACCTGCATGGAAGCAGACCCACTTCCCGTTGTGTGTGAGTGGCTGGGCTTACTGCAGCTGCATACGGAGGTGCTTTGCAGAAGCTCAGGGGCTCTTTCTCTTTCTCGCTCTGTCCCCACTCTCCTCCTCGCCCTCCTCCCAAGATGCAGATGAAGTTCCTGGTGGAGCAGATGAGGAGGCCAGATTACATGGAGGCACTTCAGGGTTTCATCTGTCCCCTCAACCCAGTGCACCAGCTGGGCAACCTCCGGTGAGACCAAGGGGAATGTTTTGGCCATTTAAAGCAGTGGGGGTTGGGAAGTAGGAGGCAGGAAAGGGACCCGGACTCCTGGGTCCCCTGGCAGAGGGCTGGTGGCAGCTCAAAGCAGCCTGCGAGCACACAGCTGTGACCAGATGTTCCCTCTGCTCCAGGCTGGACGAGTGCCGGATCATGTCTTCGGCCAAGCGCCCCTTGTGGCTCAACTGGGAGAATCCCGACATCATGTCCGAGCTGCTCTTCACGAACCACGAGATCATTTTTAAAAATGGAGATGGTGAGCTGCAGAGTGGGAAGGAAGCTCAGGGATGGGTGGGGGTGGGGAGAGAATAGCTGGGAGCATTGCTTTCTGGGGGAAGCCAACAGGCCCTCCAGCAGAGGGGCGGGGAACCCTTTCATCCCGAGGGCCACATTCCCCTTCTGGCAACCTCCCGAGGGCCACATGCAAGTTGTGGGGACAGAGGCAAAAGTGGGTGGAGCAATGAATGTAAGTTTTACCTTCGTACCATAGACTAGTTTCTACACAAACTCACACACCCCTCTCTGTCCTCCATCCAGGCAAGCCAGAGGCATTGACAGAGTTCAGTGACACATCCAGCCAGGCAGAAACACTTGGGGGCAAACCGGGAGTTGGGGGGGGCAGATAAGAGTGGCTTGGAGGGCCACATTCAGCCCTTAGGCCCAAGGTTCCTGAACCCCTTTGCCCCTTCAGATAGCACCCATTCAGTTGTCCCCCAGAGGGGCTTGTGTGGAGCATGATGGGAATATCCATTATCGGATGTGATTCCACTGCCCACAAAATCTTGCAGCCAGGCACTTAGGCAGATCTTTTCTCCATCTGTTTATATACCCTTAAAAAACCCCAAAGCCCCAAGCCATCAGGTAACACCCAGTGGCCGCGAGTTATTTCATACATTTATATGCGGTTTGATGACAAAACGGTCTCTAAGCAGTTCACAAACTGTATAGAAAACAGTCGACGAAACTGAAAAACTACAGTACCATTGAGAACAATAACCCCCCCCCCAAAGCAAAAAGCATTTTTTTTTCATGTGTGGGAAAGAATCTTAAGAGTCAGGAATCCGTTCCCTCTTCACACACCTTTTTTTCTTGCCAAGGCCCAGCCCAGACAGCCATCTGACTCTCACCCAGGTTGCTACCTCCTACCTAAGACTCTCGCCCAAGGACACACCCCTCTGTGGTACTACTTCCCTTCAGCAAGGAACACCAAGCTCAAAAATAATACTCATCATTCAGCCCGGACACTGAGGTCCAACTCTGAGGGCCTTCTGATGGTTGCCTCCCTGCGAGAAGCGAGGTTGCAGGGAACCAGGCGGAGGGCCTTCTCGGTGGTGGTGCCTGCCCTGTGGAACGCCTTCCCACAGATGTCAAGGAAATAAACAGCTATCCTATTTTTAAAAGACATCTGAAGGCAGCCCTGTTTAGGGAAGTTTTTAATATTTAATGCTGTATTGTTTTTAACACTCGATTGGGAGCCGCCCAGAGTGGCTGGGGAAACTCAGCCAGATGGGTGGGGTATAAATAAATTATTATTATTATTATTATTATTATTATTATTATTAACACAAATATACACATACATAATATACACAAAAATAAGAATCTAACTTGAAGTGGGGTGGGACGTTCTCACCCTTGCTTCTACCCCAAAGGATTCTCTTTGGTGTTATGCAGTGGCGTCGCTAGCCTCTGCGCTGCTGGGGGCGGCTGGGGGAGGGGCACGACGCGTGCGTCGTGACGTCATCATGACGTCACGACGCACGTGTATGCAGAAAGGGGGGATTTCCCCCTTTCCGAGGCTTTTTTTCGGCAGGGGGTGGTGACCAGCGAGGAGGGGGTGACAAGCGTGCAAAAAAAGCGGGCGGAAAGCCTGGAAAAGAAGCAGAGCGGCGCTTAAACGCGCCTGCTCTGCTTCCTTTCCAGGCTGTTAAGAGGAGGGGGTGACAAGCGTGACAAAAAAGCGGGCGGAAAGCCTGGAAAAGAAGCAGAGCGGCGCTTAAACGCGCCTGCTTCCTTTCCACTTTTTTTCGGCGGGGGGTGGTCACCAGCAAGGAGGGGGTGACAAGTGTGACCCCCCCTCGCTGGTCGGGCCCCCCCCGCCGAAAAAAGCGGGCGGAAAGCCTGGAAAAGAAGCAGAGCGGCGCTTAAACGCGCCTGCTCTGCTTCCTTTCCAGGCTTTCCCCGCACCAGCGAGGAGGGGGTGACAAGCGTGACCGAAGCTCACCAGCCAAGCGTGACACCCCCCCTCGCTGGTCGACAAAAAAAGCGGCGACGGAGGGCGCAGCGGCGCGTGGGAGTGGCGGGAGGGGTCGCCCCCACCCGCCCTGCTCACCCTGTCACTGGGGGCGTACCGCCCCCACCGCCCCTCCCTAGCGACGCCCCTGGTGTTATGTCATGTCCCTTTGTTGTCGTTCCCTTCTGGAGTTTCCCATTCCATGTTAAGGAAGAGACACGCCAGGACCCATGACTTCCTCTCTCCTCTCGGCTATTTTTTCTCCCCGCATCAGCACCAAAGCTCACACCCACACGCCCAGCCTCTCAGCCCATCAGAGGACAACTCACTCCCAACCACTCCAGTCGCCTCTTTATTTTAATAATCTCCTCTGTGATCCCCAGACCTCCGGCAAGATATGTTGACTCTGCAGATCATCCGGATCATGGAGAGCATGTGGCAGAACCAAGGACTGGATCTCAGGTAGCGTTAAGGCAAGGTGTCGTGGGGTGGGACTTTTGCCTGCTCTTTCATCCTCATTTGGACCTTTGCTTTAAAAACAAGTGAATTCCCTTTTGC
The DNA here is from genome assembly GCA_900245905.1 of Lacerta viridis. NCBI lineage: Eukaryota > Metazoa > Chordata > Lepidosauria > Squamata > Lacertidae > Lacerta > Lacerta viridis. Next base: position 282,753 of record OFHU01000428.1, read on the forward strand.
TGGAGAACACACACACACACACACACACACTGCCCCAAGTCCAGAAGTGTCTAGCAGTGTTTTTCAACCACTGTTCCGCGGCACACTAGTGTGCCGCGAGATGTTGCCTGGTGTGCCGTGGGAAAATTGAAAAATTACTTTATATATAGTCAATATAGGCACAGAGTTAATTTTTTTAACATTTTCTAATGGTGGTGTGCCTCGTGATTTTTTTCATGAAACAAGTGTGCCTTTGCCCAAAAAAGGTTGAAAAACACTGGTCTAGGTGTGTTCCAGAAGTGCTGTTTTCAGAGGTGAGGTTGCAGATTTTTCATGGGTTGGTTTTAAATAGTCAGGGTGCCAGGCTACAAACGGCTGCACCCTCCCTGCCACCAAGAAGGGGTCCAGCGAGAAATCCTTATCGAAACAGCAACCATTTGGGCTGTGGGTGGGTATGAAATCCAGCAACCAGAGACTCTCAGGGCTGCCCTTGCATGTTGCGGCCTCTGCAGCCCCCCCCCCCCGTGGATGCTGCAATGACTCTTCAGATTTTTTTGTGGGGGGCACAGCACCCACTTCGCATGAAGACACTCCTGGCAGGTGGTGGAAGAGATTTCCTCTGGCCAAAATCTCAGAGAGCAGTCGGAGTAGACACCACCCTGCACCAACCTGGCACCCTCTAGAGTCTAGGTGTCGTGGGCCACGATGCCCATCGGCCTGAGCCGGTGGGGCTGGTGGGCGTTGTAGTCCAAAACATCTGGAGGGGGCCAGGTTGGCAAAAACTGGAGTAGATTATCCTGTGCTCAGTGGCCAGTACGACTTAAAATGTGCAAAAGATTAAAAGCCAGAACAAAACCAAAATGGAATGAAACCCAAAAAGCACACAAAGGTCAGGTCTTAGGAGTCCCATGTACTGGAAGAGGCCGCAAATATTTTAAACCCTCCAAATCAGGGGCCAGAGTCCTGGGTAAAGGGAAATGTGTTTATTTTGCCTGGTGCTTCTTTCTGCACACCGTGCATAATTTTATATGCCTCTCCTGTGTCTCTAAATTTTTTTTAAAAGCCCCCAAATGGTGCAACCTCTCCACTTAGTGAAGCTGCTCCATCCTCTGTATCATTTTGTCTGCCTCCACGTGGACTGGTTGAAAGCCACCTCGTCCCACATGTGTGGAGACAGCCTTGCTGGATTTATTTTCATTTATATGCTGCTTTCCCCTCCAAGGAGCTCAAGACGGCATGTACATTGTTCTCCCCCTCCTCATTTAATCCCCGCAACAACCCTGTGAGGTAGGTCAGGCTGAGAGAGACAGTGACCGGCCTCCAAGGTCATCCCAGTGAGCTTCATAGTGGAGATTCAAACCCTACTCTCCCAGGTCCCAGCCCAACACTCGAACCACTGAACCACACTGGCTCACACTGGATTGGACCCAACGTCTCTCTCACCCGGGATCCTTCTTCCCTCAAAGGGGAGCCCACAAGCAGGAGGATGTGAAGGTCACAGCCCTCTCCCCCAGTTTCTCCCCAATGATTGTATTTAGAGGTAGGCTGTCCCTAAACCTGGAGGCTCCATTTAGCCACCCACTGATTGTGCCTAATCCCCCATTCCCCCCTCCCCGAGCCATCTCAGTCTTCTGTCTTCCTCCCGGTCCTTTGCAGGATGCTGCCCTATGGCTGCCTCTCCATCGGGGACTGCGTGGGCCTCATTGAGGTGGTGAAGAGCTCCCACACCATCATGCAGATCCAGTGCAAGGGTGGCCTCAAGGGGGCGCTGCAGTTCAACAGCAACGCTCTGCACCACTGGCTGAAGGACAAGAACAAGGGCGAGGGGTCCGTAGGAACTACCGTTACTATTATTTGCTCCATTCCTTACCTGCCCCTCACCATGGGGCCCCAGGGTGGGTTGCAGCAATTTTTAAAGATGCAGCAGTGAACTCAGTTTGAAGCAAATGACAGCCACTTTTTAAGTGGGTCCTAAAAATATGTGCATCTTGCATGATGAAGGCCAGGGTTCAACCCCCAACGGCATCTCCAGGTAGGGCTGAGAGAGGCTCCCTTTCCTAAACTCTGGAGAGCCGCTGCTGCCAGTCAGGGTGGACAATATTGAGGTAGATAGACCCCAATGGTATGGCACAGTATAAAGACAGCTTGCTTCATTCTGGGCCCAAAATTATGAGGGTGGTAGAACTACCAAGAGAGCCCGCTCTGCTGATATTAACACTTGTCAGAGTTCCAGGAGTTGTGGGGAGAATTTGCTAAAAGGGCTTTGGGATCCATGAGGGACATGAGGCATGGATACCCGAGGAGCTATGGGGTCTGCTGCAGAGGCTGGGGTGGGGTGATGAGGAGGAAGGGCTGCCATAGCTCAGTGGCAGAGCATCTACTTTGCACGCAGAAGGTTGTAGGTTCAATCCCTGGCATCTCCGCACAGGGCTGGGAAAGATTCCCTGGAGAGCCACAGCTGCCAGTCAGAGTAGGCAACGCTGAACGAGACGGACCAATGCTCTAACTAAGTATAAGGCGGCTTCCCACGTTGCTAATCCTGGTGTGTGAGGAGCTCAGCAAGGCCCTTCATGCTAACGTTTCCCCCCTTCCTGGATCCAGCTATGACGCTGCCATTGACCTCTTCACGCGCTCCTGCGCCGGTTACTGCGTCGCCACCTTCATCCTGGGCATCGGAGACCGCCACAACAGCAACATCATGGTCAAGGATGATGGGCAGGTGAGTGGTTTTCTGTGCACAAATGCGCACACTTCCCTCCCACCCACAGCCTTTGTCCAGGAAGACAAGCAACAGTGAAAAATTCCTCCCCTTCTCCTCTCTCTCTCTCTCTCTCTCTCTCTGCCTTCCCCTCCAGCTGTTCCACATTGACTTTGGCCATTTCCTGGACCACAAGAAGAAGAAGTTTGGCTACAAGCGGGAGCGAGTCCCCTTCGTCCTCACCCAGGACTTCCTCATCGTCATCAGCAAAGGGGTGCAGGAGTGTACCAAGACCAAAGAGTTCGAGAGGTAGGAGATGGGGATCCTTTGGCCGCAAGTCTCCTGATAACATGCCAGGAAACCCTTGACTTCCCCACCACCTGAAAACAACACAAACTAGGCATCCTTCACCCACAGCACCACTCAAAATCTAGGAATCTGGCTTCCCCAGACTCCCTTCCCCCAAAGCACAGAGACAAGGACTCCCTCCCCAATTACACCCCCCTTTTCAAGAATGGCATCGCTTCTGCAGCATTCAGCTGTGTACGGGAGCCACACACCCACACACCATGAACGGGGACTTCACACTTCGGATGACACACACACCTGCCTTTGCAGCAAACTGGTTTTCCTCACCAGTTTGCTCCTCCCTTCTACTTTCCCCCTTGCACACTTATACACTTGACCTGAGAACGCAAGAGCCTGGCTGCTGGATCAGGCCCAAGGGACCCCATCCAGTCCAGCATCCTGTTCTTGCAGTGGCTAACCAGATTCCCCAAAGGGAAGCCTACAAGCAGGACCTCACAGCCATAGGGACACGCTCCCTGCTTGTGATTCCTAGAGCTATCCTGCCTCTGACCATGGAGGGAGAGCATAGCCATTGTGGTTAACAGCACAGATAATCTCTTATGTGTTTTTTTAATACCTAGAGGAAAAAGCTGTAAGTTCCAATCTACATTTGAGAGAATGTTCAAAGATCACATCTTTTAATTCCAAATGTATCTTGAAGAACACACTAGAGCAGAGCTTTCCAAACTGGGCATCGAGCCACTTTAGTGTGTCGGCCGCAGTGTGTACGTGTGTCTCGCGAACGCTCCCTGCGCTCCTGGAAAGGGGTTAGTTTAACCTCCGGTTTGCTAGTAAAACTGAATCACTGTGCCGTGAAATGATGCATGTCTAAAAAGTGTGTCACAAACATGAAGGGTTTGGAAAGCTCTATGCTAGACGCACATGTATACACACAAACTTTAGAAGTGAGAAATATTCCAAAGCATTCTGCCTCCAACAGTGGAGGCAGAGCGCAGGCATCCTGGCTAGAGGCCATCAATATCATCCTACTCCTCCTCCTCCATGAATTAGTCTAACCCTCTTTTAAAGCCATGTAGGTGGCCATCATTGCCTCCTGTGGCAGGGAGTTCCATAGTTGTGACGCCGTGCTGCATGATGAAGTCTCATCTGCCCTGAATTCCCCAACATGCACTTTTGATGCAAAGGCCCTCCTCCCTCCGCTTCTCCCTTCCAGGTTCCAGGAGATGTGCTACAAGGCGTACCTGACCATCCGCCAGCACGCCAACCTGCTCATCAACCTCTTCTCCATGATGCTGGGCTCGGGGATGCCGGAGCTGCAGTCGTTTGACGACGTGGCCTACCTGCGCAAGACCCTGGCGCTGGACAAGTCCGAGCAGGAGGCGCTGGAGTACTTCACCAAGCAGATGAACGAGGCCCACCACGGCGGGTGGACCACCAAGATGGACTGGATCTTCCACACCATCCGCCACATGCCCCTGAGCGAGGCCGGCCACGACTGACAAGGACCCTCCGCCACCAGGGAGAGAGGAAACGCCGGCCCTTGAGAGCGGCAGGAGGGAGGCCGAGCGCCGTCGGGGCTACCAAGGCAAGGGGGGGGGAGCCCCGTGTGAACTCGGGCAACCGGGTTCCTGATCCCCTCTCGGGACCGGCAGGGAGAGGATCCAGGAGCGCTGGTGTGCCTTGCAGGACGCAAGGAAGGGAGGAAAGGGAGGGGAGAGGGTTGCCCAACCCCCTGCACTGGGGGTAAGGGGTCTTGAGGTTGAGAGAGGTTGGGGGCAGGAAGCGGGGACCAGGCACCTAGTCTTCCAGTTGCCTTCTGCAGGTAGGAGGGAGGCAGGCATGGAAACAGACCCTTCCCCCCTCCCCAGGAGTGTGTGTGTTTTTCTCACCCTTTCACCAAATTTGAAATTCTCTTCCCCACTTTTTATTTTAGGGGCTAAAACAGGAGACACACTTCCGCTCTGCCCTCCAGGCAGATTTATACTTGAATTGCCCCCCACTGCCCTTCTCTCCCCCTCCTTGGCAGAAAACGGGGAGAGGGAGGTGGAGAAGGGGAGTGTGGTCGAGGGGAGGGGATTTTACTCTGGGGGAAATGGGCAGAAAGTGGCAATACTTGAAAAAAAAAATGTCCAGGGTTGGAAAGGAAACAAAAAATTGATTATTTTTTCTCTCTTTTTTTTCAAATAAAATTTTGAAAAAGAGAGTACAGTATTGGTTGGAAATGAAAACGAGAATAGCAGTAAATTCCAACTTGGATTACAAAGGCTTTAGGAATCGCCTTGTGTGAAGCAGTTCATTGAGTTAATTCTGTGCAAAGGAGGACACAGTTCTTCCTGTCTGCCCCGAACCTCCTGCCTGTGCATCTCGCGGCACGGCCCCCAAGTTTTAATAATGATGGGGGGTGGGGCAGGAAAAACCACCTCTCTCCGCCCCACAAATGATGTCCAGAGCATGTGCTGTCTGGGGCTGCTGGGAGTTGCAGTCCAAAATGTCTGGAGGGCCCCTTGTTGGCAAATGCTGTGTTAGCAAGATGGGCAGACCGAGAGCGGAATGGGTCAGCGTGTTTGTGCGTTTGAGAAGGAAGCACTGACCCTGCAAGGACAGTGGAGAAAAGGAGCTTGAGGAACTCTGTGCTTTTAGAAGATGGCACTACAAAAACAAAAAAAACAAAAACTGGAGAATTTTGCTCTCTTTCACTGACGGTGTGGCTAAGCGGCAACAGAAAATGTATTTAGCGCCAAAGGAAAATGTGTTTCATACTATTTCTCACCCACCCTAATGGCACTGCACAACTTTACACACACTTTTACAACATTCCCATCCCCTTGACTCCAGCTCCTGCCTCCTCTTGTGCTTCAGCCTTGGGGGGTGGTCTCCAAAGAGACAGTCGCACCATCTAGGGGCCCTGACACCCTCTCCTAGCCCACTTCCCCCAAAATCTCCTGAGTAGGCGTCAGGGCTGCTAATTTGAGAGCAGACCCTGAAACTCACCGCTCTTTGCTCTGTAACCATGAGCAGGTAGTATAAAATTTGGTTCTGTGCCCCCAAAAGCAGCCCATTAAATCTTCTCAGACACGGGAGCTCACCAGCCTGGTTCCCCCCACGCCCCTTGCCAACAGGTATAGTGGGATAACTAGTCTCTAAATTCACAAATAGCCACACTGGCTGGAGCTGATGGGAGTTGTAGTCTTAAAATGCGGGTTTGCAAAGGCTGAACGAGATCAGGAAAAGCTCAGCTCTTTTTCATATGAATAGTGACAGAGGGCTGCTTATTTCTGGTGGGTGGGATTCAGGGATCCCTGGAGAAATGCAACGAGCTGCTTACGACACGGTATTTGTCAGGAATCAGTAGTATGGTTGAGGGACACTGAGATTCCTGTCCTTGGTACCTCAGAATAATGACCATAAAGTAACACTTGTCCCGTTTTCAAACTCGCCTCTGATCCTGTTCCTGTCTGTCATCAAACAGGGATTCTTTAGTTGTGATTCCTGCAGATGGACTAGATGAGCAATTCTATGATTGTACGATTCAGTTCTATCCGTGTGTTTGTCCACTTGATGAGCTGGACAATAAAGTCACTGGAAAAATAAGCAAGCAAATGTAACAAGAAATAATTTATAGTGATCTTTGCCACTGATAAATTAACAAGGCTTTGGTTCTTATTAATGAGGTAGGGCGGATTTTCATCGTATCGCATAGCAATAAACATTTATGGCAGCCTTCATGAAACCCAGTGCTCTCAAGCAGATGTTTTGGACTACAACTCCCATCAGGCTCGGCATCGCACAGGGAGGGCTGATGGGAGTTGTAGTCCTAAACATCTGGCGGGCGCCAAGTTAGGAAAGGCTGACATAGTCATCAGTGCAACTGATAAATATTGAAGCGAGGGAGCTGGGAGTCAGCAAAGGGGCACTGAACAAACCAGGATACGGGGAACAATTAAAACAGGTGCCAGGTAAAGGGTGAATGTGAAGCGCAGGATTTCGCTCTATTACATAGCAATAAATCAATTAAATTTATAGCAGACACTGCTGCTGATAAATCAGAAGAAGGGAGGGGAAAGGAACAAGGGTGTAAGTGAGGCAGTTAAGTCAGGAAACACAACCACAGCAGGCTCTCCACTCGTGTGGCAGGATGTGGACAATTTATAGTGAGCCTTTGCCACTGATAAATTCAGAGCAGGCAAGGAGAAGATCAAGCTGTGATTCCTGCATTGCAGGAGGGGGTTGGATTGGATGACCCTCGGGGTCCCTCCCAACTCTGTAATTCTATGATTGCAGCAGTGAGGAGAATAAAAGGAGGTAGAGCTGAAACAAATTTTGGCTGTTCAGGACTAGAATTCACTGGTCCAAATTAAAATGCACTTTCTGCATAACTGAAGTGTGTTGCAGCATTCCCAATTACAGATGCTGGTGGATTCTAGACAATTCTTCAGGGGTGGGGATTTCATGGCTCAGATTACATTTGTCACTTTTTGGAAATGCATTCAAAAGTTCGTTTCAGCTCCAGGAATGAGAGCCCCCCCCCCGTTTTACGTGTTTTGGTGTTCAGAAGTTGTTGTCGATATTCCAGACGTCTCCACTCAGGGCATTGGCCGCCCCCTGCAGCGTCCAAGTGACTAGTGCCAGCTGGCGGCGGAAGAGGACCTCGTCGAAGCTCTGGGGGGCGTCCCGCAATAGGCTGACATGCTCCAGCAGGGCCTTGACAGTGTGGGGCCCCCGGCCGTGCAAGATGTGCCGGAACGGGGTCTCCGTGACTGCCACGTACTGGGAGAGGAAGTAGAATTCCACCTGGGGCAGAGAGGGGGAGCCATTAATGGCGGAAAGATACCCAAAGTCCACAGCACTGCCCCCCACCAAAACTAACAGTACCCCGTCTGTACAGGGCAGGAGCTGGTGAATCAGGGAGGAAGGAGGGAGGGCACAGAAGCATCCTCTGCAAAAGGCTGCTCCTTTATTTCCAGGTTAACTGATCCAGGATAACTAAAACTCTGCAGTTCCACACAAGAGAGCTTCCCGCAAACCACCCTGGTGGCAAGAAAGAAAGGGAAGCTTTGGTGCATCAAGGGGGCAATTGTGCCAGGTCAGGGATAAGGATTCATTTTCAGGCCGAGGGCCGCATTCCCTTCTGCGCAACCTTCCAGGGGCCACGTGCCGCTGGCAGGCAATGCCAGGGGCAGAACAGCAACTCGTACAGTTTCTAGACACACCATCCAGGCACTTCAAGAGGCAGGATCGGAGCTCAGGGACACATCTTAGCCAGGCAGAAACACTCAAGGAGGGGCAAAAGCAAGGCTAGGGAAGGGGTTGGTGGCCCGGAGAGAGATCCGAGGGCCAGACAGCGAGACCTAGTGGCCGCTTTTGGCCCCTGGGTCCAGTGGGCTTTCCTTTCTCTAGGTTACTAATTATGGGCCGTACACAGGGAATATCCATGCTATCAGGGTGGGTGGGGGAAAGATTAGGACACCGGCTTCTATGCTAAGCCCCCTCGCCATCCGCCCCACGCCTCTGCCTCGCCTCACCCGCATTATGCGGACGTTATACATGCGCAAGAGCCTCTCGTTCTGCTCCTCGGAGCTGTAGATGTCCTTGCGTAGCTTGTCCGCTGCGCGCATGTAATCGCCTCTGGCCGAGTACATCCATTGCAGGGTCAGCCCTCGGCTCTGGTGGAAGCAAGCGGGGAGGTTGAAGCCTTTAAAAGACTGGGTGGTTCTAGCGTGGTCCCCCCCCCCCCGGGGAAGGGCGCAGGCAGGCTTGCAGGGCGCCCCCCGCTTACCTTCAGCAGCGCCGTGTATTCGTTGAAGCGAGCAATGTGCTCCAAGAGGACGTCCCCGTAGCACCAGTAGTCGAGGGGCAGGAGGTGGTCGTGCGTCAGCTTGATGAGCAAGTGGCCCACCACCTCTGCCACGGTCTTGGCCACGGCCGGGAGGCGCCCGTAGAGAGCCCGGTTGAGGTTGTCGTAAGTGTCCGCCATGGTGTTGAGGAACGGGTAGCGGCGGGAGTCCTGCGGGCAGAGAACCACTTAGAGGTTGGGGGATGTTGGTGATGCTCCAGGAAGTGGAGAACTGGGGTAATGGGGGGGGGCTACTGCGTTTATGGGGGGTGGCATAAGAGGGTGGCGAGATTGCTCTTGCAAATGTGCAGCCAGTAAGGAATAAGAAGAACCATGTTCCATATCACCTCGCCTCCCTATTTTTAGAATTCCTTTTTATTCCGCATTCATGACACGTTGTGTTCACGATGTTAATGGGGCAGTTAGACCACAACTCTGCTTTCAATGCTGTTTGTAACTGTGGGTGTTCTGGGGGCTTCATTTCCAGTTGACGCATGCCCCACAGCTTCCTGCTGAAATCACGCAACTTTTCTGAAGAAGTCTTTTATCTGTCCTGAATCTTCCAGCGTTCAGATTCATTGTGTTTCCACGAGTATGAAGAGGGATTACTGTAATGCTCGCCGTTTCCTTGCACACCACGGTGTTCCAGTGTGTGTAGCATGGGGGGAAATGATCCCTCCAAGTTCGCAAGCTACTAAGATGAATGCTGGACTGAGACAGAATGGGTCGGAGCTCTCACCTCTGCGAAGGAGAATTCCACAGCAGGGACCCCCCCAAAGGAGGTGAAGGCGAAGGCGCTGCTGTCCATGGGAAGGGGACGGATTCTGACATAAAGGAGAGCATAATAATAAAGCTGTTAAAAGAGTAAGTAAGAGTAGAAGGGAAATTAAGGGGTACGGTATATTGTATGATGTAGTACCTCTTTGTGCAATTGTTCCCACCCCCTTTAAGGCAGCCATCTTTTTTGAAAGCCACATTGTTATTCCACTCTCAGCGTGGCTCATACAAAGTCCAAACTTGGTGGGGGGTGGGGTGGGGGGGTTTGGTTATTTGGTATATGCTCAGGGGCACTAACTTTCTCTTTTTAAATAGTCATTACTTGCTGCTTTCTAGATGCTAGACCCAACAGTTGAGGCAGATTTCAGGGCTCAGCTGGGAAGAAGCTCAGAGGAGCAGCTGGAGGGGCAGACCTGGGTTTGAATCCCCCCTCTCGGCTATGAAGCTCACAGAGTGTGAGCTAAGGCGCCAATCCCTCACCCTCAGCTTGACCTACCTTGCAGGGTTGTTGTGAGGCTTACATGACATAAGCCACCTTGAGCCCCATGGAGGGAAATGTGGGATATCAATGCAATAAGTAAGTAAATAAATAGCAAGAAGGGTTGGAAGGGGAAGACCAAGACCAAGACTGTGAGTTCTTACACCTCCGTCTCCCAGCGCTGACCCTGTTCGGTCACCTGGTCGAAGATGCTTTGCCCACTACGGCTGGGACTGTCCACCTGCAGGAGAGAGAGAGAGAGAGAGAGAGAGAGACCAGGAGGCAAAGGGCCAACCCTGCCTCCCTCCGAACCTGTAACCTAGAAAACTAACAAAGAACATAACACAAGCCCTGCTGAATCAGGCCAACAGACCAGCTAGCCAGCCTCCTATTCTCACAGGAGCCAGCCAGGTGCCCTTTATGGGAAGCCTGCAAGCAGGATCCAAGCACAAGAGACCTCTTCTCTCTTGTGGTTTCCAGCAACTGGGATTCAGAAACACAGCGCCCGCAAACTGTGAAGGCAGAGCACAGCCATCCTGGCTAGGAGCCATTGATAGCCATCTCCTCCTGCATAAATTTGCCCAATCCTCTTTCAAAGCCACCCACTCCCTCCTGTGGGGGGGAGTTCCACAGTTTAACTCTGTGCTGCATGCAGAAGGACTTCCTTTTACCTGCCCTGAATCTTCCAATGCTCGGCTTCACTGGATGTCCACCGTGTTACTTTATAAATCTTGAACCACGATTCGGAGAACCTAGGAGTCTAGGCTCCCTACTACCTTCCCACCCCAGGCACCCCTTAACTCATCTGCCGTGCCCCCCTCCCCGTCCTGCACCACTCCTGCACCCCTCCCTGGGAACCCTGGAGCCCCCTCCCCCCAGGTCCAGCTGTTTCAGACCCCAGAGTCCTGGCAGGGTGCGGAAGCTGGGCTTACCTGCTTAATGATGCCTTCTATGAGGCTGACAAGTGCAGGGCTGGTCTTGGCGAAGAATTTGTCGTCTCCTGGAGGGTAGGAGAGAAGACAGACACTGAGCACCAGCATCAAGGCTCTCCTCCCCACATCTCTGCCCCTCTTATCTCCCCAGCCCCCTTCTCCTTTCTTCAAATCTCCCCTTGCCCTCTCTCGCAAAAGGCCAGGTCCTCTCTGCTCCTTCGTAGCTCAACAGCAGCTCCTGCAGGCTCAGTCCAAGGTTGGCATCTCCAGGTAGCAGACCCCTGCCTCAAACCCTGGAGAGTCGCTGCTGCCAGTCTGCGTAGGCATTACTGAGCTAGATGGGCCTCAGTCAGTGAACTCATTTAGATGGACCTCAATGGCCTTGTTTAGAGAAAAGTCCCAAATGCTGCAACATTTCCTCATGGGGGACTTTTCCCATCCCCTTGACCAGGGGTCAGCAACCTTTTTCAGCCGTGGGCCGGGTCCACCGTCCCTCAGACCATGTGGTGGGCCGGACTATATTTTTTTTGGGGGGGGGGAATGAACAAATTCCTATGCCCCAGAAATAACCCAGAGATGCATTTTAAATAAAAACCACACATTCTACTCATGTAAAAACATTCTGATTCCCGGACCGTCTGTGGGCCGGATTGAGAAGGTGATTGGGCTGCATCCGGCCCCCGGGCCTTAGGTTGCCTACCCCTGCCCTTGACTGTTTGGGTTGCCTTTTTCTGAACTTCCCCCAACTCTACAACACCCCTTTTAAGGTGAGGTGACTGGAACTGTACACAGTTATTCCAAATGCACAATGGACTTGTACAATGGTGTTATGGATGCTGCTGGATTCCTTCCCATAACCCACCCACCCCTCCTTTCCCCACTCACCCAGGACTACGTTGTCCAGGCTGATATAGGCAGCGGCCTTAAGGTGCAGCATTGTCAGATACCCCTGGGAAGAAAGGAGCAGGATTTAACAGAGGTGGGCTGGGCTCGGAGGGACTTGTGAATAAGGCCACTCAGCCACAAGAGGGACAAGGCATTGGGAAATTGGGGAAGGGGGGGGTCACCTTCCAACTCTACAATTCTATGATTCTATGAAAACGTCTGCTTGCCACTCTTCCTTCTATGACAGGAAGGGATCTTAGCTGGGACATCGGAGCCCTCTCCTGAACTGGGTTGGGAACGGGAGACACGCGGCACGGGGGTCTTGTCCAGACTTCCTTTCATGCTGCATTTTTAAAGCTCCCATTCAAAGCGGGTTTTGTTTTGTATTGTTTCATTTTGTTTTGTTTTGTCACAGCACTTTCCCCTGGAAAACGCGCATTTTAACGCTGATTCGGAGCCTGGAAAGCACAGCGCAAAAGAAAGTCTGGCTGGGCCCAGCTGAGAGTCCCCCCCCACACACACATCTCCAGGCTCAAATGGAGAAGCTTCTCAGAATTTTAAAAATGTGAATTCTTGGACCTTTATTCCAGCCACGTTCCATTGCAGTGTGCTATGTGCAAGATTTCTGAACACTGTCCCCCACCTCCCAAAACCCCACCCAGGTGCCTGCACCCCCTTTCTGTTTAAAAGGCCCAGTTCATTCAAGCGTCCTGCTCACCTCAAGCCACTCTGTGGAGCCCACGCTGCCAAAATCACCAGCATCCCAGCTGGCAAAGAGCAAACTTCTCCGGAGCTGGAATCCTAAGGTGGTTGAGGAAGAACAGGGATGGCGATTCACTTACTATTTGTTTCATAAAACCCATATGCCGCTTGATTGTAAAACAACGACAGCAACAACCCTCAAAGTGGGTTAAAACAATAAAATTATCATTTATGTATGCGACCACGGCTGTGCGGATGGTATATTGGCCCAGAGATGGAAAGAAGATAAAGTCCCTACCAGAGAAGAATGGCAGATTAAGTTGATGGACTATGCCAAAATGGCTAAAATGTCAGGAAGAATCAGAAATCAGGAGGACCAAAATTTTAATAAGGAATGGGGAAAATTTATAACTTATCTTAAAGACCATTGTAAACAGTTAAATTTTTTAGTAGGATTGGAATATTGCTTGTAGTTTAGTGGTGAATTTTGGATACAATTGAGATGTAAAAGATTTGGATTATTCTAAAAGATGCAGGAGGAAATGATTAACAATAGGACCCACAAACGGAAGGAGGGAAGAGATTCCTTTTTATGTTGTATGTTGGATATGTGACTATAAAATTTTAATCTGAAAACCAAATAAATAATTTTTTTAAAACCACAATAAAATTATCGGTAAAAACAGGAAAGATAACTCTTTGAAACGTTCAAAAGATAAAAGCAGCAATAAATTTTTTAAAATAATAAACTTTTATTTATATCCCGCCCTCCCCAGCTGAAGTCGGGCTCAGGGTGGCTAACATCAAATATATAACATTAGTATAAAATCAAACAATAATTAAATTACCTCCTAAAAACAGGTCAAAATCAAATTAAAATCTAATTAGATGGCTTTCTGCAGGGTTAGGGTTGGGAACAGTAAGTGCTCATCGGCCCAACTGTTTACGCTGATCTTTTCCTGCAGCCACATGGATATTTCAGGCACTTCCATTATCGTTCCTCCCTCCTGCAGCCGTCCTACTCACCGTTTCTCACCATAGCTGTGAAAGTGCGGGCCAGCTCCAGCAGGATGGCTGTGCCCACTCCGGAACGGGCAGCCCCCGGACCCAGGGAATCCCGCTGGGCCCCCACGATGACATAATGATCTAGCAAGCGGAGAAAACAAGGCATGGGGGGAGGTGGAAAGCAAAAGCTCCCTTTGCGCGAGATCCGCAGTTCACCCTCCCCAAATGCTGTTTCTCCTTTCGGAAAGCACGGGAGTTCTGAGCACCCTACACCTCCACATTAACACCCATGCGCCAGGACCCCCCCCCCACCTGCAAAACTAAGGGAAACTAAGAAACCACATACCGGGTTCGAATCTACCCTCGATGCACCCGAAGATGTTGCTGATCATCACGGATTGCTTTTGGTTCTGAACTCCCAGCTGCAGCTGGAAGTCGGGTCCCCCGGGTCCAAGCTGGTACAGAACATTGGGAAGGCGCCCCTTCCAGGCTTGCGGGGCAATGGGGCCTGTCAGCTGCCTGCAAGGAGAACCCTTGTGAATCCACAGGCTGATATTTTGAGGGAGGACTGGGGCAGCTGGCCGCCTGACCTCACCCTGCCCATGCTGAGCCCCGCAGGACCCCAGGCTGATTCCGGAGACCACCACAGAATCAGGATTGTAGCGTTCAAAGGGACCCCCAAGGGTCATCCACTCCAACCCGCTTCAATGCAGGAATCACAGCTAAGGAATCCCTGGCGGATGTCCAAACTACCCCAGAAGGAGCACGATGTGTCCCCCACCAGAGGTTGTACCCCTCCCCTAAAGCCCCCCACACACCATGCCAAATATTTCTTTGTTCCCAACCCTTTACACCCACACTCCATTCCAACCTTCACCTGGGCAGGAAAGGGGCATGTTCACAGCTCTTGTCAGGCAAAAGCACTTGAGCAGGGGGTGGGGCAAATCTGGTGAAGGGGCGTGGCCTGGGCCTAGGGGCGTGTCCCTAGGACTGGGTAGAGAGGCCCCAGAAGACTGCATTCGCACACACCCTAGCCATGTCCTCCAATTTGCTTCCCATCGCCCCCCGCACCTCAAGGAACCTTCCGCCCTACTCACCTGAGCAGGCGGGCAGCCACGTTGGTGCTGACTGGGTGTGTGGGGATGGAGGGGAGTCCTGAGGACTGAATCGGAGGGAACTGGGTGTGGTTGAATGAAGGGAAGCCGGGGCTGTAGGGGTCTCCGGCCCCCATGTGGACCTGCGAGTGCGAGAGAAGGATTGGGAACGCTTAAGGGGAGCTTCCACATTGAGGAGCAGTCTATCCCCAGTATCCATCTGCTGGGGAGCAGCAATGGGAGAGGGCTAGCTGCTTTCAAAGGGCTGTTTTAGGGCTTCCTGGCTGGGAAAGATGGCCTGGAACCACAGACAGGGTCTCTCTACTTGAGCCCCCAACCCAACTCTCTCTCTTTCGGTCCCAATGAAGGCTGTACTCACATGCCCATAAATGCTTGTGTTTGGGGACAGCCCCAGCTTGCGGGGGTCTTGTGGGACATCAGCGGGGTCCGGGTAAATGAGAACTCCCTTGGCTTGCGAAGCCTCCGCGTTGGCCACCTGGGACAAAAAGAAGCTGGGAGCTCCAGAACAATTTCACACACAACAATCCCTCTCAACCACTGAAGAAAACGGATGCCCACACCCACAGACCACGCTGCTCTGATTCACCTCTCCCAAGTCCCCACAATGGTGCCATCATTTCCTTTCCCTTTAAGGCAGCCACCTTTTTCGACAGCCACGTTAGTATTTAGGGAAACTGTGCCTTCCATTGTATCCATCAGCGCTCAATACCTTCCCTTCCATCAGTTCCACAAAGGTCTACCCTACAAGCCGGAAGGTTTTGCAGAGGAGGGCAACCAAGATGATCAAGGGTCTGGAAACCAAGCCTTGTGAGGAACAGTTGAGGGAGTTGGGGATTCTTAGCCTGGAACAGAGGAGACTGAGAGGAGATAGGATCGCCATCTTCAAGTATCTAAGGGAAGATGGACGGAGCAAGCTTGCTTTCTGCTGCCCTGGACCAATGGATTCAAATGGCAAGAGAGACGATTCCGGCTCAATATCAGGAACAGACTCCCTCAGAAGGTGGTGGACTCCCCTTCATTAGAGGTTTCTAAACTGAGCTCGGATGGCCATCTGCCAGGGATTCTTCAGCTGTGCATTCCAGTGGGTTCAATTCGATGACCCTCGGGGCCTTTCCCAACTCTACAATTCCACGATTCTGCACCTCATGAATCCTGTCTCTCCATGCACCCTTCTTGCCCTTCAATCTGGAGGACCCTTTTCTGAAATCTGGTGTTTCCAGGTGCCCCTCCCCACTGAGGTTTCTGGGACCTGACTCCTGCCATCTTGGAATATTGGCCATGCTGCCTGCTTGGGCAACTGGGAACTGTAGTCCAAGCAGATCTGGAGAGCAGCAGACGATGCTCCCTGCCCGTGGCCTCAACCCTCTCACAGAGGGTCACATTCAGGAGCCCAGCCTCACCTTCTCAGCATAGCTGATCTCCCCGATCCGGACAATGACGAGGTGGCCTTGGGGGTTCACTCCGTGCTGCTTCAGTGCCGCAAAGTCCTCTTGGCGCCCATAGTTGGCAAAGACCAGCCCCCCCTGCAGACAGACAGTGGGGTGGAAAGGGAAGGCTTGGGCACAGCTCGTCCAAAGGACCATATCCTCCCCTATGATCTTCTGGGGAAGCCCTTCTCTCGGTCCTGCCACCTGCACAGACCTGCTTGGTGGGGGTAGGGCCTTCTTGGTGGTGGCTTCTGCCCTCCCTAGAGAACAGGATGCTGGGCTAGGTGGACTAGATGGGTTATTGGCCTCATCCTGCAAGGCGTTTGCTACGTTCTTATGTTCTTAAATTGGTTGGAGGTCGCAACGTATAAATCCTTTTTTTAAAAACCCAAACGTTTGTATTTTTTAACTTCCTTCCCTTTTAAGAGCAGCCATCTCTTTTGACAGGTGTATTGATATTCTGGGTCGCTGGTTGTGGTCACAGCTGGTAGCTAGAAGCAGGATTAAAACTATCCACTTGCCCTATCTCGTTTATCTATCTCAGGCAGAGGAAAAGTGTTACCAACAGGGAGCAGCAACGTTGCATAGTGGTTAGAGTGCCAGACTAGGACCTGGGAGAGACCAGGGTTCAAATCCCCTTGGATGAATCACTGCCTTCTCAGCCCAACCTACCCTACACGGTTGTTGTGGGGATTAAATTAGGAAGGGGAGAACGATGTACACACCACCTTGAGCTCCTTGGAGAAAAAAAGTGGGGGTATAAATCCAATAAATAATGAAGAAATTATTATATACCGTGACGGTGCCGGATGCGCTGTAGGGGCAGTAGACCTCTGGGTCCTCCAGCGGCAGTTTCTCCACCACGACCCCATTTGTATCCACCCGCTGCAGGAAATTGGGGTGCAGGCTACGGGAGAAGGACGGAGGGCGCTGAAAGAGCTGCCCCTGCCAAACAACCCCACCCCAGGGCCCTCTACTGACCGGTCAGGGCGCTGCAGCCCCACATAATGGCTGTCGGTCCAGCTGTGGTCCAGGCCGTAGGAGCTGAAGGCACTGAGGACATGGCGGGAGAGGGCGTCCAGGCGAGGGGAGCCAGGTGGGTGTGGGGATTCACTCATCATCCTGCGCAAAGAGAAGGGAGAGAAATGTTCCAGAAGAGCAGAGCAAGAGCCTGCTGGATCAGGTCAGTGGCCCATCAAGCCCAGAATCCTATCTTCACAGTCGCCAGGCGCCTGTGGGAAACCCGCAAACAGGATTCGAACGCAACACTCTCCCCTCCTGTGGTTTCCAGCAGCTGCGACTGATAATCCTTGTTCTGCGCTGCATCAACAAGGACTTTCTTTTATCTATCCGGAATCTCCCAACATTCAGCTTCATGGGATGTTCATGAGTTGTGGGGTTACGAGAGGAAGGAAAGCGTTTCTCTCTCTGCTTTCTCCCTGCCAGGCATTATGTAATACGTAAACTTCCATCGTGTCGCTTCCTACACGCCTTTTCCCTAAGCTAAAATAACTTTCAGAAGACATCTGAAGGCAGCCCCGTATCTGGAAGTTTTGTAATGTTTGAAGTTTTACTCTTTTATATATGCTGTAAGCTATCCAGAGCAGCTGGAGAAACCCAGCCAGATGGGCAGGGGGAAATAATAATAATAATAATAATAATAATAATAATAATAATAATAATAATATTCCACAATGCTGCAACCTTTCTTCACAGCAGGCTCATACCATCCCCTTGATCATTTGAGTTGCCCTTTTCGGATCCTTTTCCAATTCTTTAGGTAAAGGTAAAGGACCCCTGGACTGCTAAGTCCAGTCGAACTTGACTATGGGGTTGTGACGCTCATCTCGCTTTCAGGCCGAGGGAGCCGGCATTTGTCCACAGACAGCTTTGCAGGTCATGTGGCCAGCAGGACCATACTGCTTCTGGCGCACGGAGGACTGTGATGGAAGCCAGAGCGCACGGAAACGCCGTTTACCTTCCCGTCACGGTGGTACTTCTTTATTTACGCGCGTTGGCATGCTTTCGAACTGCTAGGTTGGCAGGAGCTGGGACAGAGCAACAGGAGCTCACCACGTCACACAGATTCGAACTGCTGACCTTACGATCAGCAAGCTCAAGAGGCTCGGGAACACAGAGACAGGGAACTAGGCTGCGTCCAAACCATAGATTTAAAGCACATGGCTTCCCCAAAAGAATCATAGAGTTGGAAGAGACCACAAGGGCCATCCAGTCCAACCCCCTGCCAGGAAGGAAACAAGAATCCTGGGAACTGTAGTTTGTTAAGTTTGGAAGCAGGCTGGAAGCTGGCGACCCAGAGACCTGCCTGCTCTGTGCTGGATCTAGAGCTGCGACGAATGGAGAAGCGAGATCTTTTGGGGGTTTCTTGCTGTGAGCCCCTCCACCCTATGCTCGGGTTGTATATATGTGTCAATAAAACAACATATCCCAAGGACACCACAGTCTCCGGTGACTTTCCTTCCAAGGAAACCAAACCCTAGATAAGAGCTTGAAGGAACCCCCCCAGAGTCTCTCACAACTCAGAGACTGAAGTGGTGTGTAACACTGTGTTATTCAGCTTGCTATATGCTATGGCAGGGGATGTGGGTGGCGCTGTGCTCCAAACCACGGAGCCTCTTGGGCTTGCCAATCAGAAGGTTGGTGGTTCGAATCCCTGCGACAGGGTGAGCTCCCGTTGCTCTGTCCCAGCTCCTGTCAACCTAGCAGTTTGAAAGCACACCAGTGCAAGTAGATAAATAGATACCGCTGTGGTGGGAAGGTAAACAGTGTTTCTGTACGCTCTGGTTTCCGTCACGGTGTCCCGTTGCGCCAGAAGTGGTTTAGTCCTGCTGGCTGCATGACCCAGAAAGCTGTCTGTGGACAAATGCCGGTTCCCTCACTCAGCCTGAAAGTGAGATAAGCGCCACAACCCCATAGGCGCCTTTGACTGGACTTAACTTTCCAGGGGTCCTTTACCTTTAATTTTACCTATGTTATGGCAGAAACAAATGTAATTAATTGTGTGATTCACGATTAACTTCAAAGCATTTCAGTGGAACAGAAATGTTGGAAACAATCCAGAAAATAATTAGTTACGTAACATCCACCACCAATGACAAAAAAGCGATAGCGGCTGTCACTCACATTCACCCGCATGGTTTCTGATCCTCTACTCGGGCAAACACACAAATGGTGGTACAGTAATTCCTGCTCCTGTTTCTGATGGAAACTCCATTGACCCTGGAGTCCCATGCCCCACGACACCCCCATCAATTTGTTCCACGTCCTTCCCACAATTCTGGGGTGAGGGGAAAGGACCTCACCTGATGGTCCCCTCAATCTTCTCCTCATTGAGGTACTTCTGGAACATCTCCCGCAAATCTGCCCAGTACAGTGGGGCTCCCCTCTGGTCATCTTCCGCCTCGGGGGGGCTCTCGTCGTTCACCACGGCCAGGTAGTCTCCGCAGACCATGCAGGAAGACCCTCGGGACAAGATGTACCCCAGGAGGAAGGCTGAGGAGAGCAGAGGATGGAGGGGGGCAGTCAGGCTTTAAAGCAGAGGGTTAGTATGGTTGCAGGGCAAAAGGTGCAATGATCACCCAAATTTAAACTCAGAGGTTTCTTCAGAGGCTAAAATGTAGGGATACCTGGAGGCCTTGCTAGAAGCTGGCTATGTTGGGATTCATCCACAGTGCTTTCTGTGTCCGAGAGCTCCCCCCACTCCTGCTTTCCCCAGGAAAACCCACTCTTTAACACTGACTCGGAACAAGCAGCAATTTGGGTTTTCAGTGAATTGCTGTTTGCTCCATTGAACAGTAAAGAACAGGTTTTTGTGGGGAAAGTGGAGGGGGGGAAGCACTTGGACAGGGACCTATGCCTAGAAATGTAGAGCAAAGGTAAGTGTGGATGACCCCCAGAAATGACTGTACCTGTTTCCCTTCAAAATGCACTCAAGCCAGCAGCACTTCATGTGGCTGTGAGTTCCATAGGTTAACCGTGCACCAAGCCTTCCTTCCCTTTGCCCTGACTTCTTCAGCTTCATGAGATAACCCTGCTGGGTTTAAGTCTTATGAGAGAGCAAGAGAGCTCTTTCTCTAGGAATGCTGGATCAGGCCAAAGGGGACCAACCTAGTCCAGCACCTTGTTCTCACAGTGGCTGACCAGATGTCCCAGGAGGATATATGAATATGAGAAGGGACCTATCCAATCAGGCCAGGAATTGGGCTTTTTGGCTCAGAAAGGGACAGAATGCCTAACAGCTGAGTGCAAAGGGCTCAGTGGCCAGGAAAGGAATCTCTGGGCAGGATTTGTACCTGGGTGGAGCTCAGGGCATGGAGGCCGCAATTGGGAGGAAGGCCACCTGGAGCCACTGCCAGGTAGACTGGGATTTGTGGTGGGTGGGCAGAGATACCACCCATAGGTGGAATCTATGGAGAAGTCAGAGGGAGAGAGACCACTTGAACCTTGGGGCAGAAGGAGTTGCACAGCCCTCCTTCCTTCACTTCCCCACCCTCCCCTTAGGAAGGGTTGTGTAGCTCGGCTGGTAGAGCGGCTGCTTGGCATGCAGAAGGTCGCAGGTTCAACCCCCCAGCTGATAGGAAGTCCACCCTCTGATTTCTTCCAGAGGTGCTGCCAGTTAATGTCTGGCTAGATGGGCCAGTGGGTCTGATGGGCGGCACATAGTTAATCTGTGGAACTCCTTCCCGCAGGAGGCAGTGATGGCCAACGACTAGAATAGCTCTTATAGAGGATGAGACAAATTCACGGAGGCAGAGAGGATCTTCGATGTCTCCTAGCCAGGATGGTTATGTTCTGCCTCCACAGTTGGAGGAGGCAGCGATGCTTCTGGATAGCAGTTGCTGGAAACTGCAGGAGGGGAGAAGACTCTTGGCCTCTGTGGCTACTGTGACAAAGGGATGCTGGACTACATGGTCCATGGGCCTGATCCAGCAGGCTCTCCTTATGTTCTTATGATTCGGGCTGCATGCACACCGTAAGGACACCGTAAGAGCCCTGACAGATCAGGCTAGTGGCCCACCTGGTCCAGCATCCTGTTCTCACTGTGGCCAGCCAGACTCCCCCACGAGAAACCCACAAGCAGGACGAGAGCCCAAGAGAAACTCTCCTCTCTTGCGGTTTCCAGCAACCTTTCAATCGCATGGCTTCCCCCAAAGAATCCTGGGAACTGTGGTTTGTTAACGGTGCTGGGAATTGCACCCCTGTCTGGAGTAAAATTACAGTTCTCAGGCTTCTTTGTGGCTAGATGGGGGGAAACCATGTGCTTCAAATGTATAAGACAGCTTCCTTGTTGACTCTTCAGTGAAGTATGAGAACTCCCAGGGAGTTGAACCTGCCCTTTGGTGTAAAGCACCCACAGATGGCACTATATAATTCCTAAAACAGTATTTTACTATTTGGTATACAGTGGTACCTCAACTTACGAATTAAATCCGTTCCAAATGCACATTCGTAGGTTGAAAAAAGCGATTTCCCCATAGGAATGCATTGGAAACGAAAAATTCGGGAAAATTCGTAAGTCGAGTAAACCGCATCTAAAATTCGTAAGTCGAGTAAACCCCATCTAAAACCGCCAACGGATGTCCTTCGGATGTCGAAAAATTCGTAGGCGTGCGGGCACTTTTTTCATTCGTAAGTCAAAAAATTCGTATGTTGAGTAATTCGTAAGTCGAGGTACCACTGTATTTATATAATAAAGGGATGCAGGTGGCGCTGTGGGTTAAAGCACAGAGCCTAGGGCTTGCCAATTGGAAGGTTGGCGGTTCGAATCCCCGCGACGGGGTGAGCTCCCGTTGCTCGGTCCCTGCTCCTGCCAACCTAGCAGTTCGAAAGCACGTCAAAGTGCAAGTAGATAAATAGGTACCGCTCCGGCGGGAAGGTAAATGGCGTTTCCGTGCGCTGCTCTGGTTCACCAGAAGCGGCTTAGTCATGCTGGCCACATGACCCGGAAGCTGTACGCCGGCTCCCTCGGCCAGTAAAGCGAGATGAGCACTGCAACCCCAGAGTCGTCTGCGACTGGAGCTAATGGTCAGGGGTCCCTTTACCTTTATATTTATATAATAAATCCTTATGATCACAATATGGACCCAGAGCCTCTGCACAAGGGAAGCCCAGGCAGAGCTCAGCCCCGTGGCCAGATCTGGGGTCCAGATCCGATTCCTCTCACCCACAATGAAGACCAGGAGTCCCACAAGCACGAGGCAGACCACGGCTTTCCAGCGATGCTTCCACGGGCACTGCACCCTGTCTCCTGCCTTCTCGCCACCACGGGCGGCCCCAGGCCGCTCAGCCTCCACCACCTTCATCTGCAGCCCTTCGGGGTCTCCGTCGCCCTCGGGCATCTTGCGGTAGATGGAGTAGGATCGCCGAGGCGGCTTCTTGTTCCTCTGGCAGGGGGTGGGGAGGAAGGAAATGGGGAGTCGGTAAAGAGGGGAAGCCACAGCCCTCAGACCCAGCCAGGTCTCCAATATCGCAGCCTTACCGCGTCCCACAGCTGGGATCTCCAAAAATCCATGCCGTCCGGTTTTGCGCGGTTCCCGCCCTGCGGAGAGGCAGATGTTTGGCAGCTTCCAAGAACGTGAAATGAGATTTCCGCCAACCCCACCCGCTGCTTATCAGGATTATCACTGCCACCATGCCATCCCTCCCTCCCTCCCAGCTACATGAAGGGAAATGGGTGGTTTTGCAGACGTGACTAACCGATGGGGCCTTATTATTGGGGATGCGGCCTCGGGGACTCTTATCAGGCCCTGCACAGGCAGGCAGCCCACCCAGCCTTGACGCTGGCCTGGTGGAGGCACCTGTCGTGCACGTACCACTTCCTCCGTTCTCGGGGCCAGGGTCAAATTTGCTTATTTCATTAGAACAGGGAGGCTGGGCGCATCAGCCCCTGCGGTGTGGGAATCCCTTGCAGGCGACCACAGGGCCTGGAGACAGGCAGCCAGGTTATGCATCCACAGCAGTGACCAGAGGAGGAATGACCGCTGGGAGGAGAGACAGCATGGGGCATCTGCAGCAGCACAGCCGGACGCCTTCATCTGCCCTGGCTGCAACGAAACATGTCTCTCCCGTTTCAGTCTCTGCAGCCACAGCAGGCACTATAACCTTTCAACAGTTTGACTTCACCCCCAAATGAGCGCTTCTCCATTGTCTGCGGAGGCAGACAGATGCCAGCAACAATCGCACACACACACACACACACACACACACACACACACACATATGCATATATTGGTGAGGGATGCTCCATCCAGCTCAATATCACCTACACTGACTGGCAACAGTGGCTCTCTGGGGTTTCAGGCAGTAGGTTCCTTCCCCCCACCCCCCGCCCAAGTCCTACCTAGAGATACCATTGGAAATTGAACCTGGGACCTTCTGCATGCAAGGCTCTACCGTCGAGCAGTGGTTCTTTCCTTAAAATAAAGCCAAGATGCTAGTCCTCACTGAACACTGGGAGCTGCCTTTGGTCCATCTAGCTCAATATTGTCTACACTGAGTGGCAGCAGTGATATCTCTACGTATCAGACAGGTTATCTACGGGGAGATGCTGTTAGGGGTTGAACCTGATACATTCCTGCATGCCAAGCGGGTGCTCTCTGCCTCTGAACTACAGCCATATTCTCCACTATGCCTGCTTCTGGCTGCCCCTAACCTGCCCCCGTTTTCCCTTCCTGTACCCAGACTGACCTGCCATGGAGGAAGGGAAATGGAAGAGCAGGAGCAATGAGAAGAGAAGAAAGTTTATTTTGCTTATTTTTTAATTGCATTTGTATCCCACCTTTTCCTCCAAGTTGCTCAAGGTGGTGTACAGAGCTCTCTGCCACCCACTCCCATCTAAACCCCCAAATTAGAGAGTCACCCAGAGTGTTTCATGGCTGAGTGGGAGGATTTGAACCCTGGTCTCCCTGGTCCAGTGCTGTAGCCACTACACCAGCCTGCCTCTCTCTTTGGGGCAGCCCCCGGCTTCTTTGCGGCTAACATTCTCCTCCAATGAATGAACGCCCTCTTTCTCTTTCACACAGACACAAAGAGCAGGTTAAATATTAGCTCCTGTGTGATGAGTCAGGAATTCAGCTCTGTTGCCTCAGGTACATATATTCACTCCTTCTCCCAGCAAAACTCAAGAGCCCTGGATCTTGGCCTTGCCAACTGAACCCCCATAAATCCTATTTCCTTTTGGGGGAACCCAGGAATCCTGATATTTAAAGCACCTTTAACCAGCTAGGACCTGCTCCCAATCTGGCAGGAAGTTCAGGAGTTCTGGATCTGAGTCCCTCTTAGCATTACAGCCCAGGATCCAAAGAAATTACCCCTCATTTGGGGGGGGGGCTGCTTTTACATCATGACCTTCCAGACTCTGCCTCTGTTTTCCTGGAGACTTTTGAACTAGGACCTGGGAGGTTAAAGTTGCGAATAAAAATTAAAAACCCTTCATTTGCAAGCTCAAAATGGTTCCCGCCCCCCTTTGCACCACCCCAACAAAAAGGTGGCAACCAGAAGTTGTAGGTGAAGTCTGGCCAGACAGGAATTAGATCAGCTGGTGGGAGCTGTAGCCTAAAACAGCAAGAGACAGTGTGGTGCAGTGGTTAAACTATGGGTAGGCAAACTAAGGCCCGGGGGCCGGAAACAAATCACTGAGAGGTAGAGTGTCCTTTTATTAAAATGGGGGTGAGGAATCACCAAAAAAATATAGTCTGCCCCCCAGGTCTGAGGACAGTGGACTGGCCCCCTGCTGAAAAAGTTTGCTGACCCCTGGGTTAGACTTTTGAACTAGGACCTGGGAAAGATCAGGGTTCAAATCCCCCCACTCAGCCATGAAACACACTGAGAGACCTTGTTGGGGGCCAGTCACCATCTTGTGAGCCTAGCCTACCTCACAGGGCTGTTGTGAGGATCAAATGGTAAGGAGGAGAACCACGTGCTCCTTGGAGGAAAAGGCGGAGTACAAACAGATAGAGATATGGGGGGCACCAGGTTGGGGAAGGCTGAATTAAAGTGCGGGGGAGAGAGATTGGGTGTGACTGAGGCATGCCCAAGGGTGCCCCAAAGCAATCCCCTGACGTGGCACTTGCTTGGGATCCCAACCTTTAACCCTAAGCCCTTCCCCCCGAAACAAGCAGACCAGAGAACCCACCGGCCACTCACTCCCTTCCATGCCCAAAGCCCTTCCCCTCCACCCATCCGTCACCCCTAAGACTCACTGGTTCTTGAGGAGGCCTAGCTTTGTGGAGACGTTTTGGGTCTCCTGTTGAACTCAGCGCCTGCCTCTCTTTTGCTCCCTTGCTGGGTTGCTCCTCCTCCCTCCGTCCCTCGTGGGCCAAACTTCCAGGTCACTCAACCCAGCCCCAGAGAAGGAGAGCCTGACCTCCCTCTAGCCAGGGGTGGGGTGGAGGCAGGGAGGGTGTGAGTGCGCTTGTGCCGGGGTGTGCCCACGCAGCCCCACCTCCCTGACTCCGCTCCCCACTTTTGCCTTTTGCAGATTTGCCTTTATTAACGTTTAATGACGCGAACGAAGGCCGCATTAAGAAGCAAGCGACTAAATCAAATATTGGCATGTCGGAACTGCGTCGCGCAGCTAATGATGCTGATGAGTGCGGGGTGGATAAAAGAAAGTCCCTCTTCACGCAGAGAATAGTGTTAACCTGTGGAACTCGCTCCCGCAAGAGGCAGTGATGGCCACCAAGTTGGCTGGCTTCAGAGGAGGACTGGACATATTCCTAGAGGGAAATAAGGCTGCCACAATGGCTCTGCTCTGACCTCCAGAGTTGAAGGCAGCGATTAAATAAGATATTCTGGCAGCAGGGTAAAGTATTGCTATTGGTCAATTTGAAGTGTTCAATCACAATCCACAGCCTGATTGGGTCCCGCCGGAAAGTTTGAATATTATTGGTTCCCGCTAAAATGTATCTTTTCCCTCAGTCCCAATGTGTCTATAAATAGAGCTTTCCCTACCCCCTATCCCCAGTCTTGTCTTATCCCTTACAATAAAGAGCTGTTTTCACTAAGAAGTGTTGCTGGACTTCTTGCTATCAGAACCCACGACACAACATACTGGCGACGAAGGTGGGATTGAATTAGGCCGGCTGAGGGCTGCTGACCCTAGCGACCTGATTCTGGCGACAAGACTCCCTGTGACTGACAGGACAGATCAGTCCACTAAGATGGCTGCGTCACGGTTCATGGAACCATTTCATCCCGGAGCAACTGAGGCCTGGGATGCTTACCTCGAGCGCTTTGAATTCAGCGTGGCAGCAAAAGGGGTCACTGACGAGGAAAGGAAAAAGGCGTTGTTCCTGAGTTGCTGCGGGGCAGAGACCTTTGAGTTGGCTCGGGCAATTCTGGCCCCCACGACACTGCGGGAGGCGTCGTTCGCGAGCATTACGGAACACCTCTCCAATCACCTTAATCCGACAGCGTCGAAGATGACATGGCGCATCGAATTCCACAAGAGGCAACAACGACCTGGAGAGACGGTAGCAGTTTTCCTCACCGAACTGAGGAAGCTGGCGAGACACTGCAAATTCGCCAACTTGGAGGAGGCCCTGCTGGATCGGTTTGTGTGCGGCCTTCGCAGCAGCAAGGGCCGCAGGCGGATTGCGGCAAAACAAGATATGGATCTGTCGACAGCGCTCCGTGAGGCCA
The DNA here is from genome assembly GCA_900245905.1 of Lacerta viridis. NCBI lineage: Eukaryota > Metazoa > Chordata > Lepidosauria > Squamata > Lacertidae > Lacerta > Lacerta viridis. The sequence continues at coordinate 309,555 of OFHU01000428.1, forward strand.
TTGCGACAGAAAGCGCTGAGAGAGAGGAGCAAGACCCGGACCAGCGAGCCGAAAAGAGAGCTGGAGCGTCAACCCACACCGTGGACGACCAGGATGTCAGCCCCAACCAAAGCCCTGTGCGGGGAATAGAGATGGTGCGACAGGAGAGCACAGCAAATAAAGGTCGGCAGGGGGTCTGCCCTGGCTGCGGCGGATCACATGAGAGAAGGAAGTGCCGGTTCCGAGAAGCTACGTGTCATGCTTGTGGGAAAACGGGGCACATAGCCAGGGTCTGCAAGTCGAGTGGCACGTCGGGGTCCGCGAAATCAAGGGGTCAGAGGACATCCACAGCGACGCACCAACTCGACGATTGCAACTACCTCACGCAAATCGAGGGCAGAACTGTGCCATTTCCAGCCCAAGGGAAACCAGCTGTGCGGGTCCTAATCGAAGGGAAGCCGTGTAACATGGAGGTGGACTCCGGATCCGGATTCTCCATCGTATCGGAGGACACGGCCAGATCGTTATTTCCTAGAGGTAAGCTTCCGAGATTGGAGCCCTTCCCGGCTACTCTGCAATCCTATTCCGCTGGCCGCATAGACATTTTGGGAATGTGCGCAGTGAACGTACAGTTCCGCGAGAGGGAGGCCGTATTAAAGCTTGTGATCGCAAAAGGGAAGCGCACTAGCCTGCTGGGCACGGACTGGTTCCCGGCCTTAGGGTTGGGAATCTCAGGGCTCAACACGGTCCAGATAGCTTCGGAGACATTTAACACCCTGTACACGGAATTTGGGGAGCTATTTAATGGAGAGTTAGGATGTTATAAGGGGCCTCCAATTGACTTAGAACTGGACCCGGGGGTTGCGCCAATGCGCCTCAAACCCAGGCGGGTTCCATTTGCGCTACAGCCTAAAATAGAGGCTGAATTGGAGAAGCTAATACAGCAAGGGGTGCTTTCACCAGTGGACTCTGCTAAATGGGAAACACCCATTGTCACACCCCTGAAGGCTAATGGGGAAATACGAATTTGTGCGGATTACAAATGTACGATTAATAAGGCCATCAGGGGCAACTCGTATCCAATTCCAGTAGTGTCCCAACTATTAGCGAAGCTGGCTGGGGGCAAGGTGTTTGCAAAGATTGACTTGGCACAGGCATACCAGCAGCTCCCAGTGACTCCAGCGTCCGCTGAAATCCAGACAATTGTGACGCACAAGGGCGCCTTTAAGGTGAATAGGCTGCAGTTTGGAGTCTGCGTGGCACCTGGCATATTTCAAAGTCTTATGGAGCGCCTGTTACGGGGCCTGCCAGGTGTCCTGCCGTATTTTGATGATGTGTTAATTGCGGGCAAGGATGCTCAAGAACTACTGGGACGCATCCAGACAGTCCTATGCAAATTCCGGGATGCGGGGTTGAAACTAAAGAAAGAGAAATGTAGTTTTGGGGTAGCAGCTGTGAACTTCTTAGGGTACAGAATTGATGCTGCTGGCATCCACCCCATGGAAGACAAGGTTAAGGCTATCGCCGCAGCACCGACACCTAGTAACAAGGCTGAGCTGCAGTCCTTCTTGGGCCTCGTCAATTTCTATCACGCCTTTGTGCCACACAAGGCATCGATAGCCGAACCACTGCATCGGCTACTCCAAAAGAAGTGTGCATGGCGTTGGGGGCAACCGCAACAGAGAGCTTTTGAAACGCTGCGGGGCGTGCTGTCAAAGGAAAGTACACTTGCCCACTATGATGCTGCTAAACCACTGGTGCTGGCGTGTGATGCCTCACAATATGGCGTGGGGGCTGTCTTGAGTCACCGGGAGGCGGATGGGTCGGAGCGTCCAATCTCATTCTATTCCAGAACCTTGAGCCCCACAGAGCGGAACTATGCCCAGATTGATAAGGAGGCACTGGCTATAGTCACAGGAATCAAGAAGTTCCATGACTACGTGTACGGCCGCCCTTTCACAATTCAAACGGACCACAAGCCTTTGCTGGGTTTGTTCAGCCCACATAAACAAACGCCTCAAATCTTGTCCCCACGCATGCTCCGATGGTCCATCTTTTTGAATGGATTTCAATACGAACTGTGTCATGTGAAGGGTAAGCTGTTGTGCCATGCGGACGCGCTGAGTCGTCTACCACTACCTGGAGCAGCCGACGACGACCCAGCCCCGGCCGAGCACGTCATGATGATGGAGACACTTCCCGGACCACCCGTGACGGCCGTCGACATCGCCGCAAGAACTAAAAGGGACCCCGTCCTCGCCCGTGTCCTTGTGTGGGTGGGGAGGGGATGGCCAAGTGGGACTCAGGAAGAGAAATTTAGACCTTTCATGGCAAGACAAAATGAGCTGTCCCTCCATAAGGGTTGCATATTGTGGGGCGATAGGGTGGTTATTCCAAGGTCTCTACAGAATGAGGTGTTGGACACATTACACATGGGTCATCCGGGCATGGTTCGGATGAAATCTTTAGCCAGGTGCTATGTGTGGTGGCCTGGCATGGACAAGGACATTGAACAATGGGTGCGCACCTGTCGAGCGTGCCAGGAGGTGCACCCAGAAATGCCCAGGGCACCAGTGCATTGGTGGGAGCGGGCTAAGAACCCGTGGAGCCGGCTCCATGTAGATTTTGCAGGGCCGTTTCAGGGAAAGGTGTTCTTAATTGTAGTAGACGCCTACTCGAAATGGCTGGAGGTCTCAATTGTTCCAAACATGTCCTCAGCTGCTGTAATCAGGGCCCTTCGCATTTTGTTTGCAACGCATGGGTTACCCGAGACCATAGTATCAGACAACGGGGCGGCTTTTGTGTCCCAAGAGTTCAGGGCATTCCTGGCCGATAATTTCATTAGAGGGGTCACTTCTGCTCCCTTTCATCCATCCTCGAACGGACAAGCCGAACGGATGGTGCGCACAGCCAAGGGTGCAATAGCGCGCCTCTTGGAAGGGGATTGGTCTGCTCGCATTGCAAGGATGTTGTTCCTGCAGCACACAACGCCGTGTGCATCCACAGGCAAGTCCCCAGCTGAATTATTAATGGGAAGGAGGTTAGCCACAATCCTAGACTATGTCCACCCTGACAAGGTGCCGGGCCGCGATACAAGAGAACCACCGGCTGCCGAGGGTGACAGAACCCGATACCTGTCAACAGAGGATTTGGTTTGGGTCCGGAACTATGCAAGGGGACCCGCATGGGTGCCGGGGGTGGTCACCCGACCCAGTGGGCCAGTGTCATATTTTGTGACGTTAGAGGATGGCAGAGTAATGCGCCGCCACATTGACCAGCTAAGGCGCCGGTTCCCAAGCAGGGTAAGCCCGAGGGGGGAGGAGCCGCGCACAACTCTGCCGGCGTCCGGTGAATCGCAGCAGTCTAGTCAGGATGACTCCGGGCCACAGGGGGTGGAGGGCTCCGAGAGTCAGGAAACCGAGATCACCACTGATGAACCTAACCCGGAAACAACTAGTCAGCCTAGAGAGTCAGCTAGTGACACAGCTCCAGCTGAGGTACCCGAGGTTATTGGAGAGAGAAGTCTGACCACGGATAGTCCAAGGAGTGACACACCGGGGGTTAGGCGATCCGGTAGGACTCGAAGACCTCCGCAATACTTGAAAGATTACGTGTATAGTCTCAACTAGGTGCGGGGGAGTGTTGTGTATTAAATAAGATATTCTGGCAGCAGGGTAAAGTATTGCTATTGGTCAATTTGAAGTGTTCAATCACAATCCACAGCCTGATTGGGTCCCGCCGGAAAGTTTGAATATTATTGGTTCCCGCTAAAATGTATCTTTTCCCTCAGTCCCAATGTGTCTATAAATAGAGCTTTCCCTACCCCCTATCCCCAGTCTTGTCTTATCCCTTACAATAAAGAGCTGTTTTCACTAAGAAGTATTGCTGGACTTCTTGCTATCAGAACCCACGACACAACAACTCTGACCTCCAGAGTTGAAGGCAGCGAGGCTTCTGAATGCCCATTGCTGGAAACCACAAGAGAGAAGAGGTCTCTTTTGCTCGGATCCTGCTTGCGGGTTTCCCATAACAGGCACCTGGCTGGCCACTGTCAGAACAGGATGCAGGCTTAGGCGGGCCACTGGCCTGATCCAGCCAGGCTCTTATCTTTAAAGATACAAGACGCATTCTTAACATGACAGTGCAAGTAAGGGATTTTGACAGGAATAGCAAACGCTGGTTGTGCTACGTTTTGGAAAAGACAATGTTTTATAGCTGTGGCTCTGGAAAAGGGTTTCCAAGAACCAGTCGTAGGCTTGGTGGGGATCCAAAAGGACCACCTGTCCCAAACCCCTGCAATTCAGGGATACTGTGAGCTGAGTGACACTTTCATGTGTTGACCTCACCGATCCAGATTATGGACGCCTGGTCTGAGTTGGTACAAGGCAGCTTCCTATGCTCCAAGTGAAAAGGATCTAATGAAAGTCCAAGTGAAAAGGGTCTTAGTAGACCAGAAGCTTAACGTGAGTCCACAGTGTGATGTAGCAGCAAAAAAGGCTAATAATAATAATAATAATAATAATAACAACAACACCTTTGTTGTCAATGTACAACCAGTGTACAATGAAATTAACCGAGCCTGCTTCCTCCCCACAAACACTCAATCTCATTGCACTCTGTGTGCTTATTGCACAACACACCAATCCCGTAAGTCAGTCGCACTATATTATTTTCCATTCAGCAGCCTAACAGGGCCCACTCTGAATTATGCCGGGTGGGTGCGGAGTCCAGGGGACCCCAGAAGCCAGCCCCCCACCATTCCCTTCCCAGGGTGGGAGACCAGCACTGCCTCCTATTCCCCAAGAGGCAACATTGTGGGGAGGCTGCCAAGGAAGGTGCAGATCTAGCTTCCAAGGAGGACACCGCAGCGGGCGATACATTCCCTGGAGGCGGCCCCTGCGGCCCGAGGCAGTCATCTCTCGCCTTGCCTCATGGGTGGGCCAGCCCAGTTCCAACTCTACAATTCTATGGCTTTATGAGTTCAGAGTAAATGCAGCCGATTTTGGACAGAGCAGAATCTTTTAAGCGGAGAGGGCGAGAATTGGGTGGTGATTAGGTTTGACATGCATACAGGGGTGTTGTGACTGTGTTCCTATTTTCACCAGTGTTGTGTTGCAGAATAGGCAGGTAAGTTGGGGGGGGGGGGTTCCCCAGCCCAGTGGCCTCCAGACTACACCTGCCATCAGTCCCAAGACAATACACCTATGCTGGCTGGGACTGATGTGATTTGTAGTCCAAAACATCTTGAGATCACTAGGTTTGGAAAGGCTGTAGTAAGGACTTGGGAAGGAATGTGCATTTATGTCAATTCCCCATCTGCCCTGAAGGGGGCAGAGCAGCACCCAGCTAAGACAACCGTTTTCATTCAAGGCACATCAGCACAGTTTAATGCTTTCTAAGAAACTATAACGGAAGGAGGCCAGATTGTGCAAGGCAAAGAGGAAGGGGGAGGCAGGAGGTGTGAATAGCTGTGTGTCCATTTGAACTTTTCCTATGGTTTATTACTGTAGATCATGGCATGAGTAAAATAAGGTTGGCTTAATACGACAGGAGGCCCTCCGTTATTAACTTTCTCAAGGAACCAATATACGCTTCTCCCTAAGGACAGGTATACTTCATTTCTTGGCTGGCTCTTAATGTGGGTTCTGTGGCAAAATTCTCACACTCACTTTTTGTAGGATTTTGAGAATGGCTGGGGATTCTTTCACTCTTTAGATCAAGAGGGGGGGGTGTGGTAGGAGTCGCTGCCTGCTTAAACTGTAATTTTGCTGCCCAAAGTAGCATTTATATATTCTGTCACTTTTGTTTCACACAATAAACCAAGCATTCTTTATTCCTTCTGTGTGAGAACGTCTTGTGGGTGTAAGAACAAAATCGAAAATTCTTTCCAGTAGCACCTTAGAGACCAACTGAGTTTGTTCTTGGTATGAGCTTTCGTGTGCATGCACACTTCTTCAGATACACTGAAACAGAAGTCACCAGATCCTTAAATATAGTGAGGGAGTGGGGAGGGGTATTGCTCAGAAGGGTGGTGGGAATGGGTGATCAGCTGATAGGTGTAGAAAACCTGTTGACGACTCTTAATGGCTGTAATTAGTCTTGCAGGGAAAGGCAAGTGGTGAGATGGCTAAAGATAGCTTTGTTATGTATAATGAGATAAGAATCCAATGTCTTTGTTCAGACCAGGTTTCTCCGTGGTTTTAAGTTTGGTGATTAGTTGTAATTCAGCCACTTCTCTTTCCAGTCTATTTCTGAAATTTCTTTGTATTAAGACAGCTACTTTGAGATCTTTTATAGAATGTCCTGGGAGTAAGGTTACGGATCAACGTGTGTCCATAATGGTAACACATGTGGTAACTCTGGCCAAAGTTCCCAAGCCATGCACTCGTGTGTATGAATTCACATGAGTGCTGGGCACGCTTGTGGGGTCAGACACACACTTGTGACAGAGGGGTGAGCACACACCCCTCACCCTCCTGCCATGCTGTCGCAGAAGGGTAACACGCGTCACTGTGGCTCAGTTTCACTGGCCCCTTCGAAAACCTGGCAGGTCCCCGGGGAGCTCTTGGGTGTGAGACGTTTTGCCAAAGTCCCTGTTCCCATAACACCTCTTCCCAACCCCAAGAAGAGGCTGCTGGATCAGACCAGTGGCCCATCTGGGCCTGTGTCCTGTTCTCACAGTGGCTGACCAGATGCCCCTGTGGGAAACCTGAGGCCACCAGATTGGGAAAATCTGATTCAGGGCATATTTATGATTTTATTTTTATGTTCCATACAATTTATACACTCCTTGATTATATAAAAAAGATAAAAAAGCAAACAAACTCAGGAGCAGTTTTCAAGAAGAATATTCACGTATATATTCATGCATTCACATACAGTATATTCACGTTAAAAGGTTCCTCTGTTTGCGCCTGACCTAGAAAGTGGTGGGTGCAGAACAGGAAGCATGAACTCCCCTAGGAAGAAGGTTGCAGCGCTTGGGACTTTTTAATTGAAAGGAAAAGACAAGGGAGAGGCTGCATGACAGGTGCCTATAAAATGACGCACAGCATGGGAAACACTGGAACTCATGGGCATCCAATGAAGCCAGACGTTGGGAGGTTCAGGAAAGATAAAAGAAGGTTCTTCTTCGCACAGCACATATGTTAAACTACAGAACTCTCTCCCACAGGAGGCAGTGGTGGACCCCAAGCTAGGCGGCTTCCAAGATAGGACAAACTACTGGAGAATAGGGATATGATATATAATGAATTGAAAAAGGGTTTTAGGTATAACTTTGATAAAAAAAACCAGAGGCATTTTTGTTGGGTATAATTGGAGAAGAAATTCCTAATAAAGATATAAATCTGTTTATGTATGCAACGGCGGCAGCGAGGATATTGTTGGCGCCGAGATAGAAGCAGCAGGAGTTACCAACAGTGGAAGAATGGCAAATTAAAATGATGGAATATGCAGAACTGGCTAAGCTGACGGGGAAGATCCGAAACCAGCGTGACGAACTGTTTGATAAGGACTGGAGTAAATTCATACAATATATGAAAGAACATTGTAAACATTTGAAAATGTTTGTAGGATTGAGTTAAAATATTTTTGTAATGTTAATGTTGGGAACTAATTTACAATTAAAAGGGTAAAATTTATTAAGAGATAAATAAGCTGTGAGTGGAATGCTAAGACCTAAGTGAATTCCTAGGAAAGCCAGAGAGTGGGGAGGAGGGAAGTCAAAGCTCAGTGTGAGCAATGCTTTTGGTGATATGAGTAACTGATGGAATGTGATTATGATAAAATTGCAAATTTAATGAATATTATAATAAAAAAGAGAAGAGGGCTTTCAATGGCAACGAGCCACAATGGCTCAGGCAGCGATGCCTCCAGATGCCAGTTGCTGGAAACCACAGGAGGGGTGAAGACTCTTTTTCAACGCTGGAAACAGCACTGTCGGATTCGCTACGCAGTTGCAAGACCTGGCTGATTTCCGAGAGCAAGCAGTGTGCCAGGCAGGATCCCAGAATAGGCTGGCAAACGCAGCGCGCCCCCTAGCGCTGCCCCGATGAGGGCACTGGGGTCAGAGAAGCTGTTTGCATTGCACAAGAAGCAGGAAGAGATAAGGAGCTACCAGGGCTAAGCTGTCAGACTTTGTAGCATCCAGGAAGGCGTGGCCAAAGAAGGGAACGCCCCCTCAGGCTGGTAAGCCCAACCCTCTTTTAACTCTTCACTCCCTCCCACTGCATCTCTGGTTGTTCAGCCTATATTTTATCACTTGTTATATCTCCCAAGTCTGGAGAGGGAGATGCTCAGAGCCCCAAAGTGTTGTTTAAAAGAGGTTCAATCGAACCTAGCTTTATCGCAGGCAAAATTATCTCTGTTTATTTCATTGAGCCGAGTTAGGCTGGTGTATGCCAGCCTTCGAGCTCCACAGAACTCTTCATCCAGGGTCAATTTTGACAAAGAGTTCTGTGAAAGTCAAAAGACTGCAAGGTGCTCCACTGATCTAAGCCAGCCCAAGTTGTGTTTTCTTAAGGTAAGGGAAGGATTTAAGGAAGGGAAATTCAAAGACAGAACTGGTCTGAAACATTCTGGTCAGTGAGGAGGGAAATGGCCACTGGACTGAATACCTGGCTTTCATAGGATTGTAGAGCTCGAAGGGACCCCCGAGGGTCATCTAGTCCAACCCCCTGCAATGCAGAGATCACAGCTAAATAATAGCTTTGAGCCATTTAATTCTGTCTTCCCCCAAGCAGGTGCCCTCCATATGTTTTAGACTACAACTCCTACAAGCTCCCAGCCAGCATAGCTGTATTATTCCACAACTGGGGGCAACTGCTGAGAAGGCCCTCTTTTTGTATCGCCACTGCCTGTAAGATCTTATTTATTTTACGTAGGCCATCTTTTAGATGCAAGGCCCTCCCAGGGCAGCTCAGATCTAAGGAGTAATTTCAACAGAATGCAGTCAATATGGCCATCACCGCATTTCAAAAGTTGTCACTATAACTCAAATAGGATTAGTTTAGAGACCAAAAAATCCCTAGATGTTTGTAGGTGAGCAATGGTTAGTCGGCTCTGATTCCTGCATTGCAGAAAGTGGGGACTGGATGGCCCTTGGAGTCCTTTATAATTCTGTTATCCTACTGGTAAGAGAAAGGAACTCTGTGCATGCATAGAAACCCTTGCCTGTTGCTGCACCTAGCCCAGAGAGGTCCTCTGAGCGCCAACAAGGCCTGTTTTAGGTGGAGGCCAGGACTTCCCACCAGGCCTGGCCGCTCCAGAATTCTGTAGGCAGTTTCCCGGATCCTTCTCCTTGCAACACCCCTGCCTGGTGTATGTGTGTTATCCCTGACACTTGATAACCCACCTTCCCATTTTCCTAGATTTCCAGGAGGTTTTCTCAGAAGTCACGTGACTGACAATGTCTCAGCGCTTGCTGGCGTAAGCGGCACTTCTGGGTCCTGAACGCAGAGCAGGACGTACAGGCTGGAATTCCTGCTGTGCAATTTATTTTTTCAATTTATTTTACACCCTGGGCTGCGACCCCAACACTGTGAGAGCCACTGTGTGGTGCAGTGGTTAGAGCACTGATTCAAATCCCTCCACTCTGCCATGAAGCTCACTGGATGGCCCTAGGCCAGTCACTGCCTCTCTCCGCTTACCTCACAGGGCTGTTGTGGGGGTTAAATGCACCAGTCCTCTTCTGAAGCCGTCCAAGTTGGGTGCCATCACTGCCTCTTGTGGGAGGGAGTTCCACAGTATAGCTCTGCACTGCACGAAGAAGGACTTCCTTTTCAGTGGCCTGAATCTTCTACACACACAGAATATCCAAGTTAAACTGAGCTACGCCACCCCCTAGAGGCCGTCAGCTCCTGCATGAACATTTTGCAACCCCCAGCTCCCTGAGAATGCATATGCAATGTGTCGCGTTCAACAATTCTTCTCATAATCCTTAAGAACAGGATGGTGTATAGTGCTTTAGCGTATACTGTGCTTACAGTTTATTTTGCTCCCACAACAACCTTGTAAGGTAGGGCGGTTGGTATTGGGAAAGACCTGCATTGGCTCCCAGGATGTTTCCGAGCACAATTCAAAGTGTTGGTGCTGACCTTGAAAGCCCTAAACGGCCTCAGCCCAGTAGACCTGAAGGAGCGTCTCCACCCCCATCGTTCAGCCGGACACTGAGGTCCAGCTCCGAGGGCCTTCTGGCGGTTCCCTCCCTGCGAGAAGTGAGGTTACAGGGAACCAGGCAGAGGGCCTTCTCGGTGGTGGTGCCTGTGGAACGCCCTCCCACCAGATGTCAAAGAGAAAAACAACTACCAGACTTTTAGAAGACATCTGAAGGCAGCCCTGTTTAGGGAAGCTTTTAATGTTTAATAGATTATTGTATTTTAATATTCTGTTGGAAGCCATCCAGAGTGGCTGGGGAAACCCAGCCAGATGGGAGGGGTATAAACAATAAATTATTATAATTTTTATTATTATTATTATCCCCATATAGCAAGTGGAAGATCTGAAGAAAGCAGTTGTGCGCCTCTCTTCCAATGTTCCCCACCCTGTTCGTTCAGGGAGCATTTGCAGGAGAAGCAAAAATTGTAGAATCATAGAGTTGCAAGGGTTCCAAAGAGATCATCCAGCCCAACCCTCTGCAATGTAGGAATCACAGCTAAGAAAACCCTCACTGGACAGTCTTCACCCCCCCCCATCACACACCTACCTAATATGGATGGGGCTCTATTCATTTCCATTTGTAGCTACACAGGGCTCCTTTGCTCACTTGGGACCCCCCACCCCAAGGGAGAGATGCCTGCAATTTAGGACGGGCTGAGCATTTTATTTGTAGTAATTCCAGCAAAACTGAAAAACAAACTGGATAAAAATGGGGTTTCCTTCATCACAAGCGTCTGCTTTAGACCTGGTTGTTTTTGTTTTTGTTTTTTTATCTAATTGCCTTGAGACAGGAGGCAATTAATAAACCAATAATAGTAATAAAAAGCCATAAGTTAGGAGGAAGAAGGCGGGAGTTGGCAACAGAGGGAGGCCAAAGACTTTGGCAGGAAGAGGCTCCCCGCTCCCCACACCTGCTGTGACCACTGGTCCCCGCTCCCATTCTCTGGAGGCTCCTCTGGGAAGGCCGATGGCCAAAGGTCAGAGGTCTCCCTTCCCGCCTGGCCTGGTTGATCTGTCACCGTCGCTGGCGCCGCCAGGCCTCATCCCCTGTTTGGAGACGCGGCCAGGATCGATGGAGCCGCCCGCCTGGGTCGGCGGATCAAGGCTTCCTCGGCGTGTGCAGGGCAGCACGTATGAGGAGCTGGGAGCCACTGGGAGCTCTGGCCGGGGGCCCAGCAGCACCACACACAGGGTGGGGAGGGCAGCAGAGGAGCAAGTGGGGGGCAGGACTCCTGGGTCCCATTCAGAGCCTGGAAGAGAGGGGAGGGAGGGGCCACGATACCTGGGTTCTCCGGGAGAGGAACTGGGCGCCTTTTGCAAGGAAAAGAAACCTAATGTGGGTTGGGGGAGATCAGGGGACAGCTGCTCTGCAGGCAGGAATTCAACCAATGCCGCTTTTCCCCCTAGAGAGGAAAAGAGGGAGGAAGCTGTACCTCTTTGATTTCTGCCTGATCTGCAGCTGTTTAAAAGTCTGGAGGGGGAAGTGGGGAGTGGCAAACCAAACTTGGGCAGAATGGATGTGAGGTAGGACTCTTGAGTTCCCTGGGGAGGGAGGAGTTTCCTGGCAGCAGTCAGGACACCTGGGTCCCCTGAGGCAGGGAGTTCGTTCTGGCTTAAGAGCAGTGACACGGCAGATCGAATTCCTGATTTCTCGGAGGAAGGAAGATACTTCTGCAGAGAAAACAGTGGGAGGGCAGAATCTCCTCGTCTGCAGGCAAACGGATGAGGGCTAGTGGTTTGGCCCAGTCTTGAATATGGGAGCTGAGGAGGGCTCCGAGTTCTAAAGCTCCTCTGACATACATGGCCAGACCTGCACTGGCCGGGCAGACTTTGCCAGCGAACACTCAGCACCAGTTCTCCACCTGCAACGTTGCCCGCGAACATTCGGCCTCAGTTTTCCATCTGTGAAATGGGCCCAATCAAGACGTAATTGAAACTGTAGCACTATTTCCTCCATGAGGGCTACATGAAGCCTTAACGGCAGGAAATGTGTCAGAGGGGTGGACTCTTGGCTTTTCTAGAAAACTAGTAAACGGTATAACAGAATGGGAGGGGGACAGGGTAAGAGGCTCCAACTCTGGGCAATTTGAGTTCAGTCAGGAGGAAAAAGCTGGGAGCCAGGACTCCTGGGTTGTCAAAGTGGGAGAGAGTGGGAAGGGAGTTAGACAGGGATATGGGGCTGGGAGTCAGGACTTCCGAGTCCCCCTTGATTCACGGCTCCGCCCCACCTCCCTTGCAACCAGCCCCCCTTCCTCGGTGGTGTGTGTGATGTGAAGCGACCCCACGGAGCGTTGGACTCGTTGCACGTACGCACACCAGGCAAGGTGGCCCAGGCACGGACCGTCCCATCTGCAGCCGTCAGAAAGTGGTCCCTGGGGGCCCCATAAATCGGCACGGCGGCATCTTGTCGCCAAGTAAATGAAAGCGGCTTTCCCACCACCTCTTAGTGGGAGGAAGCCTCATAACAATGGGGACGTGTGATCAGACAGTCTGGCGGGCTGTGGCCTGTTTCTCTCGGTGTGTGTGTGAGAGAGAGAATTTTTTTAAGCGCTGGTGCACACACATCACATGCGCCTGTGACCTGCTTTCAGAAAAGCAGAGGTTATTTACCGTAGAGTTGGAATGGGCTCACAAGGGTCATCTAGTCCAACCCCTGGCGATGCAGGGATCACAGCTCAAGAATCCCTTTCCCTAGTTGTGGAGGGGAGTGTTGTTTCACTCAGGGAAGGGCTTCACAGCCTCTCCTCACAAACACACACTTGTTGCTTTCTCACTGTACATCACCAGTCTGTGGAACTCACTGCTTCATGGTTATGAGATGGCCGCTAGCAGTGGCTGGTGGCTACGATTAGGGAATGGTGGTGGTGGGGTGTTTGATTTTGTTTGCATCTTAATAAGAAACTAAATACTTTGCGTTTTCTGAACCAAAATCACAACTATCCTTTGAAAGTCATGCTTCTCTGAATTTTGCGATGGCGTTCGCCAACCAAACACTATGTGCGAACATGCGTATGTTGGGGGAAGCGTTTGCATTAAAATGTATAGAGTCCTGAAAATAACATACAAAAATGCATTATGGCAGGGGGACATGCATCTATTGCTCAAGACAGCACACAAGAATGTGTATTTTAGGAGAAATTGGCACCAAAATGCTGGTGAATCTTCATGAGGATTTAAAAAACAAATAAACAAACCATCAATTGCTACCGAAACACACAGAGAAGTGGATTTAGGATTGGGAAGATGAGAAACTGAAACCGACCTAGTCATAGATTCCCTAATCCTGACACCTGAAATCTGAAGGCTGCGTGTCCCGGGGGAATGCCCTGCACGGATCTTGCAACCGTGCTGTGCAAACACAGAACTGGGCAGAACGTCCTGTCCTGAGGAACTCAAGATTCTCTCTCGCTACCTTCCGAAATGCAAGCCTCCCTATCAGCAATGCTGAGAGACCATGTTTGGAAGATCCAGGACAGGCAGAATGAAGCCCTTCTTCACGCAGCGTAGAGTTAACCTGCGGAACTCCCTCCCCCAGGAGGCCGGGACGGACGCCAACCTGGGTGGCTTTGAAAGAGGACTGGGCAGAGGGTACCGTGACCATTTCAGCTGGACTGGGTGCCACAACAATGCCGTGAAACAAAGTGCGAGAGGCAGGGGGGCACTAAGTGTTGCTCATGAGCTCCAATGCTGCTTGTGGGTTTCCCAGAAAAGCCATCTGGTTGGCCACTGAGAGAACCAGGATGCTGGACTAGATGAGCCATTCATTGGCCTGATCCAGCAGGCACTTCTGGTGTCCTTAGGTCTTCCTTGCGGGCTTCCCACTGAGGCATCTGGCTAACCCCTGGGAGACTAGGTGGGCTGGGGCCCCCTTGGCCTGATCCAGCAGGCTACTCTTATGTCCTTTCATTCCAAAGTACTGGGCAAGGCCGACCAGCGGCCTGGCCCCTCTGTAGCTCTCTGCGTGCATCCCATGCTTTGCTTTCAGAAGGGGCCTCTGGCTGACAAGGCGAGGCTCTCTCTGCCTGCGACCTTGGAGGGGTGCCCTGCATCCCATGACTCAGCAGAGAGAGAAAGCAGCTCACTCCTCTGCTCCACTCAGGAATGTGAACTTCCCTCTGGAGGAAAAGAGCTGCCATAAGGGGAGCTGGATCGCTCCACGCTGTCTGCAACGAAAAGCAGCACCACAGAGACCAGCCTGCTCCAACCTGGTGCCCTCCAGATGTTTTGGACTACAACTCCCATCGGCTCTGCTGACTGGGGCCGATAGGAATTGAGGGCCCAAACGTGGGGAAGACTGAACCAGAGGAAGGCCCTTCTCCTTTCCCTCCTGCCCCGGCTGATGCCCCTTTGCCCCCTTTCTGCTTAACAGCTCAGTCAGTAGAGCACGGGACTCTTAATCTTAGGGTTTGTGGGTTCAAGCCCCACATTGGGCAAAAGGTTCCTGCCTTCCAGGGGGTTGGACTAGATGACGCTCGTGGTCCCTCCCAACTCTACAATTCCATGGTTCTATGTGGGTTGGGTGCTCCGGAAACAAGGATGCCAGGCCGATCTTGGCAGCTTTGGGGTTTGTTCAGTGATAGCAGGGAACACAGAGCGCCTGCAGCTGAGCCGAGGGCGAGAGGCTTGGCCGACATTTCGGCTTAGATAGCACCAGGCGTCATCTAGGGGTGAGCCAAAAGCAGCTGCGGGTCACCCATGCCAAGATGGAAGGGGGCTTCTTCTGGGGCAGGGGTGGGGCAGCTAGGATAGGAGGCAGGATTCAGCCCCAGAAACCTGTGTCCAGATCATCAACTCCAGTGCCACAAGGACACACCTGGGATTCTTTAGCTGCGATTCCTGCATTGCAGGAGGGGGGTGGGCTAGATGATCCTCTGGTCCCCTTCCAGCGCCACAATTCCATGTTGCATCAGTAGCAAGAAGCCACATCTGGGGAAGGGTCGCTGTTGCTCAGTGGCAGAGCACCTGCTTGGCGTGCAGAAGGTCCCAGGCTAAATCCCCGGCAGCATCTAGCATAGGTTCCTGCCTGAGACCCTGGAGAACCACTGCTGCCAACCAGTGCAAGCAATATTGGGCTGGATGGGCCAAGGGTGTAACTCTGTGCAAGGAAGCTCCCCACATGTCTGCGATTGGAGGGCAGGGATTCCAAACATGGAAGCGGGTTGCCGCCTAGCAAGACAGGAAGATGCCTTACACCGAATCAGGCCTTTGGTTCATCTAGCTCAGTATTGCCTACACTAACCGGCAGCAGCTCTTCCAAGGTTGTAGCCAGTTCTGTTGAAAGATACCATTGGAGGCTGAACCTGGGACTCTTCCACTGAGCAGCAGTCCTTGTTCACAGGGACAGGATCCTGCGCCCTTAACAGCTGAAATCAGGTGAAGCAGAACAGGACAGAACAGAAAGCTCTCTAATAAGAATGTAAGAAAGTCCTGCTGGATCTGATGGGGTGTGTGTGTGTGTGTGTGTGGTTGTTCTGCAGCTCTACTGCCTCTGAATGTGGAGGTTCCATTTGGCCCATCCTAATAGCCACTGACCGACAACCCACCCCCTCCTCCATGGATTTGTCTAATCCTCTTGTAATGCCATTCGAGTTGGCAGCCATCACTTCCTCCTGTGGGAGTGAGTTCCACAAGTTAACAAAGCGCACCACATGACAAAGTCCTTCCTTTTCCCTGTCCTGAATCTTCCAACGTTCAGCTTCACTAGATGCCCCTCCCCTGAATTGTTTTGGACCCCCTTTTCTGAACCTTTTCCAGCTCTGCAGAGGCAACCGGAACTGTACTCAGTACAGTATTTCAATCTTGAGCATGGAATGTGCCCTTATCACATAACACCCTCCTCCCGCAACTAAAACGTTGGTATCTGAAGTTCCTGCAATAATGAGCATTCTAACAATAACACAGCAAAGAAAGCTAATGCAGCCCGGTGTTTATTTTTTTGTTTTGTTTTAAAAAACCTTTATTTTTTATTTTTATTATGGAATTCTGCTGAATAAAATATCCTCTTATTACCGCCTTTCCTGCATCCCATACTGTTTTTAGATCCACTTCTCCATTTTTATTTAATTCAAAATATTCCTTCATTACCTTGCCAGCTCCTTGCGTTATTTTAGTGTTATTTAATAGAAAAACATTCAATCTCCATCTTCTATTTCTTTCTTGTTCCGCTTTATTTAGAAACAATACTACTGGGCTGTGATCCGAAATTGTTTGTGGTCTAATCTCTACAAATTGTATTTTTGATAACATCTCTTTAGGTATCCAAATTCCATCAATTCTACTTGCTGTTTGGTGCCGCATTGAAAAATATGTGAATTCTTTTTTAATCGGGTGTTTATACCTCCATGCATCTACTAATTCCAGATTTTCCACTATGTCGGATAATATTTTTGGTAATTTATTTTCCTTTTTCCTCTTTTTCCTTTTTGTTTTATCCAGCTCTGGATTGGTAACTCCATTCAAATCCCCCACGTTTATTATTTTTTCATCCACATATTCCATTAATTGCTTCTCCAACCTCTGAAAAAAAAGCAACCTTGCTTCCTTTCAAGAGGAACGAGAGGCAATCATGGGGGCAAGCTTCACCTGTTGCATGACTGCCTGCCATGCAGGTCTTTTTGGCGGGCGCAGGAGAACTGGTGGCAAGCCTTAAGCTGCAAGATGGATGTGGAGGCTTTGGAGCCAGGAGGAAACACCCAGAACTCAGCTATGGGGCATTTGGGGTTTGATATTCAGAACCAAACCAGACCAAACCAAGTCCTTCTTGCAGTACATAGTTAAACTGCAGAACTCACCCCCCCCCCCGGAGGCAGTGATGACCATCAACCAAGATGACTTTAAAACAGGATTAGACAAATCCATGGAACAAGAGAGGGCTTTTGATGGCTATTAGCCGCTCGTGATGGCTATGCTCTGCCCTCCATGGTCAGAGGCAGTAATGCTTCTAAAAACTAGTTGCTGGAAACCACAGGAAGGGAGAGTGGCTCTTGCGGTCAAACCCTGCTTGCGGGTTTCCCATAATAAGCATTTGGCCACTGTGAGGACAGGACATGCTGGACTAGTCGCTCCATCGGCCTGATCCAGCAGGCTCTTCTTGTGTTCTTATATTCTTAAATATATACCTCCATTGAGGGGTCTCTACCTAAAAGCTTGCGGGGGGGGGGAGCTGTTTCTAGAGAGCCAGATTTGAAGCACCAGAGTTTCAAGAGGTTAAGTGGGACAATGCGCTAACTCTGCATAAAGTGCATCTTTTATAGGAGCAGAGTTGGCTCGATTGAAAGCAGTAAATTGTGCAAGCAAGGACGCCTGGGTTATTTGCACCCTCGTGGGCAAAGGGTTATTATGCCTATAAGTTCAGGCCCGAAGCTTGGATTCTCTAGGAGAGGGAACTGGGTCTGTTTAGCTTGGGGAAGAGAAGACTGAGAGGTGATAGGATAGCCATCTTCACACACCTGAAGGCTTCTGAAGATTTTTTAATGCTCCGGAGGGCAGGATGGATTCAAACCACAAGAAGGGAGGTTCCGCCTAAACATCGGGAAGAACTTTCTGGCGGCAAGAGGCGTTTGACAGTGGAACGGACTCCCTCAGAAGGTGGTGAGCTCTCTCCTTCCTTGGAGGTTTCTAAACAGAGGTCAGATGGCCACCTGTCAGCTGTGATTCCTGCCTAGAAGGGGGTTGGGCTAGATGGCCCTTGGGGGTCCCCTGCAACTCTATGATTTTAGGGAAGGGGGCAGCTGAAAGACAGGTGTCTGGGGTGCCTCGGAGCAGGAGGAGAGCAACGGATGCTGAAATCTGGCAGGACACCCGGGTGCATCCTGGAGATGTAGCCCGTCATCGGTGGAGGAGAAGGCGTCACCAGCCGAGGAACGTCACTCTGGCCAGGCGTGAGTCAGGGGTGCTCCTCCTCACGCCTTTTTTTTTGGCACACCAAGGCTCCCTGGATGGCGGCCTGCCAAGGCAGTGACCTTAACCACCTTGACGCCTTAACCTGTGGCTGGCCTGCAGCCAGGGGCAGACGTGTCTGGTCCTGCATGGGCCTTCCTCCTTGAAGGGAAAAAAGCCCCCTTTGGCTTCCGGCCGGCAGAGGGAAATTGTCCATCTCCCTCCTGGCCTGTCCAGTGACATTCTTGCACTCAGGGAAGGAAGGGAGCGTGGTGGAGGTCGGGGTGGGGGGGGGAGAGACAGAGCGGGAGAAAAGCCACATCGGGCAGAGAGCAGAGGGATCAGGCGGATGAAACATTAACTGTGCCTCGTGCGTCCGGTGGCACAGCTTTCGCGAGATCTGGGGTCTGCAGAGGAAGGGGAAAGGGGGTCGCTTTCCCCCACTCCTCCGAGCAAACATCAGTGGGGAATTTGTGTGTGTGTGTGTGTGTGTGTGCAAAAATGCAAGCCGGTGTCCGGCACTGCTAGGAGCAGATCCTCCAAAAAGAGAAGAAATCAGGTTCTTCGGGTGGCAATTGGGATCTTGAGAGAGAAAGAGAGCAGGGCACTGGAGCAGCCGACCAAGTTCTTGAGAAGTTAGGCTTCCCGGTCAAAAGGTGAAGAGGGCGCCAACATTTCGGACGAGGTCCTTTGCAAACTCACCTTGGCGTGTGCGGATTGCGACCTCTTCCTCTTCGCTGAGCCAAACCAGCTGGACTTTTGCGTGATCTGGAGAGAGAAAGGAGGGAAATATAAGCTGCTGGACGCCCCTCGCGTGGAGCTGCCGCGGTCGACCTGCTCAGCCGCCGCCCCCACCCCAAAACGGCGGTCCATGGCTAGCCATGGGGCAGAAGGGGTCCGCTAGTCTCTAGGACCATGAAGTTTTGGCTATGGGGATACCTGGTGAGTAGCGTCCGTCCGCTCCGGCGGTTGCCAAGGGGGAGGTCAGGGGGATGGTGCCAGCTGCGGCAATCGATTGAGTTGGGCCCCTGCCAAAGGGAATTGGCTGAGCACAGCAAGGTGGCTAGAGGAAGCTGCTGTAGGCCAGGCCATTTGCCTCTCACAGCCCAGCCCAGCCCTGACTGGCAGCAGCGACAGCAGCTGTAGCTGCCCTCCCTCTGGAGTAGTCTCAGGTAGAGAGAGGGGCTCCTTTCCTCCATGGCCTGCTCCTTGATGCTGGGGTGGACTGAAGCAGGGACATTCTGCACTCCAAGCAGATGACTTTTCACCCACCCTCTCCCTTGTTGTTCAGTCGTTCAGTCATGTCCGACTCTTCGTGACCCCATGGACCAGAGTACGCCAGGCACGCCTATCTTTCACTGCCTCCCGCAGTTTGGCCAAACTCATGCTAGTCGCTTCGAGAACACTGTCCAACCATCTCATCCTCTGTCGTCCCCTTCTCCTTGTGCCCTCCATCTTTCCCAACATCAGGGTCTTTTCTAGGGAGTCTTCTCTTCTCATGAGGTGGCCAAAGTACTGGAGCCTCCGCTTCAGGATCTGTCCCTCTCCCTTGGTTCTCTTCAAAGTTTGGGAAACAGAGGTTGTAAAATTAGTCAAGTCAGGGGTCCGCTGAGGTTATGAAATCCTCCTCAGGAAAGCTGTTAGATAATAGGCAGGAGGTGGCAGCAGGCAGGTGCCTTGCAGGGCTGGAGTGAGAGCTCTGGAAACCCAGGAGTCCTAGGCTAGGTAGCCCTGGGCCTCTTTATTGGCAAAAAGGGCAATTTGGAAGCCACTCAGCTGCGTTATTATAGGGGCATAGGCAACTTGGTGCCTGATAAGCAAGGGATACTGGGATTGCAGCCAAAATTCCTAAGGTTTTGTTCTATTTGATCAGTTGCAAATGGAGCCTCTAGGATTTGTGCAGGCAGCCTTGAGAGACACCTGGGTCCTCTGGAAGAGAGGAGCTCCAGGGGAAGGGGACTTCTCATCAGTGAGGAAATCAGAGAATTTTCTCAGGCATTGCCTAAGGTCACCCCTGCCAGGCAGGCCAGTCTTTGCATCTCCATTTGGCAATAGGGAGCATAGGGGGCAGGTGAGGCTTGTCAAAAGCCAATGAATCAGTTTGCGGCAGAGGACTGTGAGATTTGAACAGAGGGTCCACCCACACAGTGCACTCTGAGCTGTTTGGCCGCACCAGGTAGAAGATCAGGGCTCTGTGGGTTTCCTTCTGAACAGCCACATTTCTGGGGACTCAGAGGGTTCTGGGAATTTCGCTCTCTCTCTATCTCTCTCTCTGTGTGTGTGTGAGGAGAATGTAGGGGAAATCTCGTGCATATTCCCAGGCTGGACTGTGGTATGTGTGTGTGGAAGAGAGAGAAACTGTATGAGTTGAAGCACGGAGAAGTGGAAGGTGCTGATAAGGGCTCTGTCGACACCGCAAGCTGATAAACGAGAGCTTGAAGTGGGATCTGCAGTGCCGAATTTGGAGTTTGGAATTGCAACATTGCAAACATCACTAAGCAACTCGCCTAAAATGCAAAACGCTGATGGAAAGAAACCGTGAGCGCACACCCAGCCTGGATTGATGGCCTTGAAAACTATGCTGTGGCCATGGAGAGGCAGTTGGGGAGAAACCGTGAGCGCACACCCAGCCTGGATTGATGGCCTTGAAAACTATGCTGTGGCCATGGAGAGGCAGTTGGGGAGGAATGGGAGAGGAGGGGACATTTCATATTCCTGCCTGTCCTGCAGCTATTGAAGGACAGGAGCCCTGACAGAAGGCGGGTGGGGAAGATGGGGACCCAAAGAATGTCTCTTCCCTCCCTGGGATTTACAGCTGGATTTGGAGCTGTCTAAACCTCTAAAAGCCATACCTGAAATTTCCTGCATTCCATCCTGCTTGTGGGATTCCGGAGGCAGGCAACGTTAAATTCTGGGGCTTGTGGTTTCTGCATTGCAGAGGGTTGGGCTAGATGACCCCCTGGGGTATCTTCCAACTCTACAATTCTATGATTCTGTGAACGGAAGGTTGTGACAAGTTACTTTGGGTTGCATTGGGGAAAAAGAGAGAGCCACTAATAAGATAATACTAATAGTGGATGACATTCATATCTTTTGGAACTGATGTCAAATGCAAATATTTTGGAAATCCGTCCAGGATAATATTTCTGATATGTTAGGATATCATATACCCTTAGAACCTAAAATATTTCTGCTTGGTTATCTGAAGGATGTTATCAGTCATTATTATTATCCCAGAAAAATGATTGAGAAATAAGTGTTCAGTCTTATAACTGCTGCTAAGTTTATGAGAGCTAAAAAATGGGGAGAATATGCATCTCCTACTGTACATGAACATATTAGGGGGGACAACAAATATTAAGTTAATTTATTATACAAATAAATCAGCCTAATTGGTTTCTGGGGAAATGGGTATTTTGAAAATAGTTTTGTTTTTGTTTTGTTTACTTCATTGAATTTGAAAATTATTTGATGTGGTGGTGATGATGATTAGGGTGGGGATGGAGGGATGGGCTTTTGGACGGACAAAGCCACCACTAGACTAGTTGCAATGGGCAGATGAATGACGTGGCGCGCATGACGATGCAAAGCAGCTCTGCAAAAGATCTAAGGAGGACCTCACCTTTTATTCTCCAGGGCTGACTCCTCTCCTGTTAATGTTGGGATTCCTGGCCCCAGCGCTCCTTACGACCCCTGAGCCCATGTGCGACCAGCGCGTCATGAACAAGTACATCCAAGATGTCAGCAAGGCTGAGAGCGAAATCGTACGTCTGCTTGCCCTCTTTTCTTGCCCTGCTCCCTTCCCGTTCTTTATCTCGGGTGCACGTTCCTTCCTGTACACACACGGGGCATAAGGTTTCGCCATACGTTTATTCAGATGCATTTATACCCCACCTTCTTCTCCAAGGAGCTCAAGGTGGCGGGTTCATGGTTCTCCCCACAACAACAACAACAACAACAACCCTGTGAGGTAGGTAAGGCTGAGAGAAGGCAACAACTGCCCCCCCTCAGGTCACACCCAGGGAGCTTCATGGCCGCTGAGTGGGGATTTGAACCCTGATCTCTCCCAGGTCCTGGCCCGACACTCTAAGCACTGGCATTTGCTCCGACCAGCTGCAGCGGTGGCCTTAAATGCCTGGATGGCTTTAAAGGGTTTTTTTTGGAAAATAAATGAAGATGTGTCCCTCTCAGAGGAGACCCACTGAAATGAACAGGCCCTAGTCATCACGCCCACTTCTGACATCATGTCTACTCTGTTTGGGTCATCTGTTTGGCCACTGTGAGAACAGGATGATGGACCAGACAGGGCCCCTTTGGCCTGGCCCAGCAGGGATCTTATAGCATCAGAAAAAGCTTTATGCCAAAAAAGGGGGTGTTTATTTCAACAAGCATACTCTGAAGCATTTTGCTGGTTTTTATCTGGGTAGCACTAGTAATTATTTTATATTGTTTTATGTACATTGCTCAGAGGGCTGTTGTTGTTTTCTAAAGGAAGCAGTTTATAAATATTTTCTTAATAAACAAATATATGACAAAATATATGCTAAATGGTGCACCTGTGTACTGTTTGACAATGGAATGCGGTCGACTCTCCTTCCTTGGAGGTTTTAAAGCAGAAGTTGGATGGCCACCTGTCATAGATGCTTTAGTTGAGATTCCTGCATTGCAGGGGGTTGGACTAGATGACCCTCGGGGTCCCTCCCAACTTTACAATTCTATGACTCTATGATTCTATATGTACCGGGCCAAGTTCAAGGTTTTGCTTTTGGTATGCAAAGCCCTTACAACAACCTGGGACCAGTTTACCTGTGAGATCACCTTACCCCAATGTGCCTCCTTGACTGCTTAGATCTGCAGAACTGGCACTGCTACACGTGCCACATAATATAGGGTTGCCATACGTCTGGAATTTCCCAGACATAGCCAGAATACTGCAATCGGAAGCAGTGTCCAGGTGGAAATCGCTAAAAATGTCCAGGAAACTCCGGTTGTACGGCAACCCATGTTGGCAGTGTCGTTTTTGACAATTTTGACAAATATGGCAAATAATACCCATTTCACATTTGTAAGAACTGGATATTTTACCCTCTGGAACTCCCTGCCTATTGATACCAGGCAGTCACCTTCATCAGGCAGGCATCCTGCTAAAAACATTTTTGCTTAGACAAACCTACCCAGATTTTTTAGAAAGCCGGTGCAGATTTTAATCTGTTTTTAGTCTACTGTTATTTTAGCTTTTCGAAAGTCTTAAATGATTGTTGTTAATTCTTCTCATTTTATTGCCTCATCCTTCTTGTAAACCACATTGAGGTGGGTTTTTTGTGCGTTAGAATCAAATGGTGTATGGATTTTATGAAGTAAATAAATACCCTATTGGCCTATAACTTCCCTGCAGGAAGGACCCCTCTGGATACCAGTCACTGGGAAAGCAAGCCCCCAAAGTGCCAGGAAGCTTGTGGGCTTCTTGTTGGCAATTGTTTGAGCTGGGCCAGTGTGGGAACAGTATGCAGGATGAGGCTGACCTTTGGTCTGATCCAGCTGCAGGGCTCACCTAAGGATCTTAAAACTACAGGTCCCAGAATTCTTTGTGCCAACTAAGCCACATCTCAAAGCAGTTTAAGTCTGTAGCATAGATGTGAATGGACTCTGATTTCTTTACAGGTAGAACTTTGTAGAACTTCCTGCAACCTGCCTGAACCTGTCATAGTGCTGGACACTGGAGTCAACATACGTAGCTGGAGAAAAATGAATGTAAGTTTGATCTGGGGTAGGGAAGGGGGTTGCCGAGAGTAGGGTGTGGGGCTGATGCAATTCGCTGTGGGGCCTGCTCAGCACCAGGGCTGAGGGAGAAATTCAATTCTGTCTGCATTTTAATGGGAAATAAACCAATATGAGAACTGAAACAAAGGCATTCTCCTAAAATCACAATACTCGGAATTTTGCAATGCGATTCTCCAACCGATGAGTGCAAAAAAAAAAAAAAAAAAACTTATCTGCTAGGGGAAAGCAGGCATAAGAATGCACATATTGGCGAAAACCTCTCACAAAAATGCATTATTACTATTCTTCTTTATTTGTTACCTGCCCTTTACCCTCACATTATTATTATTATTATTATTATTATTCTGTTGTGAGCTGCCCAGAGTGGCTGGGGAAACCCAGCCAGATGGGCGGGGCATTAATAATAACAATAATAATAATAATAATAATAATAATAATAATAATAAGTTGTTGTTGTTACCACTACAACTACTACTATGGTCCCTATTGGGGAAAATTGCAGAAATGTGTATATTAGGAAGAAATTTGCCCTCAAATACTGATGAATTTTCACAAGGATTTGTCTTTTAAATGAAAATTGCTGCAGAAACATAGTTTAAAATGAGGGAAGATGAGAAACTGAGAGTAACTGGAACGGGCGTATATGCCCACCCCTGTAATATCACTAATGGACTTATTCTCCCCCACCCCGCTCTGCTAGAGGACGAGGCAGGCGTCCGAGGTGTGGAGAGGCCAGACCCTCCTTTCGAGGGCCATCAGCCAAGTCCAAAGGCATCATTCTGCCATGCAGCCTTTTCTCCGCCAGCTGGAAGTGATGGAAAGCTGTCTGCGGAGCATCAGAAACATCTTGCGCGGCCACGGAGCCCAGGTGAGAGCTAAGCACCAGATCTGCGGGGAGGGAGTACTGATGACGAGGAGGCTGGAGTTCCTTGCTCAGAAACATAGAATTGAAAAGGGCCCCCCAAGGGTCATCTAGTCCAACCCCCTGCACTGCTGGCATCACGCCAAATCACAGCCCTGCTCCTTAACTCCAGGTGGCTTTTAGGACGAGAGAAAAGCCTTTGCATATGTGCTCAGCAAAGCTTTGTTATAACGGAGACGTCTCGGGAGCACACACGTTGGCCAAGTGGTGAGGCGCTTTGCACATGCGCAGAGGAAGTCTTCCAATCCTGCCGGCCAGTACGTGCAGAGAGAGGGAGAGAAGGGTATGGACGAAGTGCAGTAGAGGCGGTTTGATTCTTCTTAGCAACGAAGTGGGAGAAGGAAGACAGAATCGCCAAAGCAGACATTCTACAAATTCAGATTTGCCTGCAAATTTGAAATAGCGTTAGACTGGAACAGCAGAAAGTTGGTCTCCTCTATAGGAGAGCAAAATCCCCAATATATCTGTTAGCATGGCGGTGCAAATATTGCTACCTCCTTGCAGGCCGTGCGGATAGCGAACCCTGACTCTCCTGGGCCAGTTTCCTTTCCAGCGGCAACCAGAATCAGCTAGTAATTTTCCAGGCCTCCTTTCCCCACCCTTCTGCCTCCTCCTGAGGCAGCTTTTGCAAATCCCAAGGGCTCCCCTTCACACCCTGGAAATATGGCCCTAGTTAAGCCCCTTGGATCGCCCTCACCAGGGCGGCTTCAGAAGGAAGATTCCCTCACGGAGTGGGAATGTACGACAAATGCCTTGATCACCTATTACCTTGTAAAGAGGGAGGGAAAGTGGGGGGAAGAGCGTTTCGTTTGAAAAAAAAATGCTAGCATTAGCGCCGAGAGTTGTGAGGAGAAACCTCTATTCCCCTCTCGGAGTGCACTTTGATTTCTGAGGAGACCCCTTTATTCCCCTCACAGAGAACACTATGGTGCCCCTTTGAACAGTCATGGCTTCCCCCCAAAGGATTCTGGGAGCTGTGGCTTGTTACAAGCACTGAGATTTCTGAGGAGACCCCTTTATTCCCCTCACAGAGAGCACTATGGTGCCCCTTTGAACAGTCATGGCTTCCCCCCAAAGGATTCTGGGAGCTGTGGCTTGTTACAAGCACTGAGATTTCTGAGGAGACCCCTTTATTCCCCTCACAGAGAACACTATGGTGCCCCTTTGAACAGTCATGGCTTCCCCCCAAAGGATTCTGGGAGCTGTGGCTTGTTACAAGCACTGAGATTTCTGAGGAGACCCCTTTATTCCCCTCACAGAGAACACTATGGTGCCCCTTTGAACAGTCATGGCTTCCCCCCAAAGGATTCTGGGAGCTGTGGCTTGTTACAAGCACTGAGATTTCTGAGGAGACCCCTTTATTCCCCTCACAGAGAGCACTATGGTGCCCCTTTGAACAGTCATGGCTTCCCCCCAAAGGATTCTGGGAGCTGTGGCTTGTTACAAGCACTGAGATTTCTGAGGAGACCCCTTTATTCCCCTCACAGAGAGCACTATGGTGCCCCTTTGAACAGTCATGGCTTCCCCCCAAAGGATTCTGGGAGCTGTGGCTTGTTACAAGCACTGAGATTTCTGAGGAGGCCCTTTTATTTCCCTCACAGAGAGCACTATGGTGCCCCTTTGTACAATTATGGCTTCCCCAAAGGATTCTGGGAGCTGTGCCTTGTTCAGAGTGCTGAGATTTCTGAGGAGGCCCTTTTATTCCCCTCACACAAAGCACTATATAGTGCTGTTTTTCTAGAAAAACAGAGGCGCTGGAACTCTCCAAGAACACCTCCCTTGTTCTCTCGAGGATGGCAATGGCGCCTACATGAGAGGTGCCAGAACTGATTTCCGGCAAGTTCCGGCTGGAAAAAATGCCCTGGATACATCTATGCAGTCATGGCTTCCCCCAAAGGATTCTGGGAGCTGAGATTTCTGAGGAGAGATCTCCTATTCCCCTCACAGAGAGCACTATGGTGCCCCTTTGAACAGTCATGGCGTCCCCTAAAGGAAGAGACCCCTAGTCCCATCACAGAGCTCACTGTGATACCACTTTCAATGGTCATGACATCCCACAAAGGATTCTGGGAGCTGCACTTTGTTAAAGATGCTGAAAGTTGTGAGGAGACCCACTATTTCCCTCACAGAGCAGACTATACCACTTTATAAACAGTCATGGTTTCCCCCAAAGGATTCTGGGGGCTGAAGTTTGTGAAGGGAGCCGAGAGTTGTGAGGAGACCCCCTTATTCCCCTCACAGAGCAGACTATAATACTAGTTTGAACAGTTTTGGCTTCCCCCAAAGGATTCTGGGAGCTGTGCCTTGTTCAGAGTGCTGAGATTTCTGAGGAGACCCTTTTATTCCCCTCACACAAAGTGCTATATAGTGCTGTTTTTCTAGAAAAGCAGAGGTGCTGGAATTCACTAAGACAGTGTTTTTCAACCACTGTTCCGCGGCACACTAGTGTGCCGCGAGATGTTGCCTGGTGTGCCGTGGGAAAAATTGAAAAATTCGAAAGATTTTAAAAAAACAGCCAAACAGACCCAGGTTGCGCACTGAATAAAGTATTTTATAATTTTTCATATTTCTGTTTACTTACTATTTCATAATAAAGTAATTATAAAATACTTTCTTTGTGTTTATTTGATTCCTATTCAAGAGAATTACTTTATATATAGTCAATATAGGCACAGAGTTAATTTTTTTAACATTTTCTAAATGGTGGTGTGCCTCGTGATTTTTTTCATGAAACAAGTGTGCCTTTGCCCAAAAAAGGTTGAAAAACACTGCACTAAGAAACCCTCCCTTGTTCTCTCAAGGATGGCAATGGAGCCTACATGAGAGGTGCCAGAACTGATTTCTGGCGAGTTCTGAGTGAAAAAGAAGAGATTTCTGGGAGCTATAGCTTGTTCAGGGTGCTGAGGGTTGTTAGGGCTACAATTCCCACAGTTCCCTTGCGAAGGAGGATTATTAAACTGTTCTGTGAATAGTAGCTCTGTGAGGGGACTGGAGGGGGCGTTTCAACTCTCAGCACCCCTAACAAACTACAACTCCCCGAATCCTTTGGGGCAAGCCATGACTTTTTAAAGCAGCATCATAGTTGAAATATATGGTCTGAATACGACCTATGGCTCCCATCTGACCCTAGCTGATGCTGATGGGGAGTGGTAGTCCACGACACCTGGGGAGGCTGACTCAGCCAGAGGCCTTCTTTATGATGATGATGGCAACCTGGCTGGCTGGGAGTTGCAGTCCAAAACACCCAGCGGGCGCCAGCTCGGGGACAGCTGCCTAAACTGTTCCAGTGAAAGATACCCATTAAGTAAACAGACACCTGCTTGGCACCTCTCTTGTTGCAGGAAGCCCCCCAAGATGACGTCTCGACCCGCACCCTGAGCGTACAGACCATGAAAAAGCTGTTCAGCGTTTACTCGAGTTTCATCAGGGGGAAAGTCAGCCTGTACATTACAGAGGCCTGTGCCAGGTGACGGAGGGAGACCACCACCACCACCAACGCATACCACTCCGCATGCTGCTGCCACCCCCAACCGTCCACTGCTGGAGGGGATGGGTGCCCCTGCGTTGCCAGCTGAGTGACAGCTTGATTTGATTGGCAGGTGTCAACCACACGCACGCACACATGCATGTGCACACCCGGGTTCCGTGCGGACTGCCTTTCTCAGCCGGGGGGGGGGAAACTTTGACTCGCTTGCTTTTGTGGACGCCCAGGAGCCGGCGACACTCATCCCTGCACATTCACACATACACACACAGGCTTCCACTGCCCTCTGTGGTTCCTGACCCTGCCCGAAAGAGAAAACAACAGCTTGGTTTATGGAAGGTCTGGTGCCTTGTCTGCAAATGGGTGGCAAGGCCGTTCCCCGGGAGGGGAGCCATGCTGGTCCACCTTGGGGTGCAAACCGGGACCTTGGAGGAGAATGGTGCTGTCATCAGGAAAGCGGAGCTTTTTCAACCATCGACTTTGGAGGAGAGAAAGAGAAAGAAAGAAAGAGAGAGAGAGAAAGTGAGAGGAACGGAGGAGAGGAAGGAAGTCTGCAAAGCCAAGATGGGAAGAATTTCAAACCCAAGACACTGAGTTTTCCCAAGGAGCCCCGAGTTGCAAGGCCCACAATCCCTCTGCTGTGGGGCAAAGGAGGTGGGCCGCCCCCTCTCCAAGTGACTGACAGCGTTTGGTCTGTAGGGATGTGCGTTTTTGTGGGGGCTGGTGAGGAGGGACGAGAGAAATGTTGCACAGAGAAGAGGCAAAGGTTTGATGGGGAAGGAATGGAAAGGAGGTTTGGCAGGCAGCAAAATGAAAGGATTTGGTGGGGAACTAACATCACCTTCAGCAAAGGAAGATCCACGGCCACCAGGAAACCTCGAGCAGAGGAACATCGAGAGTAGCCTTATACCGAGCTAGGGCCCAAGGCGAATACTGGTGGCCGGGCCGGCACCTTAGCAAGTCAGAAAGCATGCAAGTTCCTTGGGGTTCCACTTAGCATCATTTTCACAGTTCTGTCTGGGTTGTTGCAGGCCTTTCTCTGCTGTGAATGTGGAAAGCAGAAGTCAAAAGTCGTTTCTCAAAAGCCGCAGCCCGTTTGTGCACTTGCTTGGGAGTGAAGAACTCCTTGAATTTAGCGGGGTTTACTTCTGAGTAAACGTGCACAAGTTGGAGCTGCATGGTTTCAAAGCATCAGTTCTAGGGAGCATCTGAGAAGGGACCAGATGCTCCGAAGAGGTGAGGGTGACTGGCAGGTGTCCTTCAAAGCATACCCAACTTGGGAAATAAAGAATTGCAAAAATGTTTGATGCGCCTGGAGGGAAGCGAGATCTATCTACCCTGTACCACAGGAGGCGATAAAGACTGGATTGGCAGGTGTCAGTCTTTTCAGGGGCGACTTCAGATGGTGTTTTATTGCAAGTGTCTTCTGTAATCTTGACACAATAGCAGTGCATTAATAATGGATTTATTCAGCTTTATTAGCTGTTCCGTGATGTTTCCCACATTGGGGGTGGGGGGCCGTAGCGCCACCAAAGGCCCTCCCCGCCCCACATTTGTGGTATGTAAAACGTTACGGGATTTCAGCAGAAAGGACAGGATATGAAAGGATTGGGAATGAAACACAGTGTGTCCACCCCAAAACATTTACAGGCACAAAGAATATCGAAGGCAGGGTAGCATATGATCGCCCTAATATCATCATGGGCGCAAATCATTGCAAATTCTCAGTGAAAAGGGCATTTCTGAATCATAGAACTGTAGACCTGCAAGGAGCCCTGGTCCAACCCCCTTCTTGTCGAGAAAGAAGCCGATTTATCGAAATGCCTGCTGTAATAACCGTTGAGACGATCTCCATGGATGTGAGTCCCTTTGCGCTCCTCTCCAAAACGTCAAAAGTTGCTGCTTCTGCTATTTCTGTAAAGTGAAGGTGAAGATTTGACGGCTGCCGGTTTTGCTTCAGGTTTGACTCCTTCCAGGGAGAGCATAAAGGGCTTTGGTGCCACAGAGGATATACACCTATGTAAAGTTTTTGTTCTAAGGGACTTTATGAGAGTTTATATTTGATACTAAGTTAAACATGTACAGTTTTCCTGTATATTTATCTTGTTGACTTCAGAGAGCAGCTGGTTTGTATACTGGGTTTGGGAAAGGAAGATTTCCTGGTGGACGGGATTTTTTTTTTTTTTTAAAGTAGTTCTGTTTTATCTTTATTAAAGGTTGTTGTGCTTCCCAGAATACCCAGAGTTTCCGTTTCTAAACAAGAGCAATCAGGCTTGCAAGGACATCTCCTGGCCCTTGAATAACCTTCCCACCGCATAGTCTCTAAGTTACGTGTGAGAATCGGCTGTGGATCTGCAATGGCAAGGGAAAGGCACTCTGCATATGCCTAGTGGCACACCTTTCTCTATCAGCATTGGCTTCAAATTTTCCAGAGACGAGCCTGGACAGCAGAAGCAAATTATTAAGCACCAGTCCAACCCCACCCTGCTCAGGGCAGGAAAATCCAGCGCTTCACCACTACCCCAAAAGAGACTTCAAGAAGTCTGCTTGAAGTCTTCTATCCCAGGGGAGACCACCACCCTTTAAAGCCATTTTTCCCCATTGTCCCAGCAGCTCTTACCATCAAGACCTCTCTCCTAACGTCCACCCAAAACCTACCCTCTTGTGACTGAAACCCTCTGCCCTCTGGGGGGCAGAAAAAACAATAATCCTTGTCCTCTTCTCTCCGTTGACGTTTTGATGGAGGAGAAGGCCCTCAATGGCTACTAGCCACAATGGCTACGTTCCACCTCCACAATTGGGAGGCAGTAATGTTTCTGAGTGCCAGTTGCTGGAAACCACAGGAG
Organism: Lacerta viridis; assembly: GCA_900245905.1. Lineage (NCBI taxonomy): Eukaryota > Metazoa > Chordata > Lepidosauria > Squamata > Lacertidae > Lacerta > Lacerta viridis. The sequence continues at coordinate 340,603 of OFHU01000428.1, forward strand.
GGGAGAGCGGCTCTCGTGCTCAGATCCTGCTTGTGGGTTTTTCACTGGGGCAACTGTTTGGCCCCTGTGAGAGCAGGACACTGGACTAGGTGGGGCATTGGCATGATCCAGCAGGGATTCAAAGGCTGGTTTCGTATCCCCTTCCCCCATCATTTTTTCCTCCACTAACGGTTAAACCATGGGTAGGCAACCTAAAAGGAATGTGGGTGGCGCTCTGGGTTAAACCACAGAGCCTAGGGCTTGCTGATCAGAAGGTCGGCGGTTCGAATCCCTGCGATGGGGTGAGCTCCCATTGCTTGGTCCCTGCTCCTGCCAACCTAGCAGTTCGAAAGCACGTCAAAGTGCAAGTAGATAAATAGGTACCGCTCTGGCGGGCGGGAAGGTAAACGGCGTTTCCGTGCGCTGCTCTGGTTTGCCAGAAGCGGCTTAGTCATGCTGGCCACATGACCCAGAAGCTGTACGCCGGCTCCCTTGGCCAGTAAAGCGAGATGAGCGCCACAACCCCAGAGTCGGACACGACTGGACCTAATGGTCAGGGGTCCCTTTACCTTTACCTTTAGGCAACCTAAGGCCCGGGGGCCAGATCCGGCCCACGGACGGTCCAGGAATCAGCGTGTTTTTACATGAGTAGAATGTGTGCTTTTATTTAAAATGCATCTCTGGGTTATTTGTGGGGCATAGGAATTTGTTCACCCCCCCCAAAAAAATATAGTCTGCCCCCCCAAGGTCTGAGGGACAGTGGACCAGCCCCTGCCGAAAAAGTTTGCTGACCCCTGGGTTAAACATTCCCAGTTCATAACTGAATTGTAGAAGGGGCCACAGGGGTCATCTAGTCGAACCCCCTGCAATGCAGGAATCCTTCGCCCAACGTGGGGCTCGAACCCACGACCCTGAGATTAAGAGTCTCCTGCTCTACCAACTAAGCTAGTTCCTTCAGCCTTTTCCCACAAGGCTAGCTTCCCTTGCCACTGACTACCTCAGTTGCCCCTCTCCCAAATCCTTTTCCAGCGGGTCCTCCTTACGCTGCAGCCCCCAGAACTGGACGCAGGACTCCAGGCAAGGTCCAACTGGCGCAGAACCAAGCGGAACGGTGACTTCCTGTGACTTGGAAGCAATCAAGAAGCTACGTGCCCACGCTCCTGTTGCCATCCCAGATTGCCAGCCTTGACCTCCCCGCCGAGCCTGCGAGGTCACTGACTGTGCACACGCGGCTTGCCAAGTAGAGGTGGCTGAAATGGGCTGGCTCCCTCCCCAGCCCCCCCATTCACGTGGCTCCCCCACTGCCAAGCAAAACAGAAAACAGCCCTCGCCTCTGGAGCTGCCAGGCTGCTCTTTTGGGCTCCGTCGTCTGCAGAGTCAGGACTTTGCAAAATGTTGGGAGAGGCGCCCGAGAATTTGGACAAAATCATGAAGGAGGGGGCTGGCTATGGCTCCAGGGGAGTATATGCTCTGCCTCCACAGCTGGAGGTGGGAACGCTCCCCCACAGGTCTTGTGCTCAGGGTCCCGATTGTGGGTTACACATAATGGGCCCCTGGCTGGCCCCCCTGAGAACAGGATGCTGGACTTGATGAGTGCTCAAGAACCTACGAAAAGCCTGCAGGATCAGGCCCTTCTAGCGCAGCATCCTGTTCTCGCAGGGGCCAACCAGGGGCCCCAATTGGAGACCCACAAACAGGCTCTGAGCACCACGAGCTCTCTCCCCTCCTGTGGTTTCAGAAACTGGGATTCAGAAACATCACTTCTTCCGACTGTGGAGGCAGAGCAGAACCATTGTGGCCAGTAGCCATCGATAGCTCTCTCCTCCTCCACAAGCTTGTTCAACCCTCTTTTAAAGCTTGGTGGCCATCAATGCCTCCTGTGGCAGGGAGTTCCATAGTTTAACTCCGTGCTGCACGAAGGACTTGATTTCGCCTTTCCTGAATCTCCCCACGTGCAGCTTCATGTTCAGTATCCAGTTCAAGAAACAACTGCAGAGGAAACCCTGCGGATACGGTCTAAAAAAGTGCTATCGTTGTGCGCCTCTGTTTCGTATCTCGCAAGAAGCTGCAGAAGGAATCAGGTGTTTGGCTAGAGCAGAGTTTCCCAACCTGGTGCTCTCCGGATCTTGTTGGGGATGACAAGAGTTGGGAGCCCCACAGCCTCACAGTGGTGCCAGCCCTGTCTTATCAGCAGCTTGTGTCCGGGGTAAACGCAGGCACCCTGACTCTGCCGGGCAGCGTGAGAATGCCAGCGGGGCGGTGGTGGAAAAAGTTATTTCCGACCTGGTCCCGATAAGCCGTCTCCCAACACACAGCTGCGACGACAGGACAGCAGAGACTCTCTCTGGGTTGAAGGGTGGGAGAGTGGAGGGCTCCAAAGATAGATCTGTTGCCCCCTGAGCTCCCCAAATCAAGAAAACAACAGCAGCAACTAGGAGAATCTCCATTTTGCAAATTTCATTGCCCTTTGGACAACTCAGGAACATCCAGGCTAGCAGACAAGAAAGGAGCATCACGATAACCAAACACAGCTTCACCGTCCCTCGACATCAGGGGGGATAAATAGGATACCCTCTCCCCCTGCCCATTTTCTGCAGCTATTTATAGCTGGAATGGGCAATTCTGATCACTGAAGCAGAGATGGGGAGACTCCCCTACAAAGGAAGGTTGGGATTTTCTTGTTTGTTCCAAGAATGGGAGATTAAGGGGGAACAACGACAGAAGAGAGTGGGTGCAAGTTTCTTCTCCCCCTCGTGGACATCCAGTGGAGCTGTGGGTGTTGGAAGATAGAGGGCAGACGGCGCCAGGCAGCACCGCTGCACTCCCCAAGCCCCAAGCTGTGGTCCAAAGCTCCTGGAGGGCACCGGGTTGGGGAACCAAGCAAGGGGACGTTGACAGGAAGCCTCCACAGGGCTCCGCAACACCTAACACACTCAAAAGCAGCAATGGTCCCATCTCCTTAAAGCTGAACCTTTTTGCAGCTGTAGCCTCAAGCAGAGGTCAATATGGGTGGCAAGAATCCAACCCGCCTGCTAGAGACAACCCTCGTTTTTGGCCCGTGGGTTGTGCTGTGTTGATCTTCCTGGAGGCCTGCTGGACGCAAACAATGAGGAGGGCTCCATCCTGTCACGGCCGCCTCACCAAGAGATCCGCACAGACTGTTTACCGGGACCTCCCTGGAGGGGTGCCAGCTGCCGGACAGAGCATTGTTGTCTGGGAGGCTACGTAAGGCGAGGCTGCTTTGCATGGGGAGCTGTGGAGATCTGACGTCACACCACCTTTGAGTAAAGAGGTCTCCCTGCAGCAGAGAGAGAGGAGAGGGAATATCTCCAGAGCAGAATGGAGCTGAATAAGCACTAATAATAATAATAATAATAATAATAAAAATTTCCCCAGCCATAATAATATTTCAACAGAATATTACAAACAATAAAAACTTTGCTAAACAGGGCCCCTTCAATTGTCTTCTAAAAGTCAGATAGTTGTTTATCTCCTTGACATCTGATGGGAGGGTGTTCCACAGAGCAGGTGCCACTACCAAGAAGGCCCTCTGCCTGGTTCCCTGTAACCTCACTTCTCACAGCAAGGGAACTGCCAGAAGGCCCTCGAGCTGGACCTCAGTGTCTGGGCTGAATGATGGGGGTGGAGACGCTCCTTCAGGTATACAGGACCGAGGCCGTTTAGGGCTTTAAAGGTCAGCACCAACACTTTGAATTGTGCTCAGAAACGTACTGGGAGCCAATGTAGGTCTTTCAAGACTGGTGTTATGTGGTCTCGGCGGCCGCTCCCAGTCACCAGTCTAGCTGCCGCATTCTGGATTAATTGCAGTTTCCGGGTCACCTTCAAAGGTAGCCCCACGTAGAGCGCATTGCAGTAGTCCAAGCGGGAGATAACTAGAGCATGCACCACTCTGGTGAGACAGTCTGCGGGCAGGTAGGGTCTCAGCCTGCGTACCAGATGGAGCTGGGAGACAGCTGCCCTGGACACAGAATTAACCTGTACCTCCACGGACAGGCAAAATGCCAAAGTCGATGCACAATCTTTTACAAAACTGTAACCACGAATCAGAGGGAGGATGACAGCCCCTGCTGGTCACTCAGGCTCATGAGAGCAGAGGCTTTGGAATACACCTTCCACCAGCCCCACTGTGATGGATGCAGTGGATGGAGAGATTCGCTACGGAGGAAAGATTGCAGCATTTGGGACCTTTTGGTTTAGAGAGGAGACGAGCAGGAGGCGACACGATGGAAGTTTATAACAATCGTGCTTGGCATGGAGAAATTGGACAGAGAAAAGTCTTCCTCCCCCTCTCGTCACAGTGGAACTCGTGGAAGTCCAATGAAGCTGAATGTCGGGAGATTCAGGACAGGAAGACCTTCTTCCCGCAGCGCAGAGTTAAAGCTACGGAACTCCTTCCCACAGGAGGCAGTGATGGCCACCGATTTGGACCGGGCAAATTCATAGAGGTACCGTATTTCAAACAGTGAAAATCCGGACAGAAAGGTTTTGGTTTTTTTTAAAGTTTTGCCCTAAGCTCTTTTTGGGCAACATCACACACAAAAATGCCGTCTTTGAGCTATTTTAAGGGGAAACCAGCAAAATCGGCACTGCCGACATGGGCTGCCATACCGTCCGGATTTCCCCCGACATTTGGCTGATTTCCGTCCAGATGCTGCTGCTGAAAACAGTATTCTGGATATGTCCAGGAAATTCCGGGCGTATGGCAACCCCACATCAGGAGCTACTAGCCACAATGGCTATACCCTGCCTCCAGTGATGCTTCTGAATGCCGGTTGCTGGGCTGGGAATCACAGGAGGGGAGAATGTTGCTCTCGTGTTCGAATCCTGCTCGCTGGTTTCCCACAGGTTGGCCACTGTGAGAACAGGGTGCTGGAGCAGATGGTGCCTTTTTTAATCTTGCTGATTTGGGGGGGGGGGTTGTCTGTTCTTATAAGCATTTTATGCAAAACACTCAAGAGATCTTTCTGCTTTGATTAAGGCCTGCTACGTTTTGTTAAATAATGCAATCTTAGCTTGCCAGCACCCCTTGAAAAACTGAGAAAAGGCTCTCTCTCTCTCTCTCTCCCTTCCTGGTAAAACAAGGGTTTATTCCCCAGATCCAAGCAAAAAATACACTCCAAAATGCCACAAGACACACATACACACGGAAACGTTCGGAAGTAACGTCACAGCATTAAGGAAGTCAGCCTGCAACACCAGGCCTCTAAGGAGAAAAATGCAAGCCCCACTTAGGTAACAATTTGGTTTTCAGGCCAGGGGAAAAACCGGCTGTGTCCACTACAGGTCCCACTTCTGCTGTAGGGTGGTTCCGATTCCCCCAGAGAGAAGTCCACACTCAGCCGAGGCCAGCAACAGTGTCCGATTTAGCCAGAAAAGGGGGAGAAACGAGCCTGTAATTTAGTGCTGGCCTTCTCTCATGCGAGATGGAGAATTGTGAGTTCCGTGTGCGGAGAGAGAAACTGCAAACCCCGTGCCCAGTTCAGCCACCAAAGACAAAACCAGTTTGGAAAGGCGGGGATCCCCCACTCGCCCAGTCACTCCTACACAACACAGGACCCCGGGATTCCAGCGACGCGAGTCGTTTCGTGGAAGCAAGACGCTCTTCCTCGCCCAGGGGCACCTAGCTGCAGAGGCAGTTCGGACCGGCGGCTACTCCGGGGCGACGCGGCAGACCCGGATGTGGATGGCGGAGTTGTTCCGGGTCCTGGCCAGCGGCTCATCGCTGTCCCCTTCCGGCTCGGCGACGTCGGCCAGCTCCACGGTGGACGTGTTCGCTGCCAGGCACAGGGACCCGCTGCCGGTGGCCTCTAGCTGCAGGGCGATGTTGATGGCGCGGTTGATAGCCAGCCCCAGCCCGTGGATGCAGATCTCAGGGCAGCCGCTGCCGGGCGCCAGCAGCTTCTGGCAGCGGCTTAGCTGCGCCTTGAAATCCGTCTTCATGTTGATGTAGATGTCGCTGCGCCGGCGCGGGAGGCGGCGCGGCAAGCGCCGGCGCAGAGCGTACTCCGTCTGCGTGGGGGGCCCCGGCTCAGACATGCGGTCCTGGAGAAGAGAGGGGCAATGGGTGGGTGGTATAGTGGTTAGCGTAGGACTAGGACGGTGGTTCTCAAACTTTTTTCTCCGGGCCATGCTTTAGGAATAAAAATCTGCTGGCGTCGCAGAGATTTTTTTTAATGGATAAGGAATACATGGGAAAAGAAACAAGTCCCAGCTGTGCTTGATATAAATAATATTAATATTAATAATAACAATAATAATTTATTTATACCCCGCCCATCTGGCTGGGTTTCCCCAGCCACTCTGGATGGCTTCCAACAAAATATTAAAATACAATAGGCTATTAAACATTAAAAGCTTCCCTGTAGTGTAGTGGTTAAGAGTGGTAGTCTCGTAATCTGGTGAACTGGGTTCGATTCCCTGCTCCTCCACATGCATCTGCTGGGTGACCTTGGGCTAGTCACGCTTCTCTGAAGTCTCTCAGCCCCACTCACCTCACAGAGTGTTTGTTGTGGGGGAGGAAGGGAAAGGAGAATATGAGCCGCTTTTAGAGACTCCTTCGGGTAGTGATAAAAAGGGATATCAAATCCAAACTCTTCTTCTTCTTCTTCTAAACAGGGCTGCCTTTAGATGTCTTCTAAAAGTCTGGTAGTTGTTTTCTCTTTGACATCTGGTGGGAGGGCGTTCCACAGGGCGGGTGCCACTACCGAGAAGGCCCTCTGCCTGGTTCCCTGTAACTTGGCTTCTCGCAGGGAGGGAACTGCCAGAAGGCCCTCGGAGCTGGACCTCAGTGTCCAGGCAGATTTATAACGCAGAACACAACTGCTTTATAATATTATTGTGGAACATCCAGAAAGTATAAAACAATGCAGCTATGTAAGAACAGAATATATAATTATCAATGAGCCTCTCACATATGTATGCATGCAAACTCAATGAGAGGTGTGAGCTTGCTTTTGCCAGGTAATCTAATTTATATGAGGTCTAATTTGAGACAAGCAAATTCTCATCTCCTCATCAACACTAAGAAGCCTTGCTCTATCTATCGTTTTGAAGTTATCTACCCATTATGCAAATTATTATTATTACCCTATCCATCTGGCTGGGTTTCCCCAGTCACTCTGCGAGGCTTACAGCATTTATAAAAAGCCACGTGCCAAACCCTTTGAGAACCACTGGACCTGGGAGGGACCAGTGTTCGAATCCAGCGTTCGAAAGCTCACTGGGTGTGACCTCTGGGGCCAGTCGCTGCCTCCTCTCTGCCTACCCTGCCTCACAGGGTTGTTGCAGAGATTCAAGGAGAATGGGGAGAACCACATATACACCACCCAAACTCCTAAGGCTGACAGCTATTCCTTGGAGAGAAAAAAGGGGGTGGGAATATACACACAATATATATATACACGCAACAAAGAAATAGATTGTGTGTATGCAAGTCTCGAAGCAGAAATATACTTCCCCTTAAAAAGGTAAAGGGACCCCTGACCGTTAGGTCCAGTCGCGGACGACTCTGGGGTTGCAGCGCTCATCTCGCTTTATTGGCCAAGGGAGCCGGCGTACAGCTTCCGGGTCATGTGGCCAGCATGACTAAGCCGCTTCTGGCGAACCAGAGCAGCGCACGGAAACGCCGTTTACCTTCCCACCGGAGCGGTACCTATTTATCTACTTGCACTTTTGACGTGCTTTTGAACTGCTAGGTTGGCAGGAGCTGGGACCGAGCAACGGGAGCTCACCCCGTCGCGGGGATTCGAACCGCTGACCTTCTGATCGGCAAGCCCTAGGCTCTGTGGTTTAACCCACAGCGCCACCCGCGTCCCATACTTCCCCTTAACATTATTATTATTTTCCCTCAGTATTATTTATTACCACAATTAAACGTGCTGTGAGGATAAAACTGGGAGCAGGAGAACTAGGCACGCCACCTTGAGTTCCTTGGAGGGAAAGCTGGGTTACAAACGTAATAATAATAAATAAAAATAAAAATATAAAAGGTTTGGACGGGCACCCTAGTCAGCAGCACGGTGAAGGCGCCTGCCTAAAAAAAATCAGTGGCAGGGAGTTCCAAAGAACATCGGTTCCTTGCAAGCGCGTTAAGGAGCATTGCATGCGGCAATATTGTGAGGTCCTCAATCCTACACCCTCGCTGCACCCATTATTATTCCTTTTGCACCCGCACCCAGAAACCTCCCCCGCCCCGCATCTCTGTGCGCGTCCCTCTTTCTGCACCCCATCTGCGCCCCTCTTTCTGCACCCCACCCTGCGCCTCCCTCTCTCCTTGCGCCCTTTCCCCACCTTTCCAAGCTGGTCTCCCCAACAGGCAGCTGCAGGAGGGAATAAGCTCAAGCGCGCGCACACACGCACACGCTCTCCCTCCGCCGCTTCCGGTTTCCGCTTGGAACGCTCGGGCCCGGAGCGCGCATGGAACGTTCATACAGCAATGGAACGTCCCGGGGAGGTCGCGCGCCTGGGGAAAAAAAAAAACATTCGCAGCACTTGGACTTTAGTATAGATTGATGCGCGGAGCGCGCGACTCACCGGGGTGGAGGGGAGCCAAACCCAAACTCAGAAAATACTTTGCCTTTTTGGAAAGGTGGTCTGGGAACAAAAGGAGTTCACGCAAAAAGAAAAAAAGAGCCCTTGCCTTATTTTATGGTGCATTTCCCCCCTTTAAAATATATATTTCCAAATGCAACGTGTCAGCAAGAGAGCTCGTGTGGGGTCAGGCTGGGAGATGAGGGTTCAAATCCCCACTCGGCCTTGATTGAAGGTCACCTTGGGCCCGTCGCAATGCATCTCGGCTTAACCTACCTCGCAGGGCCGTTGCGGGGATTAAAGAAGGAGGGGGGGAACCATGTATACCCCACCTTGAGCTCCACGGAGGGAAAGGCGAGGTATAAATGCAATGAATAAAAATGAATGCAACGCACCACCAGGCTTCTGCAGACAGGTGCAGGGGCAGCAGGGCCCTTGCTAGGAGCTGCGAAGTGGCTTTTGAGCGGGCTGGGAATCTGCAGGGTTGCTGCTGTTGTGAGAATTCCTCACTTCGGAGTCGTTGTGCCGCTAGTTTTTGCAACCGGGGCTCTCTTTGCCTGATGCTGTCCCAACACCCCGGCACGTTGGGGATTTATATGGGGAGGCCCATTCCGGGTTAGGAGAAGCAGGAGGCACGCCCCCCCCCCCCACGACCCTGCCTTCCGCGTCGGGGATACTCATGCGGCTTCCAGGCGAGACCCGGGAGCGCCCCATCCAAGGCAAAGAGAACTGGGAGGTTGCTCTATATTTTTATCTCTGTGGTTCATGAGCCGGAGGAAAGTGCGCGCGTGCACGCGACGTGCTGGCTCGTGCTGCAGAGAGGCCAGAATTCCCCCGCCAGCCCCCAATTATTGTTTTTATCTCTAATTTATGCATCTGCATTAAAACAGGCTTTCAGAATCTATTTGGTCCCCGTAGGTTAGACACCACTTTATTTGTTTATCATTTAGTGTTGTTTAATTTTTTCAAAAGTCTTAACTTGCTGTTACTTTTTTCTTACTGATTCCCCCCCCCCTTTTTGGGTAAGCAGCTTCGAGGTTTGTTTGTTTGCTTGCTTGCAATCTAAGCGGTGTATAAAACAAGGGTTTTGTTATTATTTCGTTTTGTAATGCATATAAAGCAGAGGAATCAATGATGTATATAAAACAAAAACAATTCTAATAAAGGCAAGGGCTGATGGAAGGACAACCCCCCCCCCAGGGTCTCTGGGTTGGGGCCTGCAGCAAACTTGACCCTTGTTGTTTAGTCGTTTAGTCGTGTCCAACTCTTCGTGACCCCATGGACCAGAGCACGCCAGGCACTCCTGTCTTCCACTGCCTCCCAGTTTGGTCAGACTCATGTTAGTAGCTTCGAGAACACTGTCCAACCATCTCGTCCTCTGTCGTCCCCTTCTCCTTGTGCCCTCCATCTTTCCCAACATCAGGGTCTTTTCCAGGGAGTCTTCTCTTCTCATGAGGTGGCCAAAGTACTGGAGCCTCAACTTCAGGATCTGTCCTTCCAGTGAGCACTCAGGGCTGATTTCTTTAAGGATGGATAGGTTTGATCTTCTTGCAGTCCATGGGACTCTCAAGAGTCTCCTCCAGCACCATAATTCAAAAGCATCAATTCTTCGGCGATCAGCCTTCTTTATGGTCCAGCTCTCACTTCCATACATTACTACTGGGAAAACCATAGCTTTAACTATACGGACCTTTGTCGGCAAGGTGATGTCTCTGCTTTTTAAGATGCTGTCTAGGTTTGTCATTGCTTTTCTCCCAAGAAGCAGGCGTCTTTTAATTTTGTGACTGCTGTCACCATCTGCAGTGATCATGGAGCCCAAGAAAGTAAAATCTCTCACTGCCTCCATTTCTTCCCCTTCTATTTGCCAGGAGGTGATGGGACCAGTGGCCATGATCTTAGTTTTTTTGATGTTGAGCTTCAGACCATATTTTGCGCTCTCCTCTTTCACCCTCATTAAAAGGTTCTTTAATTCCTCCTCACTTTCTGCCATCAAGGTTGTGTCATCAGCATATCTGAGGTTGTTGATATTTCTTCCGGCAATCTTAATTCCGGTTTGGGATTCATCCAGTCCAGCCTTTCGCATGATGAATTCTGCATATAAGTTAAATAAGCAGGGAGACAATATACAGCCTTGTCGTACTCCTTTCCCAATTTTGAACCAATCAGTTGTTCCCATATCCAGTTCTAACTGTAGCTTCTTGTCCCACATAAGAGATTTCTCAGGAGACAGATGAGGTGATCAGGCACTCCCATTTCGACACAGTCAGATGCTTTTGTGTAGTCAATGACCCTAGTGGTGCCCAAAGGGATTATTTTGCTGGGTGGAAAAGTCATCTCTCCATACACAGGTCCAGGCTGGTGTGTGCTGTGAGGTTTTTCCATGGAAACTTCGGGTGTCTTCCCCATCCAACTCAATACACTCTGTTCCTCAACTCACAGTGGAAGGAATGCCCAATCTTCAGTCTGTTCACGCCCCAGTTTTGGGGACTTTCCACCAAGAGAGAACAAGCAACTTGCGAGACTAGTTGAGAGGGCCCTAGGGTTGGGTTTTATGGAAAGCAAGGGGGAAGGTGGCTCGGAAAAAAGGGTTGGGAACCACTTCTCTAACCACTACACCACACTGTCCCAACGCTTTTTCTCTCTCCCTCACAGAATAAGAGCCTTATAGCTGGATCAGGGCCAACCTAGCTCAGCATCCTGTCTTCACAGGCGCCAGCCAGATGCCCCAATGGGAAGCCAACAAGCGGGATTCGAACCCGAGCCCTCTCCCCTCTTGCGGTTTCCATCAACGGAGGTTCAGAATCGCATTGCAGCCTCCCAACTGTGGAGGGCAGAGCACAGCCCCCATGCCTTAATCCTCCGTAAATTGCCCTCTCCTTCCTGACACAAGAAGGGCATGTAGGATCAGGCCCCTCTGGCAACCATCGATAGCCCTCCCCTCCTCCATGGATTCGCACAATCCTCTTTTAAAGCCATCCGAGTCGGTGTCCGTCGCTGCCTACTGTGGCAGGGAGTTCCACGGGTTAACTGTGCTGCGTGAAGAAGGACTGCCGTTTTCTCTGTCCCGAATTTGTGGGATTTCCACAAGTTATTGGGGAGGGTGGGCTCTCAATTTCGTCTGTCCACTTTCTCTCCACCCCAGGAATATTTTTTTATAAACTTCCGCAATGCCGCCTCTAACCATTTCTAAGCTAAAAAAAGTCCCAAACCTTACCACTTTCCATCCCTTTGATCCCTGCTGGTTGCCCTCCCTCCTCTCTATTTCCACCTGTCCGTTTCTGGTCACCTGTCCTGCCTTCCCCGCCCCAGAGCAAATCCGACCAGCCGTCGTCCAACTGACCCCACCCAGCCCTACTTCCCCCTGGCTGGTGCTTTATAACCAGGGAGCCATGGGGGGCAGGGAGAGAGCCCGGCTTGCACCATGGGGCTCTGGAACTGCAGGAAGAGGTGCCCTAAGGACAAGGACCCCGAACTGGGACCCCGAGGGCAGACCCCCACTGGGGAAGCTGAGAAGCAGCCCTTGGAGGAGTCTTTTGAGAAGGTCTGGAAGGAACAGGAGCCTGCAAAGCGAGGATGTTCCCAGAGGTTTCTGGGGGCTTTGAAACGTAAGAGGAGCCACAGGCAAGGCTTGCGGGGTTGGGGGGGGGCAGAAATGACAAGCCGGGGGGGGACTTTGGGGGGTGGAAGGGAAGCTGAGCTATGCCTTGGGAGTTTCAACCTGGCACTCTCCAGACTTGGGTTTCCAGCTGATTTTGGACTACAATACCCATCATCCCTGACCACTGGTCCCACTTGCTAGGAGTGATGGGAGTTGTAGTCCAAAAACAGCTGGAGACCCATTTTGGGGGAGCCCTGCTCCGGACGATTTGGACCACAACGGCCAGGCGCGCTGGCTGGGGCTGATGTGAGTTGCATGCGAAAAGGATCTAGGGGTCTTAGTGGACCACAAGCTGAACGTGAGTCGGCAGTGTGATGCAGCAGCGAAAAAGGCTAATGCAATTTTAGGCGGCGCCAACAGAAGTCTAGTGTCCGGATCAAGGGAAGGAATAGTCCCACTGTTCTGCCTTGGTCAGACCCCACCTGGAGTCCTGTGTCTAGTTCTGGGCGCCCCAATTTAAGAAGGGTATTGACAAGTTGGAATGTGTGCAGAGAAAATGACTAAGATGATCAAGGGTCTGGGAACCAAGGCTGATGAGGAACGGTTGAGGAAGTTGAGGATGTTTAGCCTGGAAAAGAGCAGACTGAGAAGGAATATAATAAAGGTAAAGGGAACCCTGAGCATTAGGTCCAGTCGCGGACGACTCTGGGGTTGCGGCGCTCATCTCGCTTTACTGGCCGAGGGAGCCGGCGTACAGCTTCCGGGTCATGTGGCCAGCATGACTAAGCCGCTTCTGGTGAAACCAGAGCAGTGCACGGAAACGCCGTTTACCTTCCCGCCGGAGCGGTACCTATTTATCTACTTGCACTTTGACGTGCTTTCGAACTGCTAGGTTGGCAGGAGCTGGGACTGAGCAACGGGAGCTCACCCCACCTGCGTCTCTTGCCTTCAAGCTACAAGAAAGGAAAGTCGATTAAACATCAGGAAGAGCTTTCTGATAGGAAGAGCTGTTTGGCCTCACTCAAAAAGTCATGGATTCTCCTTCACTGGAGGTTTCCTAATCAGAGGTAGGATTGCTACCTGCCAGGGATTCCTGCATCACAGGGTCAGAGTAGATGGCCTTCCACCTCTGCAATTCTACGATTCCCAGCTGCAACTCCCGGCTCCGCCAGCTCAGGTTGATGGGAGTTGTGCAAAGACATCTGGGGAGGGCCAGGTTGGGGAAGGTTGGTGCGGTGGGTTAAATCCTTGGCAGGGCTTTGTCCGGCGTGGAAGGGAAAGAGGGGGTCGACGCTGGGGGTGTCGGGCTTGAAGGGGGGACCCCAGGAACTCTTGTCTCTCCTTCCAGCTCTCGGGCTCTGCATCCGCTCTCAGGTCCTCAAGTTTGGCGAAGACTGGGTCTTCCTGTTCCTGCTCGGCATCTCCATGGCGATCGTCAGCTTTGGCCTGGATGTCACCGTCTCGAAATTCCAGCAAGGTGAGCTGCTCCCCCTTCTGCCCTCCCCGCTGCTGTGCCCCTCCTGCCAGCTGGATCGGAAAACCCTGCTAAGTCCTTGTCTCTTCCAGTTAATTCCGCCATTTCAGCGTATTCCATCAATTTTTCTTGCCATTCTTCTTTTGTTGGTATCTTCTTGTCCACGGGGTCAGCATGGTTTACCTCACCTGGGCTGGTTCATTCCAGCGGAGATCCTTCCGTGGGCTGGATCGTGCACGCATGAGCATGCGCCCCCGCAATTTCCAGTGACTCCGCATGTGCAGATGCGATTTCCGGTGTCTGCGTCTGTGCAGACGCGATTTCTGGCGCCGTGGAAGCGATTCCCTGCGCCAGGACTCACCAAACAGGTGGCTCAGTTCGGGGGCAGCTCGTGGGCCAGTTAAATGAGCCCCGTGGGCTGCTTGTGGCCCATGGGCCTTAGGTTGTCGACCCCTGTTCTTGTCTTTCCACTTTTGGGCTAGTGATATCCTAGCCGCTCTTGTAGCGCACATAAATAGTTTCTTCTGCTCTTTTGGCAGGTAATATCAATAACCGGTAATTTACCTAGCAAGAAAGCTTCTGGTCTTTTAACAAAAGCTACCTCAAACATTCTTTTCATTTCATTATAAATCATTTTATATTTATCCCAGATGACACCAAATTGGGAGGGGTGGCTAATACCCCAGAGGACAGGATCACACTTCAAAATGACCTTAACAGATTAGAGAACTGGGCCAAAGCAAACAAGATGAATTTTAACAAGGAGAAATGTAAAGTACTACACTTGGGCAAAAAAAATGAAAGGCACAAATACAGGATGGGTGACACCTGGCTTGAGAGCAGTACATGTGAAAAGGATCTAGGAGTCTTGGTAGACCACAAACTTGACATGAGTCAACAGTGTGATGCAGCAGCTAAAAAAGCCAATGCAATTCTGGGCTGCATCAATAGGAGTATAGCATCTAGATCAAGGGAAGTAATAGTACCACTGTATTCCGCTCTGGTCAGACCTCACCTGGAATACTGTGTCCAGTTCTGGGCACCACAGTTCAAGAAGGATACTGACAAGCTGGAACGTGTCCAGAGGAGGGCAACCAAAATGGTCCAAGGCCTGGAAACGATGCCTTATGAGGAACGGCTTAGGGAGCTGGGTATGTTTAGCCTGGAGAAGAGAAGGTTAAGGGGGGGAAGAGCAGAGGAGGAGGAATTTGTGTTTATATAAATAACAACTGGAGCTCGGACATTAAAAAAATGGACACGCATTGCTCTCCTGATTTGGAGTACCTAGTGGTGAAGTGCCGCCCTTTTTATTTGCCACGTGAGTTTAATGTTGTCATAATAACAGCGGTGTATATACCTCCCGATGCAAACACTACTACAGCTATGGGCCACCTGCTAACTGCTATTAGCAAACAGCAGCGGGCCCACCCGGATGGAGCATTTGTGGTTGCTGGTGATTTCAATCGAGCCGATTTAAGGACTGTGCTTCCTAAGTTCCACCAGTATGTTGATTGTCCCACTAGGGGGGAAAATACTTTAGATCGAGTATATAGTAACATCATGCATGGATACAAGACCAAGCCCTTGCCCAATTTGGGACAGTCAGACCACATATCTTTGCTTATGATTCCATCATACAGACCTCTCGCACGCAGAATTAGACCATCAACCAGAGAGATACGAGTGTGGCCAGCAGGTGCATCTGAGCAACTTCAAGATTGTTTTAGGAGCACCGAATGGTCACTTTTTGAGGAGAATAATGTGGATACATATGCTTCAACAGTACTGTTCTATGTTAAAAGCTGTATTGATGTTGTCACTACCACCAGACAAATACGGGTGTTTCCTAACAACAAGCCCTGGCTAAACAGGGATGTGCATCTTCTGTTAAAGGCAAGAAATGCTGCTTTTCACTCTGGTGATGCGCAACAGTATAGAGAAGCCAGAGCCAAACTGAAAAGGGGCATTAGGGATGCCAAAGCTATGTACTGCCAGAGGATCGAAAAGCATTTTGAGAGCTCCGACCCTCGTCGAGTATGGCAAGGCCTGCGACAAATTACAGGGCAAAATATTAAAAACGAATTGACTAGCAGCAGCGAGCCCCTGGCTGATCAGCTGAATCAATTCTTCAGTCGTTTTGAGGTGGGAACTGGAACTACTGTCACCACAGCATTGGCTACCAGCACATCATCAGAAACTATTACTGATAAACAACCACTTTTATTACAGACTTCTGACGTACGACGTGCTTTTCGGAGCATTAATATCAGGAAGGCAGCTGGACCGGATGGAATCACGGGACGAGTTGTTAGGGACTGTGCTGCAGAATTAGCTGGTGTATTTACGGACATCTTTAACCTATCCTTGTTGCAGGGTTCTGTCCCTACCTGCCTGAAGACATCGATTATAGTGCCAGTCCCTAAGCAGTCAGTGGTGGTATCTCTCAATGACTACAGACCAATAGCCTTAACATCTATCGTTATGAAATGTTTTGAGAGATTGGTGCTGGATTATATTAAGGCTGGTCTTCCATCCACTCTAGACCCGTTCCAGTTTGCATACAGAAGTAATAGATCTACTGATGATGCTATCTCTATTGCTGTTCATACTGTACTGAGTCATCTAGAACAACAGGGAACCTACGCAAGGCTGTTGTTCGTGGATTATAGTTCTGCTTTTAATACAATTTTACCAGACAGGTTATTTTTTAAAATGACCAATCTGGGTATACATCAGAAGATCTGTTTGTGGGTAAGGAATTTCCTGACTGATAGGCCGCAGACAGTGAGAATGGGATCTTACTATTCTTCTACCCTAGTATTAAGCACAGGAGCTCCTCAGGGATGTGTGTTAAGCCCCTTTCTTTATTCCCTGTACACATGTGATTGCACCCCACTGTATAATTCCAACACAATCATCAAATTTGCGGATGATACAACAGTGGTGGGGCTCATTAGTGAGAATGATGAGTCTGCTTATAGGAAAGAAGTACAGGGGTTAATTCAATGGTGTAAAGAAAATAATCTTATGCTTAACACCAAAAAAACCAAAGAACTTATAATTGACTTTAGGAGAAAGAAAAGTGTATTTTTACCATTGCACATAAATGGCGAGGAGGTGGAGAGGGTTGGCAGTTTTAAATACCTGGGCACTTACATCTCCGAGGACCTCTCATGGACTGTAAATATTAATATGGCTGTGAGGAAGGTGCAGGGGAGGTTGTATTTCCTGAGAATGCTCAGGGGATTGAATCTATCTCAGCACCTACTCCTGTCCTATTATCACAGTACCATTGAGAGTGTCTTAACCTATAGTATACTATCGTGGTATGGGAGCAGCTCTGTAACGGATAAAAAAGCTTTACAGAGAATAATTAAAATTGCCCAGAATGTTATTGGGCTCCAACTACCAACCCTGGACGAGATCTTCACGTCTCGCTGTTTGAAGAAGTCACACAACATCCTGAGAGATCCCACCCATCCTGCTCACAACCTTTTTGAACTGTTGCCTTCGGGCAGAAGATACAGGATAATGAAAACTCGAACCACACGCCTTCTGAATAGTTTCTATCCAAGAGCTTTGATTGCACTTAATAATGATCTCAGGGCCAGTAGTAAGTAATAGTAAGCAGTGAGTAGTAAGGAATGAGACAGGCTTTTAGGTTATGTTATGCTTTTAATAGGTTATGTTATATTCTGGATTATGTTATGTTTTAATAGATTATGTTTTAATAAGGATGAGAGTGTTGGAGAGATGTGCAAATGTGTATGGTAAATCCGGTCTTTGGGTGTTTGATTTTCGTTGTTGTGTATACTGTGTATATATGGACAATGACAATAAATAAATAAATAAAATAAATAAAAATAAAATATGATAGCCGTGTTCAAATATATCAAAGGATGTCATCTAGAGGAGGGAGAAAGGTTGTTTTCTGCTGCTCCAGAGAAGCGGACACGGGGCAATGGATTCAAACTACAAGAAAGAAGATTCCACCTAAACATTAGGAAGAACTTCCTGACAGTGAGAGCTGTTCGGCAGTGGAATTTGCTGCCAAGGAGTGTGGTGGAGTCTCCTTCTTTGGAGGTCTTTAAGCAGAGGCTTGACAGCCATCTGTCAGGAATGCTTTGATGGTGTTTCCTGCTTGTCAGGGGGTTGGACTGGATGGCCCTTGGGGTCTCTTCCAACTCTTGGATTCTATGATTTCCCAAAAAGTTTTGACTACTTTGCAGTTCCACCACATGTGCCTTCTTTTTCTTCACACTTCCAGCGCTTATCGGAGCTTGCTCTGTACATTTTTGCCATCTGTCAAAAGAGACTGGGAACCGTTCATGTTGTACTTACAGAAACGTTGTGAAGAAGTGGACTCACTAGCAGGGTTTGAGTAAACGCAATTAACAAAACAAACACAGAAGTTAGGATATAACAACTGGAAAACAACCAAGTGTAATTTGAAAAGAATTAGGGTATAAAAATGATAAATGATAAGAATATGATAACATTTAATTTAAAGATTAAGGTAGAATAAAATAAGCAGGAGAAGCAAATATTTAAAGAACCAGAAGAGGATGTTGAGGGAGGTCACCGGGGGGGGGGGAGATATGGGGAATTTATATTCTTCTCTTTCTTTGTGATAATGGTGATGGTGATGAATATAAAATTGTAAAACTTAATAAAAGTTATTAAGAATAAACCCCTGCTAAGATTTCTATGCAAATCCAGTTCCCCCAGTGCGAGAAAAGCCCGTTTCTAACTGCTGTTCCGCATCTCCTTTGTGGCGGTGCCTCTGAGCTCGTGCAGAGCGCATCCCTCTCACCGCGTAGCAACGAGGAAGGGCTTTAACTCAGTGCATCTCCTGGTTGGCCGGTCCAATCCCCTGAAAGTTATCTCCCAAAAGGACTGGGAATATACCCTACTTGACGATACTGAGCCTTTTATCACATGTGGTGGTTTTGCAGGAAGGTTAAGGCTTACTGGGGAATGATATACAATGAAATGAAAAAGATGTTCAAAATAACGTTTGTAAAAAACAACCACACACACCCAGAAGCCTTTCTCTTGGGAATTATAGGCACAGAACTACCTAAATTGTATATTCATGTATGCAACTATAGTGGCAAGAATGTTACTTTCTATCATATGTGGTGCTCTTGCAGTAAAGTTAAAGCTTTCTGGGAAATGATATGTAATGAATTGAAAGAGATGTTTAAAGTAATGTTTAAAGATGTTTAAAGTAATGTTTAAAGATGTTTTTGAAAATACCTGAAGGCAGCCCTGTTTAGGGAAGTTTTTAACCTGTGATATTTTAATGTATTTTAATATCTGTTGGAGGCCACCCAGAGTGGCTGGGGGGACCCAGCCAGATGGGCGGGGTGCAAACAATAAATTATTATTATTATTATTATTATTATTATTATTATTATTATTATTACAAAAAAACAAAAACAAAAAACCAGAAGCTTTTCTTCTGGGAATTATGGGGTAAAAACTACCTAAACATTACAGAAATCTATTCATGTATGGAACTACAGCGGCAAGAATGTTATTTGCCCAAAAATGGAAAGAAGAAGAACTCCCAGCAAAGGAAGAATGGCTACAAAAACTTATGGAATATGCAGAAATGGTGAAACTTACCGGAAGAATAAGAAATCAAGACAACAGACTTTTTATAAAAGAGTGGAAATGGTTTAGAGAATATTTTCAGATAAATTGCAAACAGATAAAAACATTAGCAGGATTATTGCAATAACCTGCAGTTTCATAAGGGTATATATTTAAAGCAGATGATTAAACGAGCAAAATTAAATGAATTTGGCTATGCAGAAGGTATCAATAAATAAAATTAAGGAACCGCAGAAGGAGGGGGAAGGAAGTCAAACTTTGAAATGTTAAATTGATTGTGAAACTAATGAAATGTATAAACTTGGAGAGTGTAAATAGAAAGACAATACTGAGCCAGACCCAAGGGTCTGATTCAGCGTAAGGCAGATTCCTGTGTTCCTAAGTAGAGCTGCTGGGAGTTGTATCCCAAAGCAGTTGCCGGGCGCCTTCTTGAGATGCTGAACCACTGACGTTTGGCTCCTGCTTCCACGCAGCCCACCTGTGGGTTTACGACGGGCTGGCGGACTCCGGCTACCTGCAGTTCTTCTCCTGGACTTCCTACCACGTGGTTCTGATGATGGTGTCCGCCGCTGCCGCCAAGTACATCTCTCCCCAAGCGGCCGGTGAGTGGGGGCCTCTTGGGCTTGCCTTGGTTGGTGGAGGGAGCTAAAGAGACGGATTTCTGGCGCAGTTACTTATCATGGAATTGTAGAGTTGGGAGGGACCCCCAAAGGTCATCCATCCCAACCCCCATGCAACTCATGAATCGCAGAAGAAGAATCCCACCCAACTCCTGCTTAAAAACCTCCAAGGAAGGAGAGTCCACCACCTCTTTTTCCGAATATTTAGTCGGAATCTCCTTTCTTCCAACTTGAATCCATCGGTTCGGGTCTTTCCCCCCGGGGCAACAGAAAACAAGCATGCTCCCTCTTCATATCTCCTCTCAGTCTCCTGTTTCCCGGGCTAAACATACCCAGCTCCTTCGACCATTCCTCACCAGGCTTGGGTTCCCAGACCCTCGATCATCTGCACACCTTCCAGCTTGTCAACATCCTTCTTAAATTGTGGTGCCCAGAATTGGACACATTAAAAGAGACAGATTTCTGGCGCAGTTACTTACCATGGAATTGTAGAGTTGGGAGAACTGTCTACCACTACTGAACCCTTTTGGTTAAGGTAGATTCTTCTTCTTCTTCTTCTTCTTCTTCTTCTTCTGCGATCCCTCGTAGCCGAGTAAGATTGTCTTCCATGAACACGGTTTTAACAATGAGTCTGTAAGTGACTGTGGAGGCCAATTCTGGATCCACATGTCCTTCCACAGTGGGGACATTGGTTTCTGGGCGGGAGTCCATCACGGTCAACGCTGTAAATCACAATGCCCTGTGGACTTTCCTTCTGAAAATTGGCTGCCCAGATAAATTTGTAAACATCATTCGGCTCCTCCATGATAACATGACAGCAACAATCGCCTCCCGCAGTTTGGTCAGACTCACGTTGGTGTCTTCGAGAACACTGTCCAACCACCTCGTCCTCTGTCACCCCCTTCTCCTTGTGCCCTCCATCTTTCCCAACATCAGGGTCTTTTCCAGGGAGTCTTCTCTTCTCATGAGGTGGCCAAAGTCTTGGAGCCTCAGCTTCAGGATCTGTCCTTCCAGTGAGCACTCAGGGCTGATTTCTTTAAGGATGGATAGGTTTGATCTTCTTGCAGTCCATGGGACTCTCAAGAGTCTCCTCCAGCACCAGAATTCAAAAGCATCCATTCTTTTGTTGTGTTATTGCCCAACTCTATTCATTATTTTCATTGCCATGATCCTACACTTTGTCGAAGGGAAACTCCCCACCGGAGTAGAAATCATATATCGAACAGATGGAAAGCTCTTCGATCTGAGAAGGCTGAAAGCAAAGAGTAAGGTTACCGTAACTTCCATCATAGAGCTTCAGTATGCTAATGACAACCTAGTTTGAGCACGCTCAGAGGGTGACCTCCAAACCATCCTAAATATCTTCGCAGAAGCTTACGAAAAGCTAAGGTGGAGGTGCCACAGATTGAACCCAGAACCCTTCTGCATGCAAGCATCTGCTGGAGAGAAACGGGACAGGATGAGACCCCACAGCTCAGCAACAGAGAATATGCTTTGCAGGCAGAAGGTCCTGCGATCTGGCGGCAAACACAGGGATGTTGGGGGATATTTTCAGAGATGCTTCAAACTCAGAAGTTCTCCATCAGTGGGATTTAATAATAATAAAAAAAAACATTCCCCATGAAAACTCATCAGCATTTCAACTAATAGATGTGCTTGCATGACATTTAATCTAACATGCACAGTTTTGCAAAGCATTTCCCCCCTATTGCAATGCAGTTTTCGATGTCCTGTTCACTAATATGCACATTTTATGCACACATTCCCCCAGTGTGTGCCTTTTTGTACACATTCATTGGCTGCAGAACTGCATTGCAAAATTCAGGGAAGTGCAAATTTAATAGGGTGCCTGTTCCTTCAGCTGCCATATCGTTTCAGGAAGTGCAAACTAGGTAGATTTGCGTTAAAATGTGAAGTGGAGTGAATTTATCCCCTCGTGGGAGGGGCCGCCTATGAGCCACTGTGATTTACTTATTTTAGAACAATGGGCCACTCACGCGGTTGTATAGCAGAGCAGTCGTAGTAAACAGCATTTGTAGTGCTTTCAGCTAAAATACTAGCTCCAGGGTAGCTCAAATATTAAGCAGGAAAACAGACTGGGAAGGAAATGGTTATTCCTGTTGTTTTTTGACACTGTCCTCATTTGTTGCCGTTCCATTGGAGGGTGGGCGGGCAGGATGTGACCCACCAGGGGCATAATCCATCAGCCACTTCATATAAGAACCTAAGAAGAACTCTGCTGGATCAGGCCAGTGACCTTCCTAGTCCACCATCCAGTTCTCGTAGGTGCCGACCAGATGCCCTCCATGGGAAGCCCTCAAGCTGGATTCGAACGCAGCACCCCTCTGCCCACATGCAATTCCCAACCGTCGGTATTCAGAGGCATTTACTGCCTCACACAGCGAAGGTATAACCTGGTTAGTGTGTACGTCCTCCATGAATTTGTCTCATCCTCTTTTAAAACCATCCCAGCTGGCATCCTGTGGCAGAGAGTTCCGCCGTTCAACTACGCGCTGCTCGAGGAATTGCTTTATTTTGTCTGCCTTGTATCTCTCGACATTCAGGTTCTAGACTCAAAATTCCCCGAACTCTGCATCACTTTCCTCCTAGGGGAGTCGCTCCATTCCCTTGATCATATTCTTGCGTTGCAGGGGGTTGGACTAGATGACCCTCGGGTCCCTTCCAGTTCTATGATTTTGTGGTTCCGATTGCCGTTTTCTGGACTCTTTCCCCCCACAGGCTCCGGGATACCCGAGCTGAAGGTGGCTCTCCGGGGGGTCGTGCTGCGTGAATTCTTCACCTTTCGGACGCTGGTGGCCAAGTTGGTGGGGGTGCTTTGCACCTTAGCGGCTGGGAGTAATGTCGTCAATGACTGGAGGCAAGAAGTAGGTACAACATTTCTTTATTTCTCGTGCTGGAAAGGACTCAAGGGAATGGGGAAAACTGGGGTTTATATAGAAGCAGTTATCTAGTGGAGAGAGATACATTTTGGCGGGAGCCAATGGCACGGCTTCCCTCCTGTGGGAGCCAATCCAACAGAGGATCCAAATTCTGCTCCCTGCCTCAGCAAATGGTTGCTGTTCCCGCTGTAACTAGTACATTCAAATAAAGACTGTAAAACGACACAATACATTATGCTAACATCTAGACTGTGTTATTGCTCAATACACAACACCCCCCCACGCTTAGCGGGAATGACACACGAAGTCTTTCAGGAACTGTGGCTTCCTGCGATCTCTACCCGATCGTCTCACCTCTGGTGTTGTGACATGAGGAATTGGCGGCTGAGGGATCTCCTCGGGTGTATTGGCTACCCCTGTCCCTGCTAAAGGCTCCCCCGGCTCATTTTCTTCCGCCAACTCTGTGTTTTCAGCGGGTAGTGCACCGTCTGATTGCCCTGGAGGGTCATTAACCGGTGCAGGTGTCTCTACCTGGCTCGGGGATGGCGACTCCCCATTTAATGCAGTGGCGCTAGGTTCCTCGGCATCACTCCGGCTGGGTATCCTGCGTCTCAGCTGATCCACATGCCTGCGCCAGACCTGACCTTGTGATAATGTGACATGATATGACACGGGACCGGTGGCCCGTGAAATGACTCCCGGAACCCAAATCGGACCTCTGGCATAATTTCTCACCCACACGAGATCCTCCGGGTTAAAGTGTCTCGTCCTATCCCCTTCAGGTGGGGGTGTCTCCCGTGCAGGACGCGAGGGCATCCTATCTGGATGCA
The DNA here is from genome assembly GCA_900245905.1 of Lacerta viridis. NCBI lineage: Eukaryota > Metazoa > Chordata > Lepidosauria > Squamata > Lacertidae > Lacerta > Lacerta viridis. The sequence goes on from OFHU01000428.1 coordinate 364,173, forward strand.
CAAAGTCCAGGACTGTCACCAACCTTCGGCCTAACAGCAGCTCAGCTGGTGATTTTCCTGTGGCTGTGCATGGTGTGGCATGCTGCAAGAATAGCATACGAGCTATCCGGGCTGCCCAGTCACCCTCCAGTAGACGTGAAATAGCCCCTTTTGCGGTTCGCACCATTCGTTCTGCTTGACCATTAGAGGAGGGGTGAAAAGGGGCAGAGGTCACTCCTCGTATGAAATTGTCAGCAAGGAACCCTCTGAACTCATTTGACACGAATGCTGCCCCATTGTCTGACACCACTGTTCCTGGCAGACCATGCGTGGCAAACAAACGCCTTAAAACTTTGATAACGGCTGCGGATGTGGGACTAGAAACTAAGGCTACCTCCAACCATTTCGAGTATGCGTCGACCACAACCAAAAATGTTTTCCCTTGAAAAGGGCCCGCGAAGTCAATGTGAATACGGTTCCATGGCGCCTTTGCCTGTTCCCACCAATGAATGGGTGCCCCGGGAACCTCAGGTCGAACCTCTTGGCATGTTTTGCACGTGTGTACCCACATTTCTATTTCCTTATCCATTCCTGGCCACCACACATAACAACGTGCCAGGGATTTCATTCTGACCATTCCTGGGTGCCCCATGTGCAATGTCTCTAGAATGCGATTCCTCAGTGGGTTGGGAATGACCACCCTGTCCCCCCACAGTATGCACCCCTTATGAAGTGACAACTCATGCTGCCGCATTACGAATGGGCGGAATTTTTCTTCTTGGCCCCCACTGGGCCACCCCCTCCCTACCCAGGCAAGGACTCGGGAGAGTGTGGGGTCCTTACGCGTCCTGGCCGCCACTTCTTCCGCGGTCACAGGAGCGCCTGGCAGTGTTTCCAACATCATGACCTGTTCGGCTGGTGCTGGATCACAATCACCAGTTCCCTGGAGTGGCAGCCGGCTGAGGGCGTCTGCGTGACAGAGCAATTTCCCTTTTACATGACATATTTTATATTGGAACCCATTTAAAAAAATCGACCACCTGAGCATTCTAGGAGACAGGATTTGAGGAGTTTGTTTGTTGGGGTTAAACAGGCCTAGTAACGGCTTGTGGTCCGTTTCGATTAGGAACGATCGCCCATACACATAGTCATAGAATTTCTTAACCCCCGCTACCACAGCCAATGCCTCTCTGTCAATCTGCGCGTAGTTCCTCTCGGTGGATGTAAGAGTCCTTGAATAGAATGAGATGGGTCTGTCTGACCCATCCGCCTCTCTGTGGCTGAGCACAGCTCCCAACCCATATTGCGATGCATCACAAGCAAGTACGAGGGGCTTCGTTTCGTCATAATGTGCCAAAACACTCTCAGCAGATAACATTCCCCTTATAGTTTCGAAAGCCTTTTGTTGTGGCTTTCCCCAATGCCAGACGCACTTCTTCTGCAGAAGCCTGTGCAAGGGCTCTGCCACCTCTGCTTTGTGCGGTAAAAACGCATGGTAAAAGTTTACCAGACATGGTAAAAGTTTACCAGACCCAAAAATGATTGGAGTTCCGTTTTGTTGCTGGGTTTGGGTGCATTAGCGATGGCCCTAACCTTGCTTTCCATGGGGTGCACCCCCTCAGCATCAATGGTGTAACCGAGGAAATCCACCGTAGGAACTCCAAAAATACATTTTCCCTTTTTTAGATGGAGTCCAGCTTCCTGAAACTTGTAAAGCACCTGTCTGATGCGGCTTTCCAACTCGTGGGGGTTCCTCCCCGATATTAGGACATCATCAAAATACACGAGGGTGCCCGGTACTTCCCTTAATAACCTTTCCATAATGCCCTGGAATATTCCCGGAGCTACACTTACTCCAAATTGCAATCGGTTTACCTTAAATGTTCCCTTGTGGGTTACAATAGTCTGAGCCTCAGCGGTCTGTGGTGTTACCGGTAACTGCTGGTACGCCTGGGCAAGATCAATTTTTGCAAATACTTTGCCCCCCGCCAACTTTGCTAGCAGTTGCGACACCACTGGAATGGGGTAAGAATTTCCCCGAATTGCCTTATTGATTGTGCATTTATAGTCTGCGCAGATACGCACTTCCCCGTTTGCCTTTAGCGGGGTCACTATTGGGGTTTCCCACCTTGCTGAGTCAACTGGTTCCAAAACTTTTTGCTGGACTAGTTTGTCGAGTTCTGCCTCTATTTTGGGCCGCAAGGCAAATGGTACTCGTCTTGGTTTAAGGCGGACTGGAGTCACCCCTTGGTCCAACTCAAAATTGATGGGAGGCCCTTTATAGCACCCCAGACTGCCATCAAATAATGGTGTGAACTCCTCATACAGCTTCTCGAATGTGTTTGGTGCTATTGTTATGGCGTTCAACCCAGATATGCCCAGCCCCAAAGCAGGAAACCAGTCTGTTCCCAATAGGCTAGTGCGCCTTCCCTTGGCAATCACCAGCTTAAGCACAGCCCTTTTGTTTCTAAAACTTACATTGACGGGACACATCCCAAGGATGTGTATCCGGCAGGCCGAGTACGATTGTAACGTGGCGGGGAAAGGCTCCAATGGAGGAAGCTTACCCCCTAAAAAAAACGACCTCGCTGTTTTGTCAGAGACAATCGTGAATCCTGACCCAGAATCTACCTCCATCTGGCAAGGGTGGCCCTCAATGCTGACCTGGATTGATGCCTTCCCCTGAGCAGGAAACTGAACAGTCTTGCCCTCAATCTCGGTGAGGTAGTTGCAGTCGTCCACAACGTGTGCCGATGAGTTTCCCTGTCGCCGGGACGATTGCGGGGATCCTGATGTTCCCCCGGTAGCCGACCTGCATACCCGAGCAATGTGGCCCATTTTTCCGCAAATGCGGCACGTGGCATTCCGGAACCGGCACTTCCGACGTTCGTGCGCACCCCCGCAACCGGGGCATTCTAGTTTTCTTCCCTTTGTTCCCGATGAACCAGCCCCCAGGGATCCCACGGCGCGGGATGGACTCTGGGACGGGCTGGACTCCTGGCTGCACATGGCGTGGGCTGTTTCTGCTGCCGGCCTGGTGCTTCGTTGTGGGTTTTTCTGCTTTTCCCCCTCTGCGGTCTCCGTGGCTAAGGCCTCGCGCACTGCCGTTGCTAGATCCACCTCTTCCTTTGCAGCGATTCGACGGCGGGCCTTACTGCTGCTCAGGCCGCCAATGAACTGGTCAAGCAACGCCTCCTCAAGAGCCACGAACTGACATTGTCTCGCCAGGACCTTCAGCTCAGCAAGAAACATGGAGACCGATTCGCCATCCTTCTGCCTCCTATTATGGAACTCTATGCGGCGTGTTGTCTTAGTTGCTGTTGGGGCCAGGTGCTTCGTAAGCTGTTCTGTTATCTGCACCAGCGTCGCTGTTTCTAGCGTGAGAGGAGCCACCAACCCTCGGGCCAACTCGAAAACTTCGGCACCGCAGCAACTCAGAAAAACAGCCTTTTTCCTGTCGCTGTTGGTGATTCCTTGCGCGGCAGCAGCAAACCCAAAACGTTGGAGATAGGAGTCCCAAGCCTCTGCGGCTCCCGGTTTGAACGGCTCAATTATCTTACTTCCTGCCATGGCGTGATCAGGAGCGTTTACGACTTCTTCCTCCTCTTCTGCTGACTCCGGCTGCCGATCACTGTCCTCCATTTACGGCAAGCCGGATCCCATCCTCGTCGCCAGAATGTAATGTCGTCAATGACTGGAGGCAAGAAGTAGGTACAACATTTCTTTATTTCTCGTGCTGGAAGGACTCAAGGGAATGGGGAAAACTGGGGTTTATATAGAAGCAGTTATCTAGTGGAGAGAGATACATTTTGGCGGGAGCCAATGGCACGGCTTCCCTCCTGTGGGAGCCAATCCAACAGAGGATCCAAATTCTGCTCCCTGCCTCAGCAAATGGTTGCTGTTCCCGCTGTAACTAGTACATTCAAATAAAGACTGTAAAACGACACAATACATTATGCTAACAACTAGACTGTGTTATTGCTCAATACACAACAGGGAGCACCATCTTCCTCGGGAAAGTGGTGAGTTCGAATGGTGCGGGTGCGCGCAGGCCCACCTCTGGTTCAGGGGGGGAATTGTGTGCATGGCAGAGGGGGAAGTCTTGGGGCATGTGCCGGACATGCCTGGTGCTGTGTGCCATCTTCCATCCAGTGCTGCACATATACAAGAGCCTTCAAAAATCAGGCCTCATGAGGACTAGAGCCTAACCCTTTTTCTTTAAAAAACACCCAACATTTGGTATAATTTTTTTAATGCCACATATGAATTGACACCTGTATACAGTGGTCCCTTGGTTCTCAAACTTAATCCGTTCCGGAAGTCCGTTCCAAAACCAAAGCGTTCCAAAACCAAGGCCCGCTTTCCCATGGAAAGTCATGCGAAACGGATTAATCCGTTCCAAACAACCCCCAGAACAGCAAATTAACATGAATTTTACTGTCTAACGAGACCATGGATCCATAAAATGAAAGCAACGAACCATGTACTGCAGTCACACAATCAATCCGCCAGGAGCTGAACTGGGTTCCACACAGTCACAAAAAAGAACCGCAAAAACAGAGAGACCTCAGGCGTAAGGCTCAAAACAGAAGTGTGGCACTCAAAACAGAGCATGTTCGGCTTCTGAAAATGATTAGCAAACCAGAACACTTACTTCCGGGTTTTCAGTGTTTGGGTTCCAAGTTGTTTGAGTACCAAGGCGTCTGAGAACTAAGGTATACCACTCTACTTGTTGAGTGATTACAATCCAGGGAACTGTGTTCCCAATTTATTTTTCAATTGCACTCTCATCTGTAAGATAAGAATTTTAAAAAAACCGGAAGGGAGAGAGCGGGCCGTTGCTGTGGATTCTGCAGCCTGTATGCATCCGATAATTATTTCATCAGTTTTAAGATCCGTCGGTATTGCGTCTTGCTTTCCTGGGGCCTGAGGCCGCGAGAGAGAATTTGAGCATTAAGACGCTATGAAGTTTAAAGGTCTCTGGCTGCTGTGCTGGTGCCATGAGTCTTTCTGCTCCCCAATTGCACCCATAACCTTGAGATTCTTTTCCTTGCAGGGCCCGTTTGTACACATGGCCTCCATCCTGGCTTCAATGCTGGGCAAAGTCATGGTCAGATTTGCAGGTTCTGCCGAGGTAAGTGCCGCTGAGCCACCAGACGAAAAGGGAATTGTACAGTTGGAAGGGACCCCGGGGGGTCATCTAGTCCAACCCCCTGCAATACAGGAATCTCAGCTAAAGCCTCCGAGAAAGACGGCCACCGAGTCTCTGCTTTAAAACCTCCAAGGAAGGAGAAGACTTCCGAGCGTTGAGCCCACTCAGAAGTCGAACGGCTCTTAACCGCCGGAAAGTTCTTTCTGATCTTTAATCAAATTTCCTTTCTTGTATTCTGGAACCATTGGTTCAAGTCCTAGGCTGTACATCAGTTAACAAACATGGATACATATGCTATAATGTTATTGCTTTAGTTAAATAAGTTGCTTCAATTGTTATTAAGAAAACGATTATTTTTTTCTCCTTCCAATAAAGTACAGCGGAAAAGTTGCCCAAATAGAAACAGTTAGCTTATTAAACCTCACAGTAATTTCATTGTTATCTGTCTACGTATTTCCAAATAGTATAACCGAATACTAAGAATTTTTTGTATGTAACTGTAAAAAAAAACTCTGAAAATCTATTATTCCAAAAACAAAACCTTCATCTGGTTGTAAATATTAAGGTTATACCAGCAAGAATGAGCCTTTCTTTAAAAAAAAAAAAAAAGATTTAAATCAGGACTTACTGACTTGTGATTTAAATAGTGATTTAAATAAATCGTGGTTTGCAAGGCACCTCACATCCTCCATTGTTCCTCCGCAGAACCCGGGGCGCAAATACGAACTGTTGGTAGCCGGCGCGGCTGCAGGAGTAGCTTGCTGTTTCGTGGCTCCTGTTGGAGGTAACCAAGGGCGGGGTGGGAACATTTGCACCCTTATCCGGCTAGGGCAAGAAGGCTGTACCTGGAGTCTCTTTTCCACCTTGAGCCCATCCCACTCCTGAACGTCTCCCCCCCCCCACCCAGTGCCAGATTTATCTACAAGCCAAACAAGCTATAGCTTAGGGCCCCACTCTCTTGGGGGCCCCAAAAAACTTAAAGGGGAAAAAAACCACATGTACATTTCCAAAATATAAGATAAAAAACAAATAAAATAAAAGCTACAGACAGCAACAGGGGTTTGTGTTGTGTAGGCTCCTAGGATGTAAGCCATGGGCCCCGCCTGCTAGCCTGCTCCCTAAAATATCACGGGTTTGCTCCTTTCTATATATAGGGTACCTACATTATGCATGAACTGGCTGTGGGTGGCGCTGTGGTCTAAACCACTGCACCTAGGGCTTGCCGATCAGAAGGTCGGCGGTTCGAATCCCCGAGACGGGGTGAGCTCCCATTGCTTGGTCCCTGCTCCTGCCCACCTAGCAGTTCGAAAGCACGTCAAAAGTGCAAGTGGATAAATAGGTACCGCTCCGGCGGGAAGGTAAGCGGTGTTTCTGTGCGCTGCTCTGGTTTCGCCAGAAGTGGCTTAGTCATGACCCGGAAAAACTGTCTGTGGACAAACGTCGGCTCCCTTGGTCAGTAAAGCAAGATGAGCGCTGCAACCCCAGAGTCGTCCGCGACTGGACTTAATTGTCAGGGGTCCCTTTATCCTTTACCTTTAGGTCCATAAATGACCATATAGCATATATTCAACACAAAAAACAGCAACAATTTGTTGTCAGCAAAGGACAGCTGGACATATAAAGGGCCCCATTACATCCAGTAGCTTAGGGCCACTTCACACCTAAATCCGGCCCTGTGGCTAGGATAAGGCTGCACAGTATCTGGACGCTCTTTTCCACCCTGTCCCCATCCTACTCCCGAGCGTCCCTCCCCCCTTTTCACAGTAGCTCTCTCCCCGCAGGAGTCCTGTTTGGGGTGGAAGCAACGGGCACCCACTTTGCCGTCCGCGATTACTGGCGGGGCTTCTTCGCTGCGACCTGCGCGGCCCTCACTTTCCGCTTGCTGGCTGTGCTCAACAACACAAGAGGTAAATGCTGAAGACATGGCAGGAGGTGAAGAGGAGGGAGAGTAAAAAAATGGGGGGGGGGTTCCCCTGATGGGGTGATATTGCCTTTAACAGCTGCATGTTGTTGCCAATGGAGTGAGATCAGATCGCTGCGTTAACGGCACCAGAGTGACCTCCCCAGGGAATAACATTATTATTATTATTATTATTATTATTATTATTTATATATACTGTAAATCTGGAAGAGGTGTGTACAGCTATTAACCAAATGAAAAGCAACAAAGCCAGTGGACCTGACGGGATACCTGCCGAAGTCTTCAAAGTGGGCAGAACTGAACTTCACAAGCTCATCAGAAAAACCTGGGAGAGAAAGGAGATCCCAGCAGGCTTTAGGGGTGCCAAAATTATCAATCTCTTTTTAAAAAGGTGATAGGGACGTGGGTTGCGCTGTGGTTTAAACCACAGAGCCTTGGGCTTGCTGATCAGAAGGTCGGCGGTTCGAATCCCTGCGACGGGGTGAGCTCCCATTGCTCGGTCCCATAGCAGTTCGAAAGCATGTCAAAGTGCAAGTAGATAAATAGGTACCGCTCCAGCGGGAAGGTAAACGGCGTTTCTGTGCGCTGCTCTGGTTCGCCAGAAGTGGCTTTAGTCATGCTGGCCACATGAGCCGGAAGCTGTACACCGGCTCCCTCGGCCAATAAAGCGAGATGAGCGCCACAACCCCAGAGTCGGACACGACTGGACCTAATGGTCAGCGGTCCCTTTACTTTTACCTAGAACGGATTGCAGAAACTATCAAGGCATCAGAGGTGTCTCTGGAAAATTTTGTACATCACTTGGGAAGACAGACGAACTAATGCCAGTGTACTGGAAGAACCAAAGATCACCAGTGTCAAAGCAATGATTCTTCAACATCCACTTCGTTGGACTGGTCATGTTGTGCGGATGCCTGATGATCGTCTTCCAAAGCAACTACTCTATTCCAAACTTAAAAATGGAAAGCGTAATGCTGGCGGTCAACAAAAGAGGTTCAAAGACTCTCTCAAGGCAAATCTAAAAAAATGTAGTATAAACAACAATTGGGAAACACTGGCCTGCGAGCGCTCCAGTTGGAGAACAGCCTTTACCAAAGGTGTCATGGGCTTTGAAGACACTCGAACTCAGGACGCAAGGGAGAAACGTGCTAAGAGGAAGGCACGCTTGGCAAATCCACACCGTGATCAACACCCACCCGGAAACCAATGTCCCCACTGTGGAAGGACGTGTGGATCCAGAATTGGCCTCCACAGTCACTTACGGACTCACTGTTAAGACCGTGTTCATGGAAGACAATCTTACTCGGCTACGAGGCATCGCCAAAGAAGAAGATATAAAGAAACGTCGATGCGTAGACAAGTATGAAGCAATCCAGAAGCTAGGCTATGAAGAGGTGGGCTTGAGATTCAGTCTAGGGAAAACGCAGAATAATATTAATATTAGCCAGTGAGGCTTCCTGCAAAGATTTGCAGAGCTTGCTACCTCCTCCCGGCTTAATCGCAAAAGTCTGCCAAGGGAAGAGTGTTTTCATTGGTCTCTGCCATGAGAGCGCAGGCAGTAGGCGGAGCCACCACTCTGGAGCCACCACCGACAAGGCCCCGCTTTTGGTTGTAGCTGTTTGACACAACTGGGTTAGAGGTGCTGAGGCAGGGGCTGTTGGGTGGGAAGCCAAGGCCCATTTTAACCACTGGCTGTCCGCCCTCTTCTGCCCCCAACCCGATACCCTCCAGAAACCGTGGCCATTCTGTTCCAGACCAGTTGGCGCGTCGAGTTCCCCTACGACCTCCCGGAGCTTCTCTCCTATGCCATATTGGGGTGAGTACTGGCTGAGACAGGGTTTGTTTGTTTTTTGTGTACCGTATTTTTCGCTCCATAGGGCGCACCGGACCATAGGGCGCACCTCGTTTTTAGAGGAGGAAACAAGAAAAAAATATTTTTCTGGTTTTCCTCCTCTAAAAGCCCTGTTTTTTTTGAGGATCAGCTAAAAGTTTTGCAGCTTTTTTTGCAAAGGGAAAAGCCCTGTTTTTTTGAGGATCAGCTAAAAGTTTTGCAGCTTTTTTTGCAAAGGGGGAAAAGCAAAGAGGAAAAGCCCCGTTTTTATGGGGTTCAACTCACATTTCTGCAGCTTCTAAAGGAAAGGGAGCCTTTTCTACAGTTTCCAGACAGATAATCTAATCAGCCAGTCACATGTCGCTGGGGAAACAAACAACCTCCCTCTGCAGCACATTCAACAAAGGAGGGCGGGGCTGAAAGGGAGCTGGGACTCTTATCTCTCTCCCGATCTCTTGCTGATCAGCTGCTGAGTGGGGTCCTTTCAACACCCCTTTTCTCTTTGTAAAATAAAAAGCATGATCCTCTTTTGGCCCCTGGGCAATTCAGCTCCAGGGACCACCATTCGCTCCATAAGACGCACAGATATTTCCCCTTACTTTTTAGGAGGGAAAAAGTGTGTCTTATGGAGCGAAAAATACGGTAATTAAAATTGGATACTATTTAAAGAATATATTAAAAATTACAGTGACAGTGTTAATCTCCTGACAGACCTAGAATGAATCTTGGAATATCGAGAGTGTACATAGTAAAAGTATAATGATATTAAATGGTCAAAACAAAATAAAAAAATTCCTTCCAGCAGCACCTTAGAGACCAACTAAGTTTGTTCTTGGTATGAGCTTTCGTGTGCATGCACACTTCTTCAGATACACTGAAACAGAAGTCACCAGACCCTTATATATAGTGAGAGGGTGGGAGGGGTATTACTCAGAAGGGTGGTGGGAATGGGGGATTGGCTGATAGGGGTGGAAAACCTGTAGACAACTGTTAACGACTGCAATTTTTACAGGGTCTTACAGGGGTGAGATGGCGCTTTGTCATGTATAATGTATAATGTAATACCCCTCCCCACCCCCTCACTATATATATAAGGGTCTGGTGACTTCTGTTTCAGTGTATCTGAAGAAGTGTGCATGCACATGAAAGCTCATACCAAGAACAAACTTAGTTGGTCTCTAAGGTGCTACTGGAAGGAATTTTTTATTTTCTTTTGTTTTGACTATGGCAGACCAACATGGCTACCCACCTGTCACTGATATTAAATGGTGTTTATGGTGTGGGATGCAGGTGAGAGACTCCAGGGGTCCCAATGCAGACTCAGCGTTTGGTTGCCTTGGAATGAAGGTCAGAGCAGGCTGCGGTGTCTTTACGATATTTGGTGGCGCTGTGGTCTAAACCACAGAGCCTAGGGCTTGGCGGTTCGAATCCCCGAGATGAGCACCGCAACCCCAGAGTCGTCCGTGACTGGACCTAATGGTCCTAATGGTACCCTTTACTATGGTGTGTACTGTGTGTATTGTCTAAGGTAAATTGTTGTATAATAAAGGTTATATTTAAAAAAGAAAATTGAGTGGACATCACCAGGCTTTGCCTCTGCTTCTCCCCCCCCCCCCGGACGCCTGGGTCCCCTGACTTACCCTGTGTTTCTGTTTCCTTCCACCCAGCATCCTCTGTGGCGCAATCTCCTGCCTCTTCCTCTTCTGCCACCGGAATATTCTCTACTTTCTCCAGAACCGGCTGAGAATCAAACGTTTTATGGCAAACAAGTAAGCCTCTCAATGCACCCTCACCCCGAATCCTTGTTTGCTGTTTGGGGCGGAGAGGGGCGGGTGGGCGAAAACCAGAGAAGAGGAAAGCCTTGCGCCGCGCACAACAGTTAGGAGCTCAAGGAGTGGGGAGAAAACCTCATTTCTCCCCAATGCAGAGATATAAGACATAGGAATAGGGCTCCCCCACTGAAGTATTACACTTTTCGGCAACCAGGGGTTGGAGTTTTGTGGGGTCAGAGGAAGCACGGTGAACTGGTGTAATGGCGTATACAGTTAAATGTTCTGCGAAGGGGTCAGTCTGGATGATATCTGTGGGTCCCTTCCAGGCCTGTGGTTCTGTATCCAGTGAGGTTCAGCATCTAGTACAGGGATCCCCAAACTAAGGCCCGGGGGCCAGATGCAGCCCAATCGCTTTCTAAATGCGGCCTGCAGACGGTCCAGGAATCAGCGTGTTTTTACATGAGTAGAATGTGTGCTATTATTTAAAATGCATCTCTGGGTTATTTGTGGGGCATAGGAATTCGTTCATTCCCCCCCCCCCCAAAAAATAGTCCAGCCCCCCACAAGGTCTGAGGGACAGGTGGACCGGCCCCCTGCTGAAAAAGTTTGCTGACCCCTGATCTAGTAGAAGAAGCTGGTAAACTGATCAAACCAGGGTTTCTTTCGGCAAGATAATGGCCTTAGCCGGCCAGTTCAGTACCTTCATTTACATGTCCAAAGAGCTGGCTCTGTTGCAATAGAGACAAACAAATGGGGTTTTCCCCGCCACGCCTGGCCACATCGTCCTAGGATGGAGAGCAACAGGCCAAGGGGATGCTCTGTGTGTGTGTGTGTGTGTGTGTGTGTGTGTGTGTGTGTGTCAGTTTTGGCTGACGCAGCTGGAAACACAGAGGGCATGTCTGGAGACACAAAGGGTTTGGGGTTGCCCCTGGAAACCTAACAGGGAGGCAAGGTCTGTTGGGGTGTTAATGCTGTGAGCCTCTCCATGCTAAGGTATGGTAAAGGGACCCCTGACCGTTAGGTCCAGAAGCAGACGGCTCTGGGGTTGCGGCACTCATCTTGCTTTACTGGCCGAGGGAGCCGGCGTACAGCTTCCGGGTCATGTGGCCAGCATGACTAAGCCGCTTCTGGCGAACCAGAGCAGCGCACGGAAACGCCGTTTACCTTCCCGCCGGAGCGGTACCTATTTATCTACTTGCACTTTGACGTGCTTTCGAACTGCTAGGTTGGCAGGAGCAGGGACCGAGCAACGGGAGCTCACCCCGTCGCGGGGATTCGAACCGCCGCTCTTCTGATCAACAAGCCCTAGGCTCTGTGGTTTAACGCACAGCGCCACCAAATATCCTAAAGACACCGCAGCCTGCTCTGACCTTCATTCCAAGGAAACCAAACTCTGAGTCTGCATTGGGACTCCTGGAGTCTCTCACCTCTCAGAGATTGGGGGGGGGTGGAGTGCACACTAGGGATCACAGCCACCTGCATTTTTCCCCCTGGGGGATGGGTGGCCAGCATAAAACACTGAAAAGGAGAGCAGGCAGAATTTGGATGCTGGGAAATTCAGGACTGATGAAAGAAAGTCCTTCTTGCAGCACATGGTTAAACTACGGAACTCCCTGCCACAGGATACAGCGAATACCAGTTGTTGGAAACCACAGGAGGCGAGAGGGGCTCTTGCGTTCGAATCCTGCTTGCTGGATTTCCCAAACCCAGTCCCTGTTTGGCCACTGCGAGAACAGGATGCTGGACTTACTGTTTAATCAAAAAGCAGTAAGAACAGTGCCTCTGCTAATAGATTCCTGCATTGCAATGGGGTTGGACTAGATAACTCTTGTGGTCCCTTCCCAGTTCTACAGTTCTTTGTACATTTTCCCTCATATCCCATGCTCTACAAATTCTAGATATTTAAAACGAAGCATGGAATCTGGAGATAATGGGTTATTGGGGAATGCCCCTTTCACCCTTTTAATGTCTGGTGTTTTATTGTATTTTTAATATATTTTGTTGGAAGCCGCTCAGAGCAGCTGGGGAAACCCAACCAGATGGGCGGGGCATAAATAACAAATTATTATTATTATTATTATTATTATTATTATTATTATTATTGTTATTATTATTATTCCTCTGTGGACCCTTTTGCCCCCCCCCCAGAAGACAACATCTAAACAGAACCAACCCGCATAGTGTCTCTTCTCTCTGCAGCAAAATCTTGTATGCTGGGTTCGTCTCCCTGCTTCTATCGAGCATCACATTCCCCCATGGCTCGGGACAATACATTGGCGCAAAGGTAAGCGTGCAGACTCTTCGGACAGAGGGATTGTACCCTCCCCTCTTTGCTCAGCCATCTGATTTCATTTCATTTCATTTCATTTCATTTCATTTCATTTCATTTTTTATTAGATTTATCTCAAGGCAGTTCAGAAGAACGAAATGCAAGACTAAAAGCACGAACAGATAGCAATAACCGATTGAGGGTGGGGGGGAACTAGATTAGTGTTCCCTGGTCCAATTCCCAGCACCGTTCGGGTGAGGCCCTTCCAGCCATCTTTGGAACTCCCTGCCTATTGATACAAAGGAAGAGTCTCGGCTGTACCCTTTTCGGTGCCTGCTGACAACACCTTGGAAGAGTTTTTAAATCATTGGAGGTTCTTCAAGCAGGCGTTGGTTGGCCACCTAGCGGGGATTCTTCAGCGGCAACTCCTGCGTTGCAGGGGGTCAGACTGGATGACCCTTGGGGACCCCCTGCACCGAGTTTTCTGATCTTTTTTCTTTTCTCTCTCTCAAGCTCTCCATGAAGCAACTTCTGGAGACGTTCTTCAACAACGTGACCTGGGGCCTGGAGGAGGCCCCCCTGGGCAGCAACAGCACCCGCCAGCCCCCCAACCAGACCCACGATTTCAGCTGGCTCCAGTGGACCCACCCGGCTCTCTCCTCCCTAGAGATGGTCTCCTTCTTTCTCATTGCTAAGGTGGGGGGCTTGTCTGGGGGTGGCAGGAGGGGGTGGACAGTGGGGGCCCCCACCCCCCCAGCAGAATCCCCTTTGCACATGCCATTCTGGAAGGGGGTTTTCACCCACAAACACTTAAGCCATGGGGGGTTTGTGTGTGCCTGTGTTAAATTATTGTTACAGCATTGGGAGGGGTCAGTTTGGATGATATCCAGGTGTCCCTTATAGCCTTGTTGTTCTGTATTAAGGCCCAGTGGCAGTGGTGAATGTAAAAAAATAATAATTGGGGGGGGGGAGCCCATTTTTGTGCTCACTCAGGGCGCCATATTACCAAAGTCAGTCCCCCCCACCCCTGCAAGTACAGGGTGGTCCATTCCATGGCCTGCATGCGGCCCCCAGCGCCTTTTCGGTGGCCCTCAACAACGTTCAAGAAAAAAAGCTTAAAGCCTTAACAAATTAGTTTTTGTGTCACGCGTGGCTAACGAAAGCACATCTGTTTGTGCGTTAAATTCGTTTAGCAACTGAATCTCTTGTGTGTTCAGTCGTCTATCTTTCATTGAATCTGTTAATTGTGCGTTCGGGCGTATAGATTAAATAAAATCTATTAACTGTACGCATTGCACAGTATGAAAAACGCAGCAAACGCTTTAATTTGCAATACGGAAATTTAACTCAGGGTGTGGCCCGCGGGTTCTGTGTTCAAGCATTCCCATGGCCCGCCCGGTACAAAACGTCGTGTCGCCCTGATCTAGTGGAAGAGGCCACTGAACTACTCAGACCAAAATAACAAAACGGCCTTAGCTGGCCTCTTTTGTACTGCCATTTACATGTCTAAAGAGGTGGCTCTGTTGCCATGGGGACAAATAGGTGAGTCTTTTCCCAACTCACCTGGCTGAAGGCTACGTCATGATGCAGAGCTTTCCGGCTGACTCCGGACACAATCCCAGACCTCACTCTTCCTCCCTGACCCGATCCCTCCTTCCTTGGCCAAACATCGCTCTGATGACCCTCTCATTGGTGCCCCCCTCTTCCTCAACAGTTCTTCATGGTTCTTTTGGCTACGACCATGGTCATCCCGGCGGGATTTTTCCTCCCTGTCTTCGTGTACGGTAAGAACCTCAGCCGCCGCCGCCCCTCCCCGCCCCCTTGCCAGGGAACCCAGGTGTCCGGGCTGGAGAGCGGGGACCCCTTTGGCCTAACCCAGCCGGCCTCCGCTGACGTTCTTATGTTCCAGCAGTGTGATCCCGGCCGCATCTTCTGCCAACAGGAGCTGCCCTCGGCCGACTGTACGGCGAAGTCATGGCCCAGATTTTCCCGGACGGCATCGTCTCCGAAGGGATCCACATGCGGATCGTGCCCGCTGGCTATGCCCTGGCAGGTGAGGCCCTGCCCGCTCTCCCGGCGGCCCGTTCTGTCCTCTGCCGAGCTAGTGGCGGGCAGTTCCGCCGGCCGCGCGCTAGGAAATGTCTAACCCCTTGCAGGCGCGGCGGCGTACTCCGGGGCCGTGACCCAGACCATCTCGACCGCCCTGTTGACCTTTGAGCTGACCGGCCAGATGTCCCACATCCTGCCGGTCTTGGTGGCGGTGCTGAGCGCCAACGCCATCAGCCAGCGCTTGCAGCCTTCCTTCTTTGATGGCATCATCAGCGTCAAGAAGTTGCCTTTCCTGCCCAAGCTGGCCGTGGGCAAGAGTGGGTAAGAAAATAAATGGAGTGTGCTGGATCAGACCAATGGCCCAACTAGTCCAGCATTATTTTCTCCATTCTGGGAAGCCTACGGGCAGGATTCGAACGCGAGCAGCCTTCTCCCCTCCTGCGGTTTCCGGCAACGGGCATTCGGAAGCATGGTTGCCTTATTTGCGGGCAGTAGCCCTTGCTGCTAGCTTTACCACAGAGTTGGAAGGGACCCCGAGAGTCATCTAGTCCAACCCCCTGCAATGTGGGGATATTTCGCCCAACGTGGGGCTCGAACCCACGACCCTGAGATTCAGAGTCTCGTGCTCAACTGCAGTGGCTCTCAAACTTTTTTTTTTGTTCGCACTTTAGAAAACAAAAAGACTCAACTCCAAGAAGTGCATGAGTTATAAGGTAGTTGAACACAAACATCTTTATAATACAATCGTGGGACATCAGGAAAGTATGGAGCTTTGCAGGCACATAAGAATCTCGTCCTGGAATCTTCCAGCCAAACCCTTTGAGAACCGCTGGTCGGCTGACTGAGCAATCCCAGCTGTCTTCCCTGAATTTGCCCAATCCTCTTTTAAAAGCCCCCCAGGTTCGTGGCCGTCACTGCCTCCTGGGGCAGGGAGTTCCACCGTTTAAACTTTGAGCTGCTTTTCAAATTTTTTAATTTAGTGAAATAAACCAAAGGTAAAGGGCATAAGTAAATACCGTCACAGCAGGTTGAAATCATCGTAAGATCGAACATTACCACTCAGCCTGTCGTTCCGAGACATCGCAAACAGAACACCCGTTTTTTCCGGAATAGAAAGTAGGCATTCGAAAGCTGGCATGAACAGGGCCTGCTGACTCTCTAGTGGCGGGGAGTTCCGCAGGGCACTAAAGGCTCGGAGCTTCTGAACCAAACTCCCAAAAGCAGCCCCACAAAGTCCAGCTTTGAGGAGCCTTGGAGAAGCAGAATGTGACTCAGAAACCCTCCAACCCACCTTCCCACTCCCTCCTCTTCTCCCCCAGAGGCCACGACATCTACGCCGAAGACTTTATGGTGACCGATCTGAAATACCTGTCCCGGGAGAGCAAGTACAAAGACCTCCGCAGGCTGCTCAGGATCTCCACCCTCAAGCAGTTCCCCTTAGTGGACTCTCAAGGTAAACTCTCTCTCTCCTTCTTCAGTATCAGCTTTCCTTTAACAACAATCTGCGGAACTCCCCGCCTCTTGACTGTTCGCTCGTACGCTTTCCGGCACCAGCTAAAAAGCGTTTTTTTTAAATTATTATTTAGACAAGCCTGAGGACGTGTGTTTTGATCTGTTTCAGATTCTTTTCTGGGTTTTTTTATCTTTCGAGTGTTTTGCATTTGGGCTTTTTCACTGTTTTATTCTCTTTGTAAGAGAATAAAGGGCAGAGGGCCTTCTCGGTGGTGGCACCTGCCCCGTGGAATGCCCTCCCATCAGATGTCAAAGAGATAAACAACTATATGACATTTAGAAGACATCTGAAGGCAGCCCTGTTTGGGGAAGCTTTTAATGACTGATATTTTATTGTACTTTTAACCTTCTGTTGGAAGCTGCCCAGAGTGGCTAGGGGAAACCCAGCCAGATGGGCGGGGTAGAAATAAAATAATAATAATAATAATAATTTATTATTCATGGCTTTGAGGCTTTCCCTACCCACTTTCCTACAGACCATTTTACAGAACAAATGCGAGTATTTTTAATTTTACTTCACAAAGCCTTACACACCACTGGATTGGGTTTCTGTTTTTGTTTAAATCCCAACAAGAAAATGTGACGTTCAGCTGTTTCGAACTAGAACTCCCATGGGAGTCGTAGCACAGAACAGCCAGGCTGGAGAAGGCGAGTCCTTCGTTGTGGGGCCGGGTCCCCTAAATGGGAGAAGAGGCCCCAAACCCCGCTTCTCTTTCTCTTCCCTCAAAGGGTCCTGCATCTTGTTGGGGTCCATCCGGAGGAAGCATCTCTCCCAGCTTCTGTCGGCCCACCTTGGCCCAGAGAAGAGGTTCCAGTACATTCTCAGCCAGTCGGACGAGGCGGCTCCAAACCTAGAGCTCATGGAAACAGAAGAGCCCGGTAAGAGCTTCTGCCGGCTTGTGTTAGGGAGGAGGGCGGCGGAGGGGGTCGGGGGTCCGGGATTCTGGTGGCCCCTGGCGGGCGTCTGCCCGTCTCGAGAGACAATGGAGTGCGCTTCCGGGGGCGAAGTGAAACGGCTGCATTTGTAGCACCGAAGTGGCCTCTCTGGGGCGCGGGTCTGGGTGGAGTGTCTGGGGGTCCTGGGCTGCCCAGATGACAAGACACCCCCCCCTCTCGGCCTCGCTGATATGGTCCAAAGGAAAGCAGAACAAGACGCTGGACACCAGCTTGGCTGCAGGAGTTGCCAAAAGGAGGCGTACCAGGAGGACTCCAGTCCGAATTTGTATCAGGTTTACTCCTGAAATGGCAGAAGAAATAATTGTGAATTATTATTAATTATTAATTATTATTATTATAATTATGGGAAATAATTGTGTGCAGCTGAAAACGCTGGCAGCATTAAAGATAAATTCTACAGTGTAAACAAGTTTTGATGGGTGCGAGAATGGAACACTGAATGGTACAGTTTTTGTCAAATATGCAGGGATTTGTGATAGGTAAAATGAACCATGGAAAGGGAAGAAGGGAAGTCATTGATACCTTAAGGGTGTAAGTAAAGTGAGTGTTTTAAATTGTAGAAACAGAAAATTTAATTTAAAAAAATTAGAATAAAAAATTAGAATAGAAAACAAACTTCTCCAAAGTAAACCCCTTCCTTGCTTCTCACGCAGACTCGCCCCAGGAAACGGAGAATGGGCCTTGCGATGCCCAGGAAAGTTGGGTGGAAGAGATTATGGAGGGAGAGGAAGAGGATGAGAAAAAGGTAGGAGGCAGCTGGGCCTGTGGAGGCAGAGAGATCCCCCTTCCCCTGTTAAGCCTTGGCTTAGAATCATAGTTAGAGAACTCTATGGAAGGGACCCCCAGGGGTCATCCAGCCCAGCCCACTGCAATGGCTTTTCTGATTTCAGCCCTCCAAGGCCGTTCCGAGGAGCGCCGGTTCTCTCGCCCCGCAAGAAGAGCATGGGCGACATCGCCACATGGTACGTTAGGAGCTGAGACGCAAGGGTGCTTGCAGTGGGGAGGAGAGGGTGCCGCAAAGAGGGCCAGGGAGGGAGGCTGGGGGTCCAGGACTCCTGGGTCCCTTGAGCGGAGGGGTTAGTTCCTTGAGCAGTGGTTTACATCCTGTGCCGTTTTAAAATATGTTTTTTTTGGGGGGGGGCCCTATTGGGTTGTTGGGTTGTTGTTTTTATTTTTACAGTACAGTCATACCTTGGGTTACAGCCACTTCTGGTTGTGCAACTTTGGGTTGCGCACCGCGCCGAATCCGGAAGTATGCGCAGAAGCATGCGCAGAAGTGCCAAATTGCAACCTGTGTGTGCGAAGACGCGGCGCTGCGGGTTGCGAACGTGCCTCCCACACAGATCACGTTCGCAACCCGAGCGTCCTCTGTATTAGGTATTTTGTGGTTTTATATCTTGATTTTATTCTGAGAACCGGCCTGAGACCCTCGGGTATAGGGCGGTATATAAATTCAATAAAGGAGGAGGAGGAGGAGGAGGAGGAAAGAAGAAGGAGGAGGAGGAAGGAGGAGAGAAGAAGAAGAAAGAAGAAGAAGAAGAAGAAGAAGAAGAAGAAGAAGAAGAAGAAGAAGAAGAAGAAGAAGAAGAAGAAGAAGAAGAAGAAGAAGACGAAAGAAGAAGAAAGAAGAAGAAGAACGAAAGAAGAAGAAAGAAGAAGAAGAAGAAGAAGAAGAAGAAGAAGAAGAAGAAGAAGAAGAAGAAGAAGAAAGAAAGAAGAAGAAGAAGAAGAAGAAGAAGACGAAAGAAGAGAGAAGAGAAGAAGAAGAAGAAGAAAAAAGAAGAATGAAGAAGACGAAGAAGAAGAAGAAGAAGAAGAAGAAGAAGAAGAAGAAGAAGAAGAAGAAGAAGACGAAAGAAGAAGAAGAACGAAGAAGAAGAAGAAGAAGAAGACGAAAGAAGAAGAAGAAGAAGAAGAAGAAGAAGAACAACAACAACAACGAAGAAGAAGAAGAAGAAGAAGAAGAAGAATTGTAGCCTGGGTGCCTAGATCCTGGGTCTATTTATTTATTTACTTGTTAATTAAAATACAGGTATTTGTATACCTCTATACGCAGTGAAAATACCAAAGCGGTTTACAGCAAAAATAAAAAAAACCATAACCAAGCCGTTAAAAGAGTTGCAAACAGGTATCAATAAACCATTGCACTTATTTACTTCCTTGCTTGGTAGAATTTATTTACCGCTTGGCCGTAGAAACCCTCAAAGCAGTTTGCAACAGGAACAAAACAAGAGGGTTGTTAGTAATAATAATTAACGAAACAACTGGAAAACACCAGCAGTCCACTCTGAGCACAGAAGCATTCTAAATATCTGGGTAGGATGCAGTCCTAACGGCCTACCTAAGGGCCAGCGAAAAATGCAAAAATATTCAGCAGGCGTCGAAAAGGTGGCACTGAAGGCGCCTCCGGCCGAATCTCCAGTGGCGGAGAGTTCCACGGGGCTGGGCCAGAGAAAAAAAGCTTGTTGTTGCACAACACAAAGGTGTTGGCTTGTGGAACTCCCCGCCACATGGTGGCCGCTGTCTCGAGAGGGCTTTTGGAAGTGGGACCCCAGATTCAGGGATCGCATGCCCCTCCGACTACTATTTCCTGGGAGCGGGCTGTTGCCTATGGGGGGCTTCCGAGAATGAGCCAGTTGGGGAAAACGGGAATCCGGGCACGATGGAGCCTCGCTCAGTCCAGTCCCTCTTTTTATCCCCATGGTGGATGCAGGTTGAGGAATGGGAATGCCGGCAGCTCCAGGAAACCCTCCGTCTGGCTGACGTGCCCATTGATCCGGCTCCCTATCGCCTCTTGGAGAAGGAAACCCTCTACCAGGTCAGTCCTCCAAGGCCCCTTCCTTCCTCATTTCTTCAGGAAGTGTAGAAACAGGACCTTCCGGCCCACAAACTCGCCGCTCTCCCCATGCCATATTCTTCTTTCTCTGGGAAAATGGGGCTCGGCTGCTTGTTTAATCTCTTGGATTGCCAGTGAGCCCCTAAATTCGGTCTTCGCCACTCCAAAGGGGCCTGCGGACCCCAAACATGAGGACAGGTCAAAGAAAGTCCCTTCTGCCGCACAGTTAAACTGTGGAACTCCTTCCCACAGGAGTCAGGGGTGGCCACCAGCCAAGGTGGTTTCGAAAGAGGATTGGGCAAATCCACGGATGAGAGGGTTATTGTTAGCCAATAGGACTACGCTCCATGGGAAGCAGGAGGGGGGAGGGGTCTCGTGTTCGAATCCTGCTGGCCGGTTTCCCACAACGGTCATGCGGTTGGCCACTGTGAGAACAGGGTGCGGGGCTTGGTTTCTAAACAGATGTTGGACGGCCATCTGTCGTGGATGCTTCAGTTGCGATTTCCTGCATTGCAGGGGGTTGGACTGGATGACCCTTGGGTGCCCCTTCCAATTCTTCAGTTCTATGATTCTGTGACAAGATGGGCCATTGTCCTCGCCCAGAAGGGCTCTTCTTAATGTTCTTACAGTCCGGGGTAGGGGTGGGGGTGCCAGGCTGGCGACGGCTGGCACCCTCAGCACCTTAAGAACATATCAAGCCCACCATCCTGTTCCCAGGATTAAACTGCATTGAATCGCCTCTCCCTGCTGTCCTTACTCCCAGCCTCCCCTAAGCTTTGAGCTACAACTCCCATCGGCCCTTGCCAGCACGTGGCTTGATGGGAATTGCAGCCCCGACAATCGCCCGTGGAATCGTGGCGTTGCGGGAGGGGACCCCCAAAGGTCATCCAGTCCAACCCCCTGCTCCGCAGGAATAAATCTGCTCGAAACAAGACCTGCGCATATACCATGACCGCACATGTCCCCTCGCAGATCAGCACCCCTTCTTTTTCCTCCAGTGCTACGACCTCTTCAACCTCCTGGGTCTCCGCACGGCTTACGTGACCAACATGGGGCGTTTGGTTGGAGTGGTGAGTCTCAAGGAAGTAAGTGTCCGTCCGGTGTGGAGCGCTCGCAGCGATTCAGGACAGAGGATCCCGGTCACACCAGAGGGGCAGGGATGGAGGCAGGGAGAGGACAGACGAAAGTTCTCCTTCCTCTCTCGTAACACCGGAATCCATCCCACGAAGCTGAGCGTTGGGAGGTTCAGAGCAGGTGAAAGGAAGTCCCCACCAACAGGTGAAAATAGGGACGTCATATTCTACCCTAATAGGGATGCGGGTGGTGCTGTTGGTTAAACCACAGAGCCTAGGGCTTCCCGATCAGAAGGTCGGCGGTTCAATCCCCGCAATGACGGGGTGAGCTCCCGTTGCTTGGTCCCTGCTCCTGCCAACCTAGCAGTTCGAAAGCACGTCAAAGTGCAAGTAGATAAATAGGTACCACTCTGGCGGGAAGGTAAACAGTGTTTCCGTGTGCTGCTCTGGTTCCCCAGAAGTGGCTTTGTCATGCTGGCCACATGACCTGGAAGCTGTATGCCTGCTCCCTCGGCCAGTAAAGCGAGATGAGTGCCACAACCCCCGAGTCGTCCGCGACTGGACCTAACGGTCAGGGGTCCCTTTACCCTTTATTCTACAATAATATTTTATTATTACCCTGCCTGCCCGACTAGGTTTCCCCAGCCACTGTGTGTGGCTTCCAACACAATGAAACATCAAACTTTTTTTTAAAAAAGAACATCTTCAGATGTCTCTGGTGTCAGATTATTCCATACATACTCTCCAACATTTCTCTGATTTAAACAGGGACCCGCTAAGTCAGGCATAAGCAAACTCCGGCCCTCCAGATGTTTCGGGACTACAACTCCCATCACCCCTAGCTAACAGGACCGGCGGTCAGGGACGATGGGAGTTGTAGTCCCAAAACGTCTGGAGGGCTGGAGTTTGCCTATGCCTGCCCTAAGGAAAAGCGGGACGTTCCGGGGTCAGATCAGGAAACTGGGACGGCTTCTGTAAATCTGGGCCTGTTCCGGAAAACAGGGGCACTTGGGGGAGTGTCGCGTTGAGAGGGACGTGCGGAAATTAGCCCGATGGAGCTGAATGCCGGGGATTCAGGGCGGATGAAAGCAGCGCAGAGTGGGACGGCGGAACTCCCTGCCACATGAGGCAGGGATGGCCGCTAACCTGAACGGCTTTAAAAGGGCGAATTCATGGAGGAGGCTATCGATCGATCGATCTATCATTAGGGAGGGCTGGGGTTTGTGTGCCTCCCTTTCTGAAGCCCTCAGGTGCTTCAGGGGGGGTCTTCTTGACTTCCTCTCTCGTTCTTTCCCCACCTCAGCTCAAGGCCGCAGTCGAAGGGTGTGTCAAGGGCACCTTCGCCAGCCAGGCCACCCGCCACCAACGCCGGGGTCCGCACAGGCCTGACGAACAGGAGCAAAAACCACCTGGAGAAGATGAACTCAAGATCCCCGTGGCCTAGGGCCATTTCTCGATGGTGCCGAGAAGGACCAGTCTCACACCGGGCGCCATTTATTTAACTCTGCCGCCCTCCCACGCAAGCAGACAACAGATTTATTTCGTAAAAGCTATATATTCGCCTGGTGGTAAGATGAGGTCCTGCCTGTGTGCGCCTTGTTTTCGTAGGGTTTTCAGCTGCCCCGGCGGAAGGATCCTGGGAGTTGTAGTTCAGAAGCGTTTTTTACGTCGGAGATCCCTTAATCTCTTTAGGAAGAGGAAACAGCTGTTTTAAGCTCGCTTGCGGCTAAGATGTGACCCCCACTGAATCATCTGGGGTTAGAGGGCCGTTCGGGGTGGAAACGCAACACGACACCTAATCCTTTTGTGTTCCAGTGGGTCTTACCGTCAGGTTGCGGGGGGACACCCACCCCAAAACTTTCCCAGGGACAAGCTGAATGCAGGATCATGTCTAACCTTCCCAATACCCTGAACCAGAGTGAAAAAGGATGTCTGGAGGAGGGGATCCCCAAATATCATAAACGCTACTGTGACAGGCAAGACAATAATAGGGGTTTTTTTGTTGGTTTTTTTGGGTTTTTTTACAAAAACACAACCTCACACATTTATTATTTTTCCGACAACGAAATAAAATTAAATTAAATTAAAGGAGAATAAGAATGTCAATCCATGAAGCAGTCCATTGAATAAATAGATCCACCCGGGTTTACATATAAAACAGCAACAGGGGAGGTGAAGGGGGTGAGGCAGGACACCCGCCGAGGACCTCCGCCGAACCCCTCTGCCTTGACAAAGAGCTGGGGGGGACCCCCAAAGGTCATCCAGCCCACCCCCTCACGCGGGCAGGAGAAGGAGAGGCCGTCCTTCAGGACTTTGGGATCAGAAACCTTCCGGTCTCTTCAGCGATACAGCAGCTTGAAATTCCGCCCTCCTTTGTCTCCTTAGATGTTGGCTCAAGCGCCGGTGGGCACAGGACTCCTGGGTTCTTCTCTTGAGCGGGGGGGGGGGGCCAAACGGGAGGCTCGGAAGGACACCTGGGTTCTTTGGAGAGGGGAGAAGGTACCGAGAGGGCGAAGAGCCTCGGTTGCTGCGGGGCAGATCCGGGGTGCGTTTCGAAGGGAGGGAGTCGCTGGGAGGGGCTGCAGCATCCACGAAGTGGGGGGTCTCCTGGGGTGGGGAGAGGGGGGGGCAAAGGGGGAGGTGGGCTGCCCGCCCCTTTCAGGGGCATTTCCTCTCCACGCACTGTTTGCCCCCTTCCTCGTATTCCTGTTTGGAGATCCACATCTGCTGGAAGGTGCCCTGGGAACGAGAAGGAGAGGAAGGAGAAGAGGAAACAAACCCAGGCGTCCGGGTCTTCCCTCCCAGGCCCCCAACTCAAAACTCAGAGACCCCTGAGCTACACACATCAGCACCTAGTCTGCGTATAGGCTGGATTAGACACTGAGCAAAATAAGCCCCTGTTTGGGGCATCAAAGGAAGGGGGTGTTATGAATTTGCTTGTTATAACTGTGATGATTATGGCGTACAGCTGATGAGAACCCCAAAGTTGAGATTGTTAATTTGGGGTTCTCATCAGCCGTACGCCATAATCATCACAATTATAACAAATAAAGGCTTGACATATCTCGCTTTGCATGTCATGAGTCTATCTCATATATTAGTTTCACCTTTTAAGTTGAATTACTGGAAGAAACGAACCTTTCCCACGATATTCTAATTTTTCGAGTTTCACCTGTATATGGGGGCACCGAAATCTCTTAGGTGCTTAGGGCCTCTGAAGGTCCTCCAGAGAACCCAGGGGTCCTGGCACCCGGCCTCCCTCCCCCTTCCCCCACCCCACCCCTCCTCTTCCTCTGACCCACGGCACCCTCCCGGGCCCCAGACTCACGAGAGAGGCCAAGATGGAGCCCCCTATCCAAGGGCTGAACCTCCTCTCCATGGTGCTGTTGCTGGCAATCAGCTTCAAACGCATGCTCTGCCGGTGGAGAGAGAGAAAAGAGGGGTTTGCAGGTGTTAAAACAGGTCCTGCCCTCTGCAAACTAACAATTCCAAGGTGTGCGCACCCACCTAGAGGCCCACGGGCAACCGATCCTTCAAAATTAGGAAATATTCCGTGGGGAAAAAACCAGGCGCTTTCTTTTAGTACGTGGAACAATCCTGAAGCCATCTTGGCTCTCTTAAGGAACCCCAAATATACATAATTGTTATTAGATTTTCTGTTTTACAATTTAGAATGCTCATTTAAACATCCTTAAGATATCAACGACTTCCCTTCTTCTCTTTCCGTGGTTCATTTTGCATATCATAAATCCCCGCATAATTTTACAAAAACTAAACCCGGCCTAGGCAAAACTCCGGCCCTCCAGATGTTTGGGACTACAATTCCCATCATCCCTGACCACTGGTCCTGTTAGCTAGGGATGATGGGAATTGTAGTCCCAAACATCTGGAGGGCCGGAGTTTGCCTAGGCCTGAACTAAACCATTCAGTATTCCATTATTACATCCATCAAAACTTATTTACACTGTTGAATTTATCCTAATGCTGCCAGCATTTTCAAGTGCGCACAGTCCCCTGCCCATATATTCAATGAACATTTTCCAATCTTCTTTCAACGTATGTTCTTATTGTTCTCTCATTCTATGCATTAAGTCTGCGAATTGTGCATATTCCGTCAACTTAATTTGCCATTCTTCTTTGGTTGGGACCTTGCTCGTTTTCCATTTTTGGGTTGACAAAACACGGGCATACATAAATAACCTTTTTTTTTTTACACCTGGGCATTTTTCCATCTGAGTTATCCCCATGGACCCCAAATATTTCATGTATTCCAACCCCCCTGCAGTGCAGGAATCACAGCTAACTCCTTCCCAGCACAAATGGTTTGGCTCAAACATCTGCCTCGACCCCAGGCATTTAGAAATGGTAACAACAGCAACACGCTTTGGGTGAATTTGGGATTGCAATCTAGATGAGATCTGTTATGTACTGAGTTGAATAGGATCCAAAATGCAGCAGTCTGATTGGTCCTAGAACAATAGGATTCAGAATGCAGCAGTCTGATTGGTCCTAGAACAATAGGATCCAGAATGCAGCAGTCTGATTGGTCCTAGAACAATAGGATCCAGAATGCAGCAGTCTGATTGGTCCTAGAACAATAGGATCCAGAATGCAGCAGTCTGATTGGTCCTAGAACAATAGGATCCAGAATGCAGCAGTCTGATTGGTCCTAGAACAATAGGATCCAGAATGCAGCAGTCTGATTGGTCCGCAGGAGCCACCCAATCCAGCTCCAGGTGGAAGTGAATCCGCAACCCGATTGGCATACAGGAGTATCCCGGAATTAGCCAATCACGTGGGGCCCATTGTGTAAATAGTGTATATAAAGCAAACGTTTTGGGGGAACTGCATTCCTCACTACTATGAGCTGAATAAAAGAGCATGAAATTCACACTGGACTCCGAGTATATTTCAAGATCTCCGAACAAAAAAGCAATTGACACCGTGGAGTCTCCCCTCTCAACCGAATGGGCCAGGACGTTCCCCCCTCCCTGAACTGGATGAACCTTTTGGATACCACCAGACTCTGCGGTTCTGCGACTCCATGTTTGCCTGCTGAAGAGCCCTGTGTGACTCCGGAGTCCCTCATTCTCTCTCTCTCTCACGCACACCAACTCACCGGTGGCGTTTTCTGAGAGAGTTCCCGGTTGAGGCGGTCCGTGAAGCCTTGCAGCAAAGTGTTTCCCCCTGTGACAATGACGCTCCCGTAGAGACCCTTCGGAGAAAGGAGAGGTGTTGTATTAGCAGCCGGTTGGAGGGGGGGGCCCACCTTCGAGTTCCTTTAACTCGGAGGAATCTGCCTTTTTTTGCAACCATCGTGTCGTGGGTCTCCTTGGTCCGCTCAACAACTCCCCTGCCATTTCCACCACATTAACCCCCTAGAGCAGGGGTTCCCAAAAATGGGTCAAAACACCCCCTGGGGGGCAGTGAGAGTACCTGGGGGGGGTGCCAAGAGGCAAGGGGGTTGCTGCAGGTGCAAATGGCTATCACTGGAGGCAGTCCACCCATTTTGGTTGAATTAAATAGTTTTAATTGGATTTTGAATGAATGTGCAATTCATTCTTACCGTTTTGAATTTTATTGCATTATTACTTTTCTTTGTGGGTTGTGCAAAGCATTTTTTTTTAAACTTACTAAACATCTCTTTCCATGCTAAGGGAAGAGGGGATATCTGAAAGTTCTAGCAGCCTATATCTCCATGCTTCATTTTGCTGCATGTTTTGTGACTATAAATATCTGCTGGGGTTCCCTCACTGAAGAGTACATGCCCCCAAACTTGGATCTTGGCACCCAGGAATCCTCCTTTCTATGTTTTCGGTTTTGTTTTGTTTTTGCAACCGCAGAATATACCAGAAGCATTGTGAACCGAAGCAAAATTAAAGGCGGTGGACTGATTTTGTACATTCCCTGGCCAGCTCCTTTTGCCTCAGAAACCCACAACTATTTGGCCCCCAGACTGGAAACCCCAGCAGGGGGCTAAGTTAAAGGTAAAGGACCCCTGGACGGTTAAGTCCAGTCAAAGGCGACTATGGGGTTGCGGCGCTCATCTCGCTTTCAGGCCGAGGGAGCTGGCGTTTGTCCACAGACAGCTTTCCGGGTCATGCGGCCAGCAGGACTAAACCACTACTGGCGCATGGAGGACCGTGACGAGTGCCAGAGCGCACAGAAACACCGTTTACCTTCCCGCCGCAGTGGTACCTATTTATCTACTTGCACGGGTGTGCTTTCGAACTGCTAGGTTGGCAGGAGCTGGGACAGAGCAACAGGAGCTCACTCCGTTGCGGGGATTCGAACCGCCGACCTTCCAATATGGTTTAGACCACAGAGCCCCCGCGTCCCCTACTAGGAGGGGACACAACTCACCGGCCGGATATCGATGTCGCACATCCCGATGCTGGTTGTGACCACATGGCCAACGCCCAACATTGTGTTCCCAGACAGGCCCTAGAGAGAGACAGAGAAAGAGAGGGAGGGAGGGAGTTTGGGGTGTTTAGCTTGGAGAAGAGGAGACTGAGAGGGGATAGGATAGCCACCTCCGAATATCTGAAGGACTGTCACATGGAAGATGCAGCAAGCTTGTTTTCTCCTGCTCCAGAGGGTAGGACTCGAACCCATGACTTCAAGTGACAGGAAAGGAGATTCCGACTAAACATAAGGGAGAACTTTCTGACAATAAGAACCATTTGACAGTGAAATAGATTTCTTCGGGAGGTGGCGGGCTCTCCTTCCGGACTAGATGGTCCTTGGGGATCCCTTGCAACCCTACTCTCATTGGTGCCTGCTGAAAGCATCGTTGTTTAGGTGTGCCTGTCCGGATATTTAGGAAGCTGGCGCAGTTTCTAAGTCCTAAATTATAGTTGTTAGTTCTTCCTGCAGATAATCTTAGCGCACAGCACCGTATTTTTCGCTCCATAGGGTGCACCGGACCATAGGGTGCATCTCGTTTTTAGAGGAGGAAACAAGAAAAAAAACATTTTTCTGGTTTTCCTCCTCTAAAAGCCCTGTTTTTTTGAGGATCAGCTAAAAGTTTTGCAGTTTTTTTGCAAAGGGGGAAAAGCAAAGAGGAAAAGCTCTGTTTTTATGGGGTTCAACTCACATTTCTGCAGCTTCTAAAGGAAAGGGAGCCTTTTCTACAGTTTCCAGACAGATAATCTAATCAGCCAGTCACATGTAGCTGGGGAAACAAACAACCTCCCTCTGCAGCACATTCAACAAAGGAGGGCGGGGCTGAAAGGGAGCCGGGACTCTTATCTCTCTCCCGATCTC
This sequence comes from Lacerta viridis, assembly GCA_900245905.1. NCBI lineage: Eukaryota > Metazoa > Chordata > Lepidosauria > Squamata > Lacertidae > Lacerta > Lacerta viridis. The sequence continues at coordinate 392,790 of OFHU01000428.1, forward strand.
TTGCTGATCAGCTGCTGAGCGGGGTCCTTTCAACACCCCCTTTTCTCTTTGTAAAATAAAAAGCATGATCCTCTTTTGGCCCCTGGGCAATTCAGCTCCAGGGACCACCATTCGCTCCATAAGACGCACAGGTATTTCCCCTTAGTTTTCAGGAGGGAAAAAGTTGTCTTATGGACCGAAAAATACGGTATTTATCAGTTTGCTTTTTTGCTTTTCTGCAAACTGCTTTGATTTCCGGCTCCTGCCCCCAGCCCCCGAATAAATTTAATTTTGAATAAGCAATAAAGCTACAGCCCTCCCTGCGCCCACTTACCTGGCATAACCTCCCCCCTTGATCTCAATGGTAATTGCTTCCGAGTCGCTATGTTTGGGATTGTCCCATCCTTGCCTTGCTGCTTATTTCATCTCCTGGCCCCTTGCCTGCCCGCTCACCTTCACGTTGGAGGGGTCGAAAAGCCCCTCGGGGATACGAAGCCTCTCTGCCCCGTAGTCTGTGTTGTAGCCGTTGGGCATTTCGTAGTGGACGGTGGGCATCTGCGCGGCAACCCTGCTCGGGACAAGAGGGCGGGGCAAAGCCGGATTTACGTATAAGCTAAACAAGCTATAGCTTAGGGCCCCGCTCTCTTGGGGGCCCCAAAGAAAACTTAAAGGAAAATAAACTGGATGTAATAATAATAATAATAATAATAATAATAATAATAATAATTAATATATTTATACCCCGCCCATCTGGCTGGGTTTCCCCAGCCACTCTGGGTGGCTCCCAACAGAATGTTAAAATACAATAATCTATTAAACATTAAAAGCTTCCCTAAACAGTCAAAACAAAACAAAACAAAAAAAAAATTCCTTCCAGTAGCACCTTAGAGACCAACTAGGTTTGTTCTTGGTTTTCTTTTATTCCCTGATTGGATGGCGCAGTCTTCAAATAACCTATCTTGAGTGAAGTGACACCAGAGGGACGGAGTGATAGATTTAGTCCCTTGTTAGCATATATACTGTATTGTCGCGTTTATTGTTTTACAGCCTTAAATTTTTCATATGCCTGCTGAAGAAGGAACATCGAAACAGTGAACTTTATCCGGAAACGCTGTCCTGTCCGTTGGAAGATCACATTCACTAGTTTCTTCACCACTTCGGCTTTACTGGAATACTACATTTATTGCGCCAGATATAGAGACTATTTATACGCATTGTATTTTGTCATATTATCGGGATGTATTTCCCTTTGGATGCTTAAATTGTTCATTGACATCACAAAAGCTCTTTAGAGTTCATATTACATTTTTTGGTCTCGTGTTGCTCTGTTTTTTTTATTCTCGTTCGAGTAGCAACACAGGGGTACCCTTTTTGATGTTCTTGCAAACTGGCTACCTGTCTTTTCTTTCGCTGAGTTTCCACAGGGGAAACATGACTCCTCCCATCGTGATTCAAATCTATTTCTGTCCTGTAGTGTCTGCACTGAAGGGTCACCTCCACTTTGCCCCCCAAATTGCCGTCCTTTTGCCTCCCTCAAATCTAAACCTTCCCCCCACACGAGCGAGTCAGCTATATTCTGACTTTCTTTACAGTGGTACCTCGGTTTTCAAACTTTATCCATTCTGGAAGTCTGTTCCAAAACCAAAGCGTTCCAAAGCCAAGGCAGGGGGCCTTCTCGGTGGTGGCGCCCGCCCTGTGGAACGCCCTCCCACCAGATCTCAAGGAAATAAACAGCTTTCTGACTTTTAGAAGACACGTGAAGGCAGCCCTGTTTAGGGAGGTATTTTTAATGTTTGATGTTTTATTGCTTTTTCAAAATTATCATTATTCGTATTCTGCTGGGAGCCGCCCAGAGGGGCTGGGGAAACACAGCCAGATGGGCGGGGTATAAATAAATAAATAAATGATGATGATGATGAAAGGAAGGAGTCGCCACAGCCAAGTTGGACAGAGGCAATGGATTCTCCGAGGTGGACGCCCAAATTTAAGCCCTCTCTGCTTCAACAGCCCCCGCCAACACACACAAACCCTGGTCACCAAACCCATCCCAGATACTCACTGTTCGTCGTAAGGAGAATCTGAAACTTGCAGCACAGAGGCCTGGAAATCTTGAATGACCTCCTGGTGGGGGTGAAGGGTTAGCAAGGAAGTAAAGAAAGATGACTGATTATTCATTTGAACCCTGCTCCCCCAGTTCCTAGTCCTAGCTTTCAGACATGCAGATCCTCTTCTTTTGGCAATTGGCTGTCATCTCTTAACACACACACCCCGAAAAACCACACACAAACCCTCAGACATCCTGGCTCTCAGAATCGCGCCCCCTCTCTCTAGGGACCCAGGAGTCCCAACTCCCCAGCTCTCGGTCTTCTCCAGGCCCCTCTGTCCCCAAGGAACCCCAGAGTCTCTCACATTGCACATGTAATTGTGCCACGATTTGCTGACTTGAGGCAACTTCTCCTTCTTCTTCCAGTTTGGGGGTGCGCCTTCACGGACCGGCTCCTGCAGGGGACCAAAGGGGGGGGTAAGGTAAAGGGACCCCTGACCATTAGGTCCAGTCGCGGACACTCTGGGGTTGCGGCGCTCATCTCGCTTTACTGGCCGAGGGAGCTGGCGTACAGCTTCCGGGTCATGTGGCCAGCATGACAAGCCGCTTCTGGCAAACCAGAGCAGCGCACGGAAACGCCGTTTACCTTCCCGCCGGAGCGGTACCTATTTATCTACTTGCACTTTGACATGCTTTCGAACTGCTAGGTGGGCAGGAGCTGGGACTGAGCAACAGGAGCTCACCTGTCGCAGAGGATTCGAACCGCCGACCTTCCAATCGGCAAGCCCTAGGCTCTGTGGTTTAGACCACAGCGCCACCCGCATCCCAAAGGGGAGGGAATTTAAAAGGGGGGGTAGTTGGCAGACTTTCTTCATGAACTTTTTTTTCCCCCCAGGAGCAAACTTTCACTCCACCCTCCCTCTTCGGGGAACCCCAATTTGAGAAGGATGTTGACAAGCTGGAAGGTGGGCAGAGGAGGGAGACCAAGGGATGTCCAGGGGTCTGGAAGCCAAGCCTGATGGGTCATTCCATGAAAATGAGAGGGGAAATTTAAAAAACTTTTTTTTAAAAAAAATATTTTTTAACATGTTAAGTTTGTGTACACATATCAAATTGTTTTGGCAACAAAACAAATTATTCCCAGAATGCTTCATTCCAAGATGGCCACCACCTGAATGTAGCACATGTTGCAAATGAATTTGTTTTTGAAGTTAGACATACATTAAAGGTAAGATAAAATCTATTCAAACCATGTAAACAATTATTGTAATATGTATACTGAAAGCTTAAAATGTCATCTTTTGATTGCAAATAGTCTATATTGCTCCAATTACATTTTTCATTGGTATTGATTGATTTTAATTATTGATGATGAAGCTGTAACGTGAGTTACCAAAACAAGTTATTTTTAGAATATCTTCCTGAATTGGAGCTTCAGAATTAAACTTTTCTGCATTTTCCTTCTAGGCAATAGATGCAATGTAATCATGTAAACATTATAATTTTATGTTACAGTTTGTGCCCTACAAACACTATCAAAATGTGTAACGTGAGTTACCGCAATTATGGTAACTCACGTTACAGTGCTCAAATTTTGCATTCTAATTGCTCTCTTTTCGGAAAATTACTTTTCGGAAAATTACACCTGTGTGGCACAGGATGAAATTCAAAGTGCCCACTGGAAACAAAACCAAGTAAGCTTGTTTACTTGTTCAATGTGGTATAGTGGGAAGCACCACCCATTGGTTCTTGCTTCTGACAACCTAGATCATTCAAAGGAGACAGTGGTATGTTACATAGATTTCATTTTGCAGCAGATTCCTAAAGAAGTTGACATAATTAATGTATGGTCTGATGGACCGAGCTCACAATTTAAGAACAAATATGTTGTGGCTGCAATTGCTGCTCTTGAAGAAAAGCACCACAAGAAAATAAGGTGGAACTACTTTGCTACATCGCATGGCAAAGGCCCAGTTGATGGCATAGGAGGGACCATTAAGCGTCAAGTTTGGAATGCAGTGAGAGCAAGAAAGCAAATAGTTTTCAATGCCACTCAGTTTGTCACCACAGCAGCCAAAGTCTCTACGGTGAAAGTAGTGGAGATCACACCAGGCCAAATCATTAAAAGAAACGCTACGCTGAATACAATGAATATTTTCAAAAGTGCACAGCCAGTGAAGGCCATATCAAAGATGCACCATATTAAGATTCTGGAACACAAACCTATTTGCTCCATACTTTCTAAAAATAGTGATGCAGTAACTAAGCAGACCTATGAAGTGGGAGTTCTACCTTCATTTAGTTCTAACCTTCCTACTGTTGCAAGTTCAACAGTTCCTGCTGATATTAAGCTTGGATCTTGGGTAGAAGTGAGTTATGAGGGAAATGTTTTTTTCCAGGAACTGTGAAAGACATTAAAATTGTTGAAGAGCAGCAGGAGTACAAAGTTAGTGCTATGAAAAAAACTGGAAATTTCTGGACATGGCCCATGCCTGCTGATGAAATATTTTACATCCGATCTAAAGTCATTGGCGTAATTTCCCCACCTACTATGGTTAATTCAAGAGGCTATTATAGATTCTAAACTGTCTCTAACATTCATGTTTAAATAAATATTTGTCAAAATTTCCTAAGTGACAAGAAAATAATTATTTACCTTCATAAAATTCCAATGCATGAAATTATTATTTGAAAAGTAACGTGAGTTACCATATTATGTAACGTGAGTTACCATGAGAAAAGTTATTCAATTAATAACCATTGAAATTTGAAATGCCTGACCACTATGCTATGAAAGGCAAGGTTTCTGTAATACTATTACCTAAAAAGTTTTTTTCTAAATTCCTCGTAAGAGGAGGAAAAAGAAAAAACGTGGGTACATAAAATTAAGCTGTCCAATTCATGTAACGTGAGTTACCACACAAAAATAATTTTTATTTTTAATATTTTGAAATTAATATGAAAAAGGTAATAAGCTTTTATAATAACCAGGTATGTATTATATACACAATTATTTTATTCAAGATTGCTTCTCATTTACTATGTTTAGATATTACTTAATTGTTGTAATCATAAGTCAAATGTAACGTGAGTTACCATGGAATGACCCTGATGAGGAACGGTTGAAGGAGCTGGGTATGTTTAGCTCGGAGGAGACCGAGAAGTGATATGATAGCCATCTTCAGATATCACATGGAAGACGGAGCAAGATTGTTTTCTGCTGCTCCCAGAGAGGAAGAACGGAACCAACAGATCCAAACGACAAGGAAAGAGGTTCTGACTAAACGTTAGGAAGAACTTTCTGAGTGCAAGAGCCATTTGACAGAGGAAGGGGGTTTATTAAGCAGAGGTTGGATAACCATCTGTCAGGGGGTTGGGCTAGATGACCCTTGGGGGTCCCTTCCAACTCTACAATTCAATGACTGTATGTGTTAGACGAGCGCTTCCATGAGCCCTAACCCTAGATTTGATTTTACCTGCATGGGTAGGCAAACTAAGGCCCGGGGGCCGGATCTGGCCCAATCGCCTTCTAAATCCGGCCCGCGGACGGTCCAGGAATCAGCATGTTTTTACATGAGTAGAATGTGTCCTTTTATTTAAAATGCATCTCTGGGTTATTTGTGGGGCATAGGAATTCGTTCATTCCCCCCCCCCAAAAAATATAGTCCGGCCCCCACAAGGTCTGAAGGGCAGTGGACCGGCCCCCTGCTGAAAAAGTTTGCTGACCCCTGGCCAAGTGGAAGGAGAAACCTTTTAACTGGACAAACTTGGATAGGTGCAGGCTGTGGAGATACACAGAGCTCCTCATCAAAGAGGCTGGTTTGTTCTTAGCGAGAGAGCAAGCAAAATTGATTGTTAAGGCAGGATTCTTTCCTCTGGTCTAGATCTGTGCCTAAAGTTTCACTCCAGGGTGCACAAGGTTCGTAACCTATATACTTATAAATTTATAACTTTGCCTTCCTCGAGCTGCTGCCTTGTATTGGACTACTTGCTCTCGGTCCCCGTCACCTCCCCAAGGCCTCCATTTCCATCTCTCCTGCGTCCTGGGGACGCCGTCAGGGATTATACACCAAGGAGCCTTCTCAAAGCCAAGCAGATGCTGCATTTAAGCCATGGGTCCCTGTCCCCGACTCTGGTTAGTGACGGAACAGGAAGGGGGCAATACCACCTTGGCAGCGATCATGTAGGGGGGGATGATCTCGATGTTCATCTCCTGGAAAAGTTCCCGGCACTGCATGGAGATGAAGTCTCCGGCCAGAGGGGATTTCACGATTCCTGAAAGGGGAGGGAGGGAGGGAAAGAAGTAAGGAATGAAGCGGGGAGAGCTGTGAGCTTCCTGTTCCTGCGGATCACGGCCCCTTTGCTTCTCCTCCATCCCCTCCTCTCCGCAGCCTCTTCCCAGGCCGCAGAACCACCTTGCTGTATCTCCAGATCCGAGAGGTCTGGACACCCGCCTCCCAGAATCCTTTGCGCCCATGCATCACTCCTTCTCAACCCTGTTAATAGTAACAGGGCTACTGCCATGCGCTCCACGTGGGGCTACCTTTGAAGGCGACTCGGAAAATGCAACTAATCCAGAATGCGGCAGCCAGACTGGGGACTGGGAGCGGCCACCGAGACCACAAAACACCGGTCCTGAAAGGCCTACATTGGCTCCCAGGACATTTCTGAGCACAATTCAAAGTATTGGTGCTGACCTTGAAAGCCCTAAACGATTTCAAAGGCCCAGTATCCCTGAAGGAGCGTCTCCACCCCCATCGTTCAGCCCGGACACGGAGGTCCAGCTCCGAGGGCCTTCTGGCGGTTCCCTCCCTGCGAGAAGTTACAGGTGGGTAGTCGTGTTGGTCTGCCATAGTCGAAACAAAATAAAAAAAATTATTTCCAGTAGCACCTTAGAGACCAACTGAAGTTTGTTCTTGGTATGAGCTTTCGTGTGCATGTATCTGAAGAAGTGTGCATGCACACGAAAGCTCATACCAAGAACAAACTCAGTTGGTCTCTAAGGTGCTACTGGAAATAATTTTCTATTTTGTTTCCCTGCAAGAAGTGAGGTTGCAGGGAACCAGGCGGAGGGCCTTCTCGGTGGTGGCGCCCTCATATCAGATGTCAAGGAAATAAGCAACTATCTGACTTTAAGAAGCCGCCTGAAGGCAGCCCTGTATCGGGAGGTTTTTAATGCTTGATGTCTTACTGTGTTTTTATACTTGGTTAGAAGCAGCCCAGAGCGGCTGGGGAAACCCAGTACGGATGCAAAAAAAAAGCCATTTACACAGGTTCCAAGTTGTTATGGGCTTTGCATAACAATAACAACACCCTGAACTTGCCTGGTAGCAAATGAGCAAGCACGGCATATCTCTGATCACAGGCGACACAGGCCAACAAATGCAACATTTAAAAAGCTTTTCTTAAAAAAACGTACAACTATCACAAAAAAATAAACACTCCTCCTCCAACCTTGTTGCAGGATGTAACCGTCATGTACTGGGATGGCGGTGGTGTGTGTGGCTCCGCTGTCCAGAACGAGTCCAGTGCTCCGCCCGTTGGCAAAACTGGGGGTCAGGAGTCAAGGCTTCAGCAAGTCAAACTGTGTGGGTGGGGGGTTTTTTGAGGGGGGGAGGGAGAGCTACTTTGCATGCAGAAGGTCCCAGGTTCAATTCCCAATGGTATCTCCAAGTAGCATTAAGAAAGATCCCCTGTCTGGAATTTTTGCCCCCTTGATTTCAGGAAGGGGGAGAATAATAATAATAATAATAATAATAATAATAATAATAATAAAGGTAAAGGGACCCCTGACAGTTAAGTCCAGTCGCGAACGACTCTGGGGTTGCGGCGCTCATCTCGCTTTACTGGCCGAGGGAGCCGGCGTACAGCTTCCGGGTCATGTGGCCAGCATGACTAAGCCGCTTCTGGCAAAACCAGAGCAGCGCATGGAAACGCGGTTTAAGAAGAAGAAGAAGAGTTTGGATTTGATATCCCGCTTTATCACTCCCCGAAGGAGTCTCAGAGCAGCTCACATTCTCCTTTCCCTTCCTGCCCCACGAACCCGGTTCCCCAGATTACGAGTCTACCACTCTTAACCACTACACCACACTGGAGTGGTACCTATTTATCTACTTGCACTTCGTGTTTTCGAACTTCTAGGTTGGCAGGAGCTGGGACCGAGCAACGGGAGCTCACCCCATCATCACGGGGATTCGAACTGCCGACCTTCCAATCGGCAAGCCCAAGAGGCTCAGCGGTTTAGACCACAGCGCCACCTGCATCCCTTTTAATAATGATGGTGATGATGATGATGATGATAAGAAGAAGAAGAAGAGTTAGCTGTTGGAACTCTCCGCCACTGGATATTTTGGAGTAGCAGAGAGGGGCTGGAAGAGTAATCTGTTCTGTTGTTGGGCTCGGGCGGGGAGGTGAAGCGACAGAGCCTCGCTTCCCGTTAGGATACGCGGTGAGGACGGCCGTCTTGCAGAGGAAGAACGCCGGGATGCTGTAATGCTCGAACATCAGCTCCGTCAGCTTCTCGCGCTTGGCCCTTGTGTTCCACTGCAAGAGGGAAACAGAGGCAGGCTGGTTCACGTCGCACAAGAGCAGGGGATTTATTCGGCTGGGATTCCTGCATTCCAGCGGGGGGGCTGGTCTAGATGACTCTTGGGGGTCCCTTCCGACTCTACGGTTCTCTGATTTGGGGGAGCGGGGCACGGCAGGATACGTACCGGGGCCTCGGACATGAGCACGGGGTGGAGGTTCGGCTCCGATTTGATATGCTTGTTGTAGGTGTGGTCCAAAATGGCTTGGAAGCAGTCCCAGTCTTCAACTGGGGTAGAAAGGAGAATTCGGACAGTGTCAGGAAAGGAACCGCCGGCAACACGCTTTCAACAGTTCTCCATCATTTCAGGGACTTCCCACTAGAGGGCGCCGTCACGTTTCTTGACAGTGCAGTTTAGTGGGGGAATAGTGACACCTGTGGCTGTTAAAGGAATAGCCGGGCAATGCTCTTCAATGCACATAAGCGGTTTCCGAGCAACTCCAATGCACTGGGGGTGCAGCTCAACTGAGGCTGCCTGGCAACATCTTGATGTTTATGGGGAAGGTGGACTTTTATGGGAGGTGGGATTTTCATGGCTATGAGGTACAGATTCTGCAATGCAGAAGAGCAAAGGTGGGGACAAACTGATGTGCACTTAAACCAGTTTCACCCCTGTTTCAACGACTCCCAAATAGGGCTAGGAAGACCGGCCAATTTCCACACTCTCAGTTCCTCATTTCTACCAACCTTAAATTCAGTCCCCCAGATTTTTCAACTTCAGTTTGCAACTGTTAAAAGGAAAATGCGCTCAGGAAAACTCACCCGGAATTTAGGGCCAGTTTCTCCTAGCAAATGTGTTTGCATGCGGTTTTGAGTAACGCACACATTTTCTGAAACAATTCCCCCTAGCATAACAAATACCTGCAGGTGGTTTTTCACTAATATAGTTCTTCCCCCTAAGCTATGCATTTCCGTAACCGCTGGTCGGTTGGAGAAGCAGATGGCAAAATTCCGGGACTTGCAAATTACAAAGTCTAGTTTTAATTTATTTATTTTTTAGAGTGAGATGATATATTTGCCTTTAAACATGAGCTGAATTGAAATTCTTCCCACACTCCTATAAATTATCCCAACTAAACATAAGATCATCAGAAGAGGTGGCTGAATCAGGCCAGCATCCTTTTCTCACAGAAGCCAGCCAGATGCCCATTCTGGGAAACAGGCAAGCAGGATTCGAACATAAGAGCAACACTCTCCCTTCCTGCGGTTTCCTTACAACTGGTATTCAGAAGCATTACCGTATTTTTCGCTCCATAAGACGCACTTTTTTCCTCCTAAAAATTAAGGGGAAATATCTGTGCGTCTTATGGAGCGAATGGTGGTCCCTGGAGCCGAATTGCCCAGGGGCCAAAAGCAGATAGTGCTTTTTATTTTACAAAGAGAAAAAGGGGTGTTGAAAGGACCCCGCTCAGCAGCTGATCAGCAAGAGATCGGGAGAGAGATAAGAGTCCCGGCTCCCTTTCAGCCCCGCCCTCCATTGTTGAATGTGCTGCAGAGGGAGGTTGTTTGTTTCCCCAGCGACATGTGACTGGCTGATTAGATTATCTGTCTGGAAACTGTAGAAATGGCTCCCTTTCCTTCAGAAGCTGCAGAAATGTGAGTTGAACCCCATAAAAAATGGGGCTTTTCCTCTTTGCTTTTCCCCCTTTGCAAAAGGAGCTTTGCTTTTCTCCCTTTGCAAAAAAGCTGCAAAACTTTTAGCTGATCCTCAAAAAAACCAGGGCTTTTCCCTTTGCAAAAAAAGCTGCAAAACTTTTAGCTGATCCTCAAAAAAACAGGGCTTTTCCCTTTGCAAAAAAAGCTGCAAAACTTTAGGATCCTCAAAAAACAGGGCTTTTCCCTTTGCAAAACCAGAAAAATTTTCCCTTTGCATTTTTTTTCAAAAAAACAGGGCTTTTAGAGGAGGAAAACTTGTTTCCTCCTCTAAAAACAAGGTGCGCCCTGTGGTCCAATGCGCCCTGTGGTCCGATGCGCCCTATGGAGCGAAAAATACGGTGCTTCCATCGATAGCCCTCTCCCCCGCCATTAATTTCTCTCTAATCTTTCAAAGCCATCCGGCTTGGCGGCCATCACTCCCTCCTGTGGCAGGGAGTTCCAAAGAATAACCACGCGCTGCAGGAAGAAGGACTTTCCTTACTCTGTCCTGAACTCCAGGGATTGTAGAGTGTCCAGGCCAAGGGTTCCCGTGGCCTGGTTCGTGTGCCATGTCAGAGGCCCCTCCCCAGACCCTCCGCCCTCCCCATAGCTGCCATGCCCCATACTCATTCCGTTCTTGAGGGGCGAGATGACCTCCGTGTTCTCCCGGGAGACATGCAAGGAGTTGGTGTCGATGTAATAGACCTTCCCGGATTTTTTCTCCTTGTCCCCATCCAGCTCCATCGCCGACTCATCGTGAGAGAGTAGCCCCACGGTGGTGGGGAAATCTGCCTGCAAAGAGAGGTTTGGGGCGGTTAATTTTTTTTTGGGGGGGTGGAGCGTTGCCCCTCCAGCCTCCCTCCGTTCCTTTCTTTTTCCCAAAAATTTGATTAAAGATTTTTAATAAAACAATAATAAACTAAACAAAAACGGAAAGAGACAAGAAAATGCAGTCTTCTCTCAAACCCTTATTTGACACCCTCCCACATTTCTCCGGTGAAAATAGGGATGTCCCATTCCATCAGGATAATTTTACTATTTATACCCCACCCCACACGTCTTACTGGGTTGCCCCAGATACAGGTAGGTAGCCGTGTTGGTCTGCCATAGTCAAAACAAAATAAAAAATATAAAAAAATCCGTCCCGCAGCACCTTAGAGACCATAGAATCATAGAATCCTAGAGTTGGAAGAGACCCCAAGGGCCATCCAGTCCAACCCCCTGCCAAGCAGGAAACACCATCAAAGCATTCCTGACAGATGGCTGTCAAGCCTCCGCTTAAAGACCTCCAAAGAAGGAGACTCCACCACACTCCTTGGCAGCAAATTCCACTGTCAAACAGCTCTTACTGTCAGGAAGTTCTTCCTAATGTTTAGGTGGAATCTTCTTTCTTGTAGTTTGAATCCATTGCCCCGTGTCCGCTTCTCTGGAGCAGCAGAAAACAACCTTTCTCCCTCCTCTATATGACATCCTTTTATATATTTGAACATGGCTATCATATCACCCCTTAACCTTCTCTTCTCCAGGCTAAACATACCCAGCTCCCTAAGCCGTTCCTCATAAGGCATCGTTTCCAGGCCTTGGACCATTTTGGTTGCCCTCCTCTGGACACGTTCCAGCTTGTCAGTATCCTTCTTGAACTGTGGTGCCCAGAACTGGACACAGTATTCCAGGTGAGGTCTGACCAGAGCAGAATACAGTGGTACTATTACTTCCCTTGATCTAGACGCTATACTCCTATTGATGCAGCCCAGAATTGCATTGGCTTTTTTAGCTGCTGCATCACACTGTTGACTCATGTCAAGTTTATGGTCTACCAAGACTCCTAGATCCTTTTCAAGACTCACCTTAGAGACCAAGGTATCTGAAGAAGTGTGCATGCACACGAAAGCTCATACCAAGAACAAACTTAGTTGGTCTCTAAGGTGCTACTGGAAGAGTTTTTTCATTTTTTAATTTTTTATTTGGGTTGCCCCAGCCACCCTGAGCAGCTTCCAACATATATAAAAACATTAAGCATAAAAATGAAAACCAGCAGGCATGGCCAAACTTGGCCCTCCAGATGTTTTGAGACTACAATTCCCATCATCCCTGACCACTGGTCCTGTTAGCTAGGGATGATGGGAGTTGTAGTCCCAAAACAGCTGGAGGGCCGCAGTTTGGCCATGCCTGTGTACACAGGATTGCCTTCGGACGGCTCGGGAGTCAGATAACCATACCCTCTGATGTTTCTCCAATCAAAAATAGGGGTGACTAAGGAAAAATGGGGCATTCCGGGGTCAAATCAGAAACCAGGACGGCTTCTCTAAATCAGGGGCGTCCCTGGAAAATAAGGACACTTGGGGGGGGGTCTGCCTTTCTTCTCCCGGCCTCCTAGCCTGGGAGGTCTTCCCTTCCCTGCCGTTCACCCAAGGTCCTTCACCCAAGGTCCAGAAGACACCAAGGGAAACAAGAGAGGGAGAGAGAAAGGAAATGAAGAAATAAATGTCTGCGCAAAACTCCATGCGTGCACCCCCACTTTCTCTCTGCCCCCCTTTCTCCCCACATCTCTCTCCCCCTGCCCCACAAGCTCACAACGCCTATGGCAGAAGTGTCTCGCGGCCAAACGTAACCGACTCGCAGGAAAGACTCTGCGAACCGAAAACGGAGACGCCATTTGTACCTTTGTAACCCATGAAAATCTTTCAATAAAAGCAATGTTTTTAAAAAGAAAGAAAGAATAAGGAAGATAAAAGGAAGAGAGAAATAGATGGGGGGCGGGGGGGAGAGAGAAAGCAAAAGGGAAAAAGAGATAAAAAGGATTTCCAATTTCCCGCACCACCAAATTATTCTAGGACGGCACCCAGCAATTCTACCATCTGCTAAGCAATGCTTCCCCGATATTCAGCCCCCAAATATGTCAAATCCATTCATGTTTCTCGAAGGGTTAAAGGAGGGAGGGGGAGGCTGCGGAGGTGCGCTGGGGGGTTGGGTATTTTGGGGTGCCCCTGGGCATTGTACCTTAGGACAATCTTCGCCAGCATAGCCAGCCCGGACTGAGAACGAGCCAATGTCGAAGACCAGAGCCCCAACCTCATCTACGGAGAAATCAAAGGTTACATTCAGGAATTTGGGGAGGAATTTATGACATGCCCCCCCCCGAGACTTGTAAAGTGCCCAGCTTGCTCTCTTTTCTGTGCCCAGTGGGGATAATAAACACTGAATAGAATAAATGGAACAATTTATGCACCGTACAAATCTCTACAGTGGTACCTTGGCTCTCAAACTTTATCCGTTCCGGAAGTCCGTTCCAAAACCAAAGTGTTCCAAAACCGAGGCTCGCTTTCCCATAGAAAGTAACGCAAAATGGATTAATCCATTCCAGACTTTTAAAAACAACCCCTAAAACAGCAATTGAACATGATTTTTACTATCTAACAAGACCATTGATCTATAAAATGAAAGCAATAATCAATGCACTGTACGATAAAATAAATAAGACAGTATTGTAGATGATGGAAATGAAAAATTAATTTTTTTTCTTCCCTACACTGATGATAGTCACTGTTTGGATGGGGCGGCTTTTATCCATTTCCACAGTCACACAATCAATCAATCAATCAATCGGTATCTGAACTGGGTTCCACACAGTCACAAAAACAAATTAGAATCATAGAATCCTAGAGTTGGAAGAGACCCCAAGGGCCATCCAGTCCAACCCCCTGCCAAGCAGGAAACACCATCAAAGCATTCCTGACAGATGGCTGTCAAGCCTCCGCTTCAAGACCTCCAAAGAAGGAGACTCCACCACACTCCTTGGCAGCAAATTCCACTGTCCAACAGCTCTTACTGTCAGGAAGTTCTTCCTAATGTTTAGGTGGAATCTTCTTTCTTGTAGTTTGAATCCATTGCCCCGTGTCCGCTTCTCTGGAGCAGCAGAAAACAACCTTTCTCCCTCCTCTATATGACATCCTTTTATATATTTGAACATGGCTATCATATCACCCCTTAACCTTCTCTTCTCCAGGCTAAACATACCCAGCTCCCTAAGCCGTTCCTCCTAAGGCATCGTTTCCAGGCCTTGGACCATTTTGGTTGCCCTCTTCTGGACATATTCCAGCTTGTCGGTATCTTTCTTGAACTGGGGTGCTGACTTTTAACCGAAAAGGCCTCAAAAACACAAAATAAATAGCAAAAACGAAAGCGCCAAAACTAAATCCGTTCCAGAAGTCTCTTTGACTTCCAAAATGTTCGAAATACAAGGCACAGCTTCTGACTGGTGCAGGCGCCCTGGAAACAATAGCTGACAGCCGCATCGGACCTTCGGCTTCCAATAATAATAATATTATTATTATAATTTATTATTTATACCCCACCCACCTGGCTGGGCCACCCCAACCACTCTGGGCGGCTTCCAACAAAATATTAAAATACAATAATCAATCAAACATTAAAAGCTTCCCTAAACAGGGCTGCCTGTTTGAAAACTGGAACACTCACTTCTGGTTTTTTGGAGTTTGAGAACCAAAGCATTTGAGAACCAAGGTACCACTGTACTAGGGAACGTTCACTAAAAGCTGTGCATGGATGGTGTTTTAACACTGAGGCCCCTATCATATATAAAGCCCGATGATGTCTTGTTATTTTGGGAGAGGATGCCAAATTATAGGTACATATGAACATATGTGGTGGGATTGCCCACAAATGGAACAATTTTGGAAGGCTGTTTTTTAAATAGATATCTCCAATTACAGCTCTGACAATCCGGATAACCCTAACATTAGCCTTATTTAATTTATATACTTCAGACATGGACCGATTAAGAAGGAATTAGCAACACATTGATTAACAGCAGCCAGAAAAGGAATAGCAATTGATGAATATTGATCGCTGGTGTAATATTGTCAAGCAAACAGCCAAACTGGAAATGTTGTCACAATAATTTAGGGTGGCAAGGCGAGAGGGGGGGGGACATGTTGCATTTTATGGTGTGAGTTTATTAAATATACAAATGAAATAACACACTGATGAAAAATACCTACAATATATATTGCAATATGGCGTAGTTAAGCATGCAATACTCTTTAGCTCATTCCTATTATTCTGCATTTTCCAAGGTGATTTACTGAAGAACTCATTTAACTGGTTTACTTTAATCATCTCATTATTACGTGATGTAAAGTAATATATTTACTATATATATTTCCTTTTTCCTATTTACTAATATATTTACTATTTTGCCCTCCTGGGGACACCGTATTAACAGTCATGTCATGTTTAATGATTTATGTGTTTACAATTTTGTAACAAGAAAAGATGAATAACAATAATTATTATTATGTGCCCTTAAAAAAAGAATTCAAGATTTAAAATCCAGCAAGCTGAGATTCCTGCATTCTATGATTCTCAGCAAAGTTGGATGTGAATACATACATTTTCTTTTAGTAGTGGTTGTTTTATAATATAAAAAAAACATTTTATAATGTATATAAAACAGGCAGAACTATTATAGCAACAGATGAAAATTAGAAGATGAAAAACTAAACTAAAATAGCAAAGCCCAAGTAAAGACTGTCAGCTTTATTAGATTATTGAGTCTAGCTCCAGATTTGCCAGGTTTGTGATGAGAATGCCGATTGATAACCCAAGAGAGATCAGAAAAGAATTTACCAAATACAGGTGAAACTCGAAAAATTAGAATATTGTGGAAAAGTCCATTTATGTAAGCAATTGTTTTCATTAGCTACTGGAGTTTAATATATGAGATAGACTCATGACATGCAAAGCGAGATATTTCAAGCCTTTGTTTGTTATAATTGTGATGATTATGGCGTACAGCTGATGAAAACCCCAAAGTTGAAATTGTTAATTTGGGGTTCTCATCAGCTGTACGCCATAATCATCACAATTATAACAAATAAAGGCTTGACATATCTCGCTTTGCATGTCATGAGTCTATCTCATATATTAGTTTCACCTTTTAAGTTGAATTACTGAAAGAAATGAACCTTTCCATGATATTCTAATTTTTTGAGTTTCACCTGTACTTTTCAGACCTATATCGAGCTGGACCAGAAGATAAAACAGAAATGGAAAGATATATAAGACAAAATAAATTGCCAAAAATTCCAAATGAAAAGTTGAATACTTTGAATGCACCAATTAATAGATCAGAAATATCAAATGCCATTAAACAAGCAATAACAGGAAATGCACAAGGCTCAGATGGATTAACCGCAAAATATTATAAATTAGGAAAAAAAAACTATTTAATTCAACCCTTGCAAAATGTAATGAATGAAATATTAAAGGTAGGGGAAATACCAAAGACTTGGAAAGAGGCTTTTATTACCCTAACTCCAAAACAAGAAACAGATAAAATGGAAGTTAAACATTATAGACCTATTTCAATATTAAACAGTGATTATAAATTGTATGCAAACATATTGGCTAGTAGAATGAAAAATATATTATTAGAAATAATACATCAAGATCAAACAGGGTTTTTGCCAGGAAGACATATGAAAGATCATATAAGGAATGTAATGGTTATTATTGAATATCTGGAAGTAAGGAATGAAAAACAGTCAGCAATGAGGTTTGTAGATGCAGAAAAAGCATTTGATAATGTTTCCTGGAGCTTTATGTTAAAGGTCCTGGAAGAAATGAACTTTGGAGAAACACTTAAAAGAGGAATAGAAGCCATATATTCAGAACAACAAGCGAGATTAATAATTAATAATGTAATTGCAGAAGAATGTAAAATTACAAAAGGAACAAGACAGGGATGTCCCTTGTCACCTTCACTGTTTATTTTAGAGGTGCTGGTGAGAGACATAAGAGCAGATGATATTAGAGGAATAACCGTAGGAAATAAGTCATATAAATTAAATGCATTTGTGTATGATTTAGTGATCATGGTAGAAGACCTGATTAATTCATTAGTAAAAGTATTAGAAAAAATACAAAAATTTGGACAGGTAACAGGCTTTAAGTTAAATAAAAATAAAACAAAGCTCCTAGAAAAAATATTCCAGAACAAGATAAAAAAGAGTTACAGCAGGTGACAGAAATAATTATACATAAAAAGTGAAATATTTGGGAATATGGTTAACAGCAAAAAATACTAACATATTTGAAGATAATTGTGAAAAAATATGGAAATAAATAAAAAGAAACTTATAAATTTGGGGAAGAATGAATTTATCTGTATTAGGAAGGATAGTGGTAATTAAGAGAAATGTGTTGCCAAAAATATTATTCTTATTTCAATCAATCCCGGTGATAAGTAATGTGAGTTGTTTTAAAGAGTAACAGAGAGAGATTTCAAGATTTATTTGGAGATGCAAGAAGCCAAGAATAAAATATAAATTATTAACAGACCTTAAAGAAAGAGAAGTCTTCTCATTACCAGTTTAAAATTATACTATGAAGCCTCTTGTTTTTGTTGGATACGGGATTGGATAACATTGAAGAATGTAGACTTACTAGATTTAGAAGGACATGATACAGATTTGGTTGGCATGCATATTTGTGGTATCAGAAGGTCAAGGTACATAGAAGCTTCCAGAACCATATAATAAGAAAGGCGATTTTTAAAGTTTGGGAAAAATATTAATACTTACTAGAACAAAAAGCACCATAGTGGCTTTTGCCACTGGAAGCAATAGCATTGAAAAAATTAATATGAAACCCAACTGGGCAACATATAGAGAGCTGTTAATAGAAATGGATAATAAATTAAAATTAAAAGAATATAATGAAATAAAAGAAAAGTTACAATATTTTCAATTAAATGAAACATTGAAAAATGATAAAAAGAAAGGATTTGCATATGAAATTTCTAAATTCCAGAGAGAAATAATAGAAAGTGAATATAAATTATTATCAAAAACGTATAATTTATTGTTGGAATGGGAAACAAACGACGATGAGGTCAAATGTGTTATGATAAAATGGGCAAAAGATGTGGGACATAATATACAGATGACAGATTGGGAAAGATTATGGAAAAGTGATAAAAAATTTACGGCATGTACGGCTCTTAAGGAGAACTATATTAAAAGAATGTACAGATGGTATCTAACTCCGGTTAAGCTATCAAAAAATGTACAAAACAAAAGATAATAAGTATTGGAAGTGTAAAGAAGCAGAAGATACGTTTTACCATCTGTGGTGGCAATGTAAGGTTCCCAAAAGTTTTTTGGGAAATGATTTATAATGAATTGAAAAAAATGTTTAAAATAACATTTATTAAAACAAAACAAAACCCAGAAGCTTTCTTAACAGGTATAACTGGAATGGATATGCCGAAAGAATACAAAAATCTGTTTATCAGCCACACAGACATTGATAGCCCAACACTGGAAAGAAGACCAAAGTCCCAACTGGCAACTTAAATTAATGGAATATGCTGAAATATAAAAAAAGAATGGAAAATGTTTGTTGCATATATACAAGAGCATTGTAAAGAAGTTAATACAATAGCAGGGTTTTTTATTTAAAAATTAAATTAAATTAAAGACACGTACAATATAAGATAATTTAAAATATAAGAACCAGGGGAGGGAAGTCAAGTGATCTGAGTAATCCCAAAATATGGATTTAATAAGGTGTGATTCCCCCCCCCCCCATTTTCTATTTTAATTGTATTTGGGTTTTTTACGGTGTATATGATGATAATGTTTAAATGTGAAAATTAATCTTAAAAAATTATTTGAAAGAGATTTCTTTTTTTTGCAGATTTGCAGATTTCTTTTTTTAAAAAAGTTGCAGATTTCTTTTTTAAAAAACCTAGTCTAAAGTTCTGTCCAAGCCTTCGATCCAGAATGCACAACTTTCCTAATCAATTAACTTAAAAACCTGTAAGGGAGAGTTCTTTAACCTGGTTCCAACCAGAGGTTTTGAACCTGAACGCCCATCACCCCCACCCAGTGCGCCATGATGGGAGTTGTAGTACGAAACAGCTGAAAAGCACCCGGTAAGCAGAGTCTGGTTTAAACACTGCCAACATTTAATGTCTGCTAAGCGGCTGTGGGTTTGTATTGACTGGAGTCTTATCCTGTTCTTGAGATATATAAAAGTGGAGGGATGGAATCATAAAATCATAGAATTGTAGAGTTCGAAGGGGTCCTGCGGGACATCTAGTCCAACCCCTGCAAGGCAGGAATACAGGGATTGAACCTGCAACCTTGGCATTATCGGTGCCACACTCTAACCAACTGTGCCAAACATTGCCATAGATGTGCAAATGGTACTTTGGCGGAGGGCGAACCCCCTGCCCCAAAGAGCTTGCAATTTATATAATCTGACTCAAGGGAGGCAGCGAAGGAAGGGGAGATAAACGCTTGAAAGCTTCCGCGAGCAGGGGTTTTCCAGGCACCAACCTACACTGTAGAGGACTATCTACAGCAGGCTGGCAGCTGCCCCCGCCCAAGCTGTTTGGGACTACAACTCCCATCACTGGCTGGGGATGATGGGAATCGTAGTCCAAAAGAACTGGAGAGCCCCAGCACGTCAAGGGGTGCCTTGTAATTACAACAATCTTCACTCAGCGTAGCAGAAGCAGGAAAACGACCCTTTGGTGCCCCATTAAACCAACCCCCACGGAATCAGGCAGCTCAAAGAAGCGAGCCAAGCCGCATTCAGCAGGGACAATAAAAACGGCATGGATGTGACTCAAGGACCCTTCTCTTAAGATGAGGCTGCTGGACCATCTAGTCTAGCATCCTCTCCTTCTCCCAGTAGCCTCAGTGGGGAACCCGGCAAGCAGGATATGAGCGCGCAAGAGAGCAACTCTCCGCTCCTGCGGTGGAGGAAGAGCAGAGCCCTTGCGGCTAGTAGCCATCGGTAGGCTTCTCCTCCTCCTCCTCCGTGGATTTGCCTCCTCCTCCTCTGGCTTGGTGGTCCCCGCTGCTTCCTGCGGGGGTGAGTTCCGCAGTTCCATTGCCCTCCTGGCTGTCTGTCTGGCCCGAGAGGGAGCCCACAGCTCTGAGCGATGGGTGGGTGGGTCGGTGAGCGCAGCACCTTCTCCAGCCGCTCCGCCAAGTGCAGGAATGCAGCTCTTGCTGGGGTGGAGAGCGGTCCGGGATGCTGGCGGCGGCGAAGGGTCTCCTTGGGGTACCCGGCATCCCGCCACCAAACGCATGCAGGGCCTAGAACTGGGGGGTGGGGGGAGGCTGCCGGGAACACCCCCCCCCAAGCCAAGCAGCTGCAACGCCTATGCCAACACAGCCTTTACCTCCTCCGTAGACCCCTCCGCTCATCGCGGCTCCGAGGCAGCGCCAGCGCCCCTTTGCAATGCTCTGGGTTGGGTGGGTGGGTGTGCAAGCCCCGGGCTCTGGCTGGGGGGGTCGCCACGGACGGGGCAGGGCTGGGCGGGAGAATTCAGCACCCAGGCCAGTGGGCAGCGACCCGGGGAGGGGAGGGGGCTGCGGAGGGAGGGAGGGAGGGAGGGAGGGAGAGATCAAGGTGAAGGGGGGGTGGGAGGGAGTAAGGGATGCGTCATAGCCAATCAGGGATCCGCACCCCCCCCCCGGCCCAGCAGAGTCCCTGATTGGCTGCCATGGGAGACAATGAGAAGAGAGAGCAGATGCATTCTTAAAGGAGCCAAGGCGGTGGGGGCTGGAGGGGGGCAGCTGAAATCCAGGGAGACTGGGTTTGTGGGGTGCTGCTGCCACCCTTTTACAGTGTTGGCATGGGGGGGGGGGCAAAGGGCAGAGTGAGACCCTTAAGGCACATAGGAAGAAGAAGAGTCTTGTCGGATGAGGCGGCTGGCGCCTTGAGCCCAGCATCCTCTTCTCCGCGCATTGGCCAGCCAGTTTCTCCCGATAGGAAGTCTCTTTCCCCACCCCCACCCCCAGCAGGATTCGAACTGGTGTTCAGAAGCATTGCTGCCTCCCGCAGTTTGGCCAAACTCATGTTGGTCGCTTCGAGAACACTGTCCAACCATCTCATCCTCTGTCGTCCCCTTCTCCTTGTGCCCTCCATCTTTCCCAACATCAGGGTCTTTTCCAGGGAGTCTTCTCTTCTCATGAGGTGGCCAAAGTATTGGAGCCTCAGCTTCAGGATCTGTCCTTCCAGTGAGCACTCAGGGCTGATTTCCTTCAGAATGGATAGGTTTGATCTTCTTGCAGTCCATGGGACTCTCAAGAGTCTCCTCCAGCACCACAATTCAAAAGCATCAATTCTTCGGTGATCAGCCTTCTTGATGGTCCAGCTCTCACTTCCATTCATCACTACTGCTTATTGCCCTCTCCTCCACGGAGTTGCCCCAAACTTTTTTTTTAACTAACATTTTCGTTTTTGTTTTATTAAGTCTAAAACCTGCTACTTGTCCAAATTCCTCAGTCCTGTCCAGTGCTTTAGGTAATTCCTTTTACATTTTCATTCACTCTTATATTTCTCGTCAGAACTTCAAGGACTGTTATAAATAATAGTGGTGACAACGGACACTCCCGTCTTGTTCCTTTTGTAATTTCAAAGTTATCTGTTAATACATCATTCCCTATTAATCTAGCTTTCTGTTCCGAATATATAGCTCCTATACACTTGAGAAAAAATTGTCCCATATCCATTAACTCCAAATTCTTTTTCATAAAAGTCCATGAAATGTTATCAAAGGCCTTCTCTGTCCAATCTCTTCCAGAGCCATTCGTGTTGTGGGCCGCTGCTGCCTCCTGTGGCAGGGAGTTCCACAGTTTAACTATGCACTGCATGAGGAAGGGCTTCTTTTTGTCTGTCCAGAATCTTTCAGCATTCAGCTTCAGTGAATGTCCACAAGATGCACTCTTAGAAGAGAAGGATCAAAACTTTTCTCTGCCCACTTTCTTTATTTTATTTTATTTTATCTGATCTTTAGTTATATACATTTCAATAGTTTTACAGTCATTTTAACATTTCAAATCTCGACTTCCTTCCTCCTCTTCCTGCGGTTCCTTAAATTTGTTTTTATCATTTCCTGCATATTCTAAATTAACTTAACTCAATCTTTTCTTCATCTGCTTTAAGTATTTACTGCTATGAAACTGTTATGAAATACATTTTACAATAATCCTGGCAATGTCTGTTTACAATTTATGTGTACATATTCAATGAACCATTTCCATTCTTTTATAAAAAGTTTGTTATCTTGATTTCTTATTTTTCCGGTAAGTTTCACCATTTCTGCATGGTCCATAAGTTTTGTATCCATTCTTCCTTTGGTGGGAATTCTTCTTCTTTCCATTTTTGGGCAAATAACATTCTTGCCGCTGTAGTCACATACATGAATAGATTTCTATACTGTTTAGGAAGTTCTACTCCTATAATTCTCAGAAGAAAAGCTTCTGGATTGGCTTTTTGGTTTTTTACAAATGTTACTTTAAACATCTTTTTCAATTCATTACATATCATTTCCCAGTAAGCTTTAACTTTACTGCAAGACCACCACATATGATAGAAAGTACCTTCTTTCTCTTTGCGTTTCCAGCACTTCCTTGATTTTGATTTATACACTTGCCAGTTCATTCGGTGCTAGATATCATCTATATAACATTTTCATATAGTTTCATCTATATAGTATAACATTTTCATATAGTTTTCTCTTAAACCATAGCATGCTGTAATTTATATATTCCTATTCCGCAACCATTCCCACGCTTCCGTATCTATATTATAGCCAATAGCTATTGCCCAACGTATCACTGAAGATTTTACTTGTTCATCCTCTGTCTCCCAATCCAATAATATCTTATACAGTTTAGACACTTCAACATTTCTCTGCCAAATTTCTCCCTGCCAGGCATAATTTTATACTCTTCTAACTTGTCATCTCTTGCTCATCTTTTCTTTGTTGTTGTTGTTGTTGTTGTTCAGTCGTTCAGTCGTGTCCGACTCTTTGTGACCCCATGGACCAGAGCACACCAGGCACGCCTATCCTTCACTGCCTCCTGCAGTTTGGCCAAACTCATGCCAGTCGCTTCGAGAACACTGTCCAACCATCTCGTCCTCTGTCGTCCCCTTCTCCTTGTGCCCTCCATCTTTCCCAACATCAGGGTCTTTTCCAGGGAGTCTTCTCTTCTCATGAGGTGGCCAAAGTACTTGGAGCCTCAGCTTCAGGATCTGTCCTTCCAGTGAGCACTCAGGGCTGATTTCCTTCAGAATGGATAGGTTTGATCTTCTTGCAGTCCATGGGACTCTCAAGAGTCTCCTCCAGCACCATAATTCAAAAGCATCAATTCTTCGGCGATCAGCCTTCTTTATGGTCCAGCTCTCACTTCTACATTACTACTGGGAAAACCATAGCTTTAACTATACGGACCTTTGTCAGCAAGGTGATGTCTTTGCTT
The DNA here is from genome assembly GCA_900245905.1 of Lacerta viridis. Taxonomy (NCBI): domain Eukaryota; kingdom Metazoa; phylum Chordata; class Lepidosauria; order Squamata; family Lacertidae; genus Lacerta; species Lacerta viridis. The sequence continues at coordinate 416,341 of OFHU01000428.1, forward strand.
TTTAAGATGCTGTCTAGGTTTGTCATTGCTTTCCCCCAAATGTTGTAATCTGCCTTCATCTGGGAGACTCTAGCCCTTGATCATTTACGTTGAACCTTTCCCAACTCTACAATATCCTTTTTGAGGCGAGGCGACCAGAACCGTAAGCATGTATTCCAAATGCAGCCACATCACAGATTTGTATCATGGCGTTATGATACTGGTATCTTTATTTTCAATCCCTTTCCTAATCATCCCTGGCATGCAGTTTGCCTTCTTCACGGCACACTGAGTCAACATCTTCATAGAGCTATCTAATTTTTATTAAATTTCCTGTTTTACGATTTAAAATACTCATTTTACATCCTTAAAATAGCAACGATTTCCCCTTCTCCTCTCTCCATGATTCATTTTACACATCATAAATCCCTGCATATCTTACAAAAACTAAACCATTCAGTATTCCATTATTACAGCCATCTAAGCTTATTTACACTGGAGAATTTATCTTAATGCTGCCAACGTTTTCAGCTGTACACAATTATTTCCCATATATTCAATAAACGTTTTCCAATCTTCTTTAAACATATGTTCTTCTTGTTCTCTTATTCTATATGTTAAGTCTGCGAGTTGTGCATATTCTGTCAACTTAAGTTGCCATTCTTCTTTGGTTGGGACCTCGCTCATTTTCCATTTTTGGGCTAACAAAACACAGGCCGCAGTAGTGGCATACATAAATAACCTTTTTTGACACCTGGGAATTTCCGTCTGAATTATCCCCAACAGAAAGGACTCTGGTTTTTTTGGGGGGGGAAGTACTTTGAAACATCCCCCCCCCCATTCATTATGGATCATTCATGTGAAAAGGATCTAGGCCTCTTGGTAGACCATAAACTTGACATGAGTCAACAGTGTGATGCAGCAGCTAAAAAAGCCAATGCAATTCTGGGCTGCATCAATAGGAGTATAGCATCTAGATCAAGGGAAGTAATAGTACCACTGTATTCCGCTCTGGTCAGACCTCACCTGGAATACTGTGTCCAGTTCTGGGCACCACAGTTCAAGAAGGATACTGACAAGCTGGAACGTGTCCAGAGGAGGGCAACCAAAATGGTCCAAGGCCTGGAAACGATGCCTTATGAGGAACGGCTTAGGGAGCTGGGTATGTTTAGCCTGGAGAAGAGAAGGTTAAGGGGGGATATGATAGCCATGTTCAAATATATCAAAGGATGTCATCTAGAGGAGGGAGAAAGGTTGTTTTCTGCTGCTCCAGAGAAGCGGACACGGAGCAATGGATTCAAACTACAAGAAAGAAGATTCCACCTAAACATTAGGAAGAACTTCCTGACAGTAAGAGCTGTTTGACAGTGGAATTTGCTGCCAAGGAGTGTGGTGGAGTCTCCTTCTTTGGAGGTCTTTAAGCGGAGGCTTGACAGCCATCTGTCAGGAATGCTTTGATGGTGTTTCCTGCTTGGCAGGGGGTTGGACTGGATGGCCCTTGGGGTCTCTTCCAACTCTATGATTCTATGATTCTACAATTCTATGTCCCCCCCCCCCATTCATTATGGCTCATTTCCCAGTACTCTTTTACCCTTTTACAAGTCCACCACAAATGAAAGAACGTTCCCTCCACGAGTCACTGCCAGTTCTGACCCCATGAGCATATTCAGACTTTTCCCCCCTCCAACCTGCATCGCTTGTTTACATTGAATCGCATTTGCTATTTTACTCCCCGTTCACTCAGTTTGGAGAAGTCCTTTTGAATCTCTTCATTTTACTGACTGAACAATTTAGTATCATGAGCCAACTTGGCCATCTCACTGCTCACTCCTAACTCTTATGAACAAGTTTAAAAGCACAGGCCCCAATACCAATCCTTTGGGGGGAATACTTCTCTCCATTTGGAGAACCGTCCATTCAGTGCTTCCCCCCCCCTAAAAAAATGTTTAGGGGTGCTCTCATTTTCCTACTCGTATTGAAATACAGTGGCACCTTAGTTCTCAAAATTAATCCGTTCCGGAAGTCTGCTCCAAAACCAAAGCGTTCTAAAACCAAGGCACGCTCTCCCATAGAAAGCGATGCTAAAGGGATTGATCCGTTCCAGACTTTTGAAAACAAGCCCTAAAACGAGCCATTTAACATGGATTTTACTATCTAACGAGACCATTGATCCATAAAATGAAAGCAATAAACAATGTACTGCAGTCACACAATCAATCAATCAATCAGCTTCTGGAAGACAAAAGAATTACCAACGATTGAAGAATGGCAGATGAAAATGATGGACTATATGGAACTCACTGAGATGACTGGGAAACTTCGTGACCAGAGGGACGATGCGGTGGAAGAAGATTGGAAGAAATTTAAATTATACTTTAAAAATTAAAGTGTTTAAGATAGATGAATATGAGTTAAGAAAAATAGCTATGATTATATAATTAGGTAATTATTATAGTAAATAAGATTTGGCAAGATGTTTAGAAATTACTAAAGATGATAGACAAGGAACGTGGGAAGAGGAGACAGGAGGAAGTCTATTTACAATGTGAGGGATAAATATTATGTTTTATGTTCTGGTTTTTGTTTTTGTTGTTGTTATGTATGTATTTGTGTATCTTTCTTTTTGTTTTATAAAAACTTAATAAATATAAAAAAAAAAAAAACAATCAATCAATCAGCTGAACTGGGTTCCAAACAGTCACAAAAGCAAAACAAAAAACCCGCAAAAACAGGCAGACCTCAGCGTGACACTCAAAACGGAAGCGTGGCACTCAAAACAGAGCAGGCTTTTAATCAATGTTTTATATTTGTTGTTAGCCACCCTGAGCCCGGTTTTTAAATCGGGAAGGGCGGGGTATAAATAAAAAAATATCATTATGATTATTATTCACGTTCAACTTCCGAAAAAAAGTTCGCAAACTGGAACACTTACTTCCGGGTTTGCAGTGTTTGGGTCCCAAGTTGTTTGAGTACCAAGGCGTTTGAGAACCGAGGCACCACTGCACTGCCCCTCAATGAGGCCAAACTTCGATTCATAAAATGTTTAGGGGTATGTGTACCCCTGCGTTCCCCCAGGAAAAAAAAGCCCTGTGTCCATTTATTCTTCCTCTTTGCTTCCTGCTACTTAACCAGTTAAAAGGTAAAGAGACCCCTGACCATTGGGTCCAGTTGCGGACGATTCTGCGGTTGTGGCGCTCATCTCGCTTTACTGGCCGAGGGAGCCGGCGTTCAGCTTCCGGGTCATGTATCCAGCATGACTAAGCTGCTTCTGAAGAACCAGAGCAGCGCACGGAAACACCATTTACCTTCCCGACGGAGCGGTACCTATTTATCTACTTGCACTGGTGTGCTTTTGAACTGCTAGGTTGGCAGGAGCAGGGACCGAGCAACGGGAGCTCACCCAGTTGCGGGGATTCGAACCACTGACCTTCTGATAGGTTTAACCCACAGCGCCACCCGCATCCCACTTAGCCAGTTACTGATCCACAAAAGGACATCTCCTCTTATTCCATGATGGCTAAGCTTATTTATGAGTGCTTGGCATGGTACGTTATTGAAAGCTTTTTGGAAGTCCAAGCACACTGTGTCAACCAGATCACCTCTATCTAAACCCTCGTTGACACTCTCAAAGAACTCTAATAGGTTTGCGAGACAGGAGCTTTCCTTGGAAAAGCCATGCTGGCTCTGCTTCAGCAAGGCTTGTTCTTCTATGTGCTTGGTTATTTTATCTTTAACTATACTTTCCACCAGTTTTCCGGAGACATATGTTAAGCTAAGTGGCCTGCAGATGGTGACAGCAGACACAAAATTAAAAGACGCCTACTTCTTGGGAGAAAAGCAATGACAAACCTAAACAGCATCTTAAAAAGCAGAAACATTACCTTGCCGTTAAGCTATGGTTTTCCCAGTAGTGATGCATGGAAGTGAGAGCTGGACCATAAAGAAGGCTGATCACCGAAGAATTGATGCTTTTGAATTATGGTGCTGGAGGAGACTCTTGAGAGTCCCATGGACTGCAAGAAGATCAAACCTATCCATCCTTAAAGAAATCAGCCCTGAGTGCTCACTGGAAGGACAGATCCTGAAGTTGAGGCTCCAATACTTTGGCCACCTCATGAGAAGAGAAGACTCCCTGGAAAAGACCCTGATGTTGGGAAAGATGGAGGGCACAAGGAGAAGGGGACGACAGAGGATGAGATGGTTGGACAGTGTTCTCGAAGACTACCAACATGAGTCTGACCAAACTGAGGTAGGCGGTGGAAGACAGGAGGGCCTGGCGTGCTCTGGTCCAGGGGGTCACGAAGAGTCGGACACGACCGAACGACCGAACAACAACAAGTGCCTTGAAAATTCCAGGATCACCCCCAGATCCCTTTTTTGAAAATAGTGTTGTGAGTGTGAAACACACAAGAAAATCACTGTGTTTCATTCAAACTGGTGTAGCTTTCTTACATATATGCAATGTCAACTGACCGGGGTTATAGTCCTCTGATGACACATAACAACTTGTGGAAAGATGCATTTGTTTAAAATGTTTAAAAAAGGTTGATTGCTGCTTGTCTAGATAAATAAGTGGAAAAAATATACTTTTTTTAAAAAAACTGTTTTTCATTGTCTATACTCAAGGCTGATATGAGGGACACATTACATATTTTTGTTAGAAGATCAGCAATTTTTGTTTTCTGGCGATTTCTCTCACGAGGACCTGGCGATTTCTCCATTTTTATTTTGTTCATCAGGCCTAGGACTTCCATCTCTTGTCACTCACCCATCCACCTCAGTTCCTCAAACTCCTTTGCTGCAAAAGTTAGTTGGGGCGCCGGGATCTATGTTCCGTCGTGAAGGGCAGACGCAAATAATTCATTCAGCTTCTCTGCAATCTCCTTATCCTCCTTTAACACTCCTTTGACTCCCTTGTCATCCTGAAAGTCCAATTGCCTCCATAGTTTGTTTTATGCTGCTAATAAATTTAAATAACTTCCTGTTGGTGGCCTTGAAGTTTCTAGCAACGTGTTCCTCCGGTTCTTTCCCCGCATCCCTTACTGTCTCCTCGCGTTTATTTTTGCCAGAATTTGTGTTAATTTCATAGAAATCCTAGAATCCTAGAATCCTAGAGTTGGAAGAGACCCCAAGGGCCATCCAGTCCAACCCCCTGCCAAGCAGGAAACACCATCAAAGCATTCCTGACAGATGGCTGTCAAGCCTCCGCTTCAAAGACCTCCAAAGAAGGAGACTCCACCACACTCCTTGGCAGCAAATTCCACTGTCCAACAGCTCTCACTGTCAGGAAGTTCTTCCTAATGTTTAGGTGGAATCTTCTTTCTTGTAGTTTGAATCCATTGCCCCGTGTCCGCTTCTCTGGAGCAGCAGAAAACAACCTTTCACCCTCCTCTATATGACATCCTTTTATATATTTGAACATGGCTATCATATCACCCCTTAACCTTCTCTTCTCCAGGCTAAACATACCCAGCTCCCTAAGCCGTTCCTCATAAGGCATCGTTTCCAGGCCTTTGACCATTTTGGTTGCCCTCCTCTGGACACGTTCCAGCTTGTCAGTATCCTTCTTGAACTGTGGTGCCCAGAACTGGACACAGTATTCCAGGTGAGGTCTGACCAGAGCAGAATATAGTGGTACTATTACTTCCCTTGATCTAGACGCTATACTCCTATTGATGCAGCCCAGAATTGCATTGGCTTTTTTAGCTGCTGCATCACACTGTTGACTCATGTCAAGTTTGTGGTCTACCACAACTTTTGGATCTCTTCGTTTCGGCAAGACACCCGCTTTTTGGAAAGAAGCCTTCTGGAAGCTTCTTTGACTCTGCTCATTAGCCATGCTGGCATCCTTTCGACTCTCCTGACACCTTCCCAGACCTGCGGCACAAACTCCAATTCAGTTTCTAATATAATGTCCTTAAAGAAGTCCCAAGTATTTTGAGTGATCTCACCCGTCTGACTTTCGACTTCCCTTTTACCCACCTCCTCTTTTTTTGGGGGGGGGGGGAGTTTATTCTTTGGAAACCCAATGCAACGTGTCAGATTTTCTTAGAAATCGGACATTTGCATGGATGTGCAATCTAATAGCATGGTGTTCGCTGTTCCCAGTGGAGTCGACAACACTGACATGTTGCACCCGGGCCCAGGTCACGACTCAAAATGGAGTCCACGGTTGATGCCCCTCAAGTCAGTTCCACGAAGAGCTCTTTTAGGGCATGGCCATTATTTAGGGCATTAATAATAATAATAATAATAATAATAATAATAATAATAATAATTTATTTGTACCCCGCCCATCTGGCTGGGTCTCCCCAGCCACTCTGGGCGGCTTCCAACAAATATTAAAATACATTAGAATATCACAGATTAAAAACTTCCCTAAACAGGGCTGCCTTCATGTCTTTTAAAAGTAAAATAGTTGCTTATTGCCTTGACATCTGATGGGAGGGCGCCACCACCGAGAAGGCCCTCTGCCTGATTCACTGTGACCTCACTTCCCACAGGGAGGGAACTGCCAAAAGGACCCTCGGAGCTGGACCTCAGTGTCCGGGCAGAACGATGGGGTGGAGACGCTCCTTCAAGTATACTGGACCGAGGCCGTTTAGGGCTTTCAAGGTCAGCACCAACACTTTGAATTTTGCTTGGAAATGTACTGGGAAATTTAGAAATGTTACCCCTTTGTCATGACCGAAATGCATCGTCTGTGGGGTGGTAGTTGAAGTCACCCATTGCTACAACATCTCCTCTTTCTGATGTTTTCTTGAATCGGGAGCTGGGAGCAGGGGACGGGCATAGCGTGGGGAGGGCTAGTGGGGCTGTAGCCCTGGGCGCATGTTTTTGAGGATGTTCAAGCTCGGTGCCGGCACACAGGGGTCCCTGCCCTGCCTGCCTGCCGCTGGGGATCTCTGGTCCCCAGAGCCTGGCCTGACCTTGCCGCTGGGCCCCTGGGTAGCTGGCCACCTGGGCAGCGTGGTGGTGGGGGTGCCCAGCAAGGGCCGTGGTGGCTGGCTGGGCTGCCCCCCCTGCATGGCGGCTGTTCACCGCCCTGGGCACCAGCAAATGACGCTATGCCACTGCGTTCCACCGTTGAACATCTCTCAGTGGGGCAGCAATAAAACTGTTGGCACATTTGCAAATCTAAGCAAGGTCTGGTGTGGTTTCAAATTGGATGGGGAGTCGTAAAGTCCCAGGATCAAAAATTTTTCGCCTTGTACGTTGATTTCAATTGCGATGTATCTTCCTTCCTCGTCTTTAAATAGCTGTCTTGGGCTATATTTCTCCTTTGCATATATTACAACTCCTCTCTTCTTGACTTTATCCGATGATATGAACTCTTGGCCTAGTTTCTTGTTCTGTAATAATCTTCTGTGACGTCGAACTATGTGAGTCTCCTGTAGACATATTATGTCTAAATTCTTCTTTTCTAGGCTATAAAACACTCTGCGTCTCTTTGGTCTCTGATTTAATCCCCGAACATTCCATGTTGTTAGTTTAAGCGTCATTTTCCTTTATTTATTCTGCTCCTCCAGATGCTTCTCCTTTCTTGTCCTCCTCTGGATCTTGACTCGGCCCTTCGGGTCTCGACGGCGGTGGAAATAGCCCTGGAAGCTTGTAGAGTTGTGCTGGATCAAGTGCAGTTCCTTCAAACTGCTCCAGGTGCTTGTCCAGAAACTTTTGTTTATCCGTCAGAGATCTTATTCTTATCTTTTTCCCTTCAAACGTAAATGCGAGGCCTTCAGGAAACTCCCAACTGAAGGAGATCTTTCTTCTTCTTAACTCTGTAACCAAATCGTTGTAAGGAGCTCTTTTGTCTAAAAAGTACCTGGGGATGTCCTTATAAAGAATTACTTTGTTCTGCTGTACCACGAGGTTGTTTCTGTAGTGCAAGTCCAGGAAGTAGTCTCTGTCGTGTCTATCGTGCAGCACCAACAAACAGTCGCTGACTGCCTTGGTGCTTTTCTTTCCTCTGGAACCTCTGGGTCCAAATCTGAAGGCCTTCACTATGCGTGCTGAGACGTTTACCTCTTCTAATTCCCAATATGTTGAAAACACCTCCGCAATATAAGCTTTTAGGTCTTCTCCTTCCAATTCTGGAAGACCCCTTAGACGGATGTTTCCCTCTCTCTGATGTAGTTGCAGAAAGGCGAGAGATTCCTCCACAGACCTCTGTCGTGTTCCAATATTCTCCAACTGCTCCAAGTCTAAATTGTCCAACTTTTCTTCCACTTTTTTTATTTTTTCTCTGACCACTTTAATTTCCTCAGAGTCCTTTTTCCTTTGAATTGTGCTTGGAAATGTACAGGGAAATTTAGAAATGTTACCCCTTTGTCATGACCGAAATGCATCGTCTGTGGGGTGGTAGTTGAAGTCACCCATTGTTGCAACATCTCCTCTTTCTGATGTTTTCTTGAATCGGGAGCTGGGAGCAGGGGACGGGCATAGCGTGGGGAGGGCTAGTGGGGCTGTAGCCCTGGGCGCATGTTTTTGAGGGTGTTCAAGCTCGGTGCCGGCACACAGGGGTCCCTGCCCTGCCTGCCTGCCGCTGGGGATCTCTGGTCCCCAGAGCCTGGCCTGACCTTGCCACTGGGCCCCTGGGTAGCTGGCCACCTGGGCAGCGTGGTGGTGGGGGTGCCCAGCAAGGGCCGTGGTGGCTGGCTGGGCTGCCCCCCCTGCATGGCGGCTGTTCACCGCCCTGGGCACCAGCAAATGACGCTATGCCACTGCGTTCCACCGTTGAACATCTCTCAGTGGGGCAGCAATAAAACTGTTGGCACATTTGCAAATCTAAGCAAGGTCTGGTGTGGTTTCAAATTGGATGGGGAGTCATGTGTTGAGATTCTTGTATTGTCGGGGGGAAGACTAGATCACCCCCTTCCAACTCTGTGATTTAAATACTTTTATTGGGAATCAAAAGGGTAGCTAACTCTGCTTTTCATTGCACCCCAGCTTTTGAAAGACACTCTCTCCCATAATAAAAAGTAGGGTACTTTTAACCCCAATTTTGCCTGAAAATTCAGGGGTCTTCTTCCGCAAGTCCTACCACTTTGCCCTTTAGTCATCCCTCCGCCAGCGCTTCAATCGTTTTTTGTTTACTATTATTTTGTTTGCCTAAAAGGGAGTTTTCAGGAGCTGAACAACGGGCAGAAATCCGGCAGGTGCATCCTTTCCAATGCAGCTGTGGGTTTTGACATTTGAGGGCACAAGAGGCTCTCTCAAGAGCTGGAGAACAGGCAATCAACCAACAGGTGTCCGTTTTATCCCGGACTAGAAACCCCTTCTGTTGATTTTCTGCCTGCCGTGTGGATTGTAGGCGCTTTTGGGCTCCAAACCAGCCCCTCAAAAGGTCTGGTTTCTCTTTATCTCCCACAATGCTTTTCAGCCTTTCCAAATCACAGCTTTACGAGATGGAAGGGGATTTCCTCTCTCTCCCACCCACACAAATTTCCTCTTCTTCTTTTTTTGCCCCCTCGATGATGTTTTTCCTTCCTCAGGCAGATAAATTCAAGTTTCTGCCTCTTATCAGCTTGTCGGGATTCCTGTCTCCTCTGAGTCTAACAGGACAACAACAACAATGTCTAGTGGCTAAAGCTCTTGCGCCTCTCAACACCGCCCTGGCAGGCAGAAATTCAACAGGTGGGGCCAGAATTAAAGCTGCACCTGTTGGTTGACTGCCTGCCTGCCGCGCGCTGCTCTTAAAGGCTCAGAGCCAGCAGATTCCCAGACTCCTGGGTTCGCGGGAGGCGGGGGTGAGTGTCCTCCAGGACTCCTGGGTTCTTTTTTGGGAGCGGGGAGGTTAAAGAAAAAATGTCTGCTTGTCTGCTTTTTTGTGCAAGGGGAAGGCGCTGGCAGTCACCAGTTATTTAGAGCAGGAGGAAGGAACCGGGGAGGGGGGGGAGAGCTGCGGCGCTTGTGCAACACAATTGTGCAAAGGTTACTGAGTGTGTGTGTTCTGGACTGTACCATCTCCGCCTCCCTTTTTGGGAGGAGCTGCTTCCCTAAAGAAATGACTCAATCCTGCCACCAAACTCCCTCTCCCCCCCCCACTTGACAGAAGTTGATGGCTAAGAGTGAAATTAGCATTTCCTCTCTGCAGTTAATAATATTTTTTGTTAAAGGCATGGAGGGGGGGTTATTACCTTCCAGAAACCTGGTATAACCCAATCCCCACTGATCCCCTCAACAATCCTCCCCTGGGCTGGGAGGGAACATACCCTCCCCACCAGAAAAAAAAATTCCTTAAACAAGAAATCCCCCTTTAATTTTTTTTTTCAAAAACCAGGGTGGAGTTTTTGCCTCTCCCCCCAGAAAAAGGTCACTTGGTCTTTCCCGGATACCCCCTCTCCCAACACTGGCCTCTCCCAGGCTACCCCAGTTGGTACGTCCCTCTTTTGTTAAAAAAAGAAACTTTCATAGAAAGGGAGGGTCCATATTCACCCCCCTTCCCATTTAGTCTCTTATCCTTCTGAACCCCACCTCGGTTGGGTCACCCCTGCTCCCACTCTTCCTTTCCCCCTCCCAGCGCCACCCCTCCGCGAGTGGGCGCCACTTGGTATCTCCCGCTCTGCTCCCTCCTCCCCCCCCCTCCCAAGAGTTCGCTTCGCTCGCGTCCGGCTCTGGGCGCGGCGGCCGCGCTGGTGGTGGAGGAGCCTCATCACCGGGACTGGGTGGGGCGGGATCGCTCCGCGCGCTCTGGAGTCGAGTCCCGGCCGCCGCCTCCTCCGCTACCGCCGCCGCCGCCGCCGCGCCTGCCTGGGAGAGGCGAGAGCCAGAGCGCGATCCTTCCGCCGCTGGAGCAGCAGCAGCAGTAGCAGCAGCGGAAACGAGTCCCTACCCCCACCCCTCCTCCTCCTCCTCCCCCCTTGCCCCCCCAGCAAGGCGGCGGCGGCGGGGCTGCTGCAGCAGCAGGTACGTGGGGCCAGGCCGGGCAGGGTGAAAAGTGGGGCGGGGGTGGGTGAAATGGGGGGGTTTCCTTTTTCTCCTCTTCCGCCCCACAGGCAAGCACAATTCCTGCCTGTGGTTTTCTCTCCCCCCCCACCCCCACTTCACTGCTGAAGGCTCCTTGCCCCATAGCAACGGCCCCCTTCCATTGCACATGCACCCCCCCTTCCCCGGCTGCCCCGTAGCAACGCCCACCCCATTGCAACAAGCGCAGGACCCCCCCCCCGCCCCAAACACCAAAGCCCTTCACTCTCTCGCCCCCGGTTATCTGTTTATTGCAACCCCCTTTGGAGATCCTTGCCCCCCCTCGGACGTCTCTCCCTCCCCCCCAGATCCTCCCCCCCTTCCTTAGCAACCGCCTCCCCCAGGAATCCAATCCTGGCAACCTCCTGCCCTTTTTTCCCACGCCCCTTAGCAACCTCCTCCCCCCCCCTTGCAGCAGCAAGCCCCCCCTCTCCCCCACTTGGTGGTTTTTTTTCTCTCCCCCCCCCCCGCAACTTTTCTCTCCCTCTGCCAAAAATGTGCCCTTTAAAAGACTTCCAAGCCCCCCCTTCCCCCCTTTAAAAGACTTCCAAGCCCCCCTTCCCCATCGCCCAAGGAGCCTTTATACTCAAACAGCCCCCTCGCCCCATTTTTAGGCCTCCCCCCCCCCCCGTTTGCAACAGAGCCTTCCCCAAAACACAAAAGGCAAATGAAGGAAGTCCGGGATTAATGCATTCCCCCACCAAGAGACAGGATCCTCCCCACAACCCTGCAGTGTAGACCACCCTTTTGGAGAGGGGGGGGCTCTGTTCTCTCTCTTCTTCTCCCCCCCCCCCAGATCTATAGGGTAGCTAGCAGAGATGTGTCCTCCGCTGGACTCCTGGGTTCTCTACAAAGGATGTGGGGCCTACCGAGAGAGAAGAGCGGAGGGGAGATGGGGGGGGCAGGACTCCTGGGTCCTCTGGAAAGATTTGGGGCCTAGAGAGAGAGAGAGAGAGAATCGGAGGGGAGATGGGGGGCAGGACACCTGGGTTCTTTGGAGAGCAGGTGTGTTTGTGTGTGTTTATCTTGCGGGCGTCAGGAAAAGGATCTGAGCCAGATAGGTGGTGGGGCCCAGGACGCCTGGGTTCTTCAGAAGAGGAACTGGTTGCCTGCTGGGTATGGGGCAGGCTTGCTGCCAGGCAGGACTCCTGGGTTCCTCTCCGTCTCCCAGAAGATACAGCTGGTGGCTTCCCCGAGGCCCTCTCCGCTTAACGAACTAGTCTGGGGACCTTTAATTACCGCTAAATAAGCCCAGCAAGGCCCGCCCTCTTCCCTTGGCAGTGGGGCTGTTTTGACTCCTGTAGTTGGTGGGGCGGAGAGGGGCAATGGCCTCACCTCTTCCCCACAGAAACAGTGTGGCATAGTGGTTACAGTGTCGGGAATAGGACCGAGGAGACCAGGGTTCGAATCTCCCCGTTCGGCTTCTCATCTCCCTGGCTGACCTTGGGAGCCAGTTGCTGCCTCTCCTACCTTCCGGGGTTGTTGTGGGGGTTAAATGAGGAGGGGGCTACATGCCACCTTGAGCTCCTTGGAGGGTATCAACACAATAAATAAAAATTAAGGGTGGGGGGGCCCTTTGGGTGCTTGCTGATGTCTGATCTGGTACAGCCAACGCCCATGTTATCCCCCCTACCCGCCACTCCCCCCCCTTAGTCCTCATGACCTCTATTTGTATTTTGCTTCGTTTATATTTTAATACCTCCCGCTAGCAAACACCCCCCCCCAAACCCTCACGGTGGTGTTTCTTTTGCTCTAAAAACCAAGCAGCCGCCGTGGGGTTTCTCGCTGTTCCCATTTTACAGAAGGGAAAGTAGAGTCTGGTGCGGCACTGCTGTTTTGGTGACGGCAGGATGCTGTGGGGATGGCGTTGCAGAGAGAGGGGTGGGAATAAGCGTCAGGAGACGGCAGGATTGCCTGGACCCCAGTTACGTCTTGGGGGGGGGGAACCGCCCTCCCCCCAAAAAACCCACTTGAGGCTTTGGCACATTGTAGAAAATTAAGACACCCCCCCTTAATATGGAACCTTGGAAGGTGGCGGACTGTCCTTCATTGGAGGTTGTTAAACAGAGGCCTGCCAGGGAATCCTCAGCTGTGATTGCGGGTTGGGCTAGATGACCCCTGGGGGTCCCCAACCCTACAATTCTATGCTGCTTCTCCTCTTCCTCCCCAGATATTATTACGCTTTGCGTTTTAAGTGTCCCACCGTGGAACTCGGGGCTCCTGGTTTTGAGCCCCCTCACCAATTCCAGTACGCCCCCCGCTCTCTAGTTGATGATTTTGATGTGCCTTTTGGGGTGAGAAAACAGTGGGGTCCTTTCCCCCCCCCAGGCACCTTTTCCCTAGGACGCCCTCCACGTGGGTGTATCGGAGTGTGACACCCAAGGGCGCCGGGAGAACTATATATAACCAGTATCGATATTGACGTCCTCAGGAGACGCGCTTGGGGCATGTAAACCTGTCCTGAAAGTCCCAGTTGCTGGCAGCCCAGGAAAACCAAGAAGAGAACCTTTTTTATTTTCCACTGTCAGACTTAGCAACTTCCTAGTCCTCAAGGCCCCAGAGGAAATACTTTAAAGGCGGCAGGGGGGTCCTGGAGGGCAGATTTGCAAACTTCCGCCCCTCTGCGGATCTTGAAATATTTCAGCCAGATGCTCCCGGCGTTCCCTGATGCCTCCATCCTTCTTGGGTTTTTTTCCTGGCACCTAGAATTTGTGCAAATTAAGTGCCGTTGCTCCGACGGGGCGGATCTCAAATAACGAAGGGCACTTAGTGGACACCACTTAATTAGCCTGGCTTGCCCTCTTCCGTTGCGCGCTTGTGAGCGAAGCTGAGGCTCGTAGAATCGTACAGCTGTAAAGGGATCCCCAAGGGCCATCCAGTCCAACCCCCTGCAATGTGCCTGTATCTCCCAGATCGGCCTGGTTGTGTGTGCGGAGTGAAGCAAGTAACACCTTTTCGAGGTCGTTGAACGTGGATTCGGTGCCCTTCGGCGATGCTCTTTCGGCTCACAGCTGGCCAGTGTACCGCATGCGCTGGTAGCGTCCAGGCTGGACTGCTGCAAAGCGCTCAACCTGGGGCCAGCCTTGAAGACGACTCGGAAACGTCAGCTGTCAGATTCCTGGCAAGGGTTCCCTTTTAAGATCTCATGTAATCCCTCCTGTTCTAAAACAGCTGCGCTGGTTGCCAGCTTGTTTCTGGGCCTGATCCAGGGGGTTGAAGCAGAGCACTATCACAGGCCGCCTCCTTCCCTACAGACCTTCTTGGGTGCTGAGATCAGCGGAGGGGGCCCTCTTGGTAGTTCCTCCCCCCCCTAAGAAATTAGGAGGGAGAGGGCCTTCTCAGTGGTGGCCCCTGAGCTGTGATACTTCCTCCCCAGAGAGCCTGACACCTTCACTGCACAACTTCCAGCGAACTGTTTCCAATGTCGTGTTTTAACCCGACCTGGGACCTTAGAGGGTGGGAATTAAATACATAATAATGGACGATAAAGAAGGGCAAAGCCTGCCCCACAATTGGGAACACCTAACTCACGGATAAGGTGGGGGGGGGACGACCTGTGTTGTTTTGGTTTGCAAGCCCAGAAGCGGGTGCTTCGCGAATCCAGAGTAGTTGTCGTCGTCACCTGGCGAATCTGTGGAACTCGCTGCTGCAGGAGGTAGGGGCGGCCACCAGCTTGGGACAAATTCACGGAGGAGGAGAGGCCTGTTGGCTGCTACTAGCCAGGATGGCTGTCCTCTGCCTTCACAATCGGAGGCAGCAATGCTTCTGAAAACTGCAAAAGTCTTGTGTTCGAGTCCTGGTTACGGGCCTCCCTTTGGGGCATTTGCCTGGCCGCTCTGAGAGCAGGCTTCTGGCGGACTAGGTGAGCCTTTGGGGAATCTGTTGCAATAGCAGAACCTCCACCCCTAGGAGAAATCTACCTCCCGACTCCCTAGCAAAAGGGGAGAGCAATGCTCTTGCACTCGGATCCTGCTTGGGGTGTGTGTGTGGGGGGGATTTCCCATTGCGAGTATCTGGTCAGTCGCTGTGAGATGTTGGGCTAGAGGGGCCGTTGGCCTCATCCGGTCAGGGCTGGTGGGAGTTGTAGTTCGAGATGTCTAGAGCGGCGCCCGGTTGAGGAAGCCCATTTTATTTTTATTTTTATTTTAGAAAAATCAAAACAGGTTGGAAGCGATGCGTTGTTAGTGCTGAGCAACGCTCCTTACAAGCTTCTGCTGGGGAGATCAGAGCCCTGCGCACCCTGCTCTCTCCTGATCCACTGTCGGGAGGGGGTCCGAAAAACAGGCGTCCTTGCTGGACCCCAACCGAGCGCGTGGCTTTGTGCTGCAAAGGCTTTTGATCTCGCCCGGGATGGCACTGTGGCTTGGCTCAGCGCCCGGGATGCTCCGGGGTCCCTTCCTCCTGATCCTTCGGAGAACCCCTGCTCTGAGACAAACACACACACACACACCTGGAACCCAGGAGTCCTGCTTCCTCTGCCTTTAACCCACGAAACGCCCAGCTTCCTTTTCCCAGGCTGCAGGGGACTCATCCTCCGTAATCCCTCTGTAATCTCGTTTACACTTGCGAGGAGATTTGGCTCGGGCTTGCTTGTTTATTTATTTCGGGCCTAATGCACTTTCTCTAACGAAGCAAATGAGATTGGAGATTAAGGCGAGCCGCAGATCTCTCTCTGTGCCCACACGGGGGGGGGCATCTCTCAGCCAGCGCACCCGTTTTCCCGCAACCCCCCCACCCCCATTGATTTATTTGGGAGCTCGGCTGACGGCTCCTTCCATCTCCGCCCCAAATCCATCTTGGTCTCTGGGCTTTTTCCCCCCACATCCCATTGCCAAGGCAACCGCCGCACTGTGTTTTGTGCCGGAGGTGGCGGTGGGGGTCCGGTTGCCATGGCGACAACAAGACCCTCTCTCTTTTATTTGGCTTTCCCGAGGGGCGGGGAGAGAGAGGGCACCTCTGCCTCCACCTCCCCTCCGTAAAATGGCCGGTGGGTTTGAGCAGTGCTGCCGAGAGTCTCTGCTCTCTGCCTCCGAGTCAGGCCAGACGCCTGTTTCTTTTCCTGCCTTGCCTGCGCTCCCCCCCCCTCCCTGCGCACCATTTTTGGTTTATTTTTTTCGGGGGGGGGGGAGTTTCTGCTTTCCGGGAGGAGCAAAGCCACCTCTGCTTTGCTGCCCCCTGCATTGTTTTGGGCGGGGTCTCTATCCTCCAAATCAAATATTGGGCGGAGGGCGAAGCCACATGGCATTAGCAGGTGGGGGTCCCCCAGGGTCATCTAGTCCAACCCCCTGCAATGCAGGGATCTTTTTGCCCAACGTGGGGCTCGGACCCACGACCCTGAGATTAAGAGTCTCCTGCTCTACCGGCTGAGCTGGTGTTTAATCTTAAGAGACTTGTTTCTTGACATTTCTGAGTTTCCAGCAACTGGAACCCAGAAGCATTTTACTGCCTCCAGTCCTCTTGGCCAGTCGCCTGCGTGACGTGCAGTGGCAGGCGGTTCCAAAGGTTAGCCCTGTTTGAAAACCAGCACCTGCCCCCCCCCAAGCCTCCCTGGCAGTGTAGCTCATCGGGCAAAGCGGTGGCGATTCCGGACCTCTACTTTCCCCTGCCTCCACCTGTAAAATGGGTACAGCTATTTGCTTGCGCAGGGAAGACCGCACGAAGCAGTTTTGCAAGCAGAAGCTTTCTCCGTTGGGCTTTGGCAACCCCAGGGTGACCATGGGGGGGGGAAGGCACAGTTACCCGGGGACGGGGTGTTCTTAGTTTTGCCCCAGTGAGCCGAGGCGCTTTGGCCTCCTGGGAGGAGAAGGCGACCCAAGACTTAAGAAGTAGAGCCGGGAGGGGAACCCCAGAGGTCATGTACCCCAACCCCATGCACTCGCTTGACAGTGTATGTATTTTAATATCTGTTGGAGGCCGCCCAGAGTGGCTGGGGGGGACCCAGCCAGGTGGGCGGGGTACAAATAATAAATTATTATTATTATTAACAAACAAACAAATGCAACCACCTCTTCTCTCTCCCCCCCCCCACCACGAACAGGATTGCGGCCAGCTGAGAGGGGCTGCTGGCCAGGCCCCCACCCCACCCCCGCGCCCAAATCCACCATGAGCGAACTGGAGCAGTTGAGGCAGGAGGCGGAACAGCTGCGGAACCAGATCAGGGTGAGAACGCCAGCCAAGTTGCTAGCCCTCATTGAGGTGCAGGCTCAAGATTTCTCTCTTTTCTGAGGACTGAGACTTTGCACTCACCCTGCGCTCTCTCTCTCTCTCTCTTTTTCCTTTCCCTTCCTGCAGGACGCCAGGAAAGCATGTGGGGACTCCACCCTGACCCAGGTGAGGTGAAATTCCCCCCCTCGAATATATTTTGGGGTGGCTGTTGCCCCTTAATTCCTCCCCCCCTTTGAGATGTTGTTGGAAGAAGCAGGCGAGAGTCTCTGGAGGTTGCGTGCGTTGCGGAGAGGCATTCCTCCCGTCTGGGGGTGGGGGCTTTTGTCTTTCGACCCCCTCCACCCCTCTCTTTCTCTCCCCATCCCCCCCAGATCACAGCTGGCCTCGATCCGGTGGGCCGGATCCAGATGCGGACGAGGCGCACGTTACGGGGTCACCTGGCGAAGATCTACGCCATGCACTGGGGGACAGACTCCAGGTGAGAGCAAAGCTGCCCCTTGGAATTGTGGGATTGGATGGGACCCCCGAGGGCCATCTAGTCCATCCAGGGTGGATAAAAATCAATGATTTTTTTTTAAAAAAAAAAATAAATTGGATTTTTTGAATTTAAATCAGATTTTTTAAAATTTAAATTGGATTTTTAAAATAAAATGCTTTTGGAGGAAAAATCTTTCTAAAGGTAGTTTTCTATTTAAGTTTGCATATTATGACATGTAGTCCAAAGGCTATTCATGAAGAAATAAGGATTTGTTTTAAGTTATTCACATGTGCTAAAACTCAGTCTAATTTGTTGTTGTTTTTTAATTGTTTAACCACAACAGTTAACAAACATGGATACGTATGCTGTTTAAATTGTTACTGAGGAAATGGTTGTTTTTTCTCCTTCCAATGAAGTACAGCGGAAAAGTTGTCCAAATATAAACAGTTAACTTATTAAACCTCACAATAATTTCATAATTATCTGTCTATGTATTTCTAATAGTATAACCAAATCAGTAATTTTTGATATAACTGTAAAAACTACTCTGAAAATTTATTATTCCAAAAATGAAACCTTCATCTGGTTGTAAATATTAAGATTATACCAGCAAGAATGAGTCTTTCTGTAAAAAAAAATGATTTAAATCAAGTCTTACTGACTAGTGATTTTTATCGGGATTTAAATCAATTTGATTTAAATCAAATCTAACCCCCCTGCCATGCAAAAGGTCCCAGGTTTGATCTCCTGTAGCATCTACTGGCAGGGCTGGGTGACATCACACTTGCATGGGCAGCTGCAGCTGCCGGTCCGTGTGAACAATACTGAGCTCAGTGGACGCCAGTGGGCTTGGTCCCATAACCCCTGTGTTGTTCGGAGAGGTAGGGATGGGCGTGCAGAAGAGGTCTCCTCTTGCCCCCGGCGACTTGGGACCCTCTATCTGGCTCTGAGACCCACCCGCCTCAGGCCTCCTGCATTCTTTCTCTTCCCACCCTTGCAGGCTGCTGGTTAGTGCCTCCCAAGACGGGAAACTGATCATTTGGGACAGCTACACCACAAACAAGGTAAGGCCCGTGTGGCGGTCAGTGGGCCCCGTTACTTGGCCCCAGGGGACTCTGCGAGCGTCACCCGGGGCCCTTCTCACTGCCTGGAGGGTGGCAGTATGAGAGCGGGGCCTTTTTGGTGGTGGCTCCCTGCTTGCAGCAAGCTCTCCCCAGGGAGGGCTCCCCTGGCACCTTCGTTTTGCATAGGGTAGGGCAGTTCATTAAAAACTTTTTTTTAAAAAAATGCCAGCTCCAAAGGTCTTATCTTACTACACTAGGGATTATACAGTCATACCTCGTGTTGCGTACGTTCGAGTCACGGACCTCCGCGACATGGAAGTCCTCCACGGAGCGCGGGTGCGCAGAAGCGGTCTGCGCACTTCGTGCATGCCCAGAAGCGCAAAAACTTGCAAACTTCCGGGTTTTTTTTTTCGTTCACGTTACGTGCGCCCGGGTTACATGGTGCGACCCAGAACGGATCGCGTACGTAACACTTGGTACCACTGCATAGCTATATCCGAAATTTCATGCATATCAGTTAATACCTTCAAAACAAAACAAAAAAATAAAAAAAATTCCTTCCCGTAGCACCTTAGAGAGCTGTTTACTTGGCCGTTTTCCTATGTCGTGAAGGCTGAAATTTCAATTCCACAGTTTTAAGGTGGACTTCCTTTTATCTTTCCCGAATCTTCCAACGATTGGCTTCATTGGATGTCCGCAAATTCCAGTGTTACGAAAAAGAGGGACGAAACCTTTTCTCTCTCCAGTGCATCCTTTTCTTCCATCATGTCACCTTTCACTATCTACCTTTCTGCCCTTCGGTGATATCCGGCAGTTCCCTTCACTTTACCCTCCTTTTGCCGAAAGCATTTCGAGTTCAGGCAGGCCCGGCCCTCAGACATTTAGGAAGCCGGCATGACTTTCAGCCGCTATGGCTGGTTCAATTTTTCGCGAGCATTTAAAGTCGTTTTTCCTTAGCGATCACTTTATTTGCTCTATCCTTTTTCGTACTGCTTTGAAGCGCGGTTAAAAAAAAAAAAAAGTGTCACAAATTTTGTGAAGTAAATAAATCACACTGCCCCCCCCCAATCAACAGAATATATTATTTCACAATGATAATTGCTGATAATAATGATTACCGTACTTTTACGTGTATAAGACTAGGTTTCTTTTACTGTGGAATAATGTTCAAAATCTGGGCTCGTGGGACGCGGGTGGCGCTGTGCGTTAAACCACAGAGCCTAGGGCTTGCCGATCAGAAGGTTGGTGGTTCGAATCCCCGCAACGGGGTGAGCTCCTGTTGCTCGGTCCCTGCTCCTGCCCACCTAGCAGTTCGAAAGCACGTCAAAGTGCAAGTAGATAAATAGGTACCACTTTGGCGGGAAGGTAAACAGCATTTCCGTGGGCTGCTCTGGTGCAAGTAGATAAATAGGTACCACTCTGGTGGGAAGGTAAACGGCGTTTCCGTGCGCTGCTCTGGTTCTCCAGAAGCGGCTTAGTCATGCTGGCCACATGACCTGGAAGCTGTACGCCAGCTCCCTCGGCCAGTAAAGCGAGATGAGCGCCGCAACCCCAGAGTCGGACACGACTGGACCTAACGGTCAGGGGTCCCTTTACCCTTTAGGACAACACTGCCGAGCACTTCCCGTTTATAACTGACTTCCAATCCTTACGGTAACTTGCAAGACAGGCACAGGGACCCCGTGTGGCTTTGCAGATGTTGTGGATTTATGGGATCATAGAATTGTGACATTGGAAGGGACGCAAAGGGGTATCTAGTCCAATCCGCCGCAGTGCAGGAATGAGAGCTATTGATCGCATTTCTGGTTACAGGTAGGTTGCCGTGTTGGTCTGCCATAGTCAAAACAAAATAAAAAATTCCTTCCAGTAGCACCTTAGAGACCAACTAAGTTTGTTCTTGGTATGAGCTTTCGTGTGCATGCACACTTCTTCAGATACCAAACTTAGTTGGTCTCTAAGGTGCTACTGGAAGGAATTTTTAATTTTGTTTTGACGGGAAAATACGGTACTTAAGAAGGGAGGAAGGGGCGATGCTGATCCGTTGGGGTCCCTGTTTTATTTGTATCTCACGCACCCCGTTTTCCGTCTTCCCGAAGGTCCACGCCATCCCTCTGAGGTCGTCGTGGGTGATGACCTGTGCCTACGCCCCTTCTGGGAACTACGTGGCCTGCGGTGGTCTGGACAACATCTGCTCCATCTACAGCCTCAAGACCCGGGAAGGGAACGTCCGGGTCAGCCGGGAACTCCCTGGGCACACGGGTGAGGGTCTCCCCACTCTGCTCCCCCAAACCCCACGCTCTTGCTCCACCCCTTCTCGCCTCTTTCGCGAAACCAAACTGGTTGCAGTGGTCCCTTGGTTCTCAAACTTCATCCGTTCCGGAAGTCCGTTCCAAAACCAAAGCGTTCCAAAACTGAGGCGGGCTTTCCCATAGAAAGCAATGCAAAACGGATTAGCCCGTTCCCGACTTCTAAAAACAACACCTTAAAACAGCAACTTAACATGAATTTTTGCTATCGAACGAGACCATTGATCCATAAAATGAAAGCAATAACCAACGTACCGTACTATAAAATAAACAAGGCAGTATTGTAGATGATAAAAATTAAAATTGCTTTTCCCCCTTACCTGCACTTACGATGGTCGCTGTTTGGATTGGGGGGTCTTTTATCCATTTACGCAGTCACACAATCAGTAGCTGAACTGGGTTCCACACAGTCGCAAAAAAAAAAAAAACAAATTAACCGAAAAAGCCTCGAAAACAAAAACGCCAAACTTAATCCGTTCCGGAAATCCGTTTTGACTTCCGAAATGTTCAAAAACCAAGGCGCAGCTTCTGATTGGTGCAGGCACCCCAGAAACAACAGCCGACAGCCGCATCGGAGGTTCGGCTTCCGAAAAACATTCAAAAACCGGAACATTTACTTCCGGGTTTTCAGCGTTTGAGAACCAAGACACCACTGAACTTAATTCTGCTTTCCCTGTGCCCCCTCCCCATCTTTCAACCCCAAACCTGGGAAGGGTAGCTAACGCCGCAGAAGGCAGGATCAGGAATTGAAAATGACCTCAACGCAGAGGTTTTCAGCCCTTCTGAGTCCACGGCTCCCTTGACCAGCTGCCTTCTTTCTGTGGCACCCCCGTGAGGCTCAGGAGCCCAGTCAAGTCGCCCCCTTTCCTGCAGAGCCGGCAGCCCCTGGCCGCTTTTCGAACACGCTCCCTTGTCGCAGAGGGTTCCCTCGGTCTCCTCTACGCCCTTCCTTCCAGCTGCCCCTGGTCTCTGAGGGTTCAAATGCCCCACACTCGACCACGAGCAAAGATCGCTGGGTGTGCGACCCCGAGGGGCCCGGCCTCAGCCTAGCCTACTCGCAGGGATGTTGTTTGGATTAAACAAGCAAGTGGGAGAGAACCGGGCCTGCGGGCGCCTTGGGAGGAAAAAGCCGCAGGATATATTGAGATGCAACAAGTCATTAATAAACAGATCAGCACTTGCGTTGGGCAGAGGGTAGAGAAAGAAAACTGCTGCGGCTCCGACGCTGCCCAGCCCTGGTGTGTGGCCCTCCGAAAGTTGCGCAGAGAGGGATGCGGCCCTCAAGGCTTCCCTCTCCACAACGGCTGTGCTCTCTCCTTCCCAAGGCTACCTCTCCTGCTGCCGGTTCCTCAACGACAACCAGATCATCACCAGCTCCGGAGACACAACGTGGTGAGTTGGCGAGGCCTCGGGCCAGTTCAGACGGGCCCATTTTTTATTTTTATTTTGCTTTGCCCTTCTGTAAAGTGCCAGGGCAGCAGGGTGCCCCACCTGACTGGCGCTGCAGGGGGTTGGACTGGATGACCTTTAGGGGTCCCTTGCAAATCCCCGCAGTTCTCTTGATCTCTGCGTCTCCTCCTCCCCCCAAAGCGCCCTGTGGGACATTGAGACAGGCCAGCAGACCACCGCCTTCACGGGCCACAGCGGGGACGTCATGTCTCTGTCTCTGGCCCCCGACATGCGGACCTTCGTCTCGGGCGCCTGCGATGCCTCCATCAAGCTGTGGGACATTCGGGACAGCATGTGCCGGCAGACCTTCACAGGGCACGAGTCCGACATCAACGCCGTCTGCGTGAGTGCCGGGGCGGCCGTGGAGGGTGGCAAAATGAGAACTGGGCCTTTTCTGTGGTGGCTCCCCATTCGTGGGCTTCTCTTCCCAGGGAAGCTGGCCTGGCACCTTCCTTACATATCTATAGTTTCCACAGCGACCCTGGACGGCTTCCAACAAAATATAAAAACACAATAGGACATACAAAAAACATTAAAAACTTCCCGATATGTCTTCTAAAAGACATGTAGTTGTTTAACTCCTTGATACCAGTTGGGAGGGCGTTCCACAGGGCGGGTGCCACCACCAAGAAGGCCCTCGGAGCTGGACCCCTCAGATTCTAGGCTGAAGAATTTAATTAATAATAATAAGCTGAATCCAATTAATAATAATTTGGAGGGTTTTTGCTCTGCTCGTCAGCCAGAAAAGCTCCCAGGACAGCAGCTTGCCTGGCAATAAAAATGGGATGGTCCCTACCCGCTGTGGTGTTACAACCTTCTGGAAGAAAAGGGAAAAAAGTCACGTCACGCAAGGGAAAAGGGACAGGGAGGGATGAGGAAGATCAAAAGCCACCGATTTCTCTAAACAGTTGTTCCTGTAATGACCGTTATGATTTTATTTCATAATGCTTATATGTCGCTTAATTGTAAAAAAAAAGAGAGGGAGGGAAACAGTTCATGAAAAGATGAAACAATAAATTCAATTTTGCGACAGAAGTTTAAAGCATACGCAAATTTAAAAAACTGAAACAGGTTAAAACTGGTGTCGGCTTTCTTAAGCATCCAGACAGGCTGGTCCCAAACAGGAATGTTTTTAGCAGGTGCCGGAAAGAGCACAATGAAGGCGCCTGCTTGATCTCAATAGGCAGGGAGTTCCACAGTTGTAGCTGCTGCTACGCCGAACTGTCGGGTTCTTCACAAACGTTTGGAAAGGCTGTTATGTGGTTGTTTGTGCCCTACCCTCCAGCCAAAAAGGCTCCCAGAAAATAAGGGGCTCCCTGCCCCCTGCAGGCGTACAACAACAATAATAATAAAGACAAGACACACAAGGAAAAGGGAACAGGGAGGAATGAGGAAATAAATATTGGGCACTAGTTTCTAAAAAAGTTCCTCCAATGACCAAAGACTGGTATGGTCCAGTGGCAGAAGGTGCCCAAGGGACCTGGGGCCATGGGAAGTGGGGCTCCGTGGGCCATGGGAAGCGGGGCTCTGGGGGCCATGGGAAGAGAGGCTCCGGGGGCCATGGGAAGCGGGGCTCCGGGGGCCAGAGGCTCCGGGGGCCATGGGAAGGCCATGGGAAGCGGGGCTCCGGGGGCCATGGGAAGAGAGGCGGGGCTGGGAAGCGGGGCTCCGGGGGCCATGGGAAGAGAGGCTCCGGGGGCCATGGGAAGGGGGCCCGGGGGCCATGGGAAGAGAGGCTCCAGGGGCCATGGGAAGCGGGGCTCCGGGGGCCATGGGAAGAGAGGCTCCGGGGGCCATGGGAAGCGGGGCTCCGGGGGCCATGGGAAGAGAGGCGGGGCTGGGAAGCGGGGCTCCGGGGGCCATGGGAAGAGAGGCTCCGGGGGGCCATGGGAAGCGGGGCTCCGGGGGCCATGGGAAGAGAGGCTCCGGGGGCCATGGGAAGCGGGGCTCCGGGGGCCATGGGAAGCGGGGCTCCGGGGGCCACGGGAAGCAAGGCTGCGGGGGCCATGGGAAGTGGGGCTCCGGGGGCCAGCCATCGCCCAGTAAGGGCCAAGCACTGCTGCTGCTGTCGTCTCTACAAGCAGGAGGACACTCTCATCCTGCCCTCTTCCTGATGCCCCCTTCTCCCCTTCTCCCCCTCGCAGTTCTTTCCCAACGGGAACGCCTTCACCACGGGCTCGGACGACGCCACCTGCCGCCTCTTCGACCTGCGGGCCGACCAGGAGCTCATGATGTACTCCCACGACAACATCATTTGCGGCATCACCTCGGTGGCCTTTTCCCGGAGCGGGCGCCTCCTCCTGGCCGGCTACGACGACTTCAACTGCAACATCTGGGACTCAATGAAGGGCGACCGGGCGGGTGAGTTGCACTACCAAGTCTCTCTCGGGAACGAGCTGGGTGCCATCCCTGGTGGGGAAACCCCTTTCCCTCCCCCAAAGTCGCAAGTGTGATGCAGCGGCAAAAAAGGCGAAAGCTGTTCTCGGCTGCGTCCGCAGAAGTCTAGTGTCCGGATCGAGGGAACCGATAGTCCCGCTCTGTTCTGCCTTGGTCAGACCCCACCTGGAATCCTGTGTCCAGTTCTGGGCAGCACAATTTAAGGAGGATGTTGACAAGCTGGAACGTTCGTAGCTGGTAAATTCTCCCGAATCCCAGTTGCTGGAAACTACAGGAGAGGAGAGCTGCTCTTGCGCTCGGATCCTGCTTGCGGATTTCCCGTAACAGGCATCTGAGAACAGGATGCTGGACCAGGTGGGCCGCTGGCCTTATCCTGGCAGTTCTAAAAGAGAGTGTCATTCCAGCTTTACCCAGAGTGGCTGGGGCATCCTAGCCAGATGGACAGGGCATAAATAATGAAATTATCATTATTATTAATTATTATTATTATTACTGCCCCCTACTGGCTGCTTTGAAGTGCCCTGCGTTGTAAAAATTCGGGACATACAACGGAAGGGACTTCTTCATGCGGTGCTCAGTTGAACTGTGGAACCCCCTCCCGCAGGAGGCAGCGATGGCCACCAACTCGGATGGCTCTAAAGGATTGGGCAAATTCATGGAGGAGGAGAAAGGGCTGTCGATGGCTCTTAGCCACAATGGCTCCGCTCTTGACTCCACGGTCAGAGGCAGCGATGCTTCTGAGCACCAATTCCCAGAAGCCACAGGAGGGGGAGAATGCAGCAGGGGGGGCTGGGCTGGATGGCCTTTGGGTGCCCCTCCCGCCTCGACCAATTCCTCCTTTCCTTCCCTCCCTCAGGGGTCCTCGCCGGCCACGACAACCGCGTCAGCTGCCTGGGCGTGACGGACGACGGGATGGCCATCGCCACCGGCTCGTGGGACAGCTTCTTGAAAGTGTGGAACTGAGGCCCTTTGCTCTGCCTTCGGGGGCGCGGTGTGGGGAGGGAGAAAAGCAGGAGGGAAAGCCCTAGACACCCCCCTTCCCCCCCAATAATCCAGCCTCTAACCCCCCTCTCCTGCCGCCTTGAAGGGGGCCCTGTGGCCTTGAACCCCACAGACACTCCCTCCCCCCCCCCATTTTTTTTTGTCATCCCTTTTATTTTTTCCTGCTCTCGTTTTAAAATAATGATGATGTCCCAACCGAGCCAGATTTCCGGCACGGAGGAGGAAGAGGCTGATTTCTCTAGCAGCAATTCTGTTTTTTTTGGGGGGGGGGGTTGTGTGTGTCTAGGCCCCGCTTATCTCTCCTGTAGAAAAGAGCAGAGCAAAGGGAGTTCAGCTGAAAGAAAGGGGTGGGGGCTTATCCTTAGGGTTGAAGGGGTCCAAGGTCTTGTCTTGCACCTTCCCCTCCCTCCCTCTCGAGAAGCAAAATTGTGGGGGGGGGGGCGGAGAAAGAGAGCCAAGGCCATCCCATAATGGTCTCCCAGACATGGCAGCAACACCCTTCCATCCAGGGACCAGGTTCTGAGCTTGCCTTTTTTTGCGGGGGAAAGAAATGGGGGAGGCAGAGAGACTCCCAATTCTTCCTCTCTCTCGTGCCCAAGAGATGCTTAATCCCCTTCCCTCGCGAGTAGGGGAGGCCCCGATCCGAGGCAGGCCCAAATCTGCAGTGTGGCAACCTTTCGTGTCCTCTCTTCTTTCCCTCACTTCCCCCCCCCCCCCGCCTTCAACCTCCTCCTCCCCGGTGGTGCTTTCGAGGAATTCGTGGCAGCCGCAACCGTGGCCTTGTTTCCTCCTAATCCGTGGCTGGTTTTTGTAAAAAAAAAAGAGAGAGAGAGAGAGAGAGAAGTGTGGCGGCGCTGGGGGACCCCCCCCCCCGCCCCGGCCGTGGTGGGGGTCCGTGTGTAAACCTGTAAACAACAGAAAACCAACAACGTGTCTGGCGTTTTGTCATTTGTCATTGTTTATTAATTTGGGGGGGCAGTATTTTGGGGCGGGGGGGGAGGTGAGCAAATCGGCCAGCTTGGAAGTTTTTTTTGAGGGGTGTGTGTGGAGGGGAGGCGCTTTGTCTTCACACTTGCCTTTCTTCCAAGACGGGGCATGCCCAACCCACAGAAAAGACTTTTCGCGAAATTGTAGCAAGGGCAAAAACCACACCTGTAGGATAACTCTGCACAGTGTGCTGGTTGACTGGCTGTAAAAAGTGCATGGGGAGATTTTGGGGAAGGGCAACTGGAACGGTCAAGGGGGTGGAACGACTCTCCTATGGGGAACGGTTACAGCGTTTGGGGCTTTTCAGCTTAAGAGAAAGTGCAAGAGTCGACCTGATAAGACGCTTGCAGAATTCTGCACGGCAAGGAGAAAGAATTTGATGGAATTACAAACTTGGTGGATCGGGGGGACGCTGTGGACATAGCGTATCTTGATTTCAGTAAGGCTTTTGACAAAGCCCCCCCAGGATATCCTCGCCAGGAAGCTGGTAAAATGTGGGTAACTGTCAGGTGCATTTGTAGCTGGTTGATTGACACCGAACCCAAAGAGTACTCAAAAATGTTTCCTCGTCATCCTGGGAAAAAGTGACAAGCGGGGTGCCGCAGGGTTCTGTCCTGGGCCTGTTGTTGTTTTCAACGTCTCTATAAAATGACTTGGATGAAGGAATTGAGGGGGTGCTAATCAGATTTGCAGATGACAATAAATGGGGAGGGGTAGCCAATGCCACCGAAGATAGATTTGGGGTTCGCGATGAATTTAACAGATTGGAGAACTGGGCCAAATCTAACAAAAGGAATTTCCAACAGGGACAAATGTCAGGTTCTGCACTTTGGCAGGAATAGCCAGCTGCACAAATGTAAGATGAGGGACATTTGGCTTGCTAACCTTAAATGTGAAAAGGATTGAGGGGTCTTAGTAGACTGCAAGCTTAACACAAGTCAATATTGTGATGGAGCAGCAAATAAAGCTTAATGCTATTATTGGCTGCATCAACAGAAGTCTAGTGTCCAGATCAAGGGAAGGAATAGTCCTGCTCTATTCTGCCTTGGCCAGACCCCAACTGGAGTCCTGTGTCCAGTTCTGGGCACCCCACTTTAAGGAGGAGATTGACAAGCTGGAAGGTGTGCAGAGGAAGGAGACCAGGATGATCCAAGGGTCTGGAAACCAAGCCTGGATGAGGAACGTTTGAGGGAGTCGGGGATGTTTAGCCTGGAAAAGAGGAGACTGAGAGGAGATATGATAGCCATCTTCAAATATCTTAAGGGCTGTCACATGGAGGAGGGAGCATGCTTGTTTTCTCCTGCTCTGGAGGGTAGGACTCGAACCAATGGCTTCAAGTTGCAAGAAAGGAGATTCCGACTAAACATTCGGGGAAAAACTTTCTGACAGCAAGAACTGAACAGACTCTCACGAGAGGTGGTGGACTCTCCTTCCTTGGAGGTTTTTAGACAGAGCTTAGAAGGCCATCTGTCAGGGATGCTTTGGTTGTCCAACCCTGAGTGTTCCTTGATAACTGGGAATCTCTCCCTTGCCGTTGGAATGCAACACCCCCATCCACTTAAGAGGAAGGAGCAGAGAATTAAGAGCTGTTCAACAGTGGTGGTGGTGAACACGAGAGGTGGTGGACTCTCCCTTCCTTGGATGTTTTTATACACAGGTTGGAGGCCATCAGTCATGGATGCTTTAGCTAAGATTCCTGCATCACAGGGGGTTGAACTAGATCAGGGGTCCCCAAACTAAGGCCCAGGGGCCAGATGCGGCCCAATCTCAATCTGGCCTGCAGGGAATCAGCGTGTTTTTATATGAGTAGAACGAGTCCTTTTATTTAAAATGCATCTGGATAATTTGTGGGGCCTGCCTGGAGTTTTTACATGAGTAGAATGTGTGCTTTTATTTAAAATGCATCTCTGGGTTATTTGTGGGGCATAGGAATTAGTTCATATTTTTTTCCAAAATATAGTCCAGCCCCCCGCAAGGTCTGAGGGGCAGTGGACCGGCCCCCCTGCTGAAAAAGTTTGCTGACCCCTGAGCTAGATGAACCTTGGGGTCCCTTCCAACTTGTAAGATTCTGTGATAAGAGGAAAAGGTTTTCACCCTTCATAGCACCAGACATCCAATGAAGCTGAACGTTGGGAGGCTGAGGACAAATGAAAAGTCCTTCAGGCAGTAGTGTTAAACCGTGGAACTCCCTCCCACATGACCAACTTGGATGGCCTTAAGAGAGGCTTTCCTCCATAAATTTGTCTTATCGATGGCTATGGGCCATGATGGTTATGCTCTGCCTCCGCAGTTAGGAGGCAGCGATGCTTCTGAATCTCAGTTGCTGCAAACTGCGAGAGGGGAAGAGTGCCGCTCTTAAACTCTGCCTGGACATTTCCCATCACGGGCATGTTTAGCCCGGGACAGAGGAGAGATACGAGAGCCACCTTCAAATATCTAAAGGAAGATGGAGCGAGCTTCTTTTCTCCTGATCCGGAGGGTAGGACTCGAACCCATGGCTTCAAGTGACAAGAGGTTCCGATTAAACAGGAAGAACTTCCTGAGGGTAAGAGCTGTTGGGACAGTGGAACAGACTCCCACAAGAGGTGGCGGGCTCTCCTTCCTTGGAGTCTTTTAAAAAGCAGAGGTTGGATGGTGGCCATCTGTCAGGGATGCTTGGGCTGCGATTCTGGCATTGCACATGGTTGCACTAGAATATTTTTTTTGGGGGGGGTGTCCCCCGCTTCCTATGGCCCCCGGAGCCTCGCTTCCCATTCTAGGTAAATTAAACAACAAAATTTTCAAGGATACAGAGCAAGTCTTGCTGAAGATGACGTGGCACAGCGGGTGCAAATCCTGTCCAATTAATTGGAGAGTTATTCAAAAGTAACTGACTTGCTGAACAGAGGCCCAAAAGGCTTTTGATAAATGTTCCTCGCCAAGGATTCTGGGGCAAATTAATGGATCACAGGGTGAGGTTATTTATTCATTGCATTTGTATCCCACAAAAGGACCTCCAGGGGGGTCTCGTTTAATCCACCCAACAGCCCTGTGAGGTGGCAGCAATTCTCCCCAGTCTCAGCCTGGCAACAACCACTGCACCGCACTGCCTCTCCCGGATAAGACAGCGCCCCTTAAATAACTGGTTAAGGAACAGAGAAGAGGAATAAATGGATAGATCTCGCAACAAAAGGATATTAAAAGGTGTGTGTGGGGGGGTTAACCACCAGACTAAGAGTTGCTTTTGGGACTAGTTCATAAATAGTCTAGAGGCAGCGAAGTTTGCCGACACCCATCAATTTTGTTTCAAGAGTGGGAAAAGGAAAAGCTAAAAACGGGTTTAGAGTAAGTAATCTGAGAAACCCGATAGATGTCTGAATAAAATACCAGCCAGATGGGCAGGATATAAATAATAATAATTATTATTACATGTTTCATCTTGGCAGCGGATGAAACTGGTTCCGAAATTGAGGGAGCGAACATCTGCAAATAAACCGATTTTATGTTGTGCACCAGTAAACTCGTAACCCTTAATGTCTGAATCCTTCCCTCAATGCTGTTGCCGGACGTTCCATCGCAGTGATGACAGGACAGCCTTGCAAAAGTAATTTTCAGATTGTCATTTTCAAAAGGCGTTTTAGTCCAATCCTGGCTATTCTTTCCCGATACAGCTGGAAAACAGTTTTTAAGAGCCTCCTACATCTAAAGAGAAACCATTCTGATACTGCAGTTAAAAAACAGACCAGTTTGGAGGATCAAAAGCTTTCAACACATTTAATTTAAAAGAAAAAGGAAAAAAAAAATCCTTCCAGTAGCACCTTAGAGACCAACTAAGTTTGTTCTTGGTATGAGCTTTCCTGTATAGTATTTAATCCCCTGCAAATTGGATGTGATATTTGACGGAAGGATACTCAACTGATTAGCAGGAACAGCTGTTTTTGATCTGTTAAAATTGGTTCTGTTTTATATACATTATAAAATGGGTTAGGGACATTCAACACGCCCCCCCCTCCAAAAAAAATGGATGGATGGGAATTAAAAGCAGGGAAAAACCATTGGATAAAGTGATGTGTTTTGGTTGAGAAGCTGCCAGTGACCGACTTAGGAAAATGATATTGGGCTTGGGGGGGGGGGTTCATCAGGAAAAGGGGAAAGCAAAATTTGAATGCTACATCAAACACTTTCCCGCAAATCTATTATTGCAATTGCATTTGGAGCGGATGTGATCACAGCACTCCCTTGAGCCAGAATATCAAAAATTTGTTTAAAAAAAAAAAAAAGTTAAGAAAATTTAAGGGGGGGGGAGGGGTAATGGGCAAATCCTGGCAATGTATACGTGCAGCATGACTAGACCCACAAAGTCTGTCCGCCTGCCTCACGTTCATTTGGCAGAGAAGCCGCACCGGAAAGAGAAATACATTTTGCTGCCTGAAGCAAACGGCGAGATGAGATGGGGTATTGCATTTCCACTGTGTCTCTAAAAGGCCCCCCCCTTCTTAGCCTGAAAAGACCCCAAAAGCACCAGGCTTGCCGGTACCAACGCACTCCCCAGTTCCAGCGCAGCCGATTTAGCAGAACTGATAAAGGACACGCTAGTGGTAGTAAGAACAGCCTTGTTATGCTCCGTTCACCACAAAATAAAATAAATGTTTCTTATAAGAAGGCCTGTGAGTGAAATTACTGACATCACATTTGGTATCGAAGAAGTGTGCATGCACACGAAAGCTCATAACAAACTTAGTTGGTCTCTAAGGTGCTATTGGAAGGAATTTTTTTATTTTGTTTCGACTACGGCAGACCAACACGGCTACCTACCTGTAACTAGCACATTTTCGGTTCACATTTGCTTGCCAAAGCAGGTAATTTGCACTATAACTCTTTAAAAAACAACAACACACACACACACAGTGCACCTGGCTGTGAACCAGAGGGGGGCATGGCCGTGGGCAGGATTCCTGCATTGCTGGGGCTGGACTAGATGACTCTCGGGGTCCCTTCCAACTCTACAATTCTATGAGCCTTCCACCATTTCACATGCAAAGCAACCAGGCAGGCAGACGGCTCGCTCTCTGCCATGGGGCAGGGCCCTCCACTGCTCCCAGGGCCAAGGATCTGCTCAGTGGGGTACCACATGCTCCCCTGACAGCTGCCCATCATTTGCCCTGCCCTTCAGCACTTGCCGCCCGAGGCAGGAGCCTCATCGTGCCTTATGGCAGGGCCCAAGAGCCCTCGCCAACACCGGTGCCCTTGGGGTGTGCTTTGGACTACAACTCCCATAAGCCCTGGCTTACCAGACACTGGGATGATCGGACAACGTATACAGAAACTCCATTGTATCGTGTGGCCTGCACACTTTGGAACTCCCTGCCTATTGATATCAAGCAGGCGCCTTTGCTGTAAGCTTTTTGGACACCTGCTAAAAACACGAGATTTAGAGAAGCCTTCCCAGATGCTTAGGAGGGCTGGTGTGAATTTTAACCTTCGCTTTAAGTATTTTAACTTGCTGCATGTTTTAAACTGTGGTTGATAATCTTTTCAGTGATGGTTATTTATATACCGGTATATATGTGTGTGTGTGTGTGTACCGGTGAAACTCAAAAAATTAGAATATCATGGAAAGGTTCATTTCTTTCAGTAATTCAACTTAAAAGGTGAAACTAATATATGAGATAGACTCATGACATGCAAAGCGAGATATGTCAAGCCTTTGCTTGTTATAATTGTGATGATTATGGCGTACAGCTGATGAAAACCCCAAAGTTGAAATTGTTAATTTGGGGTTCTCATCAGCTGTACGCCATAATCATCACAATTATAACAAATAAAGGCTTGACATATCTCGCTTTGCATGTCATGAGTCTATCTCATATATTAGTTTCACCTTTTAAGTTGAATTACTGAAAGAAATGAACCTTTCCACGATACTCTAATTTTCCGAGTTTCACCTGTATATTTGCAAACCGCTCTGATGCTTTTTAACAGTCAAACGATGCGAGATGGATAAACTTGACGAAATGAAAGGCACCGGCAGACCCCCAACGTGGACTGGACAGGGACGTGGGCTTCGGATCACTTGGCCAACCAGAAAGGAGCTCCGTCCGAACCTAGAAAAGTCAGAAGCCGGTTCCACAACCATCTAAGCTTTAATTTCCTTGCAAACTTTGCAGGGTGAAAGAGAAAACTTGTTATTTACAAAAGATGCATTTTTGGGGGGTGGGGGAAGGGGAATATTGTACAGAAAGGGGGCGGGTCGAAGGGAATTTGGCATCTTAACACCCATGAATATTTATACATATAACCCCTCATTGAAAAGCCAGACAGTTCCTACGTCTTTTTCCAGAGGGGAGAGGAGCATAACCAAAAAAAAAAACACAAAAAAAAACAAGAGCCAGTTGGGATGGGGGGGGGCTGGCAATTATGTACAGCAGAGACCCCCCAAACTTAAGGCGCAGGAATAGAAGCTTAACAGTCTTGCCTCCACTCCCCCCACTTGAAACAAGAGGGGTGGAAGCGTTCCCCCCCCCGCGTCACGTTTTGCACCTGGGGGGTCAAAAGCTACAAAAAGAAGTCCATTTTTGTTGTTGTTGCGGGGGGGGGGGAAGAGTCTTTAACTCCTTTAGTAATCGTCTTCTGCCGTGGCACACCCCCCACGGAACGCTCTTTGCGGAGGCAGCAGAGGAACCCAGGAGTCCTGCGGGCAGCTTGCCGAGAGAGAGAGAGAGAGAGAGAGAAGCTTGCCCCCTCCAGTGAAGAAGTCCTTGGGCGGCCGTCGGGAACCGCCCGTAACATTCAGCGGACCACAAAGTTCGGGGGGTGGGGGTCCCCCCATCTCTCGGAGTTAAGTTCATGCCGATTTCGCACCGGGGGGTGGTGGGGATTACACACACACACAACGAAACAAATCCGAGAAAAAAAGCTTGAGTCTGTAAACATGTTTCCACTCTCAGTAGGAGCTGGGAGGCCCAAGTATATGTCCCATCACAGTTTCTTGTAATACTTGAGGGGAGAAGGGCGTCTCTTCTCCGCGCCGCCGGCGGCTGGCGGCAGCAGCAGCAGGGGGGAGGTAGATGGGCCTCTAGGCAACCCTTGGCTGATGAGGGCTAGAAGCTTGAGAAAACAAAAGGAGTCGGGCAGAATCCTCACGCAAGAGTCCAGAGGAGGGCGACCGTCCCCATTCTGCCAACGTAGGAGCAGGCGAGCCCCCTCGCTCGTCTCCCGCTGGCCCCCGGGCCAAGCGGAAACCGCATGCGGAGAACCCAGGCGTCCGGGCGACAGCTCTTCTGACTTCGCAGTCACACGCCCCTCCCCAAACCCTCGCGCCGCTCCGAGCTGGCACAAGTTCTAACACCCCTTTGGTTGGCTCAAGAGGCTTTTAGACCAATAGATATATATATATATGTATATGCGCACACACACACAGAGAGACACGCACACACACACACACTCCCCATCACTACCGGAACAAAGCCGCCGCCAGAAATCTCGCCCCCTCCCCTCCCCAGAAGCAAGTCAAATTGTACAATTTAAGGCATCAGAAAAAATGCAACAACGGAAAAACAACAACAACCCCGGCAAAAGCTTTCGCTGATTTTGGGGACGGCGAGAGTTTCGGACGCCACCCTCCACGGCAGAGAGGGAAAGGGGAGAGGCGCCCTTTCCAGAGATCTCCCCCTCTTCCCCAGAAATGGCCAAATCGACAAACCAAGACGCAGAGCACCCCTTGGTCTCTTTCTCTTTCCCCTGTCCCAGCAGCCATTTCAAAGCAACCCATTCCCCCCCCCCCCAAAACGCACAGGACTCTGCCGTCCCCTTCTGGCACCCGGTAAAGGAGGAAAAATTAAAACCAAGGCTCGGCAAACACACATACCAAGAAAAAGGAAACACCCCCCCCCCGCAACACACATAGCCCTCCCGCACCGGCAGCCAGGAGAAGTTGAACCCAACACTTTTTACATTCATAGTCACATTCCAAATGGTTGCCCCCAAACCAAAAAATATATATATATCAGTGAAAAAAAGGCGCTGCTGCTGATGCTACTAAGAAAGTAGGGAAGTACTTGTGTCTCACAAACACACACACAAACAACAACCATTGTCTTATGTAAAGAGAAACTGGCATCAGAAATCGGACTCTTTCCTCCCGGTGGGGGGGGGACAGGCAGAGGAAGAGGAGTCCCACTGTAGTGGCAGCTGTGGGGTTGAGTCCCCCCCCAGACCAACGCACAACCCCCTTACCATCTTCACATTTGATGGGTTTCCTCTCGAAACACAGCAACAAAAACCACATGTAAATTTGGGGTGGGGGGGAAAGGGGTTTGGGGCTCCCCTCCTAAGCACGCGCAGCCCCCCCCCTCCGTCCCAATTAACAGCTGGGATTAAAACCCTTTCCAGCTACTTCATGTGCTACAATTATATATATATATATATATTCTTAATCTCCTTATTGCTCGGGGTTTTTAATTTTTTTAAAAAAACCAAAACCCCATTGATAATACTGGGAGAACGACAGACACACACACACACACCCCCAAAGACCAACAGGTGGTCGAAGGTCGTGTCCCCCCCCTCCCCGTCGCCACCCTTAAAAACTGATAAGGCAAAAGTTTGCGCGCCAACGGGGCGAACACAAAACAGGTTCCCGTTTTGCTCTGTATGTGGGAGAAATCAAGCATTTATACAATTAAAGATGCTTAAGAAGTGGGGGGGGGAATCCACCAATCGCTTTCGTGGACAGGGAACGCACCCCGTTTCACTCACAGTCTCTCACACAGATTGGGAAAAAAAAATATTAATATTATTCTAAAGAGCTGGGTGGGCATTTCTTCCAGCCAGAGGAAGGGGCCGTGTCTCTGTCATTCTACTCTTGGTCGTCCTCCCCCCAAACAACAACAACAACAGAAAAAAAAACCCCCCTCTGGATTACAGGTCAGGGTTGAGGAGTCTCCGGCTGCCACAAGCCAGCTCTTTTTGTGTAAACTTTGCCCGTACCTTGATAAAACAGAAATGCACGAAGGAACAGAAGAGTCTTAGGATTATTTCGGTTTGCAACCCCGTCCCGAGGTTTTGGTGCAAAAGAAACGAAGGAAGAAGGGGAAATATCCCAACAGAACACACACACACACACGCAAAATTATATGGCAGGAGGGTGTGGGAGGGGAAAAGACCCCCCCCCCAACAGACACACACAAAAGCCCCCCGGTTTGCAAGCGAGCGATTGATACGAGGGTCCGACAACGAAGAAGATAACAGCCCTTGATTGAAAGGCCTGCAAAGGAAGCAGCTTTCTTGAAATACATTCTTGAGGCAATATCCCTCCCCACCCCCTTGCAAAAAGAATAAAGAGGAGGAGGAGGAGAGGGTGAAATGGTACCAAGTCTTCGGACTCAAGAGATTGCGGGACGTTCCCCCCCACCCCACCCCAAAGTCCATCGCCCGTTCGGCAGGGGAGACGGACAGGCGCCACTCTCGTTGGGCTCGAGAGTCACTGTAGGTGGAGGAATAATGCCAAAGTTGGCCACCTTGGACGCCCCCCCCCCTGGACACACACACTCCAGAGAGGACGTCTGCTCAGGAGGCCTGGACTGCTGTGGCCCCCCCACCCCCCGCCAAAGGGGGAAACAGCTTTTGGAGTCACAGAGGAGGAGGAAGAGGAGGAGGCCCTCGATCCGGGGAGTCTGGGGTGGGGTCTCCCCTCCTCCACAGATGAATACTGACCAGAAGGTAAAAGCACGTGGGGCAGAGGCACCGGGGGTCCTACCCCCCCCAAAAAACGAGCAGCCTTCTTCCATCCTGCTTCGAGAGAGAGAGGCGGGCCGGACCTCTCCAAGCATCGCCTCGTCCTCCTGCCCTTGTAACACAGGAACCATTAAAAAACATCACAGTATTTTAAGTACGGGGGGGGGGGCTTATCAAAACGACACACACACACACACACACACAAGATCCTTCCGAGTTTGTGGTCTTG
The DNA here is from genome assembly GCA_900245905.1 of Lacerta viridis. NCBI lineage: Eukaryota > Metazoa > Chordata > Lepidosauria > Squamata > Lacertidae > Lacerta > Lacerta viridis. The sequence continues at coordinate 453,073 of OFHU01000428.1, forward strand.
CGCAAATGTCAACATAAAATACGGAACATGAGAAGGGGGACGACGACGACGACGATGGGCCTTCCAGCGTTTTGGTCATGAGCGCGGGATTGTTTTCCCGAGGGGGGAGGGTGTCTTTTTTTTGTTGCTTGCGTTGCAGCTCAAACGCTGCGTTCATTTAAAAGATCTCCCCCCACACACACACACACTTCCACACACACACCCTGCCTTAAAAAACAAACACACCCACAGCGCCACAGAGAGAAGAAGCCGATGGCACCAGGCAAGGCGTAACCCAGCGAGAGGCACCCTTGGCCAGGGGCGTTCACAACAATAAACGTTCCCCCCCGCTCCCCGAAAAAAAAAGAGAAGGTGGTCTTTTGCAACAACACACACATTTACCAACGAGGTGCGGAAGACGATGCGGGTCTCCCTGCCGCCTCGGCGTTCCCAACCTGTGCGTCTCCGCGAGAGGGAGGTTATAGAGAGAGGTCGGTGGGGTGGGTGGGGGGGCTTAAGAAGTGGGGGGAGCAGGGCAATTGGTTTCCTATGACTCCTGCCCCCCCCGGCCACTTCTCGGGGTTCTGACTTCCAAGTAGTACCTTGTGTGCACCCAGCGCGCCCCCCCCCCCACCGCATGGGAAGGATTGTAAACAGAAATAAAAATTAAGTTCCTTGTGAACTCACGGGCACACAAGCGAAAGAAAATCTCTATTCAAGCGACATTATATATATTGCTATATATATATATATATATAATATACATATATATGATAACCATATATATGGTTATCATCTGTAAATATACTATATATATATACATACATACATACAGGCACCCACACATGCACACCCACAGCTACATATGCACAGGAAAAGCACACCCCCAAATTGTCAGCTCCCTAAATTGGGGTGTGTGTGTGTGTGTGGAGGAGGGGGGGGAAGAGTCTTAAAAACCAAGGCTCTCCTGAGAGTGAGAGACCGTGAAGACAACATCGTTGGTGGTTTCCTTGTTTTAAAGTGAGATTTTAAAAGGGGATTTCGCCGGGGCCCCCCCCCCTTTACAAACAGCGGTTTGTCGCTCTTCGTCAAACACCATCTTGTAACAGGCAGCTTCGGGGTGGGGTTGGGGGGGGGCAGAAGAATAAACGTGGCTCTGCAGCTTCAAAATTGTCGCCCCAGTTAATGCAATACATTCAATTCTGCTCTGAGTGCACCAGGGAGATTTCCTAAGTCGACGTCGGTAAATAACTCAGGTCTTTTTCTCCTCGAAACAAGAACAAAAAAAGGGGGGGACGGGGACGACGACAACACTTTCGATAACGATTCGATTCTCAACTGTGTACACGCCCAAAAAAGGGGGTGGGTGGGAGAAAGGGGGCGGGCAGGAGGGTAGGGGACGTAAGGAAACGCACAAAAAAAACCCAGAAGACTCACAATGCCCCCCCCCTCCACTCTCCCTTCGGAGCTTTCCCTTCCTCTCCTTATATCTCAGAATGGGGAAAAAAGTGCATCTCATGCAGACATGCAAAAGAGTCGCTGGGGGGGGGGAACACGTCATCTTCTGGGGAGCTGTAGCACAAAAAGGAAAAGTTTGTAAGGGCAGGGAGGTTTTGGAAAAGGCGGCATTTGGGATGGAGAAAAGGGAAGGGGTTTTTTGGGGGGGGGGTTGCGCTTCGCTTTTGCAAGATTCCTTGGAAGAAGCCAGAAGACGGTTTTCGGAGCCGACGAGCGAGGAGGAATCCTGGGGTCGAGCTTGCGGAGAAAAGCAGCTTCCGGTACGAGCAAACCCGCTTCGGCATTAGTGTAAAATTACTCTTTTTGCAAAGTTCTTTTTTTTTCCTTCTTCTCCTCCTTTTTCCCCTTTGATTATATAAAAAAAAAAACAACCACAAAAACAAAAGAATTGTAATGTCCAGAGGGTGGGAAGATGGGCAGGGGGAAAGGGTAGGCATTTGTGCAATTTTCTTTTTTAAAAAATGACGACGACAAGAACAACAACAGGAGAAAAAAAAAAAGTCTTATTAAAAAATGGCCTCTTCGTAAGAGAAAATATATACTGTGCGGGGCAAGTCTGAACAGTATTTACACAAATGTATATATTTATATTTATATATATATATAGTTATCGAAACAATGGTAAAAAAAAACACAGTTCCTTTTTTTTCTAAGTGCATTTCTTCAAGTTTTTCTTTTTTTTGTCTTATAAATCTTTTTTTTATATCAAGCCTTTTGTGAAATCGCCATTCACGTTTTGTTTTGTTTTTGTTTTTTGAAAACTTATCCCCGTGTGAAAAATAAGTGTTTTCTTTCCAAAGATAAAAAATTTTTTGTAGGTTTTTAACGATTTTCTTTATATATATGTATATAGAAAAAAAAATCTTCTGCAATTGCAAACAAAAAAATCACTTTTTTCCTTTTTTTTTCCTTTTTCCATTTGAGTTTTTAACAAGTCGCTGTAAAAAAAAAAGTTCTTTTTTTCTTTCTTTTTTTTTAGATAAAGTGCATTGGCATAAAAAAAAAAGTTTTTGTTCGTTAAGGTGCTTGTTTTCGTTTTGTTTTGTTTTTCTCGTAAGTAAAGAAGTGCTTAACACCCTCCTCCTCCTGGCCGGTGTCCAACTGACCGTTGCCGCCACTGACCGCTCCCTCCCCACGACCTCCTACCTCCGGTCCAGGAGGGGAAGGGGGGGTGATGATGGGGTGGGGGGGGCACCTGGCCGCCTCTCTTGCAGTGCACATTCAGCCGAAACTGAAATTGGTTAGGTCAAGGCAGCAGCGGCAGAGATACAGAGAGAGAGAGAGAAGAGAGAAGAGAGATATACAGAGAGATGAAAACGAAGAGATATTCCTATTGCTGTGAGTCAGTAGTCCTCCACCGTTTCCAGCTCGCTTGAGGAGCCGTGAAGAGCGTAACCTGGAAAGGGAAGAAACGGCCCGTCAGGCAGGACGACAGCGCCCCCCCCCCCTGCAGTCTATCTGACCCATCCTTTCGCCCCCACCCCCAACCACTCCCTCCCCTTCCCGTCCTGGAAACCTTACAGCAGTGGTTCCCAACCTTTTTGGTGCCATGCCCCACCTAAGCATTTCTAAAATCCTGGCGCCCCCGTGACATACACCGTATTTTTCCCTGTATAAGACGCCCCCCCATATGTAAGACGACACCTATTTTTTTGAGCCCAGAATTAAGAAATAATTGCAACATTCCACACCTACCTACCTGTACCTACCTACCTGCTACCTATCTACCTGCTACCTACCTGTAACTGGAACATTCTGTGTGTAAGACGAGCCGCAATTTTAAACTTAAAATCTTGGGGGGGGTGGATATAGTCTTATGCACGGGAAAATACAGTAATTCTTATTATTCAAAAAGTGAACTCCTATTCACGTGGAGGAAGCCTAAAAGGCCATTGATTTGGTCTACACAAGCTTCCAAATTGCTCCCCCTCCTTAAAAATCAAATTGCCCCCCCCTGTGGGGCCCGTGCCCCACACGTTGGAAACCACGGCCCTACAGGAATTAAGGCAACAGAACTGTAGCAGACAAAAATGGATTAAGGACCCTGGGGCGGGAGTTTTGGGGACCCTTCTCTTGGGTCGGGGGGAAGGGGGTTCCCACTACCTGGCTCCCTTTCCCGTACCCCACAGGAACCCCGGTTCCAGTGAGCTCTTTGTCGACCCAGCCCCCCTTCCCCTCCACCCCCGGGGGCACAGGGCTCCCCCACCGCCAGGCCTCTCACCCAGGATGCTGGGGTCTGCGTGGAGCATCATCGAGCGCCTCTTGATCTTGGCGGCTTGGCTGTTCTCGAAGGAGGGGGCCTTGGGGCTGTGGTTGGACTGGAAGAGGGACTGCAGGCTGCTGGAGGTCAGCCAGGAAGCTTCCTGCGAGGAACACGATAGGATAGGATAGGATAGGATAGGATTATCTTTACTGTCATTGTCCAATGCAGAACAACGAAATTGCACATCTACATCAAACTTACGACAACCATCAACCTGCTATCCCCACCCACCCCACCTCTGCATAACAACCCCCTAAAAACTCTGATACCTCCCCTAATTTACCCCTAAAACTCTGATAACCCCACATCTGAGTACAGACCCTCCCTCAAAGACTGCCTTTTGTTGCATTCAGAACAGAAATCGCTCTTGGATAGAAGCTGTTTCTCAAGCGGCTGGTCCTGGTCTTTATGACCCTATAACTCCTTCCAGAAGGCAGAAGCTGAAAAATATGGCAACCCTACCAAACCTTACTTTTTGGGGGGGAACTGCCTATTCTCTCTCTCTCTCTCTAGTTCCCTCCCCTTTTCTGCTTTATTGCTCATCAACACACCTGTACAACGTAAACATTCATTCATTATTATCCATAAATCAAAATTGTCAAACATCCGGGGGGAAGCTGCCTGTTCTCAAGTCAAACGTGACCTGGGTTGGACTTCCCTTGCCCTCTTCTGCATATGTTGACAGCCGGAGGCAGGAGGGGGCTGGGAATCGATGACCGGTTCCCCCGACCGAACCCCGCTCACCTGCTGCTGCTGGCGCTGCTGGCTGGCTCTCTGCTTGGCACGGCGCTCCAGGAACTGCTTCGCGAACTCTTTGGCTTCCACCGTGTCTCCCAGGTAGGAGCGGATGCAGTCGTGGACGTCATAGGGGGACTCGACCTCCTTCAGGAAGGCCACCACAGTGGGGACTGGGTTGGGGTGGTGGTGGGAAGAGGATGGCGGAAGAGGGAACAGGAGAAACAGGATATTACCACGTCCTACCGCAGGGTAAGGGGGCGGGGAAGGGATTCCCATCTTCCCCTACACAGATGCGTGGGAAGAGGGGAAGGAAACAGCAACCCTCCCTCCCGGGTCACGGCTGCAAATGATTCCCAACAGAGCACAGCAAGGCCTCTCTCTGGGCCGGGGGGGGGGGACAAGGGGCAAAGCCTTGGCTTCTATTTCTATGCGTTTTTCTGTGTATACATGCAGTCTTCGTGGGACGGCTGCTTTTAAAAGCATGCTTTATTTCTTCCCGTTTATTACAGGTGACTCTCCCCGTTGATGCAGGGCTTACGTAAAATGGCCATAAATGGGAGGGGGGTGGAGCCCGCCTCGCAGTGCTTCCAGGGAGGGTCTCCTCATGAGGCAGGGGTGTAACAGGGCTTTGCTGAGGCTGCTCAGGTCTCTCCCTCTGACTTTCCAGGTAAATGAGGGTGTGTGTGTGTGTGCCTGTATTCACAACCTGCCTTCACCCTCTTCCACGCGCAAAAGCAAGAATCCGCACAGGTGCCGTTAAAACCGGCCCCTCCCACCCCTAAAAACTGGCATCAAAACCAGCTTTTTCGTGGAATCGTGGAGCTGGAAGGGACCCCAGGGGGTCATCTAGCCCAACCCCCGCCGAGGTTTGGGGTTCTCTCGACCGCCTGCCTCTGGGCCTGCACTAACCCGCGGCTACCCTCCTTCCAATCCACCCCGGGGCAGCCTGGGGGGGAGGGGGGGCTGTCCTGCTGTCCCTCCTCCTCCTCCTCCTCCTCCTCCTCTTCTCCCCCCTCCCCCTCCCGCCTCCCCCCATACCATCAAGGTTGCTGGAGGTTTTGAGGGCATGAAGCATCTGCTCACACCACTGCGTGAAACCGTCCTGCGGCTTGTGGATTCCCTGAAGCAGCTTCAGCAGCTTCTCCTCCTCGTCCGTCTTCTTCCGGCTCTGCCGACAGGAGGCGTTGTACGTGTCCCTGGAAGGGAGGAGACCGGGGGCGGGAGGGGGTGAGCTCGGGTCCTGCCCCTCTCCCCTGGCCAAGCCCCCCGTCCATCCATCCGTCCGCCCACCCCGCTGCTCACCCCAGGGACGGGCTGCTGCGGCTGTTCTTCAAGCCGAGGCTCCTGGCGAGGGGACCGGCGTTCTTCATGCTCTCCTCCCAGAGGCTGATGGAGCTGTTCTTCTCGTGGGAACCCCACAGCGGGCTCGAGTCAGCCCCCCACTGCGACGGGAGGCTGGTCAGACTGTGGCCGCCGTGCTATGGGGGGGAAAGGGAGGAGCTGGTACCTGTTTGCAGAAGCCCAACCCCTGCAAGGACAGAGAGTCTTCTCCTGCCTTCTGCTCTGGGGCAGCGGGATAGAAGTATATGAAAACAGGCCGGGCAAGGTTTCCTTGCTCTCTCGTAACGCTATAAATTTTAACAAGGGCAGAAATAAATCTGCGGGGTCCCTACCAGAGAAGAATGGCAGGTGACGTCAATGGGACTATGCCGAAACGGCTAACATGACCAAAATGACCGGAAGGATCAGAAATCGGTTAGATCGAAATTTTAAAAGGAATTTATAACTTTATCTTAAGGACCATTGTAAACAGTTAAGATCGTTAGTAGGAGTGGAGTGACACTTGGTGAATTTTGGATACAATGGAGACGTAAACGATTTGGATCATTGTAAAAGATGCAGGAGGAAATGGTTAAGAATAGGACCCACAAAGGGGAGGAGGGAAGAAGTCCAGGAGATTCCTTGGAATCTTGTTTTTATGTTGTATGTTGATGATTGTAAAATTTTAATCTGAAAATATATATATATATATATAAATCTGAGGTGTGGCCACAGCTGGAATGCCTTGTCCTGGACACCTCACCTCAAAAAGGATATTGCAGTGCCAGAAAGGGTTCGGAAAAGGGCGACCAAAATGATAAAAGGGGGTTAGAGCAATTGGGGATTTTGAGTTTAGAGAGAGGAGAGGAAGAGGCGACATGTTAGGAGCTTATGGAATTATTCCTGCCAAGGAAAAAGTGGGGTTTTTTTCCTCCCTCTCTCTCCTAACGTGGACATCCAGTGAATCTGAACGTTGGGGCTTCCTCACGCGGTTAAACTGTGGAACTCCCTGCCACAGGAGGCAGTGGCGGCCACCAACTTGGATGGGTTTAGAGGAGGTTTAGGCAAATTCGTGATGGAGCAGGAGGAGGGGAGGGCTCTCAATGGCTGCTAGGGGGGAGCAGGGGGAAGAGCTGACTCACGGCTCTCTGCTGCGCCCTCTGCTGCTGTTTCTGCATGTGCCTCTCGCTCTCTTGCTGCAGCTCCAGCAGGGCCTTCATGGAGACGTTCTGCTTGGTCCACAGCGGGTGAGAGTTCTGCTGCTGCTGGATCAGTTTCAGAAGCTCCTGGTGGCGGCACTGGGGGGAGAGAGGCGTCAAGAAGGGAGGGCGAGAAGTGAGCCTGGCGCCCGGCAATCCAGGAGGGCCACACACACACACACACACACACCCCAACCGGCACCAGAGCACAGCTCACCTCTTCCCGCAAGGCCCGCACGTCCCCCAGCTTCTGGATGTCCGAGATGCTGAAGCTGTTCTGGGTGGAGGAAGAGCTGTTCACGGACTGCTGGCCCCAGGATGAGGAAGAGGATAGCTGGAGGCAGAGGAGGGAGAGAAACACACACACCCGTCTGAAATCCCAGCCACCAGACTTCCAAATCCACTAGATTAGCTGTTTTTGGACTACAATTCCCATCATCCCTGGTCACTGGTCCTCCTAGCTAGGGATGGTGGGAGTTGTAGTTCCAAAACAGCTGGAGACTAGATAGTGATGGTTTCATTTATTATCCACCCTTCTCGTTTAAGGTCCCGGGGGCAGGTTGCAGCATTAAAAACTACTTAAAACCGCTTACAACCATAAAAATAAGGCACATTTCAAGTGTTAAAAAAGCCTGGCTGAAGAGTCGAGCTGACAGATCCTACTTCTACTGCTGCCAGGAATCTTGCTTCCTCTCCGAGGAGGAAACCCACTCTCTGTTCCCACCCTCTCACTTCATAAAATTTATCCACCCCCTGAATGCAAAAGGCAAGCAAGCAAGCAAGCCCTCAAATCGGTTTACAAAAAAAGGTTAAAAACAATAAAATCACCCATGAGAACAATTAACAATAACTTGGGACTTTCAAAAAGTGACAACGGGTAGTTTGTGGCGCCTGGAACAGTGCTGGTTCTGCCAACCGAAGAGGCCGGGGAGGGGGGGGCGCACATGGAGTAAGAGTGCTCCCATGTTGTCAAGGGCGTTAGATGCTTTGAATCTGACTCGCCCAAATTCACTGCTTGCTGAATTCCCCCCCAAAAGTAGGCCCCCACTTTCTTCCAAAGAGCACCCTCCCCCAGGGCCATGTCCCAGAGCCTTCAGAAACGGGGGGGGGGGGGCGAGGGTGCTGTACACCCACAGCGCAACATCTCCCGTGGGCCCACATGCTCGCAAGGGGGCCGAGCTGGAAGAAGAGGAGGAGGAAGGAGAGAGCTATCGGGCGCGAGCCCCACCTGCGCATGGGGGGCCGTGCTGGCGCTCACTGCCCTTGCCTGCTTGCGCCGGAACACCTCCTCCTCCTCGCGGCGCTTCTGCTCCTCCTGGCGCCGTTTCCGCTCGTCCTCGTCCCTCTTAGCCCTGAGTTCGGCGCCTCTCCGCTCTTGTAGCTGCGGGGTGGGAAGGGGTTGGACAAGCTGGTTAGGGCGCGAGGAGCTGCCTTGAACAGAACCAGGCGGCCGGGGGTCCCATCGAGCGCAGCGCCGCCTGCCCAGAACGGCAGAGGCAGCTCTCTGGGGGTTCAGGCGCGGCAGTCTGTCCGGAGGTGCCGTTGGGGATCGGACCGGGGGGAACCTTCCGCGCGCAAGGCAGATTCCCTGCCACGGAGCCATTCCCCTAAGTTGCAGGAGCCCCCCCCCCAATTCAACCACACATACACCCCAGCACTACCATGCGACACGCAACTCACTTTATGTTGCAGTTGAAGTTGTTCTAAGATTGGACCCTGAGTTGAAGAATTAATTGGAATATCCCATAAACTGGCCTCACCGCCTGGAAAGAGGAAGAGGGGATTTGAGGGGGTGGGTGGGGAGAAGAGAAGAGGTGTTACCCGTATGGAAATCACGAGTTCGATTCCATAAAGTCATGTCCAGTGCCCCCCCACCCTATAAAAAGCATTGTTCAGAATAGTGATTTGCATGACCCCCTTGTCCCGAGGAAGGTAAAATTCAAAACGGTGGCAATTAATAGCACCTTTATTCAAATCCAATTGAGAACGCTTAGTTTAATGAATTCAACTGGTCTGTTATTTGACGAGCCTGATCCACCGATACCAGCTTTTTGGCGTCTGGTGGTCGTTTAAACCTCCAGCGCCCGCCCCCCAACCTGGCTCTTAGCACCTCCCCATCCCAGGTTACCCCATTGCCAACTCTGGGAGCCACGGGTGCGAAGTCGAGCTCAGGCCTGCTGTTTTGCTTACACTTATAGCTGCACTTGCGGTTTTCTTCCGGTGGACTTTGAATATATCAAGTTTCGCAACCGCTGAACTTTAATCTATGAGCTACGGGGAAATGCAAGACCCACCCACCCACCCCACGGGGTGATTCTAGTTCTACAAACGGGAAAAGAAAGGTGATGACCGACTGAATATTGCTCATCACCACACACCCCGCCCTTGACCGAGGCACGTGTAGCTGCTGTTTCGCTTGTGTGCGAGAGACCAACGTTAAAGCTCTCCAACCCTAATTTCTCAAGGAAGAGCCCTGTGAGATCCAGAAGCCTGCGCCTCGCGTTTAGAGTACTAGTGGCAAGCCAGCTTAAAAGATAAGGAAGTTATTCTGTTTTATTCTCTTTTTCTACTTTCATAAAATCTATACACCGCCTTCTTTCTTTTTTAAAGGGGGGGGGGCGACTCCAAAGAGGTTTACAATAAAACAACGGGCAAGAAAAAATAATAATAGCAATCTGGGACTTTTAAAAATTTAAAGCAACGACAAGATTAAAACTTTCATCCATTTTCTAAACATCTGTAGCAGCGGCAATTCCACGGATCCAAGCGGCTGAGCGGGCGCTTGCAGGGTCAGGCAACTCTCAGAGGTCGTGCAATCTCACCCTGCAAGCCAGCTGAGGAACAATCCCATTTGGGGGGGTTAGGGGTGAGTAAGGATTTGAACCCAGCCCACAAATACTACACTGCGTTCCAAGAACTGTGACTGGCCCAACGCCTCCTCCTCCTTTCACTCTTACTACGCACAGAGGTTCGAGTTGTCACCTGATTGCGGTGAGGCTGAGGTATGTGTGTCCCACAGGGACCCGGTGTCTGGCACAGATATTGATCGGTTCATAGAAGGAATCATTCCCTGCTCCCCGGCTCTGGAAACAAGCAAAGTGGCAAAGTTAGGGGGCAGGGGAGAAACTCAGCCGTCTCGTGGCTTCAAAGGAGGATCGGACAAACCCACGGAGGCCGGAAAGACGAGCCACGGCTACTGAGCCACGGTGGGTGGCTATGCTGTGCCTCCACGGTTGGGAGACAGCCAAGCTTCTGAACAAATCCCAGGTGCTGGAAACCACAGGAGGGGAGAATGCTCAGGTGACCCTCGTGTGTTTCCCATGGAGCCATCTGGCTATCATCATCATCATCATCATCATTATGTGGAGTCTTTTGAAACCCAGCCAGATGGGCGGGGTATAAGTAAAAAAAGGTAAAGGACCCCTGACTGTTAAGTCCAGATGCAGACAACTCTGGGGTTGTGGTTCTCATCTCGCTTTTCAGGCTGAGGGAACCGGCGTTTGTCCGCAGACAGTTTTTCCGGGTCATGCGGCCAGCTTCACTAAGCTGGCAAACCAGAGCAGCGCACGGAACCGCCGTTTACCTTCCCGCCGGAGCGGTACCTATTTATCTACTTGCACTTTGACGTGCTTTTGAACTGCTAGGTGGGCAGGAGCAGGGACCGAGCAACAGGAGCTCACCCCGTTGCGGGGATTCGAACCACCAACCTTCTGATCGGCAAGCCCTAGGCTCTGTGGTTTAGACCACAGCGCCACCCGCATCCCTACATACACACCCCACCCATCCAGCCAGGTTTCCCCAGCCAATCTGGGCAGCCATCATTTCAATGATACAGTGGAAAACCTACCCTCCATTGATTTATCAATTCAGCCATTGCCACAACTTGTGGTGTTGATTCCCTGCAGTGTGTTCAGTTAAGCTACTTCTTTTGTTTATCCTGAATCTTAAAGGTAAAGGTAAAGGTAAAGGGACCCCTGACCGTTAGGTCCAGTTATGGACGACTCTGGGGTTGCGGCGCTCATCTCGCTTTACTGGCTGAGGGAGCCGGCGTACAGCTTCCGGGTCATGTGGCCAGCATGACTAAGCCGCTTCTGGCGAACCAGAGCAGCGCATGGAAACGCCGTTTACCTTCCCGCCGGAGCGGTACCTATTTATCTACTTGCACTTTGATGTGCTTTCGAACTGCTAGGTTGGCAGGAACAGAGACAGAGCAATAGCAGCTCACCCCGTTGTGGGGATTCGAACTACGGACCTTCGGATCGGCAAGCCCTAGGCTCAGTGGTTTAACCCACAGCGCCACCCGTGTCCCTGGGGTTTAAGTAATAAATTATTATTATTACTACTACTACTACTATTAAGCGTTTGTGAGTCACTTCGGGTTGCCTTGGGCAAAATGAAGCAACTATCAGATTTAATGAACAATAATAAACACCCCTGGGTCCAGAGACGACTGGGCTGACAGTGAGGAGCTTGGGAGAAGGGCTGCGGGGAAGCCTTGCAGGAAAATGCTCCTTCCCGGGGACTGCGGGGCCCCAGGCCTCACCTTGGCTTGAGAGCCTGCAGCTGCTGCAGGAAGGTGGTGAGCTGCTGTTGCGTCAGGTCCCCTGCCGCCACCTTCTGCTGGAGGGAGCACTGGGCATACTGCCTGCTGCGGGTGGGGGGGGGGGGAGGAAAGAGGGGAAAGGGGTGTCAGGAACCCATCCGCTGCCGGAACAGCTTGCGAAGCAGCAGCTCTGACCTCCTGAGATCGGGGTGACCCCCACATCACCTCCCATGGAACAGCCCATCAGGCGGACGCAAGGATGCACCGAAGCCTTCCTCCTCCCCCCCCCCTTTTGCAAGGCAATCAACCTTCAAGGGAACCGCCCTGCCAGGTAGGCTACCTGTTGACGAGCTGAAGCAGCTGTTGGTGCTGGAGCTGCTGGTAGAGGGCGGCGGCCGCTAGCTCCTGCTGCTTCTTCAGGCGCTCCTGGTCCATGTTTCCCTGGGCAGACAGGAGAAGACACAAAACCAGCCCAGGTCACAAGCAAGAGAAGCGGCCGAGGGAGCTGAGGGAGGGAGCGCGGCTCACAGGAGATGGCTTGGTATACTTTCTCAATCCATCACCGTCATCGTTTAAACGTGTACACAGTGGTGCCTTGGTTCTCGAATGCCTTGGTACTCAAACAACTTGGAACCCAAACACGGCAAACCCGGAAGTAAGTGTTCCAAGTTTGCGAACTTTTCCCGGAAGCTGAACATGCTCCTTTTGAGTGTTACGCTTCTGATTTGAGATCTGTCTGTCTCTGCTTTTTATTTTGTGTTTTTGCGGCTCTTCTTTGTTTTGTTTTTGTGACTGTGTGGAACCCAGTTCAGCTACTGATTGATTGTATGACTGCAGTACATTGTTGATTGCTTTCATTTTATGGATCAATGGCCTGGTTAGATAGCAAAATCCATGTTAAATGGCTGTCTTAGGGGTTGTTTTCAAAAGTCTGGAACGGATTAATCCGTTTTGCGTTACTTTCTATGGGAAAACGCTCCTCGGTTTTGGAACGCTTTGGTTTTGGAACAGACTTCTGGAACGGATTAAGTTTGGAAACCAAGGTACCCCTGTACTGCCCTCAATCCATCACTCTCGGTTAAAAACTCAAAAACCTCGCCCTCTCCCCCCACCCCACCCCGCCATCCCCACCAGCACCTCCCTGGTCCTCTCACCAGCAACGGGGGTGGCGATGGACCCGGAGCGAAAGGCACTCTTCCCCACATCTTAATGACTTCGCCCAGCGGCTGGAAGCCCTCATCGCAGCCTCGCTTCACCAGCAGGGACATGGTGAAGTAGCCGGCTTGGAACCACTCGGCCATCTCTTGAGTCGTGAAGGGGCCTGGCGGGGCAGGAAGGGGGAAGTCGGTGATCCGAGGGGAGAATCAGGGCTGCAGACCCAGAGCAGTCACTGTGCTCCACCCCTCCTGGCTGCAACGCTCACCTTGGATCTCTCCCTGGGGATCCTTGTAGAACCACTTCATGGCTGCTTCGTGGGAGAGCGGCAAGGCGGCGGCCGTGTTGCGGTGGTCCACGATGGTCTGGGTGAAGTGCTCCTCCTCCAGAGAGCTGTCCTGCAAGGAAGCCACCATCTTCTCCGCTTCCTGGGGGGGGGGGTGGAGGAAAAAGGGGGCAGGGAGGGTTGGGGGAGAAATGTGCAGGGAGATGATGTGCGTCTGTTGTGAGCTTGTGGAAACACACACTGACCCCCACCCACTACTTCCAAATATCGGACACCTGCAACACCAGCTCCTCGCTACCCCACCGCCACGGAAAAATTTTCACTTAAGTATCCAGAGAGGTTTTTTTTTTACAAATCTGGTATGTGTTAATCCACCAGACTTTCTCAACCTCGGCCCTCCAGGTGTTTTGAGACTACAATTCCCATCATCCCTGACCACTGGTCCTGCTAGCTAGGGATCATGGGAGTTGTAGGCCAAAAACATCTGGAGGGCCGAGTTTGCCAGGTTGAGGAAGCCTGTGTTAATGCAACTGCTTTTCTATGGTGTGAGCCACTTACCTGGTTGAGAGAGGGGGCGGCTACAAGTGTTATGAATCAACCCAAAGCCAAAAAGCTGGGATCTTGACCTAGTAAATTGGGGGGGGCAGCCCCTACTTCGGCAAGAAGATTCAGAACTCCTGCACTGGCAAGTCACTAGCAAAGCAAGCGCCCATGGGAGCCAGCCATGAAAACACATTTGCTGTAACCAACCAGCCAACCCACAGAAGCCAGGTCCAGGAGCGATCCCGTACGGAGTGTTTCCCTTGGCCCTGCAACCCTCGCTCACCTGCTGCAGGTGCTTCATCCCGTCTTCATCCTCGTTGTCCCCAACTGTGAATTCAGTAGTAGCAGCAGCAGCAGTTGCGGACGAGGACGCCGGCTTGGGAAGGGCAGCCAAAGCGGCGGGGTTGAGCTGAGCCGGGTGGCTGAGGAGGCACGAATCCCCTGGAGGTGGGAGAGGGACGGGAGAGGACGGAGGGAGAGAGGTTCATCCCCTTGCACAGAACGACCCCGTCTCCGGGAGCCCCCCAAACAAGACAACCGGGGCGGCAGAAGAAGAGGCTCCCTTGCGGGTTACGAAGCCAGCCTGGCCCATTTCTGCCCCTGCCAACCCTTTCCCTAGCTGCCAGGTTTCCTCGTGATTTGACGGTGCTGCTGCCCGCATTCTCCACCAATCGAGCAGCCGCCAGTCGTGATGCCCTGTAAGCGCTAGCACAGGGGTCGGCAACCTAAGGCCCATGGGCCATAAGCGGCCCACGGAGGACGTTTAACCGGCCCACGAGCCGCCCCCGAAACGATCTGCCTACTCAGTGAGTCCCCGCGCGCTGCGCTAACCGGCACAGCACGGCACAAAGACTCTCTTCCGCAGCTCCGGAAATCGCTTCTGCACATGCCCAGTCGCCAGAAATCACTTCTGTGCAGGCGCGGTTTTCGCAGAAGCGGTTTCTGGCGCTGCGGACATGCGCAGAAGCAATTTCCGGCGTCTTGCTGCGCCGGCCCAGCCCACGGAGGATCTCCACGGGAGTGATCTGGCCCCATGCCTGGTAAGCCTTGCCAACCCCTGCACTAGGAGGAGAAGGGAAGAGTCACAGGGCCCGCCCCTCCCTCCTTCCCTCACCCACATACCATCGAGAGCTTCCTTCTCTGTGTTGCCACCAGGCGCCAGCCCCGAGGCCTCCACTTTCGACGAGACCCCTGGCGTGACACTCTCGCATTCACCCACGGCGGCAGCAGCAGTGGGGAAAGAGGGGCCCGTTCGCCACGGGGCACCGGGTGGAGCAGGCAGTTTCTCCTCCGGCACTTGCCGGGGCTCCTTCCGTTCTAAGAGAAAAGGAAGGGAAGGGGTGCGGAAGAAGGTTATTTTGGGGGGCCCTTAAGCCTACAGCCTTCCTGCCGTCTGTCCAAGCAGCTCCACCTCCTCCAGCCTCTCACCTCTCTCCGGCCCCTCCTTGGCCGTGGGGCTGGCAGGGACCTCCCCGCCCTCTCTCCTGTCGCCGTCCTTGGCCTCCGGCAGCTCCTCCTCCTCCTCCTCTTCTTGCAGGGGCTGGAAGCTTAACTCCTGCTCCTCAAGGATCGGCTCTTTGGGGCTCTTCTGCAGAAGGAGAAGAGAAGAGGTCGTTGCCAGTTTTGAGGAGAACAAGAACAGCCATGTTTGGGGGGGGTTGGGGATGCCCCCCATCACCATACACAGTCCTTATTCAGCTGGAAGGGATCCAGTTGGGAAAGGAAGGATGGCCTATGGCAGGCACGTCCAACAGGTAGATCGTGATCTACCAGTAGATCACTGGACAGTCTTGTGGTAGATCACTGGTAGATCACTGGCTCCCCCCAAAGAAGCTCAACAACTTTGGCTCCCCTAAAAAAAGCTCAACATTTTTGCCTTGCACCCCCAAAAAGTGGGGCTTTCCTCCTCCGTCAAACAAGCTCAACATCTTTGACCTGAACCCCTAAAAAATGGGCCTTCCTAAAAGAAGCTCAACAACTTTGACCTGAACCCCCCAAAAGGGGGTAGATCACTGCCAGTTTTTAACTCTGTGAGTAGATCGCAGTCTCTTGGGAGTTGGCCACCGCTGGCCTATGGGAAGGAAAGGAACAACCCAACCTCCAAGGAGAGAGAGAGAGAGAGAGAGAGAGAAGTACTTGGCACAGGCTATATGACCTCCTCTCACCCCAAGGAGTAAATTTTATTATTATTATCATCATCATCATCATTCTGCTGCCTTTACCCCAGACTGGGCCTCAAGACAGCTTACACAAATTTAAAAAATACAAAAAGCTTAAAAAACCCATTAATAAAATAATTTAAAATTAATTTAGCGAGAGTTAAAACAATATTTTTAAAAAACAGATCAATTACAATACAGTCATACCTCTGTTTACGACAGCTGCGGGTTGCGTTCGTCACGGGATACGAATGCGCCGAACCCGGAAGTACTGGAACGGGTCACTTCCGGGTACGGCAGTTTGCGCATGCGCAGAAGCACCGAATGGCACTGCGCACATGCGCAGACACGACGCTTCATGTTGCGAATGGGGCTCCGGAACGGATCCCATTCGCAACCAGAGTACCACTGTACAACTAATAAAAACAGCACAACACGACTTAAAAACCATTTCCTTAAGGAACGATCTGGGGAAACGCTGTTGAGATCTAGTAAGCTGCTACACACCTTGAGGGACATGAAGGCCCCGGAGGAGTCGAACGTCCCCATCTCCTCTTCCTCGTCCTCCAGGCACCACTCGGGGAGGCCGTCCTTGTCCTCAAAGCTGTCGCTGTTGTGCCGGTGCCGGCGCCCACTCCGCGGCTCGTCCTCCCGCTCCCGGAAGTCAAAGTCGAACTTCCGCCGGCGCCCCTCTCCGCCATGCTCCCGCCACCCCGCAGACCGAGGGCCTCCTCCATCTGTGGGGAGAGGGGAGGGAGGTTGGAGGGCGAACCCCTTTTCTCCTTCCCGCGGCCCCGCACCGGACGCCTGCCACCCTCTTCCTCCTCGCTCCCCCAAGCTGGCTTCCGCCGTGGGCTCTCACCTGGGCTAGCAGACCGCCAGCGCTCGCTCTCCCGCCGGGGGCCTCCGCTCTGCCGCCAGCTACCCCCGGCCACGGCCACAGCCCCGCTGCTGCTGCTGCTGCCCTCCTCCTCCTCCTCGTGCTCCTCTCGGAGGGTGCGCCAGTTGTCGCTGTCCGAGCGGGCAAACTCCTTGCGCCCCGGGGGAGCCACCTCCTCAAACGGAGCCCGGGCTTCAAATAAGGAGGGAGAAGGTGCTGGGTAAGCTTAGTTTGTACAGCGCGATACGCTTAATCTGTAGGTTGTGGGTTTGAGCCCCACGTTGGGCCAAAAGCTTCCTGCGTGGCAGGGGGTTGGGCTAGATGGCCCTTGGTGTCCCTTCCAACTCTATGAGGGCCGTCCCACCTCAGGGACACAAATCAGCGGGATAGGACCTGCCACACCCACCATGAAGGCGGCTTTTAAGCAGGAGCGTGGTTTGCAAGAGGAAGGAGCCATCTTACAGGAACGGGATGGCGCACGCCTGAACGGGAGCCCTCGGCTTCAAACGCAGGGGTCTCCAAGCCAGAATTTAGGAGTGAAGGGTCCAGCGTGGTCCTCTGAGCCCTCCCACCCCAGCCAAGGTCTTACTGGCCTGGGCCAGGTGCAAAAGAGCAGCTGGGAAAGATGGAGCCTGCACACACCCCTCTGCAATTAAGTGCTTCCCTGGCAAGGCATATGCAAAAAGGAACTGCGTACAGGTGAGCTAGCAGAGTGGTGAGAGAGCTACAGAGTGCCCCACCCCTCTTCTGCACCCAGCAACAAAAAGCAACAGGCCGCTTTGGGAGGGGGCATAGAAGAGTTTGGATTTGATGAAGAGTTTGGATTTGATATCCGGCTTTATCACTACCCGAAGGCGTCTCGAAGCGGCTCACATTCTCCTTTCCCTTCCTCCCCCAGTACAAACACTCTGTGAGGTGAGTGGGGCTGAGAGACTTCAGAGAAGTGTGACTAGCCCAAGGTCACCCAGCAGCTGCATGTGGAGGAGCGGGGAAGCGAACCCGGTTCACCAGATTACAAGTCCACCGCTCTTAACCACTACACCACACTGGCTCTCCTCTGCTACCAGAAATGCCCACAGGCTAACAACAGCTCCTCATTTCAAAGGCAGCTGGCAGGACCAGTTCCGTTCCTGCACAAGGTAGGAAGAAAGCTGGCGGGGGCAAACTGCGCGTAGGACGAATCTTGCCAACCCGCTGACCACCCTGCGATCTAGGTGGGAAATCCACCGTACCTCCTTCCCGTCGGATGGGCTTCTCAAACCGTCGTTCTCCTCTGCAGAAGGAGGAGGAGAAGAAGAGGGTGTCAGAGAAAGGAAAGAGGGCAGCAGGTTCCCACACCGACCCACAGACGCGGTCCCTGGCACCCCCAGCCCCCCTACTCACCGGTCATCCCAACTCTGGCTGCGGTGTATCTCGCGGACCCCACCGCGCCCAAACGCCCCTTCTGCCTCCTCAATGCTTCTTTGGTAAAAGCCACTCTCGCCGCGGCCACGGCCTGTTTAGTTGCAGGGGGGGGGAGAGATAAGGTGTCAAATAACATCGATTGATTGACTGCATGCATATCGCTTCCTTCTCTCTCCAAGGAGCTCAAAGTGACAGTGTAGATGGTTGATTCCCTCAACAAGGTAGGTGAGGCTGAGAGAGGCAGTGAGCGGTCCCCACGTTCACCCACCCAGGGAGCTTCCTGGCCAAGCAGGGGGGATTCGAACCCTGATCTCTCCCAGTCCTGGTCCGGCATTCTAACTACTGCGCCGGGTCTCGGAAACAGGAAGTCACTCGCCACCTACCCGAGGGGGAGCAGGGGAAGGTGGCAAGATGGGGAGGGGAGCCTGCCCCCCCCGCACCCAGGATGGCCTCCGTACCTCGGCTCCGCGCGCTGCCTCTCCCCCGGGAGACTCCGGCCGGGGCGGCCCCGCCCCCCTTTCCCATCAGCCTTAGCACCGCAACACTGTTCACAGACATGGAGAAGTTCCTCTGAAACATATTTTTTTGGGGGGGGGAGAGCAGAAAGTGAGAAAAAGAGGCCTCTGGGTCCACTGTTTGTCAACACCCCCCCCCTCCCATCGTTAGGACCGCAAGAAGAGTCTGCTGGGTGTGGCCAAAGGGGCCCCACCCTGTCTAGCATCCTGTTCTCACGGTGGCCAACCAGGTGCCCCAATGGGGAACCGGCAAGCAGGATCCAAGCGCAGGAGCCAAACTCTCCCCTCCTGCGGTTTCCAGCGAGCGGGATTCAGAAGCACGGCTGCCTCCGACTGTGGAGGGGAGGGCACAGCCGTTGTGGCTTGGAGCCACTGCCGCTTTTACCTGCTCCTCTTCCGTTAAGGGAACCAATGCCAGAGGCTGCAGAGGATCGTCCTGGAGAATGGCAGAGAACTCTTTGTCCTGGATCTCCTCCGGGACCTGTGGAGGGAGGAGCCCGGAAAGGAAGCCGTCAGGAGCCCTCCCAGCTTCTTCCCAACCCAAACCAGCGCTCGGAGCAACCGGCCGGCCTCGGAGACGGGCGGGGAAAGTGAAGAAGACACGGGAAGGGGGGGGCAACGGAAGCAAGCTGGAATCTCAGCAACCGCTGCTCCCTTTCCGCTTAGCAAAAGGGAGGGTTATTTAAAGATTGTAAACAGGTGGGAGGAGAAAGCAATCTGCACCTGGGGCGGAACTTGCCCGGTCCACCCCACCCCCCTGTGGTCAAGCAGCCCTACACGCTGGGGGCACGACCCCCGACCCGTCGGGGTGAAGAAGCCGATGCCCCTTTCCCCCGCAACCGCGCGGCACTCACCTTGTTGTCTTTCACGTAAAGTGCTAACATCTCTTCCCGTCCATATCGGTATTCGGCTAGCTTGTACTTTGGCATGGCAGGGGAGGGTGGGGGGGAAGCGACACTCCCGCCACTGGAGAGAGCGCGGAGCCTGAGGAAAGAGGGAGGAGGAGGGACGAGGAGGGAGGTGTGTCAGGCGACAGCAGGGACGAGGGAGCTGTCTCTTCCTACTCAACCCCTCAGATCCAGGAAGCAGAGGCCGGCTGTTTGCCCCAGCTTCCCTCTGCAACGCAGCCTCAAAAGACACACACTCACCACTCGGGCCCAAAGTTCAGTGTCTCGGCTGCCATCTCTACCGCTCCTGGGCTGACTTTCCTCCTCTGGCTCTCGTCTTCTTTCTTCTCTTCCCCCAAAAACCTGGTATTCATTGTATTTAGTTATCTATTGCATCCACAGCCCACGTTTCCCCTCCAAGGAGCTCAAGGTGGCTGATGTGGTTGTTCTCCTTTTTCTCATTTAAACCCCACAACAACCCTACGAGGTAGTTTAGGCCGCCAGGCAGTGACTGGCCCCCCGACGACACACCCAGTGAGCTTCCCGGCCGAGTGGGGATTTGAACCCTGGTCTTTCCCGGGTCCTAGTCCTCCACCGGTGGCTCAGTGGTAGATGGAGCAAAAGGGTTTCTCACTTTGAGACAAAGTGCACTCAAATCCCTACAGCAGGGGTAGGCAACCTAAGGTCCGGGGGCCGGATGCGGCCCAATCGCCTTCTCAATCCGGCCTGCAGACAGTCTGGGAATCAGCATGTTTTTACATGAGTAGAATGTGTCCTTTTATTTAAAATGCATCTCTAGGTTATTTGTGGGGCCTGCCTGGTATTTTTACATGAGTAGAATGTGTGTTTTCATTTAAAATGCATCTCTGGGTTATTTGTGGGGCATAGCAGTTCATTCATTTTTATTTTCCAAAATATACTCCGGCCCACCACAAGGTCTGAGGGACAGTGGACCGGCCCACAGCTCAAAATGGTTGCTGACCCCTGCCCTACAGAGTTAAGCCAAGAGGTGGAAAGAAGAAAGAAAGGGCTTCTGGGCTGGGGGTGGGTGACAGAGGAGGAGGAGGAAGGGGATCTTTCAAACATGCTGCCCACCTGGGTTATAGCTTAACAAGGATCCGCCCTGGATCACCCCCTCAGGTTGGGAAGTCCAATCTCAACAGCAGGGAACCTGCAGAGAACAGATCAAAGGAATATTACGACTTGAAGCTTATTCAAACAGAAGGGCTGGCGATCTGGGGATGCGTTGCCCAGAAGCCTGGGGCTGGTGGCCCAGGAATCCCAGCCGGGTGGGGTGGGCAACTGCCTCTGCTGCCCCTCTTTGCATGCTCTGGGTCCAGCATGCCACTGACTCGCCAGAGCAAGGGCAGACCACATGACATGCAGTCCAGCGAAAAAGGCGCCTGTGCTTCTCTGTCCCGAGACGACAATAGCGTCTTGCCCACTCTGCAGCCACGCAGCATGGGTGGCTCATGGCTTCTCCTTCGGCCTGATCTGGCCTTCTATTGGGGCCTCCCAGACTGAGAGAGGGAACAACAACACAACCGCCCTATACCTGTAGATCTCAGGGCAGATACTCACCCCAGCAGCAGCCCCACAGCACGCCGCCCCCTTGCCAGCGGCCACGGGGGGTGGGGGTCACCGGCAAAGCCAAGAGCGCGGCGGGAGGGGAGGAAGAGTCGGCCTCCTTGTTTGACGCGAGCAATCCTCCCGGTGGCGCTGCTCCCGGATCCCCGTACGGCCAGAAGCCAGGGGCGATTTCCCCAGAAGGCTGTTTGGCCTTGGGCCCCCCGCGACACGACCTCCGCGGCTCAATTCACATCGGAGAAACTCTCTGGAAGAAGAGACAGAGCAGGGGTTGGCGTTGATGCGCTCCACTGGGGAGCCTTGCTCAGACACACATGGCTTTAGTTCACCTGGCCGTGGGCCCGTGACGGCATGGGGCTGGGATGTCAGGAGGAACCACACAAGCCGGCTCCTGCCTTGTAGGAGGTTGCTGCGCTTGGGACTTTTAAGTTTAGGCAAAACCCTCTCCTTCCTTGAAGAGGCTGGGTGGCTGCCTGCCTCGGGTGCTTTAGTTGAGATTCCTGCATTGCAGCGAGTTGGACTAGATGGTCCCTGGGGTCCTTTCCAAGTCAACCATTCTATGGCAAGATAGAAGTTTAAAGTTTCCCTCTGCCCCCGCGTAGAACTTGTGGGCATCCGAAGAAGCTGAACGTAGGGGAGATTCAGGACGGGGAAGAAGAAAATAATGGACTTCTTTGTGCAGCCAATAATTAACCTATGGAACTCGCTCCCACAGCAGGCAAGGATGCTGAGCAACCCAGACGGTTTTAAAAGAGGACTGGACAACTTCATGGAGGAGGAGAGGACTATGTTTCTACATCTATATGGCTGCTGACACTCTCAAAGAACTGTAAGGAACACGTGAGACGGGACTTGCTCTCGCAGTAGGCATGCCGGTTCTGCTTCAGCAAGATTTCTCTTCTATACGCTTTTTAAATCTTTAACAATAATTTCCGCCGGTTTCCCTGTGTCAGACGCTAAGCTACCGTCCTGTAATTTCCACGATCCCCCTGGACCCCCTTCTAAAAACTGGAGTTACGGTGGCTACTTTCCAGCAGAGGGGCAAGTATTTTTGTTAGAAGACCAGCAATTTCACATTCAAGCTCTTTTAAGAACTCTCAGGCGGATGCCATCTGATCCCAGCAATTTGCCAGTTGTCTATTGCCTACTAATTTTGCCTCTAGAACACGGGTGTCAAACACAAGGCCCACGGGCCGAATCCGGCCCACCAGACCTCATCATGTGGCCCGTGTAGCCGCCGCCAGCCGCAGGGGCGGAGGGAGGCTCCGCGCCGCCTGGGGCGGCAGCGCGGAGGAGGCACCCCCCTGGGGGCGGGGCGCCGTGACGTTGCGTCGTGATGTCACGACGCAACGTCAGGACTGAGTGCGCACGCGCAAAATGTCGCGCGTGCGCACTCCGTTGCTGGGCTCCCGCTGCTGCTGCCGCTTCCGCAGCGACTTTGCGAGCCCTCTGAGTGAAAAAGCGGCTTGGGGGGGCTGCCGTGCGCGATCGGCAGCTGCCCCCAAGCCGCCTTTTCATCCGGCGGGCTCGCAAAGTCCAGAACAGTCATAATTGAATGCAGTGACAATAATTTATGATAATAAAGAGTGGACACATAGTCCTACAGATACAACCGGCCCTTTGAGGGTGACCAAACTGCTGATGCGGCCCCCGATGAATTTGAGTTTGACACCCCTGCTCTAGAACTTCATCTCTCGTCACCACCATCTACCTCGGTTTATCAGACTTCTTTCCTGCAAAAGTTAGTTCAGGCCCTGGAATCAAGCAATGCCTCCCCCTCTGTTGATTTCAGGAACGTGAACGCGCGCACACGCACACACCTGACCCCGCAGGTCAGAATCCTGCCCTCTTGTACTCTGTAAAGCGACACGCCCAGTGAGGGCACGTTTGTTACTATTACAAACGAATGACCCAAGCAAGCTTCGTGGTCAAGCGACGTCTGAGCCTGCCTCTCCGTTTCTAGCCGGATGCTCCTGAGAACAGAGCCCATTTCAGCCCAGCATCCTGTTCTCAGAGTGGCCAACCAGATTCCCATTATGGGAAGCCGACATGCAGGACCTGAGCATGAGCGCTACTCTCCCCACCTGGGATTCCCAGGAACCGGTATTATTCAAAGGCAGATTGCCCCCCGACACTAGCAGTTATTGACAACCATTTCCATTGTTCCCCCTCAGTCCCTTTTAGGACCCACCCAGGCCGGTGGCATCACCACACACTCCCCCCTCCCATCATCCCAGTCTCTATTGAGCGGCTCTTGCTTTTCTTAGCAGCCCATGTGCAAAGCTAAGCAGGGCCTGGTATGGTTTCAAACTGGATGGGGGACGTGTTGAGACTCCTGCCTTGAAGGAGGTTGGGTTAGACCATGGGGAGGCAAACTAAGGCCCAGGGGCCGGATCTGGCCCAATCGCCTTCTCAATCCGGTCCGCGGACCGTCCGGGAATCAGCGTGTTTTTACATGAGTAGAATGTGTGCTTTTATTTAAAATGCATCTCCGGGTTATTTGTGGGGCAGAGGAATTCATTCATATTTTTTTTTCCAAAATATAGTCCGCCCCCCCACATGGTCTGAGGGACAGTGGACCGGCCCCCTGCTGAAAAAGTTGGCTGACCCCTGGGTTAGATGCCCCTTCCAACTCTGTGATTCTATAATTCTACGGCAGAAGAACTGGCTGAGAAAATGAACTGCTGAACCTTTGGTCGCCGTTTATTTGATTTGATGCTGGGGGTTATTGTTTGAAACCGAGCTGGCGATTTTAGATAGCCTGGGAAGGTAGAGAGAGAGAGAGAGAGAGAGAGAAGACGAAAGAGGAGACACAGAGAGGGTGAGTCGGAATAATCCCAAGAAGAAATGAGTGCAATTTAAGGGAGCCTCACTCTACTTGGAAATCCTGAGTTTATGGTGCAAGAGGAACATCTGGCAAGCGAAAAACTGCCGGCGAATTTTTAAAATGAAAACCAAGAGGGACACTGAGAACATAGAAGCAGTGTCACCTAGTGGTAGGAGGGGAAACGACTTCATATGAGTTTGGGTTTTAAAGTCCACGTCTCTCCCCTATGGATTTGTGGGCCATATGCCATTAGATGCAAGAGTTTGCCTTCTCCACAAAAGTCTTTTTTTTTTTACATAAACCTGCTCACCTGCGTTAACTTACTAAGAGGGCCAGAACAGATAATTCAACAGTCGGTCTGTGAGCCCTTAGAAAAGGAAGCTGTGATTACTAAGACCCAACAAAAAAGCAAGTCATGCCAGACAATTCTCATTTCTTTTTCTGATAAAGTTACTTGTCATCACAGAAAACAGTGACAAGCGGGGTGCCGCAGGGTTCTGTCCTGGGCCTGTTGTTGTTTTAACGTCTCTGTAAAATGACTTGGATGAAGGAATTGAGGGGGTGCTAATCAGATTTGCAGATGACAATAAATGGGGAGGGGTAGCCAATGCCACCGAAGATAGATTTGGGGTTCACAATGAATTTAACAAGATTGGAGAACTGGGCCAAATCTAACAAAAGGAATTTCCAACAGTGACAAATGTCAGGTTCTCCACTTCGGCAGTAATAGCCAGCTGCACAAATGTAAGATGAGGGACATTTGGCTTGCTAACTGTAAATGTGAAAAGGATTGAGGGGTTTTAGTAGACTGCAAGTCAACAGTGTGATGCAGCAGCAAAAAAAGCTTAATGCTATTCTAGGCTGCGTCAATGGAAGTATTGTGTCACCATCAAGGGAAGGAATAGTCCTGCTCTAGTCTGCCTTGGTCAGACCCCAACTGGAGTCCTGTGTCCAGTTCTGGGCACCCCACTTTAAGGAGGATATTGACAAGCACAAAGGTGTGCAGAGGAGGGAGACCAGGATGATCCAAGGGTCTGGAAACCAAGCCTGGATGAGGAACGTTTGAGGGAGTCGGGGGATGTTCAGCCTGGAAAAGAGAAGACTGAGATAGGACAGCCATCTTCAAGTATCTAGAGGGCTGTCATCACATGGAAGATGGAGCAAGCTTGTTTTCTGCTGCTCCAGAGGGCAGGATCCAAAGGGATTCAAATGACAAGGAAGGTTATTCCGACTAAATATATTGAATCCCTTTCTGGCTCTGTAAGCTCTGTTTGACAGTGGAACAGACTCCCATGAGAGGTGGCAGACTCTCCTTTCTTGGACGTTTTTAAGCAGAGGTTGGGTGGCCATGTGCCATTTATGAGCTACTTGGACCTGATAACTCTCGGGGTCCCTACGATTCTATGATTTGATGGTGTTGGCAAATTCCACAGTTTTAACATGTGCCATGTGAGAATATCTTCCTTAGTGCATCCTGAATCCTCCATCATTCAGTTACACTGGACAATCCCACTGAGTGACAGCTTCCTCTGGCCTTTTGATCATTTAGATTGCTCCTTCCTGCACCTGTTCAAAGTTTGGGAGCATTCGGTCACCTCCATGGGCAGCCTGTGGGCTTTCCGGAGGTGTCTGCTTGGCAGCACCCAGAGCTCTTCACCCACAACCTGAACCCACAGAAAATGGAAACTCTTTGAAACAAAATGCTCGGCTGGATATCTCAGAATGGCTTATTCTTTTCATCTGCAGCTCACAAATACCCAACGAGCAGGAGAACTACAGGTGCTGCTTGAGACAAGAGCCCCCACCCAACCCCCCAATCACCACCCCCACCATGACAACATCAAAAGTTCAGCATCGGACAACAGGACATTTAAGTGAATTGGAACCAACTACAACTACAACTACTACTACAACAACACACTCTTTTGCTCGCTCACTCTCAAGGGAGAGAAAGTTTTATTCCTATAATAGTACAGTTGTATGGTGCCTGTTCAGTTCCAACTTCCAATAAGTGTCCCACGTGTTCTCTGACCGCAGGGAGCCAATTCCTCAGGAAGCCTCCCTCCCTCTCTCCTGTCCTGCAAGGCCAAAGGAACAGGTGAACCTAGGGACTGGGGGGAGGTCAAACTCTCTGGCTGTGTGCTGTATTTTATTTTAATTTTTATTATTAAAGAATAGCCAGCCCCAAATCCTGGACACATAGGTAGAACTTTGCCATCAATGGCTACTAACCCTCATAGCTTCATTCCACTCCCACTGCTTCTGAATACCAGTTGTTGGAAACCACAAGAGAGCAGAGCACTCTCGCACTCAGGTCCTGCTTTCTGGCTTCCAAAAACGGGTGTCTGGTTGGCAAACTAAGGCTGGCCAATATATCAACATATCGCCCCAAACTGGTCTGAAGTCCAAGTTGTGATATTGGTTCCATGGCCAGAGCTTCAGAGGGGACAAACACTCCACGCAAGTGACAAAGCGAAGGCTACCAAATCTACAAGGACAGCCACGCAGCTGAGATGATGGGCAGGGTGCTTTGCAGTAGCTCAGAATAAAGCACTGCTGCATGAACCTTTCCGCTGACAGCGGATGAGTGGAGCAAACAATGGAGGCGCTGGGAAACCAGACTTTGCATGCAGCAAAGAGAGCCTGGCCAAGTCCAACCTGGCAGCTCCCAACTCCACCTGTCTCTTGAGTTCCACATGAAGGTAAAGGGATCCCTGACCATTAGGTCCAGTCGCAGAGGACTCTGGGGTTGCGGCGCTCATCTCACTTTACTGGCCGAGGGAGCCAGCGTACAGCTTCCGGGTCATGTGGCCAGCATGACTAAGCCACTTCTGGCAAACCAGAGCAGCGCACGGAAACGCCGTTTACCTTCCCGCCAGAGTGGTACCTATTTATCTACTTGCACTTTGACGTGCTTTCAACTGCTAGGTTGGCAGGAGCAGGGACCAAGCAACGGGAGCTCACCCCGTCACGGGGATTCAAACCACCAAACTTCTGATCGGCAAGCCCTAAGCTCTGTGGTTTAACCCACAGCGTCACCCACACTCCACACACAACACCTGAAATGCACACAAAGTGGGCAGCTAAAAGCCGAGAGGAGTTGAAGGAGAGCAACCATCAAGCTTGAGGCAGGAGATCCAAAATACATTAGACAAGAGAACCTTGGTCAGCACTGCCAATATTTTGTATTACTGCACCTTACTGTTCTTCTGGTCGTAAATTTTTTTGAACCAACTTAAATGTTGCATTTTATATTGTTGTAAACCCACCCCGGGCACCCCGGGATGAAACACACGTAAGAAGTGCAATAAATAACCCCCACCCCCACCACCGGAGGAAAGTCTTTCTCCTTGGTTCTGCATGCAGATCCAGCTTCCCAAACAGGCAGAGGTTGGACAGAGCAGCCCGAACAGAAGAGGCTGGGAGACCAAACAGGAGAAACTCTATTATTATTTTTACATGCATAATATTTTTGAAGTGTGTTGCTATTTATTTGGATCATTTATTCCCTTCAATTGTCTTGAAATACTATCCGGGATTCTCCCTAAAGTTTACCAATCAATTCTTTAGCGTATGTAAGATGAGCCCTAAAGCAGAGCAGCAGTGTCAGGCCAAAAGCCCACCAAGCTCCCAATCCAGCCCAGCATCCTGTTCTCACTCTGGTCAACCAGATGCTCCAAAGGGAAATCTGCAAGCAGGACCCCAGCGCAACAGAAGCCCCCTCCCCACTTGAGATTCCCAGGATCTGGTGTTCAGAGATAAGGTAAAAGGTAAGGTAAAGGGACCCTTGGACAGTTAAGTCGAATCAAAGGCGATTACGAGGTGTGGCACTCATCTCGCTTTCAGGCCGAAACGGCATTTTGTCCACAGGCAGCTTTCCAGGTCATGTGGCCAGCAGGGCTAAACCGCTTCTGGCGCAAGAGCGCACGGAAACGCCATTTACCTTCCTATTTATCTACTTGCACTGGAGTGCTTTTGAACTGCTAGGTTGGCAGGAGCTGGGTCAGAGCAACGGGAGCTCACCCCATCACAGGGATTCGAACCGCCAACCTTCCGATCGGCAAGGCCAAGAGGCTCAGTGGTTTAGAGCACAGCGCCACCCGCCCGCGTCCCTTTACTGTTCAGAGATATACTGCCTTCAGCAGCAGAGGTACATGTGAAACTCGAAAAATTAGAATATCGTGGAAAAGTCCATTTATGTAAGCAATTGTTTTCATTAGCTACTGGAGTTTAATATATGAGATAGACTCATGACATGCAAAGCGAGATATGTCAAGCCTTTGCTTGTTATAATTGTGATGATTATGGTGCACAGCTGATGAAAACCCCAAAGTTGAAATTGTTAATTTGGGGTTCTCATCAGCTGTACGCCATAATCATCACAATTATAACAAATAAAGGCTTGACATATCTCGCTTTGCATGTCATGAGTCTATCTCATATATTAGTTTCACCTTTTAAGTTGAATTACTGAAAGAAATGAACCTTTCCATGATATTCTAATTTTTCGTGTTTCACCTGTAAATCAGAGCCTTCTCTTCCATGACTTTACCTAATCCTCTTCTGAAGCCATCCAAGATGGCAGCCTCCAGTACACCTAGCACAGGCATCATGTCCAAAGCCCGTTCCAGGGGCTTAATCTCCCGCCGGTTGGTTCAACCCAGCCCCTGTGGCAGTTTATTTCATGGGGTAAAATCCTAAAAAAAGCTCAAAAACTTCAATCCTAAAAAAAAGCTCAAAAACTTTGATTGGCCCTTTGGTCGGCCCTCATGGCCCTTCAGTTCATCAAATCTGGCCCTCCTTGAAAAAAGTTTGGACACCACTGACCTAGCAGGACCAAATGACAGAGCTTAACCATGTGCTGTTGAGAAGGACTTTCTCCTCCCTCTCCTGAAACTTCCAACATTCATCAAATCATAGGATGACCCCATTGTGTTCTTCCTAGATGCTTTCCTCACATTGTGCATCATCTTTAACACGCCTCTATCATGTCGTCCCCCGGCTTTACTAGCCATTTCCCTAAACGGAAAGCCACAAACATTGAAACCTTTCCCAATGTCCAAACATTGCTCCAGCCCCTTGATGATGTTGCCTGCCCTTTCCAGAAGTGAGGCAAAGAGAACTGCAATGACTTGAAACACGAGAAACTTCTAAGAAAAACCATTTACGGAAAACCAAGTAATTCATAACAGGCACCGAAGACCCACGGCCCATATATTATGCATCTCAACTTTTTAATGGCTTCCAATATATAATATTTGGCTTGTCACACACCATTTAACACTTCAGACCAACAAGGGCTCTGGCGCTGCAATGGACATATATGCACTCTGGGTGACTTTGCTTGCCAACGGTAGATGTGTCTCCTCAGTGTCCCCTCATCCACAATAACCTTTCTTGAATCAGCTTTCCCCAGCCTGGTGCCCTCCAGACATTTATGGCTAGAAATCCCATCAGCCCCAGCATTACACAACTCTGCTGGCTGGGCATGATGGGAGCTGTAGTCCAAAACATGCAAAGCTTGGGGAAAAGGCTGGTTTTAATGCTGGGACTTGGAACCTGGGTCAGCATTTCAAGCTTACTACTACTGTCATTACCACTGATTTATTAACCACCTTCTAAACTGCCGTCTCAAGGCAATTTACACATGAGCTTAGGCTGGGGCAAGACCTTCCTATGTGCAGAAGAGAGTTTGGGCTCAGGACACAACAAAGAGCTAAAAACACCAGAGGGTTGTCCATAGTCTCCACGTGGTGTTGTTGGTGGTTTTTTAAAAACTTTATTTAAAACTTTGCTACAATACCCTTCAGTTCAAAATAGCAGGGATATTAATTAGGCTAAGCACGAAGCAATGCTCCATGGCAAGAGAGCTCCACAAGCAGGCCTTGCTTTAGATCAGGCATAGGCAAACTCGGCCCTCCATATGTTTTGAGACTACAACTCCCATCATCCCTGACCACTGGTCCTGTTAGCAAGGGATGATGTGAGCTGTAGTCCCAAAACACCTGGAGGGCAGAGTTTGCCTATGACTGCTTTAGATACAGCTTTCACCGACTGGACGCCTTCAGCTGTTCTGGAACACAACCGCCAGCGGTGCCAGCATCATGGGGTGCCTGGAGAAGGGTGATTTGTGCATGGCCAGATTTGATGCGGGAGCAGACGTACCCTCCAGTATTACGATTCCCAAACCATGGGGGGCTTTAAGGGCAGGCACTGTTGCTCTGAAGCGTGCTCCGAAACAGACCAGAAGCCAGCAGGGCTTCTGAAGCCTCAATGAGAAAAGCTGCCAGTGCCAAGTCCCAATTAGCAACCTAACTGGCTGCGTTTTGAACTCAGTGCTGTTTCCGGGCATTCTTCAAAAGCTGCTCTATGCACAGTGCATTACAGATGCCTAACCCAAAAGCCACCACCAGAGCTGCAACAAGCTCTCTCCACACAGGAGGGGGCATAAGCCTGGTGAAAAGCACTCCATGCGCCTTTGCTGTTTCAGAGCTGCAAAACTCTGGTCCCTTTTGCCATTTTGGCCACCCTGTTGCAAGTTCAGACAACCATGGGTTAGCACAGTTAACTGTGTGAACCCCATGCAGGACCACACCCCCTGGGTGTGATCTGGCCACTAGTGGCTGCAGGGCAAGAATGGATTAAGTGGCTGTGTCTGCAGCAATTTGATTAATCGTGACCCCTAATAAAGTGTGGTTTCATCAGGGGAAATATTTTTCTTCCGATCACAGACACTAGAAATCCAGGAAGGATGTATCTTGGTGAGCTCGTCTCTCGAGTGCCTAAATAAAAACTCAACTCAAAGAACTTTTTTACTTTCCTCTCCTTCCTCTGTGCAGATCTGGCCTAAGAACTGTCTGCCTGCTCCTCTCACCCTGCCCACCATTCAAAGAACAGAAGAGCCCCACCGGACCAGGTTGGCCAACGAAGCACCAACTCCAGAAGAAGCGACAGAGACCCAGCACACAACACCAGGGAACACAAACTGTCGTCTTCTGCCAGGTGCAACTGTGCATTCAGACGACTATTTGAATTCCACACAACTGCCAAGATCCCAACAACAATATTATGAAAATAACTTTGTTTCCAACCAAAATTTACCAATGGGAGAAACGATTTCTCAATCAGTGGTGACTGCCACTGATGACCTACGCAAGCCCACCTAGCATGGCCGCAGTTACTATACCCTGCAGCAATGAATTCCACAGGTTAATAGCACACTGCACAGGTATCTGAAGAAATGTGCATGCACACGAAAGCTCATGCCAAGAACAAACTTAGTTGGGCTCTAAGGTGCTACTGGAAGGAATCTTTTTGATTTTTGATTTTGTTTTGCACAAAATGTGTCCACCACAACCTAATAACAGACATGTCAACAAGTCACCACCTCCAGGCAGGAAGAGGCTTTTCTTTAAAAAGAGAAGAAGTGTGTTTTCCCTTTCCCTTTTAGACCACCAAAGGTTGAAAGTGAGCTGTTGCAGTCAGGCCAGCCAATAACTTTGTTAACTTATTTGCAAGTCTGCCTCGTGTGCATCCGTTGCATTGTGGTCCAACAACGGGTGAATCTATTCAACACTCCCAGCACTGTGTACAGCTTTCTAAATCTAATTTTATGTTTATTTCCCCCCCCCCACTGGTCCTGTTAGCAAGGGATGATGTGAGCTGTAGTCCCAAAACACCTGGAGGGCAGAGTTTGCCTATGACTGCTTTAGATACAGCTTTCACCGACTGGACGCCTTCAGCTGTTCTGGAACACAACCGCCAGCGGTGCCAGCATCATGGGGTGCCTGGAGAAGGGTGATTTGTGCATGGCCAGATTTGATGCGGGAGCAGACGTACCCTCCAGTATTACGATTCCCAAACCATGGGGGGCTTTAAGGGCAGGCACTGTTGCTCTGAAGCGTGCTCCGAAACAGACCAGAAGCCAGCAGGGCTTCTGAAGCCTCAATGAGAAAAGCTGCCAGTGCCAAGTCCCAATTAGCAACCTAACTGGCTGCGTTTTGAACTCAGTGCTGTTTCCGGGCATTCTTCAAAAGCTGCTCTATGCACAGTGCATTACAGATGCCTAACCCAAAAGCCACCACCAGAGCTGCAACAAGCTCTCTCCACACAGGAGGGGGCATAAGCCTGGTGAAAAGCACTCCATGCGCCTTTGCTGTTTCAGAGCTGCAAAACTCTGGTCCCTTTTGCCATTTTGGCCACCCTGTTGCAAGTTCAGACAACCATGGGTTAGCACAGTTAACTGTGTGAACCCCATGCAGGACCACACCCCCTGGGTGTGATCTGGCCACTAGTGGCTGCAGGGCAAGAATGGATTAAGTGGCTGTGTCTGCAGCAATTTGATTAATCGTGACCCCTAATAAAGTGTGGTTTCATCAGGGGAAATATTTTTCTTCCGATCACAGACACTAGAAATCCAGGAAGGATGTATCTTGGTGAGCTCGTCTCTCGAGTGCCTAAATAAAAACTCAACTCAAAGAACTTTTTTACTTTCCTCTCCTTCCTCTGTGCAGATCTGGCCTAAGAACTGTCTGCCTGCTCCTCTCACCCTGCCCACCATTCAAAGAACAGAAGAGCCCCACCGGACCAGGTTGGCCAACGAAGCACCAACTCCAGAAGAAGCGACAGAGACCCAGCACACAACACCAGGGAACACAAACTGTCGTCTTCTGCCAGGTGCAACTGTGCATTCAGACGACTATTTGAATTCCACACAACTGCCAAGATCCCAACAACAATATTATGAAAATAACTTTGTTTCCAACCAAAATTTACCAATGGGAGAAACGATTTCTCAATCAGTGGTGACTGCCACTGATGACCTACGCAAGCCCACCTAGCATGGCCGCAGTTACTATACCCTGCAGCAATGAATTCCACAGGTTAATAGCACACTGCACAGGTATCTGAAGAAATGTGCATGCACACGAAAGCTCATGCCAAGAACAAACTTAGTTGGGCTCTAAGGTGCTACTGGAAGGAATCTTTTTGATTTTTGATTTTGTTTTGCACAAAATGTGTCCACCACAACCTAATAACAGACATGTCAACAAGTCACCACCTCCAGGCAGGAAGAGGCTTTTCTTTAAAAAGAGAAGAAGTGTGTTTTCCCTTTCCCTTTTAGACCACCAAAGGTTGAAAGTGAGCTGTTGCAGTCAGGCCAGCCAATAACTTTGTTAACTTATTTGCAAGTCTGCCTCGTGTGCATCCGTTGCATTGTGGTCCAACAACGGGTGAATCTATTCAACACTCCCAGCACTGTGTACAGCTTTCTAAATCTAATTTTATGTTTATTTCCCCCCCCCAAGAGGTAAGAAATCTCCAAAACAGATCTGCTCTCTGATGGTTTGCATAGAAAGCCACCTTATACAGAGTCAGACCATTGCTCTGCCTTACTCAGTGTCGCCTACACCATACACACCTGCCGTATCTGTTTCAGATATGGCAACCGGCACCACATACACGCCCCTGACTTTATAACAGAACAAGAGCTTGTGGGCCAGAAAGCCAGACTTCAGCACAATCCACCCACTGCCAAGTACAAAGGCATTCAGGGTATGTCCCAAGGCTGTAATACTGGGAGCGAGGTATTCCTATATTGACTGTTTGCACAAATAAGTAATCAAAGACTGGGCAGTAGGCATGAAAACTCCCCACTGCCAAACTGCCTTTTAAAATATCTTAAAGGAGTTTTTTGCTACCACATTACGGGATTGAAGACAACCACCTTTCCCTGCCAGAGGTTCTCTTCAGCAAACCAGCCACACAGCCCAGTCAACAGAAGCTGTTGCCGCACAGGTCGAAACATTGTGCCCTGCTACAGGGCAACTCCCATATACAGTACAGATGTCCACGTGCGAGTTATACACCCAAATTTTACAAGGAGGTGGCATCAAAACTAACTCAACATGCAGGAAGGGAATAATATTGGGGGAGGAGAGTAAGGAAAGGAAAGGAAACCAGGACTCCCCAAACCCCACATATCACACTCCACTTCTCAAAGGCATTTTGGCACTGGAGTTTAATCCAAACTGGATGCAAATTACTACGGGTCATTTAGAAAGAGAATGCGACAGTATCTATCTTCACTCCCCCTTGTTCAAGAAGAAGCGTTTGTCTGTCCCGTCCGTCCCCCACATGCAATAGCTTTCTGCAGGCTGGTGACCTTACAGGGACCTGTACCGACACTGAACTTGGAACTCCACCGAACTGCGGATCTCTCTGATCTGCGCGCGCACACGCGCCCCAAATATCTCTTTCTAAGGAATAGGGAGAGTTGCAGGGAACCACGGCAATCCTCTCGCAGCCAGCGTCATTTCGAGGTCTCCGCAAGCATGACAGGAGGGGAGGGGCGAAGCGGCAAAACCTTCAGGGGCGCCGGAGCCACCCGACACCCTTCCTTTGCACGGGCACCGGGGAACCCAGGGCGAACCGCACGACGCTCCTGGGCCGCCACGGGAGAGCCCCAGGGGGCCGGGGCGGGTGGCGAGAGTCTCAAGTCCGTCCTGCCCAGGGGCTTCCCTGCTTGCAAAAACGGGCGACGGGCCTCCGCAAGGCGAGCGCGGCAAGGGCACAATGCAATCAGGGATGCAAGGCGAATGGGTTGGGTTGGGCTGGGCTTTTTTTGCAGCAGCAGCAGCAACAGAAGGAAGCATCGGGACTTAGCATGCACACGCAGGACGACGACCTCCGCCGCCATGCACGAGAACGAGGGGGGTCCGGGGGTGCAGCACAGGGGCCCCCAGGCTTTTTTTTATTATTATTTTAAAGGAGGCGAAATGCAAACGGCGCAGCAAACGCCCCCAGGACGGAGCAAAGCGCTTACGCCCGGCACTTTTCTTTGGGGGGGGGGTGTCCTCTGCATCTCCATAAGGCACCTCCGCAGGAGAGGGGGGAGGGGCGGCCCGTGCACCGCAGCCGCCAGAGGGGGCGGGGCCCGCGTTCCACGGCGGCGTGTGTGTGTGTGTGTGTGTTGGGGGGGTTGTTGCGAAGGGGGGAGCCCCTCTCCATGGCGACGGACGAGGGCGGGGCCCCGAGGGAGAAGAGGGGTGGGGGGGGGCTCCCCGGTTCCCATGGCGACGGGGGGAGGGGGCGCCCACCCCGCGGCGTCTCTTACCCGCAACTGCTCCGCGCGCGCGGGGAGGAGGAGGAGAGGGGGGGACGGGAGAGGGGAAAGAGGAGGAGGCCGCAGCGGCGTCTACGGCTCCGCTTCTCTCGCTCCTTCCTCCTCTCGCCGCTTGTTTGTGTTTGTAACCAAGATGGCCGCCCTGCTCCCGGTCACGTGACGCGGGCGCCAAAAGGCAGGCCGGGGAGGAGGGAAGGTCACGTGGCGGAGGAAAGGCGGGTAGAGAGGGAGGGAAAAAAAAGCGAGGTGTCGCGCAGCCGCAGTCGCGCCAGGAAGACGCGCCTCCGTACGTGATCGCCCGGCGTCCCGTTTCCCTTTCACGCTTGTCACGTGTGCGGAGTTTTTTCCCCACCTCACGCTTACCCGACTCACCTCGAGCGTTGCAGAGGTAGAAGAGAGGCGGGGGGGGGGGAAGGCGGGCGCCGCGCCTGAGCGTCACGTGATCAAGGCCGACGCTGTAGCCCCCTCCGAGGAGCGCGCTCGGCCGCCGAGACGTATCACGTGTCCGAAGCGCTTTTTTTTTTTCCCGCCCGCGCGGCGAACCTGGATGCGGGGATGACGTCATGCGCTTCGTTCTAACGCCATCACGCCGAAAAATGACGCCCGCGAAGAGAAAAATAGTAAAGAAAAAAGAAAAAAAGGCCGAGCGTCTCCAGCGGGAGGCGGGGCTTGTTCCTTTCCCGAAGTCACGTGTCCCTGAGGCGGTTCCCCTTCGGGGCCTTGTAGGCCGCCCTGAGGCGCCTCTCAAGGGCGCGGTATAAATAGCCCCGTGGGAGCCAAATAAAAGTTACTGGCAGGGGAGGAGGCTCCAAAGGCCGCGGATAATGGCCCCAATTTGGAAAATAAGAATAATAAAAACGTGTGTATGTGTATATAGGTATTTATAGAGAGATATAAATACATTATATAGATATATATATCATATATATATATATATGTGTGTGTGTGTATATGTATATATATAACATGTAAACATAAATATATGTTATATATGCTGTAAAAAGTAAATTTAATTTTGCACATGCCCTAAAAGTACAATTAATACTGGCCATTAAAGCCACACAGCTTAAGAAACAAGGAATCCTTGTTTATATACGATTGTGCAGGAAAAGGCCCTTTTTCTTTTGTGGCCGTCTCTGTCTCTGGTGACCCTGGCACTCTCCAGTGGCCATGGGCCTTCTGGCCAAGGAGGCCAGGAGGGACCGGAAGGCATGGGGCCTGGCTTACAGCGACCGGTCCCCGCTTCAGGCCGGACCCCGAGGCCTCTACTGTCGGCGACGGAGAATGGCGGAGGTGCAGTGTGGTTCGTGGAAACCTTGCGCCTGGCCCTGGCCCTGGCGGTCTTGCGTTCGAAGCCGCCCAACGTAAGCGGCAAGGAGCACACGGAGCGCCTGGCCAGGATGGTGTCCGGAAAGGATCCCCGGGAGAAATCGAGAGTGGAAGCTTTGGAAGCGGAAGTGGTTCGCCTGAGGCAGCAGCTTCTCCTGAGCAAAGTTTACCCAGGGTTCGGTTTGGAGAACAGGGAGCCAGCCGTCACGAGCAATGACACTCCGACCCTTGTCCTGGCGGACGATTGCTCCGGCCATTTTGAAGATTCCGGGTGCAGCATCTCAAACGACGACCTGGCGGACACACAAGACGCCTCAGCTGCCTTCAGCCACAGCGGGCACGGTTCTGCGTCTGACGCTTCATCCATATTGCCCATCTTGGCTTCCTCCCATGCCAGCCCAAGCAAGTCTTTGGTTCCTCACATACAGTTCCTGCAACGTTTCCTTGAGCTCAGGCAACTGGCGGAGCACAGAGGTCTAAGAACAGACTTGGGAAAACTCGGAAGGGATTCTTCCGCAATATCTGATTCTTTCTCTCGGTTGCTCGATGGCCTGGTTGCCTCCTATAGTTTGCCCGAACTCCCCTTCTCAGATTTTATGACTCGGGCAGTTTGTGCCATCATAACCAAGATATTAAGCGATGCTGATGTATCTCGACAGATTTTGGGGAAGTGTCTTAAGAAGCTGGAAGACTCTGTGAAAAGACTCATAGATGTCATATTGAACAGTAGCCACCTCAACAGATTTCAGGTGCAGGAGTCTATATCCTATGCCCTTGTTTCGATCGGACAATGCAACAGACTGAGGAGGCACACAATATCCCTGCTCTTCAGAGAAGTCAGCCGATTTGCTAATGAGTTGCAGCACGCCGATGAGATTCAAGCCGCCCGCGACACACGATATGAAAATATTTTCTTTCTGTGTAGAGCTTTGGAACAGCTTCTCGAAACAGGGACAGGGCCGGAAAATGCTGCTTCCCCTTCAGGCTGCGACGGGGAAGAGAAGAAGATGTTTCTACAGAAACTTGACCAAGCCATTCTTCATCTTTGTGATGAATTTCCCTTGTTCTGTGTTTATTTATGGCGACTAGGCACTCTCTTGAATGTGGCACACACGCAGACTGGTGGAAGAAGCTGGCCTGCTTTGTAGCAATTCATGACTGAGCCTGGAAAATGAGGCTAGCAGGGACTGAGCAACGTCCACCATCGAAAGGAAATGGGATTGCCCTCATAAAGAGCATTACAGATTAAATAAAGTCTATGACTGCTGGTTTTTTAACTTTGTAAGTTCCCAACTTTTCACCTTTTGTTCTTTCAATTTTTTTAATTTTTTAAAAAATATTTTGTACTCCTTCACTGGGCCGTTGACCGTAATAAACATTTGATGGATACATGAGCCGTGGTTTTATTTTGATTCAGATTTCCATTCTGTTGTCATAAACCCGCTTTTGAACGTGCAGGGGAAAGGCGTTTGAAAAGAGACGTTCTGATGTTTGTTCCAGTCAGACTTTGCAACAAAACTCTTGGAAAGACAGAGAAGAGAATGCAAGGTGTGAACACAAGAAGAATCCCAGCAGCAGCAGCGGCTGAATCGGGCAAAAGGGCGGCCCATTTAGCTCAGCATCCTGTTCTCACAGTGGCCAGCCAGATGACCCTGGGAGAAACCCACAAGCAGGACCTGAACCAGAAAGAAGAAAAATGGTGGGAAGTGGGCTTGGCAGACAGTCAAGGGACTATACCAGGGGTTAGCAAACTTACCGTGCCTCGGGCCGGTTTCCCCAGCGCTGATCCGGACGGTGGGGGAGCATGCACCCATACGCATGCTCACGTGCTATTTCTGGTGCACTTCTAGGTCGGAGGAGCACCGGAAATAGCATGTGCACGGGCCTCCTCCGACCCAGATGTGCACCAGAAATAATGTGCATGCGCACAAGCTATTTCCGGTGCTCCTCCGACCCGGAAGTGGGCAGCCGCGCAGCACAGCACCGGTAAGAGTGGGCGGCGGGGGTCACCGCGGGCCGGATAAACAAGTCCCTCGGGCCTTATCCAGCCCACGGGCCTTAGTTTGGGGACCCCTGGACTATACCCTCCAACATCCCACTGATCAAAATTGGTACGCTCGTTTTTTTTGGTCCCAAGCTCTTGTGGGAGGCAGCTGACTTGGGCAAAAGCCAAGAGACATTCGAGCCAGCTGATTGATGCAGAGTGCAAGACCAAAAAAAGCGTATTTTGGTCCAGCGCAATGGTGCCCCCCCCGGCTGTTTTGGGCCACAACTAACATACCCAGCCAGCATTTTTTATGGGAGTTGTAGTCTAGCAATATCGGGATGCCCACCCTTGATCCAAGGAGTGGCAGAATCCAAACCAGCTGACGGTGCAGGGAGTTGCTGCTTTTCAGGGATGAGTCTTGCACTGCAGGGAGACGAGGCTGTCCGCTGCCCTAGCTAGGTGTCCCGAGAAGGAATGCAGGCAGCCATGGAAACAGCGATGTGTTGCAATTTGTTTATCAGCCCAACCTAATTTATTATGGGGTGGTTGCCCCAAGATGATGTTCTCTATCTCTTATCTGTTGGTGACGATGGCAAAGGGTTCCCCTGGATCCATCCCAAGGTTCAGTCACCGTGACACAATCCTTGGCACGCAAGGGACTTGGAAGGATCGCTGCCACCATGCTCTCCCCGGCCTTGAGTCTAAACACATCAGCACTCGCTGAAAGGCCGGAAGGCTTTGCAGTGCCTTGCGGGGTTCCTCTGCTTTTCAATATATGGCTGCATACACGCTGTTTAAAGCACATACAAAGAATCCTGGGAACTGTAGCTTAATCCTCACAGAGCTACCGTTCCCAGCATCCTTAACCAATCTGAGATCCCAGGATTATTGGAGAGGTGCTTTAAACGTACACTGTGTTGCTGCTCTCAAGTGATCGCACATCAGCAAAACTCTGCAAATGAAGGCCCCCTATTCTGCGCATTAAAATCTTTCTAGGGGGTGACATTAAATTTGTGTTATCTAATCTTGACCACCACCACCCCCCCTAGAATTGTAGCATCGGAACAGACCACGAGGGTCATCTAGTCCAACCCCCTGCAACTGAGGATTCTTTTGTCCTGCGTGGGGCTCGAACCCACGATGCTGAGCCTTCATTTGTTTTATCCCATCAATCCTGTGTGGCACAATCTGGCTTGGAATCCTGGTGGCGAGATCTGCAAATGTGAGCAGTTTAGGATGCGGAGCAGATAGAACCATTGAATTGTAGAGTTTCGCTGCCTTTGATTCCCCCCCCCCCCGTGCCACAAAATCTCTGCCTGCCCACCCTCCTGCACATCGTTGCCTGGTGCCCCATCCCACACGGAAACTTGGGACTTATAAAAGTGTGCCTGTATTGCTCTCTTTAGCGGTG
This sequence comes from Lacerta viridis, assembly GCA_900245905.1. Classification (NCBI taxonomy): domain Eukaryota; kingdom Metazoa; phylum Chordata; class Lepidosauria; order Squamata; family Lacertidae; genus Lacerta; species Lacerta viridis. The sequence goes on from OFHU01000428.1 coordinate 492,728, forward strand.
GGGCAGGGTGGGGCTGGCTAACGGAGGTACATGTTTAATCATCATGATCGGGGCAAAGGTACGCTTTGTGATGTGACTCCTGTTGCTCTCTGCCCCGCGGGGAGGGTTAGCTCAGATATATCAACGGGATGTTGCGCTTCCACCGGCCTGATCGCTCCAAGCATCCCACAGGATGGGCACGGAGACAGCCGGGCACCTGCTGACGTTGCTCCTGGTACTCGAGGGCATCGCCGTGGGATGCCAAACCAGAGGAGAATTGTTCAGGTGAGAGGCGGTGTGGAAGGGAGCAGGAATGCGGGGATAGAGCTGCTGGGATCGACTTTCGGTTACTGAAAAATAGTAGAACACAGTAATAGAAGGTCACCAGCCTAGACGGCTTCAAAGGAGGATGGGACAAATTCACAAGGGAGGAAAGGACTATCGATGGCTACCAGCCATGAGCTCTGCGTCCACAGTCAGAGGCAGCAACTATTCTGAATACCAGTTGCTGGAAACCTCAGGAGGCGGAGAGGGCTCTTGTGCTTGGATCCTGCTTGCAGGCTTCTAATAATAATAATAATAATAATAATTTATTTATTCTCCGCCCATCTGGACCTCAGTGTCCTGGCTGAACGATGGGGGTGGAGATGCTCCTTCAGGTATACTGGGCCGAGGCCATTTAGGGCTTTAAAGGTCAGCACCAACACTTTGAATTGTGCTCAGAAACATACTGGGAGCCAATGTAGGTCTTTCAAGACTGGTGTTATGTGGTCTCGGCGGCCGCTCCCAGTCCCCCGTCTAGCTGCCGCATTCTGGATTAGTTGCAGTTTCATTGGGTCACCTGGTTGGCCACTGTGAGACCAGGATGCTAAACTAGATGTGCCTCCTTTGGCAGGCTTTTTTGATGCATAAAGGATTTTGAGCCCCCTATTTCTGGGGCGTGGGGACAGGAAAGGGAGCAAAAGGGAAAAGAGCAAATAAACATATTGCGTTGGTTTTCCCCACAACAAGGGAGATGCTTTGTCTGTTGATTGAACAGAAAGCGGAGGTTGAAAGGATACCAAACTCTGCATTTTTGTGGCAATCCTGTTGACATGCCAAATAAGATGGTGGTCCAGAACTCTTGAAGTTCTCTGGAGGTTTCTCCTTAACCTCTCCTATAATGCAGCCTTCCCCCGACCTGGTGACCCGCAGACGTTTTGGACTACAACTCCCATTAGCCCCCCAGCCAATACTCCACCCCCCCCCCACAATGGAAGAATCCAAGCTGAAGAATCTTTGGCAGGTGGACTTCCAACCTCTGTTTGAAAACTTCCAATGAAAGAAAGTCCACAACCTCCCGAAGGAGTCCATTCCACTGTCAAACTGCTCTTACCCCCAGAAAGTCTAGTCGGAATCTCCTTTCTTTCGGTTTGAATCCATTGGTTCAAGTCCTCCCCCTGGAGCAGCTTGCTCCATCTTCCACGGGACAGCCCTTTAGATTTTTGAAGGGGGCTACCCTCTCAGTCCTTTCTTCCCCAGGCTAAATATACCCATCTCCCTCAACCGTTCCTCCCAAGGCTTGGTTCCCAGACCCTTCATCTGCCTGTTTGCCCTTCTCTTCACACTTTCCACCTTGTCAGCATCCCTTTTAAAATGGGGTACCCAGAACTGGACAATCAGTGAATTCAGCAGGGTCGCCTGGAACAGAATCTTCCAGCCATTAAAAGATCTGGGTACACAGGAAAGTTTTAAAATTCCTCCTGAAAGTGAGCAATGAGAGAGACAATATACTCCTCACCTGGGAGGGCATTCCACGAATGGGGAACCAACACCGAAAAGGCCCTGTCATGAGTCTATGGCACCAAGTAGACTTCTTTCTTTTATTCCCGGAGAAGCCCGACGCCCTGGCCCCCATCCTCTCCCCTCCTGCAAGCCTATTTTGCTTAACCGAGTCCTCCTCACCCTCCGCACTTACCTCAGCCCATTACTTTCTGGTATTTATTGCTTTCCTGTTTCTTTATTGCTTTGTCTTAGTTCAAATGGGCTGTTCTCAGCCTGCAGGGCATTAGCCTCACAGCGACGTTTGCTCCCACCGTGAACTTTGAGCAACGGCAACACCCAGGTGGAGAGTCAGGGTCACCAGGTTAGAAGGTTGCTTCTCGAGACCAGCGTGCTGCGTAATGGAAGAACAGCAATGTCCCCAAGGTTGAGATCTGTGAAACGATGGAGGGCTTTTGTGTGTATGTGTGTTTTCTGCAGCATGTCCTCGACGCAGTCATGGTGCTTTAGTGGCAGAGTTATCCTGGGCCATCCACACAGCGTTCCTCTTTGCTCACCGTTCAGTGATGCAAATCTCTACTGCCATATGGAGGGGAACTTTGCGCTATAATGCAACGTGAGAACATACCGTATAGGCCCGAATATAAGCCACACCCACACATAAGCCGCACATTTAAAATTCGGCGGCTTGAGGGAGGCTTCGGAGCTGCGGGCGGGACGGCTGCCGCTGTCCTGCGCTCCCAGCCTACTTCCTGCACGGAGGGGAGCCGCACCGCTTTACCGGCGGCGTAAAGGTCACAAATATAAGCCGCACTTTAACTTTTCACGATCGGAATTTGGGGGGAAAAGGAGTGTGGCTTGTTGTTGTTGTTCAGTCGTGTCCGACTCTTCGGGACCCCATGGACCAGAGCACGCCAGGCACTCCTGTCTTCCACTGCCTCCCGCAGTTTGGCCAAACTCATGCCAGTCGCTTCGAGAACACTGTCCAACCATCTCGTCCTCTGTCGTCCCCTTCTCCTTGTGCCCTCCATCTTTCCCAACATCAGGGTCTTTTCCAGGGAGTCTTCTCTTCTCATGAGGTGGCCAAAGTACTTGGAGCCTCAGCTTCAGGATCTGTCCTTCCAGTGAGCACTCAGGGCTGATTTCCTTAAGAATGGATAGGTTTGATCTTCTTGCAGTCCATGGGACTCTCAAGAGTCTCCTCCAGCACCATAATTCAAAAGCATCAATTCTTCGGCGATCAGCCTTCTTTATGGTCCAGCTCTCACTTCCATACATTACTACTGGGAAAACCATAGCTTTAACTATACGGACCTTTGTCGGCAAGGTGATGTCTCTGCTTTTTAAGATGCTGTCTAGGTTTGTCATTGCTTTCCTCCCAAGAAGCAGGCGTCTTTTAATTTCGTGACTGCTGTCACCATCTGCAGTGATCATGGAACCCAAGAAAGTAAAATCTCTCACTGCCTCCATTTCTTCCCCTTCTATTTGCCAGGAGGTGATGGGACCAGTGGCCATGATCTTAGTTTTTTTGATGTTGAGCTTCAGACCATATTTTGCGCTCTCCTCTTTCACCCTCATTAAAAGGTTCTTTAATTCCTCCTCACTTTCTGCCATCAAGGTTGTGTCATCAGCATATCTGAGGTTGTTGATATTTCTTCCGGCAATCTTAATTCCGGTTTGGGATTCATCCAGTCCAGCCTTTCGCATGATGAATTCTGCATATAAGTTAAATAAGCAGGGAGACAATATACAGCCTTGTCGTACTCCTTTCCAATTTTGAACCAGAGTGTGGCTTATATTCGGGCTAATACGGTACATTGCATTAGGACCATCTAGAAAATCAACTTGTCCTTGCAGAGTCCAGCCAGTTGCCTCAATGGGGAACCAGCAAACAGGATCCGAGCACAAGAGCAGCATTCTCCCGCCTCGTGTCTTCCAGCAACTGGCGTTCAGAAGCTTCTGCTGCCTCTGACCATGGAGGTAGAGCATAGCCATCGTGGCTAGTAGTAGCCATTCATAGACTTGGTCCCCCATGAATTTGTCTAGTCCTCTTTGAAGGCTATCTAAGTCGGTGGCCATCCCTGCCTCCTGCGGGAGGGAGTTCAACAGTTTATGCAGTACAAACAAAATAAAAAAAATTCCTTCCAGTAGCACCTTATTAGAGACCGATGTAAGTTTGTTCTTGGTCTGAGCTTTCGTGTGCATGTGTCTGAAGAAGTGTGCATGCACACGAAAGCTCATACCAAGAACAAACTCAGTTGGTCTCTTAAGGTGCTACTGGAGGGAATTTTTTTATTTCGTTTCGACTACGGCAGACCAACACGGCTACCTACCTGTATCTAGAACTATGCAGTGCTAGAAGGACTTCCTTTCGGCTGCCCCAATCTTCCCACATTACTGGGTGTCTGTGAGTTTTGGTGTTAGAAGAAAGGGAGAAAACCTCTTGCTCTATCCACTGCCTCTGTGCTGTGCATCGTTTTGTAAGCAACGACCGCTTTGCCTGTTACCTGGCTCTTCTGTAAACTAAACAGCCCCAAAGGCTGAAGCCTTTCTTCACAGCGGAGTCATTGCACCCCTCTTCATCATTTGGTTGCCCTTTTCTGAACCCTTTTTCCAGCTCTACCACATCCTATATAAGGCGAGACTGGAAGAACGGCCAAGGGTGTGCAAAAGCGTTAGGATATCGGCAGTTTTATTTTCGGCTTCTCCCCTAAGTATCCCTGGTGTGTAATTCTCCTTTTCCGCAGCTGCAGCCTGCTGGGTCGACATCTTCAGGCTGCTTTCGTGGGACGTACCTGAGAAGCATTTAGGGGTTATGGGGTTATTACCCTTTTAACTCTTCATTCCTTTGTTTCAGGGCAAATCAGTTCCTTGGGGCTGAGCTACCACCAAAGCCTTTCACAGCAAAATGTAAGTGACGACAACCGCACCCTGGACGAGGCTAGAAGGCCCATCTAGCCTGACCTCCAGCCTCCCCTGCCCTTCCCTCTCCCATATAACACGAGGCCTGTGTGCCTAGCTGCAAAGGAGGACTTTTCTGGGAGAAGCTGTCAACGCCATTGCCATTTGGGAATCTTTTGGCTAATCAGCACCATGTTAATTTATCCCTTGGGGTGGGATCCAGTAAGGCCCACGCACCGTCAAACTGTTCTTGAGCATGTGCAGAGCACCCCCATCTCTCGCATGCCCCTGCCAACGCCATTCCCCGCTCCGGACTTCCAGGTCAGACAACCTGCGCCGCTGCCGAAATGCAGAAGGAGAACCTTCACAACCGCGGAGTTGGAAGGGACCCCCAAGGGCCATCTAGTCCAGCCCCCTGCAGCACAGGAGTCTTGCGTTAAGTCTGGCCTTGGTGCCTGTGCGGATCCTGCAGCTGCTGCTGGCCCTTATGCTTGCCTCCTCTCTTTCCACTCAGCCGTCCTCGCCAGCTGCGACTTCGATGACGCCGGCAGCCCGTTCTGTGACTGGACCCAGCCGAAGGATGACCGCGGGGAGTGGCTCCGAGGGGAGGGGAAGAAGCCCGGGGAGAGCCCTGGACCGCCAGGAGGGGTCCCCGAACGGAGTAGGTTATAAGAATTTAAGGTCTCAAATATATAAATCAAATGTTCATAAATGTACACGGCAAACACCTACATAAGTATAGAAACCACGTGTCTGAAATAGTACAGTGGACGCCCGGGTTGCAAACGTGATCCATGTGGGAGGCACGTTCGCAGCCCGCAGCATTCGCAACCTGCAGCGCCACATCTGCGCATGCGTGGGTCGTGATTCGGTGCTTATGCGCAAAGCGTGATTTAGTGCTTCTGTGCACGCGTGAGTGCCGGAAACCAGAAGTAACCCGTTCCGGTACTTCCGGGTTTGGCGCAGTGCGTAACCCAAAAATGCGCAACCTGAAGCTGCCATAACCCGAGGTATGACTACAAGAGAACAACCCTGAAGCCATTTTGACTCTCCCAAATTGACCTCAACTGTTTCTCTGCAAGGAGGAAGGAAATGGGAAAAGCTTTCCAATTGCCTTTGGGGTTTTACGTCTACCTTTTCAAATACAGTCTGGCAAGTATCTGTTAAGCTGAGCACACCATCAATATCAGGAACTAAGTATTTACCATCTCAGAGGAATGGCCAGGCTACCCAGAAAAGGCCACCGGATAAGGCATTATCAGGTATCCTGGCAGACAGGAGAGGAGCAACACACCCAAATTTCTGCTGGGGACCACCTTTTTCTGCGATGGATGTATGATGTTTTTGTAGGGTGGTCTTGGGCTACAGGGTGGGCAATTTCAAAAGTCTATATAAGGGCTTTCACACCAATATTCGGGGTTCCTCTCCTCCCTCCTGCGTGGGGTGAGTGGGGGGCCCTGTTGCAACAGTTTAATAAAGATCAGACTTACTAGCCGCTTTGCTCCTCAGTATTCTCTAGTTGGCCTCTGTTATTTTCTCCTGCCGATAGAGAACCTGCTTTGAGGCCGGAGGCTGCAGTACCGCCCCAGGGAAAGGAGCAGGATAAAAACTTGGAGGCGGCAAGCCTTCTGAATCCCAGTTGCTGCAAACCACAGGAGGGAGGAGGGGCTCTTGTGTTCGAATCCTGCCTGTGGGTTTCCCTATTGAGACATCTGGTCGGCCACAGTGAGAACAGGACGCTGGACTACAGGAGCCCCTGGCCTGATCCAGCAGGCTTTTCTCATGTGCTTAGGAAATCGTATCAGGGAGTGTGGAGCATGGGCGTACCCGGGGGGGCGGGGGGCGAGGGGGGCAGGTGGCCCCCCTGAAGCAAAAAAAAATTAAATGGTTATTGGCAGCCTAAAAAGGAAAAAAAGCTCAAGACTGGTCTTTCTCCCCCTCCCAAAATCTCAATAACAATTGAGCTCTTCCGCTCTTGCCGAGGCACAGTTGGCCACTGTGTGTGTGTGTGTGTGTGTGTGTGTGTGTGTGTGTTGCGCCGGCTGTTTCCCCCTCCCTCATGCCGACAAAGAGCTGGCGTGCCTATCAGAGACCGGATCCTAGCCTGCACCCTGCTTGGTCAAATGGGGATGCAGGCTGAGACTTGGGCAGTGTCAGGGGGCGAATTCATCGTTGCCGGGATTCATCGTTGCAAGGGAGCTTGGCAAACTGAGTTCCCTTGCATGGTGAGTAGTTCCTTTGCGAGGACTGAGGATCCTGGGAAACTGAGTTTTTCAGCCATTTGGGGCTTTCTGTTTGGGGGGGGGAGTTTTTCTGTTTTTTGAAGCTGTTTTTGTTTTTGAACCTGAACGACCATGGCTTCCCCCCCCCCCCGTTTTGATCCTGGGTACGCCCCTGGTGTGGAGAGAGTGGGCAGAGGTTTACCTCCTTTCATAACCCCGGAACTTGGGATCGATAAAATGGAAGGTTCAGGGCAGGGATGATGAAATCTTCCTTCCAGCAATATATGATTAAGATCTTAAGGAAATAAGAAGGGTGCTGCTGGATCAGGACCAAAGTCCATCTAGGCCAGTATTCTGTCCTCACGAACATGACCTGAGGGTAACACGGCATTCTTCTCGACTCCTGAGTCCTGGCAACTGGCAGCCTCCGATACAGAGCATCGTGGCTTGCAGCCTTTGAGAGCCATCTCCTCCACAAATTTTAATCTAGTTTGGTGGCCATCCCGGCCTCCTGCGGGGGAAATTTCCATAGCTTAACTATTCACTGTACTTTATTCTATCTGTATCAAACAGTTAATGGTTAATGGAGGCCTGTTCATAACATCTGTATGGTTTTTATTGCCCTGAACAGCTTTATGACACAGCAGTATGCAGATATGTTTGTTTGTTGTTGTTTTTTTAAGTGAATAATCCTAAAACAACCAGTTTCATGGGGTGGTCTCACTAGGTTCTAGTATAGGGAGAGAATAATCATCATCATCATCATCCCCAGCCATTTTCTCCACTTGCGGACTTTTCCGCCACTGACTAACCAGGTGACTTTAAGATTCAGGTAGGTAGCCATGTTGGTCTGACGCAGTCGAAATAAAAAAATTAAAAATAAGTCAAGTAGCACATTAGACAGCATCTTAAAAAGCAAAGACATCACCTTGCTGACAAAGGTCCGTATAGTTAAAGCTATGGTTTTCCCAGTAGTGATGTATGGAAGTGAGAGCTGGACCATAAAGAAGGCTGATCGCCAAAGAATTGATGCTTTTGAATTATGGTGCTGGAGGAGACTCTTGAGAGTCCCATGGACTGCAAGAAGATCAAACCTATCCATTCTTAAAGAAATCAGCCCTGAGTGCTCACTGGAAGGACAGATCCTGAAGCTGAGGCTCCAATACTTTGGCCACCTCATGAGAAGAGAAGACTCCCTGGAAAAGACCCTGATGTTGGGAAAGATGGAGGGCACAAGGAGAAGGGGACGACAGAGGATGAGAGATGGTTGGACAGTGTTCTCGAAGCTACTAACATGAGTTTGGCCAAACTGCGAGAGGCAGTGAAGGATAGGCGTGCCTGGCGTGCTCTGGTCCATGGGGTCACAAAGAGTCGGACACGACTGAACGACTGAACAACAACAAAGCACATTAGAGACCAACTAAGTTTGTTCTTGGTATGAGCTTTCGTGTGCATGCACACTTCTTCAGATACACTGAAACAGAAGTCACCAGACCCTTATATATAGTGAGAGGGTGGGGAGGGGTATTACTCAGAAGGGTGGTGGGAATGGGTGATTGGCTGATAGGTGTGGAAAACCTGTTGACGACTGTTAACGACTGCAATTGGTCTTACAGGAAAAGGCAAGGGGTGAGATGGCTAAAGATAGCTTTGTCATGTATAATGAGATAAGAATCCAATGTCTTTGTTCAGACCAGGTCTCTCCATGGTTTTAAGTTTGGTAATTAGTTGCAATTCAGCAACTTCTCTTTCCAGTCTATTTCTGAAATTCCTTTGTAATAAGACAGCTACTTTGAGATCTTGTATAGAATGTCCTGGGAGACTGAAGTGTTCTCCTACTGGTTTCTCTGTCTTGTGATTCCTGGTTTCAGATTTATGTCCATTTATCCTTTGGTGTAGGGTTTGGCCTGTTTGTCCAATATAGAGAGCTGAAGGGCACTGTTGGCATTTGATGGCATACACAATGTTAGAAGATGAGCAATTAAATAGTCCTGAGATGGTATGTTTGATGTTGTTGGGGCCAGTAATGGTGTAATGGTATCTGAAGAAGTGTGCATGCACACAAAAGCTCAAACCAAGAACAAACTTAGTTGGTCTCCAAGGTGCTACTGGAAGGAATTTTTTATTTTGTTTAGGCATAGACAGGTTTGTGTAGGGATCTGTCTCCTACTCATCTGAATCCGTCGGTTCGGATCCTGCCCTCCGGAGCAGGTAAATGCACACCAGCACTGTCCCTACATGAAACGAGTGACTTCTCTTCCCATTCCAGGAGGGCATTACGTCTACCCGGAGGAAGGAGAATCCGTGCAGTTGCAGAGCCCGGATCTGGACCCGGCGGCGCCAGAGACCTGTGTCGAGTTCCTCTACTACCTGTACAGCCTAGATAGCAAGGGCCAGCTGGCGGTGAAAGTTCAAGATCCTTCGGGGAACGTCTCCACCCTTTGGACACGGGGTGGGATGCAGAGTTCGGCTTGGCTGCTTGGAGCTGTGACTGTCCAGAATCCAGTGCAACGGCCCTTCAAGGTAAGCGGTGTCGCTGCCAGGGCCGCCTTAAGCTTATCTGGCGCCGTGGTGCAAGGATCCCTCCAGCGCCCCACCCCCACCCCCACATTTCCCTCCGGGTGGGAAGCAGGTGGAGGCCGGCTCCTCCAGCAGGGAGGAGGCTCCAGGCGCAGCGTGGCATGGTGGACAAGGGTGGTGAGCTGATGCTGGGAGGCATCCAGCCTCCGCCTCTTCCCTGGTGCCCTCCAGAACTTGGCGCCGTGGTTCCCCGCGCCACTAGCCTCTATGGCTAAGATGCCCCTGGTCACTGCTTTCGGGGAGACCAGGGTTCGAATCCTCCCACTCGGCCATTAAGCTCACTGGGCCAACCTTTGCTTCTGCCAGCCTAACCTGCCCCACAGGGTTCTTGCGGGGATTAGTCGAGGAGGTGGGGAAGAACCATGTGGGCCGCAGCCTTGAGCTCCTTGAAATGTAAATGGATGATTTAATGAATAAATAAACGATTCAGGCTTCCCACAGGGTTCTCCCATATATTTGCAAATCTAAAAATGGAAGGTGGGTTTTCTCTCTCCCCCATTTTCACCCCCTGTCTCCCATTCCAGTTCTTTCAATGTACCCTTTTCAGCACCTGCTAAAAACATATTTTTTTTTCTTATTTAGGCAGGCCTAAAAAAGATAGGTAAAAACTCTACTCCATTTAACCACGACCGGTTTTTAAAATAATGTTTGGAATATTTTGAAGGGTTGGTTTTTTAACTGTTCTTACTGATAATTTTTATGGCTTTATTCCTTTCCGTAAACCGCTTTGTTTGTTTCTCACGAGCAAACGTTGTGTACATTTCATGATGTATAATAAACATATTAAAATAAATAAATCCCCGGTTGCAATAAAAGAGCACTGATCCGATGTAGCGGAGCAGACCTTGCCAAGTTTACCATAAGATGTGGAAGAGCTGAGCTCCATGTAAACATCTGTTGTCGGAACCTCATTGGTTTCTTACAAATCTTGTTTTATTTATTTTTAAATATGCAATCTATGGCCAATTTTGTTGCAGCTCACCTCAGGCACGTGCGGAGAGACTGAACAGGTGCCGTGAGCTCGTATTTGTGGTTGCAGCTGCTCAGTTCTTGCAAAGCTTCTACTAACCGGAAGAGGGTGAATTGCTCCTTTCCCTCCAGGGAGCTCCGCCGATCCCCACGCTGGTTTCTGAGGGCCCTCATGGAGCCTCGCTCTGTCATGCAAACTGCCGCTTTGAGAAAATGCACAAGAGCCATAGAATTATAGACTTGGAAAGGGACCCCCAAGGGTCATCGAGTCCAACCCTCTGCAATGCAGCAAACAAAGTTTTTTTTATAATTTTTTATTATTTTATACTATACTACAACAAGAAAATCAAACAAACACTCACATACATTTTCCAATTTTGGCTAACATAGCCGTGACTTCCCTCAGACCTTCCACATGGCTTTCAAAATTATATCTTAGTATTATACTTCTTTAATCTACCATTGCTTACATTATCATAAATCTCATGCATACTCTAACTACCATACTTACAATAATATTTCTACACATTAACTACAAAACTTCTTGAAGTCCTATTAGCGTATTCAATTGCAAATTGTCTTTCAAATAGTTCGTAAACTTTAACCAGTCTTTGATGAATTTCTGGTCCCGCTGTTCCCGGATTCTTCCCGTCATTTTATCCAGTTCTGCATATTCCATCAGTTTCACTGTCCATTCTTCTTTCGTCGGTAATTCTTCTTGTTTCCACCTTTGTGCTAGCAAAATCCTAGCTGCAGTCACTGCGTATTGGAAAAGCTTAATGTCCTTTTTTTCAATGTCTGTACCTATAATACCTAGTAAAAAGGCTTCAGGTTTCTTAACAAAATTATATTTCAACATTTTTCTTAACTCATGATATATCATGTCCCAATACTCCATCAGGCAAGGTCTCCTTCCACCTGCCTTGCTCCACCCTCTAGTCTTTGCTTCTCAATTTGTATTGTATTATTTTATGTACTGTGGCTTGCCGTTGTTTTATTGATTAGTTTAGAAATTGTTTATTGTAAATGTTGAGTGGATTTCTGTTTAACTTTTATATGTTGATATTATTTTATATTACTCTAATAATTGTTGAATGTTACTTTTTGATGTAGGTTGCTTATTTTAAAGTTTTGTTTTATTATCACATTTTTGTATTGCATTAGATTGTTATAAGATGTACATTTTTTGTTTCTTCTGCTTGTAAACTGCCTTGAGTATCGTAAGATAGAAAGGCGGTATACAAATAAAAATTATTATTATTATTATTATTATTATTATTATTAATACACTCTCACCTTCTTACACTCCCACCACATATGATAAAAGGTACCGACACTTTCCTTACATTAATGCAGCAATCAAAGTTGATGAATCCCGGGCAGGTGGCCATCTAACATCTGCTTTGAAACCTCCAAGGAAGGAGAGTTTTCCCCCCCACACACACCTTTCAAGGTCATAAAATCTTAGAACGGTAGAAACCCAAGGGTTGTCTAATCCAACCCCCTTCAGTGCAGGACTCACAACTGCAGAATCCCTGACCACCCCACCTCTGGTTAAAAGCCTCCAGGGAATGGCAGCCCACCACCTTCCAGGGGGAGCCCATTCCAAGTCTCATTCTCTCCCTTTCTCTGCCCACGCAGGTTGTTTTCGCTGCCACCCAGGTCCAGACCAATGAAATCACCATCGCTTTGGACAGCATCTCCGTCAGGATTGGGCCTTGTGCACGTAAGCGCCCCTGATCTAGGCCTCCTCCCACCGGGAAGAAGGGGAATATGGGCTTTTTGCTGTTATTATTGCGGCAAGCAGGTGCTGGTTCCTGATGTTGCCGAGACCCTACCTGCCCCCAGACTGACTCGCCAGAGTGGTGCATGCTCTGGTTATCTCCCGCTTGGACTACTGCCATGCACTCTCCGTGGGGCTGCCTTTGAAGGTGACCCGGAAACTGCAATTAATCCAGAATGCGGCAGCTAGACTGGGGACTGGGAGCGGCCGCTGAGACCACATAACACCGGTCTTGAAAGACCTACATTGGCTCCCAGTACGTTTCCGAGCACAATTCAAAGTGTTGGTGCTGACCTTGAAAGCCCTAAACGGCCTCAAAGGCCCAGTAGACCTGAAGGAGCGTCTCCACCCCCATCGTTCAGCCCGGACACTGAGGTCCAGCTCTGAGGGCCTTCTGGCGGTTCCCTCCCTGCGAGAAGTGAGGTTACAGGGAACCAGGCAGAGGGCCTTCTCGGTGGTGGCGCCTGCCCTGTGGAACGCCCTCCCATCAGATGTCAAGGAAATAAACAACTATCTGACTTTTAGAAGACATCTGAAGGCAGCCCTGTTTAGGGAAGTTTTTAACGTTTGACATTTTATTGTGTTTTTAATATTATGTTGGGAGCCGTCCTGAGCAGCAGGGGAAACCCAGCCAGATGGACGGGGCATAAATAATATAAATTGTTATTATTATTGTTATTATTATTGTTATTATTATTATTGTCAGGGTAGGACTCCAAAGGCAGAGGTCCAAGGACCCCTCGCACCTGAATGAGCAGGAGGCACCCCAAGAAGAACAGGGACCAGCCCACTGCCATTCTCTTTGCCCTCCAAACATCCCTCACCCCACAAAACCATTTAAGCCCTTCCTTGGTAGAAGATACCAAGAGCTGGAAGGGGCTCTGGGCATCATGCAGAGAGACCCCTCCAAACCTAAAACATTATCCTTCCACGAAGTCTTGTCTTTACATCCCGTTTGGCTGTCTACCTACCTATCAAAGCAGGCACTATAATTCCCACTGCAAATGGGTGCGAGAGAGACTTTTCGTCTTCTTCCTCTGCTGCAGCCTGTGTGACCGGATGCGATTTTGATAACGATGGCGACCTCTGCCAATGGGAGAATCCGGTTGACGGAGACGTCCAGTGGGAGCCATTGATTGGGGCCGGGGACCTGCCTGGAGTGGGGCCAGAGGACGACTTCTCGAAACCCGGCTGTGAGTCCTGAACATGTCAGAGTATCCAAAGAGCCTTTAGCTGGGTCAGGCCAAATTATCATTATTAATAATCATCATCACCACCACCGCTGCCTCTTAACCTCAACTACCTCGCAGGGTTGTTGTGAGGATCAAAATGAGGAGGTGGGGAGAGCCTGAGCTCCTGGGAGGAGAAGGTGGGACGTAAATGATGGAATCATAGGATAGAGGAGCCGGAAGGGACCCCCAACGGTCATCTAGTCCAACCCCCTGCAATGCAGGAGTCGCAGCTCAATAAATACGACGAAAAAATAGATATACAAACTGAGAAATAATTGCAGACGGGAACCGATGCAGCCCCAGATTCGGACGAGTCTCCCTGGAGGATGACAGCCTCTAGCGCGTTTCTTCCCACTAGAGCAGACACTGACTTTCTCCAAATATCGCTCTTGCAGTTGGCTACTACATGTTGCTCGGTTCTGTGGGCGGCAGTGGCACGGCCCTCCTGAAGAGCCCCCTCTACCAGTCCCTGGGAGGCTGCCTCTCTCTCAGCTTCCACTATACGTTGCACGGCATCTCCAACGACACAGGCCTGAGAGTGTACGCAGCACAGCCAGGCAAGTTTCCGGACACCCGTTGGGCCCGGGGGAAAGGGTGCTGCTGGTGGTGGCAGCGGTGGGATCCTGCCACGTTCCCTCCCCTGCTTCCCAGGGCAGCCCTGGAGGAGGGGGAGGGCCTGGCTAACGGAGGCGCCTGCTTCTCTTCCCATTTCCGTGCGGAACAGGGGGTGAGCTGGGGCCCGTCTTGCTGAGTTTCATGGGGGAACATGGACCCAACTGGAAACCGGGAAGAGCCACCTACTCAGGGAGATCAGAGAACATCCAGGTGAGGAGGGTGGTTTTCTTGGCAACAACCTGAGCATAAGACTCTTGGCTACAACCTGAGCATAAGACGGAGAAGCTCACGGCATTAAAACCCCAGCAGGCCTTGCTTTCCCGTCAGTCGCAAATCTGGACCCAGCACGGAGCGGTCAGGGCTCTGTGTCTCCAGCTTCCAGCCTACTTCCAGCTCAGCTCACCCAGTGTGGAGATAAGACCCACCCATCAACCTTAGGTCTCCATCGTAGATCATGGAATCCTAGAGTTGGAAGGGACCCCCAAGGGTCATCCAGTCCAACCCCCTGCAATGCAGGAATACTCAGCTGTCCCATACGGGGATGAAACCTGCAACCTGGGCGGCGTCCGCACTTGCAAAGTCCCATGTCTAGAAAGCACAGGTCTGAGAGATTTTCAGCTTTTCCCCGATAAAAACTGCTCTTTAGCACTGAATAGGAACAAACATCAATCCAAGGAAAACCCAGCTGGCATTTGTTCTGATTCAGCAGTAGAGTGCAGGTTTCCCTGGGGGAAAGCAGAGGGGCATAGGGCAGTGTGGTTGGGCCCTAAGTTGCAGCTCTGTCAACTTGGCTCATTCAATAAACTTGTCTGACTAGCTCAGCAACCTCCATGAGATTCTCACTCTCACTGGGCGCAGGACCCTGAGAACTGGGAGGAACTCAGGGCATCATCTAGACTGACCCCAACAAAACACTGCTTTAAACGTACTGTGGGTCAAACCAGGAAAACGTGAAGTATGGCACGTGGCACGGAGGGGCTGGTCGTGGGCCTCTCTGGTGGTCACCCTTAGTCCTCCCTCTCCTAGTTCATCATCGAAGGGACCTACGCAGGGAAGCCTGGCGTCGCGGTGGACAGCGTGAGGATCTCGCCCTGCGAAGGTAAATCCGCCCTGCTCATCTCCAGGCACGGAGGGAAGGCGGATGTGGGGAGGGTGAGAGAGTCGGGTGGGCAGGCGGAGGAGGAGGTGAACTGGGGGTCGCTCACCCCACTTGCTCCTCACCCTCAGAGACTTTCGCCGAATGCAACTTCAACAACGAAAGTGATCCCTTCTGCGGCTGGATGCAGCCCAGCGACAACGCAGGAAACTGGACGTGGGCAAAGGGGTGCACACCGACAGAAGAGACGGGGCCCCCGGGCGACTATCCCGACGGCGGTAAGGAGCCAAGGAGGGCGAGGGGTGGGCTGGGCCCCACGTAAATGCCATGTCAGGGTTTAAGG
Organism: Lacerta viridis; assembly: GCA_900245905.1. Classification (NCBI taxonomy): domain Eukaryota; kingdom Metazoa; phylum Chordata; class Lepidosauria; order Squamata; family Lacertidae; genus Lacerta; species Lacerta viridis. The sequence continues at coordinate 508,209 of OFHU01000428.1, forward strand.
GTCTCCAGGCTTCTCTCCCCACCAGCTTATCCCGGTTGGCACATAGAATCATAGGATTGTAAAGTTGGAAGGGACCCACGAGAGTCATCTAGTCCAACCCCCTGCAATGCAGGAATCGCAACTAAAGAATCCCTGACAGGTGGCCACCCAACCTCTGCTTAAATTCCACTGCCAGACAGCTCTTACTGTCAGAAAGTTTAGCCGGGGGGGTCTCCTTTCTCGGCGTTTCGATCCCTTCCAAATCCAGACTTTTAGAAGACATCTCAAGGCAGCCCTGTTTAGGGAAGCTTTTAATGTTTGATAGATTATTATATTTTAGTATTCTGTTGGAAGCCGCCCAGAGTGGCTGGGGAAACCCAGCCAGATGGGCGGGGTATAAATAAATTATTATTATTATTATTAGATGTCATTCAAAACCCGTCATTTGGAAAACAAGCTTGCTCCGTCTTCCATGTGACGCCCCTTTCAGATATTTCAGATACTTGGCCACCGGTCAGTAGGCATGTGGATGTGGGTTTTGCCCCTGGGCTAGGTGGTCAACAGAGTGATTGGGGCGAGGGGCTGCCCCCTCGCTCCCCTTCTCTTTCCCCAGAGGGCCACTACGTCTACGTGGAAGCAGGTTGCACGAAGCCAGGCCAGGCCACGCGCCTGTCCAGCCGGGCCTTCTGCACGGACACCGACGCCTGCGTGGAATTCTACTACTACATGCACGGCATCGTGGAAGTCAACACCCAGCTCCGGGTCCTGGCGCACGGGCCGTCTGGACCCACCACCCTCCTCTGGAGCCGGACCGGGATCCAGAGCCCCGCCTGGCTCTTGGGGTCTGTGACGGTGCCCTACGGGGGACCCCAACCCACCCAGGTGAGTGGAAGGGGGGCAGGGAAGGGAGGAAAGAGGGACCTTGACTCAAAAAGTTCGTTTCGCAAGATTTATATACCTCTTGATTGTAAAACGGCAACACCTCAAAGCGGTTTAACCAAAGGAATATAACCCCCAGCTTTAACCTGACTTCACTGATATATATTGCAGATATGAAACCGCTTAAGAAATAAGGAATTAATGACACATTTATTAACAGCAGCTGTTAACGGGAATAGCTGGATCTCGGAGAACTTTGCAATTAATGAATAGCGATCACCGGTATGATATAGTCCGGCAAACAGCCGCAATGGAAAAGTTGTGACAAAAACTGAAGGTGGGAAGGGGAAGAACAAGATCATTTTTACACCGTATGGTGCGGTTTTATGAAATATACAAATGAAATGACACACGGGCAAAAATCATCTACGACATATGTTGCAATAGGGCACAGATAAGTGGGCCGTACTCTCGCTTGCTCTGCATTTTCCAAGCCAATTTACCGAAGAATCCTTTGAACTGGTTTGCTGTAATCGCCTCATTATTACGTGCTATAAAGCAGTATATTTTGCATTTACTGCCATGGCCCATTCTTTGTCAGCGTTACGTTTTATGATGTATGTTTGCACAATTAATAGATCATAGAACGTAATACCAGAAAATGAGGATGGTGATGATAATGACAATCAGTGCTTTTTTCCTAAAATAAAATGTTTAGGGGTACTGTCATTTTCCTACTCATACTGAAATGAGGCCAAACTTAGATTCACAAAATATTTAGGGGTATGCATACCCCTGCATCCCCCCAGAAAAAAACACTGATAATAATAATAATAATAATAATAATAATAATAATAATAATAATAATGCTGCCATGGAATTATTAGTATGAGCAATTGAGAGATTAAAAAACATTAACTTTTGTTCTGTGAAGTGCCCTGATACCTCCGGGTATAGGGCTGTATATAAATTCTAATTAATAATAATAATAATAATAATAATAATAATAATAATAATAATCTTACTCCCGTCCAGCTCAGGACTGTCTCCACTGACCGGCAGCAATAGCCGTCCAGGGTTTCAGAGACGGGCCCCTCCCGGTCTGGCCTGGAGGTGCCAACCTGGGACCCTTCTGCATGCAAAGCAGATGCTCTGCCGCCCAGCTGCGGTTCTCTCCTGGAAGCAAAGCAGGACGCTAGTCCTCATGATTGTGGAATACAGTTAAGACAAGCACCCGTCTCCTCCTCCTCCTCCTCCTCCTCCTCGACTGACCCCTTTGCTTTGGCGCAGGTCGTTTTCGAGGTCGTCCGGGGCAGCAACCCGTATATGGACGTGGCACTGGACAACATTTCCATACGGAAGGGAGCGTGTGCAGGTGAGGCCGGGCGGGGTGGGGTGATGGGGTGGACAGCCGGCCGCCTCCAAGAACTCCCTTGTTTTTTTTCGCAGAGCCATATCTGCCAGAGTTCCCTGGGAAGAGGGATGGATTGTTAAACCACTTGGGGAATTGTAGCACTGGGGGGGGGGTAGTCCTCGCAACTCGCAACTCTCAGCACCCTTAGCGCGCTACACTTCCCAGGATTCCTTGGGGGAAGGGGTGACTGTTCAAAGGAGGGTCATCACTCTTTCAGTGAAGGTGGGAATGTAGCCTGAAAACATGATATGTTGGAGAATCCTCACGTATCCCCAAAATCCCACCCCACCCCACTCACTATGAACTCTGTTTTCTCTCCTCTTGCAGGCTCTGGGACCCCAACACCCCCACCCACCTCCTCAGATGCCACATCGACCAGCACAAGCAGACCCGGCCCCATAACAACCACCAGTGGACCCAGCCCCACAACCACCACTGGGACCAGCCCCACAACTACCACCACTGGGACCAGCCCCACAACCACCACCAGTGGACCCAGCCCCACAACCACTCAGTGGGACCAGTGGACAACCACCACCAGTGGACCAGCCCACCACCAGCCCCACCACAACTGTGACAACCCCACAACCACCAACGACCACTACCACCAGTGGGACCAGCCCCACACAACCAGGACCAGCCCCACCACTGTGACCAGCCCCACAACCACTGTGACCAGCCAGCCCCACACCAGCCCCACTACCACCAGTGGAACCAGTCCCACAACCACAACTGTGACCAGCCCCACAACCACCAACGGACAACCCCACAACTACCACCAGTGACCAGCCCCACAACCACCAACGGAACCAGCCCCACTACCACCAGTGGGACCACCCCACAACCACCACCAGGACCAGCCCCACAACCACTGTGACCAGCCCCACAACCACTGTGACCAGCCCCACAACCACCAACGGGACCAGCCCCACTACCACCAGTGGAACCAGTCCCACAACCACAACTGTGACCAGCCCCACAACCACCAACGGAACCAGCCCCACAACTACCACCAGTAGACCTAGCCCCACAACCACCAACGCGAACCCACAACCACCAGTGGGACCAGCCCCACAACCACAACTGTGACCAGCCCCACAACCACCAATGGGACCAGCCCCACAACCACCAGTGGACCAGCCCCACAACCACCACCGGGACCAGCCCCACTACCACCAGTGGGACCAGCCCCACAACCACCAGTGGGACCAGCCCCACAACCACTGTGACCAGCCCCACAACCACCAATGGGACCAGCCCCACTACCACCAGTGGAACAAGCCCCACAACCACCACCAGGACCAGCCCCACAACCAGTGGGACCAGCCCCACAACCACTGTGACCAGCCCCACAACCACCAATGGGACCAGCCCCACTACCACCAGTGGAACCAGTCCCACCACCACCACCGGAACCAGCCCCACAACTACCACCACTAGACCTAGCCCCACAACCACCAGTGGGACCAGCCCCACTACCACCAGTGGGACCAGCCCCACAACCACCAGTGGGACCAGCCCCACAACCACAACTGTGACAAGCCCCACAACCACCAATGGGACCAGCCCCACAACCACCAGTGGATCCAGCCCCACAACGACCACCGGGACCAGCCCCACAAGCACAACTGTGACCAGCCCCACAACCACCAACGGAACCAGCCCCACTACCACCAGTGGGACCAGCCCCACAACCACCACCAGGACCAGCCCCACAACCACCAGTGGGACCAGCTCCACAACCACTGTGACCAGCTCCACAACCACCAATGGGACCAGCCCCACTACCACCAGTGGAACCAGTCCCACAACCACAACTGTGACCAGCCCCACAACCACCAACGGAACCAGCCCCACTACCACCAGTGGGACCAGCCCCACAACCACCACCAGGACCAGCCCCACAACCACCAGTGGGACCAGCCCCACAACCATTGTGACCAGCCCCACAACCACCAATGGGACCAGCCCCACTACCACCAGTGGAACCAATCCCACAACTGTGACCAGCCCCACAGCCACCAACGGAACCAGCCCCACTACCACCAGTGGGACCAGCCCCACAACCACCACCGGGACCAGCCCCACAACAACCAGTGGGCCCAGCCCCACAACCACCAATGGTACCAGCCCCACTACCACCAGTGGATCCAGCCCCACAACTACCACCAGTAGACCTAGCCCCACAACCACCAACGGAACCAGCCCCACTACCACCAGTGGGACCAGCCCGACAACCACCACCAGGACCAGCCCCACAACCACCAGTGGATCCAGCCCCACAACCACCAGTGGGACCAGCCCCACAACCACCACCGGGACCAGCCCCACAACCACAACTGTGACCAGCCCCACAACCACCAACGGAACCAGCCCCACTACCAGCAGTGCGACCAGCCCCACAACCACCAGTGGGACCAGCCCCACAACCACCAGTGGGACCAGCCCCACAACCACCAATGGGACCAGCCCCACAACCACCAGTGGGCCCAGCCCCACAACCACCAATGGGACCAGCACCACAACCACCACCGGGACTATCCCCACAACCACAACTGTGATCAGCCCCACAACCACGACCAGGACTAGCCCCACAACCACAACTGTGACCAGCCCCACAACCACCAACGGGACCAGCCCCACTACCACCAGTGGACCCAGCCCCACAACCACCAACGGGACCATCCCCACAACTATCACCAGTGGACCCAGCCCTACAACCACCAATGGGACAAGCCCCACTACCACCAGTGGGACTAGCCCCACAACCACAACTGTGACCAGCCCCACAACCACCAATGGGACCAGCCCCACTACCACCAGTGGACCCAGCCCCACAACCACCAGTGGACCCAGCCCCACAGCCACCAGTGGGACTAGCCCCACAACCACAACTGTGACCAGCCCCACAACCTCCAACGGGACCAGCCCCACAACTACCACCAGTGGACCCAGCCCCACAACCACCACCGGTGCCACGTCCAGCCCGTCCACAGTGGCCCCCAGCCCCACTACCACCTCCACCCCTTCGCCCTCTACTACTACAACCACCACGGCGAAACCCCCTGTGCCTCCTGCAGGTGAATACCTTTGGGGGCTCCCTAACGGCAGGGGAGGGGCCTGGACTCAGGCAGCCCTGGGTCACTCAGTCAGCTAAGTTACAAGTGGGGAAAGTGGGCTGCTTTCCTGCAAGATGGGAACTATGCCCAGTTTTCAAAGCCATAGTCAATAGCGACAAGGAAAGTTACTGTGCAGCAGCCGAGTTTGGGGTGGGGAGGCAGAAGAAAGAAGGGAGATCAAATGCCAGAATGTCGGGGTCCCTGGGAAGGAGACCCCCTACCTGGGGAATAACCCATCTTTGTCCAACATCCTGTTCTCACAGTAGCCAGCCAGGTGCCCCAAAGGGAACCCCGCAAGCAGGATCTGATCACGAGATCCCTCTCCCCTCCTGGCATTCAGAAGCATTGATGCCTCTGAACGTGGTGGCGGAGCGTAGCCATCCTGGCTAGTAGCCGTCAATAGCCCTCTCCTCCTCCATGGATTTGCCCAGTCCTCTTTTAAAGGCAGCTAAGTCGATGGCCATCTCTGCCTCCAGTGGGAGGGAGTTCCCTAGTTTATCTATGTGCTGCAGGAAAGACTTTATTCTGTCTGTCCTGAATCTTCCAACATGTAGCTTCAAAAGGCTGTATTATCAGAGTGAGCCAGGACTCCTGGGTTCTTTAGAGAATAATTATTATGGACCAAGAGGGGGCCTCTGGGCTTATTCAGGGGGGGGTACATTTCCTCTGTCGTAGAAGAAATTAATTTATTTAGTTGTTTGGACTGTTTCTACCCTACTTACTAACCAATGAACTCAGGGCAGCTTAAGATCTATTAATAAATTAAGCAATTTAAGAGATTTACCATCACAAAACACGCAACAAAGTAAAAGTGTGGAAATATAGGAAGCTGGACCTTTAAAATACCTCCTTCTGAGTTGCTTCCAAAGTTTCTCACTTCCTTTAGCATAGAAAAAAGACCGCTCCTTTGTTAAGTTTAAAATGGTTTACTTACAAACTTTTCAAAGGTCAGGTTTGTGTGCTTCCCCATGCAGCAGCAGTAAAACACAGGCAGCAAAACCTAGGATGTAAACCGCTTGGGTATTGTAAAAGTAGAAAGACGATATACCAATTAAAAGTGAACGAATGAATGAATGAATGATAGTTCCAAAGTTCCAAAGTGTCAAAAGTTTCTAAATCATTTGAAAGCTAGGAGAACAAAGAGTTTGGTAGGGCTTTACCTAGCTCAGCCTGGCAGGACAGCTTGCTACTCTATGGTATTAACCCCTTCATGCATTAATTAGAGTTGAGCAAGTTGGTTATATGAGACTGCAGTGAGGAAAAATTGCTCTGTACATGCTCAGGGTAGGGGGAGGGCAAATGAATTTCAAAGGGAAACCCCTTTCAAGTTGCCTCCTGGCCTCACGGTGGTGACATCGGGTGATTGGCACGTGGGCAGCCCTGCCCACAAGACTTACGGGTGTCGCTGGGGTGCCGAGACCCCCTCGCCCGCTTGCCAACGACTCCTCCCCTTCCCGCCCCACAGATCAGGAGACCTGCACTATCTCCGGAGACCCCCACTACGCCACCTACGATGGCCGCCGCTTCGACTTCATGGGCACCTGCACCTACCTTCTTTCCGCCCCCTGCAACGCCACCTCGGGGCTGCCCACCTTCAGGGTGGAGGCCACCAACGAGCACCGAGGCAACAACAAGCAGGTCTCGTACGTCAAGTCCGTCAGCGTGGAGGTCCATGGGACACGGATCGGGCTGCTCAAGGGGCGCAGAGTCACGGTGAGTCCCCTCCGCCACGTTGGGAACATCAGAAGGGTCTGGCCGCCGGATCAGGCCCAGCCCACAGTGGCCAACCGGTTTCAAGATTCGAACACAAGAGCTGCTCTCCCCTCCTCAGCCCTGGGATAGCTCAGCCGGTTGAGCACAAGACTCTTCATTTCTGGGTCATGGGTTCGAGACCCATGTTGGGCAAAAGATTCCTGCGTTGCAGGGGGTTGGACTAGATGATCCCAGTGGTCCCTTTCCAACGCCACAATTCTACGATTCCTGCGGTTTCCAGCAACTGGGATTGAGAAGCGTTGCTGCCTCCTATATCCTGACTCTTCCCACCGTCTGCCCCCACTTTGATGGCTCCTCTCAGCCTCTCTCTCTCTCTCTCTCTTTCCAACGCAGGTGGACGGCCAGCGAGTTACGTTGCCGGTTTCCCTGGCCAGTGGGCGGGTGTCCGTGCGGCTGAGCGGCACCTTCGTCCTGATCCAAACGGACTTCGACCTCTGGGTGCGCTTCGACGGGAACCACCACGCGGAAGTCTCCGTCCCGGAGGCCTACTTTGGGCAGCTCTGCGGCCTCTGTGGTGAGCAGAATGGATGGGGTGGGCGGGCGGCTGGGTGGGGAGGAAGGAGGCCTAGGAGGGGGGGGGACACGGACCCCCGGGATGTGAGCGGGATCAAGGAAGGGGTTCCACAATTTGTTGACGTTGCATTGTGCGGAGAAGGTCCCCGCTTTGACCTCCAACCAGAGCAGCCTTCCCCAACCTGGTGCCCTCCAGATGCTCCCATCGTAGCATCATGCAGCCCTGCTGGTGTGCGGCCAACGAGAATGGTGCTCTAAACACAACAAGTCAGAGACCTGGAACCCCTGGTTTCCTGAGGGGGTAATGGATATTATAGTCCTGGAAAAACAACAATGCCATATTTTATTTCCAACTCTCATGAAAGAGGTGGGAAACCTTTTCAGAGGCGAGTAATATTGCCAGTGGTGGTGGAAGAAAGAGCCCCAAATGGGCAGGGCACCCCGTTCTCTCTCTCTTTCTCTCCTCCATCTTAAATCACAGTAACGCCATACGTTTAAAGTGATATGATACCACTTTGAACAGTCATGGCGTCCCCCAAAGGATTCTGGGAGCTTTGGCTTGTTAAGGGTGCTGAGGCCTGTATGGAGCGCCGCCCCCCCCCCCGCGCCCACATTTCCATCCCAGAGCTACGATTCCCAGAGTCGTTTAATAGTCAATCCCTCTTCCCAGGGAACTCTGGGGATTTTTGCTCTGTGGGGATCGTTTTGGCTACCCCTTTCTGAACCTTTTCCAATAGATGCCCACAGATTTGTTTCCCATTCCTTTCCCCAGTAATACCGCTTTAAACTGTCACGGCTTCCCCCAGGGAATTCTGGGAGCTGTAGTCTGTTGAGGGTGCCGAGCCTCATTAGGGGACACACACACACACCATTTCCCTTTCACACATTGTTAAGCCACCCTGGGAATTGTCGCTCCTAACCAAGCACAGCTCCCAGAATCCTCTGGGGGAAGCCATGTTTGCCATCATGGTGTTTTAAACATATGGTGCATACGTTGCCTTCGAAGGGAGCTCTTCTCTTCCATTCTCCTTGCGCCCCTCACTGACGATGCCCCGCAACACATCACTGCGCATTCTCCCCCAGGGAATTACAACGGACAATCTTCCGATGACAATCTGATGCCCGACGGCGCCTCAGCCGGAAACGATGCCAACAAGCTGGGCGAGAGCTGGCAGGTCCCAGGCGCCACAGACCCAGGGTGAGTCCGCCACAGTCTGACCTAAAATCCTGGGCCACATTTTAATTTCTGGGACCTCGTTGGGGAGAGCGGGCCACAGACAAGGGAGGGTGAGGAGGATTCCTACAATAGATCTTCTGCAATGCAAATGCCGGGAAGTCCCCTCTCCTTGGGCAAAAAATAAAAATTGAAAGGCACAAACACAGGATGGGTGACACCTGGCTTGAGAGCAGTACATGTGAAAAGGATCTAGGAGTCTTGGTAGACCACAAACTTGACATGAGTCAACAGTGTGATGCAGCAGCTAAAAAAGCCAATGCAATTCTGGGCTGCATCAATAGGAGTATAGCATCTAGATCAAGGGAAGTAATAGTACCACTGTATTCCGCTCTGGTCAGACCTCACCTGGAATACTGTGTCCAGTTCTGGGCACCACAGTTCAAGAAGGATACTGACAAGCTGGAACGTGTCCAGAGGAGGGCAACCAAAATGGTCCAAGGCCTGGAAACGATGCCTTATGAGGAACGGCTTAGGGAGCTGGGTATGTTTAGCCTGGAGAAGAGAAGGTTAAGGGGTGATATGATAGCCATGTTCAAATATATAAAAGGATGTCATATAGAGGAGGGAGAAAGGTTGTTTTCTGCTGCTCCAGAGAAGCGGACACAGGGCAATGGATTCAAACTACAAGAAAGAAGATTCCACCTAAACATTAGGAAGAACTTCCTGACAGTGAGAGCTGTTCGGCAGTGGAATTTGCTGCCAAGGAGTGTGGTGGAGTCTCCTTCTTTGGAGGTCTTTAAGCGGAGGCTTGACAGCCATCTGTCAGGAATGCTTTGATGGTGTTTCCTGCTTGGCAGGGGGTTGGACTGGATGGCCCTTGGGGTCCCTTCCAACTCTAGGATTCTAGGATTATGTGATTCTGATGTGCCCATTTTACAGCTGCACCAACTCAGGAGACCCTGGAGAGTGTGACAAGGACATCGAGGCGGATGCTAAGAAACCTACTAGTTGCGGGATCCTCACAGACCCTCAAGGTGAGATTTGGGTTCCCTGGAGAGGAGCCCGGCTAGCAGCGTTCCCACAGGAGAGCCAGGACTTTCGAGAGGGGTTGTTTGAGGAGGTTACAGGTAGAGATGGACACATACGTCCGTTTTTGTTCTCTGCATTTCTTGGTTTTGCAATCTTCATCTCTCCTCGGCAGCTTTCGTTTAATCCTCTTGAAAATTTGCCCGCATTTCGGTGTGACTTCTTCCTGTTGTTACGAATATTAAACTTAATTGTTTTCCTTTTCGGTAAGAGTAACTAACAGATAATGTTTCGCATGCAGCTTTGACCAATGTACGCGTTTTTTCCAAGGGTTTCAAATGCATTTTTGTATGTTATTTTTGGGGGTGGGTACACTTGTTGTTTGGTTAAACAACAGCAACACAAAATTCAGAGGATTTCAAATTTCGAAGAACAGCTGCGTTTCAGTTCGTAATATTTGTTCAAAAGATGCAAATTAGGTAGCCTCCTCATTAGCATGCAGACAAAATTCCTCATTCCTCCCTGGCTGCAGGTGGTATTTCAATATTGGAATACCGAGCCAAAACTAACAAAATGGGACAACTGGGGTTCTACAGCTACGCAGGAGTAACTAGATGCAAACACATGGGGTGAGGGGCTTGACAGCAGTGCATGTGAAAAAGATCTAGGGATCTTAGCAGATCACAAGTGTAGCATTAGTCAGCAATGTGATGCAGCAGCAAAAAAAAGGGGGGGGTGCCTATTGCAATTCCAGGCTGCATCAACAGAGGTCTAGTGTCCAGATCAAGGAAAGTCGTGGTACCACTCTATTCTGCCTTAGTCAAGCCACACTTGAAGTCCTGTGTCCAGTTCTGGGCGCCCCAGTTTAAGATGGATGTCGACAAGCTGGAAGGTGTGCAGATTTCAGGAAACCGAGGGTCTGGAAACCAGAACGGTTGAGGGAATTGGGGATGTTTAGCCTAGGGAAGAGGAGACTGAGGGGGGACAGGATAGCCACCTTCAAATACCTGAAGCGCCGTCACATGGAAGATGGAGCAAGCTTGCTCCCTGCTGCTCCAGAGGGTAGGACCCGAACTAATGGATTCACATTGCAGGAAAGGAGGTTTTGACTAAACTGTAGGAAGGACGTTCTGACGGGGAGAGGAGTTCAGCAGCGAAACAGGTGCTCTGGAAAAGGTGGTGGGGCTCTCCTTCATTGGAGGTTTTTAAGCAGAGGTTGGATCTGCAATCCCTGCATTTCAGGGGGCTGGACTAGAGGACCCTTGGGGTACCCTTCCAATTCCTGAGTCCTCTGCGAGGGAAGGACAGGCCCCCCGGGACCTTACAGTAGCCCCCCCTCCCCCGGTGTGGGATCTTTGCTCATTAACTCTCCTTCCTCGCTCTAGGTCCGTTTGCCCCGTGCCATAACAAGGTGCCCCCCGAGGGGGCGTTTCAGAACTGCGTGTACGATCTCTGTGGCACCGGGGGGGACACAGGCTCTCTCTGCTTTGCCCTGCAGTCCTACGCCGACAGGTGCGCCCAAGCCGGAATTCCCATCGCCTGGAGGAACAACAGCTTCTGCCGTAATTATTTCCTCTCATTTATATATGTCCACCCTAGCAGTCGTAGGCTGCCCTGCAAGCAGGTTCAGGAAAGCCGCTCGTTCACAGTTAAACTGTGGAACTCCCTGCCACAGGAGGCAGGGATGGCCGCCAACTCGGATGGCTTTAAAGGAGGATTGGACCTATTCATGGAGGAGGAGAGGGCTAACGGTGGCTACTGGCCACAGTGGCTCGGCTTCCCTCCTCAGTTAGAACCACCCATGTTTCTGAATCCCGGTTGCTGGAAACCGCAGGAGGGGAGAGGGCTATTGCACCCAGATTCCTGCTTGCAGGTTTCTCCTTGGGGCATCTGGTTGGCCACTGTGAGAAATGGATTAATGGGCCCTCTTTGGCGTGATCCCGCACGCTCTTCTCATGTTCTTATACAATGAGCTAAAATGACAGCAAATCACAAAGGCACTGATAGAGCCCACCATGTGCGTATCTTCTGGATAAACCTTCTGTGTGTCCCTGCTGTTCCTTGGGACCCTATTCGTAGCTTATTTTTTTTGTTTTCGGCAATATCGCCCAAGTGCAGTGTCAGACTTTGCTTAGATCAGCAAAGCACCATTGAAAGACTCCAAGGGCTACTGTGCCTTTGATTAAAAGCTTCTTGTTTGTAGGTTCTTGTTTGAAGCTCTATTGCTTCCTGTTCGACACGGCTGCAGTTAGTGATATGGTGCGGGGAACAGGAAGCAATAAAATGTGCTGGAGTTGCAAAATAAATAAATGCATAACTCTCGTTCTCAAGAGAGGACGGCTGGCATCATTGCTTTATTCATTTATTCAAGCTTCTTTTCTTTCTTTCTTTCTTTCTTTCTTTCTTTCTTCTTCTTCCTTCCTTCCTTCCTTCCTTCCTTCCTTCCTTCCTTCCTTCCTTCCTTTCTCCAGCCCTGAACTGCCCTCCTGGTAGCAACTACACATCTTGTGGGCCAGCCTGCCCTGCCACCTGCATTGAGCCCACCTCCAGGAACAGCTGCGACCTGCCCTGCGTCGAGGGCTGCGCCTGCAACGAGGGCTTCGTCCTCAGCGGAGACCAGTGTGTCCCCCTGAGCCAGTGTGGCTGCACAGATCCCGGCGGGCAATACCATCCGGTGAGAAGTGGGGGGGCGCCCAAGCGGGCAGTACCTTCTGGTGAGAGGGAGAGGGGGACAGAAGAGTTTGTCTCCTCCAGATGACCCAGGATTCCCAGGTTTTGTGAAAAGAGAGGCCTGTTATTTCTGGCTTCCTTCATCTCATGGTGCTTTAGGTAAAGGTAAAGGGACCCCTGACCGTCAGGTCCAGTCGTGTCCGACTCTGGGGTTGCAGCGCTCATCTTGCTTTACTGGCTGAGGGAGCCGGCGTACAGCTTCTGGGTCATGTGGCCAGCATGACTAAGCTGCTTCTGGTGAACCAGAGCAGCGCACGGAAACGCCGTTTACCTTCCCACCAGAGCGGTACCTATTTATCTACTTGCACTTTGACGTGCTTTCGAACTGCTAGGTGGGCAGGAGCTGGGACCGAGCAACGGGAGCTCACCGCGTTGCAGGGATTCGAACCACCGACCTTCTGGGCTCAGTGGTTTAAACCACAACGCCACCCTGCTTTACTTAGTGGCATAGGCAAGGCAAACAAGTGTCCCTTCTCCCCAAAATGCCCATTTTCAGGTGACCACCCTGTGATATTCTGTAGGGTGCAGAACCACGAGCAGTGATCCAGCTGTTCTTACCCAGGGGATCCTTTGTGTAACCTGCTCTAGGGTCCTGGAAGTGAAGGTTCTTGGGTGCTCCTGAAGGTGGGGAAGGATGGGGTTCACAGCAGGACACCCGGGTCCTTTCCTCACTGACCCTCCCTCCTGTCTGCTCCTCAGGTTGGTGAGAGCTGGATGGGAAACAGCAACTGCACCCAGCGCTGTACCTGTGCCCCTCTCAACAACATCACCTGCGAGGAGTGGAGCTGCAGCCCTGTCCAAGAGTGTCAGCTCGTGGAGGGGCTCCTGGGTTGCCAAGACACCGGTGAGGCCCCTCTTTCTCTCCTGGCCCTCTCCCCAAAGCCAGCTGGACAACAGATCCCTGCAGCAAAGGCATCCTGCCCCCCAACACAGGAGTATTGCACACCTGCAGATTATAGGAACCTAAGGAGGGAGGGGACCTGGGGTGCACCAAAGCAGCTACTTTTATAAAGGTCCTGAGCCAGCGCTCCAGCACTCCTCGGTCCAACCTGCACCTCTGGGGTTTACTCGGAGTGTAGAGTCAGCCCACTCTCTCTCGGAGTCTCTCCCAGACCTCAGAAGAACGCTCTGGTCTCTTGCAACTCCAATCCTAAACTCCCGGTAGCCTGAATGCCAAGCGCCCAGGGAGGTGGGGATTCCAAAACCCTGGGGTTGGCAGCCACACGCGCTTCAGCGGTCAAATGAAGGAACTTTTTTTTTTTTTAAAGAGATTTTATTATTTTCCAATAAAACAAAACAAAAACGCTAAACATAACATTATAACAACATAAAAACATCAACAACATAATACATAAAAAACATAATACAAACTCAACAAAACATAACATAAGAAATACAAACCTTTAAAAAACCTCAGCCTGTTATCTTCTTGTTTTATAACTTCATCGGGGACTTCCCCCGTTCCCTCCACTGCCTTTCAAATTATGTATAGTGTTTAGGTAGCTATATTTCTTATTTCATTAACTTTTTGCAAAGAACCTAAAAACTTAGTATTTCTTACTTTATAAACCATGTCTTAAGTATTCTATCTTAAACTTGTTTTATCATGAAACAAAACACATCTAAAGATTTCTACCTTTCAAAATTTCTAACATTAATCTGCTAAAGCCAATACATCTATATTACTCTGCACAAATATTCATACATTCAGTTTAACACATTTCAGTAAATAGTCCTTAAATTTCTTCCAATCCTGCGTCACCTTCTCCTCTCTCTGGTCTCGGATTCTAGCGGTCAGTTCTGCGAGTTCCATATATTCCATTAACTTCATTTGCCATTCTTCCACTGTTGGTAGCTCTTCACCCTTCCAGTTCCTTGCCAATAAAATTCTCGCTGCTGTGGTGGCATACATAAAAAATACTCTATCCTGACTGGGTATCTCTTCATTGGTCATGCTCAGGAGAAATGCCTCTGGTTTCTTACCAAAGGTAACTTTCATTACCTTCTTAAGCTCATTATAAATCTTATCCCAGAAGGCACTTACCCCTGGGCACGACCACCACATATGAAAAAAGGTACCTTTTGCAGCTTTACATTTCCAACACACATCTGACATTTTAGAATTCATCTTTGCTAACTTAACTGGTGTCAGATACCATCTATATATCATTTTCATTATGTTTTCTCTTAAGCTATTACAAGCAGTAAAATTGATACCTTTCTGCCACAGTCTCTCCCAGTCATCCATCATAATATTATGTCCAACATCTTTCGCCCAATCAATCATCACCGATTTAACCAATTCATCTTTCGTATGCCACTCTAGCAACAAATTATACATCTTGGAAAGGTTTTTAGAGTTTGATTCAATCAGTTCTGTCTCCAGTTTAGATTTTTCCATTTGAAAACCAATCTTTTTATCTAATTTAAATAGTTCATTTACTTGGTGATATTGCAGCCAGTCGGCGACTCGATCTTTAACTTGCTCATAACTTTTTAACTTAATTAAGTCGCCTTCCTGCTGCAATATATCCATGTATCTTAACCAACTTGCAGACATATTCGGTCTCTTATAAGCCTTGGCCTCCACTGGTGAAATCCATCTAGGAGTCTTTCTCTCAAATAAGTCTTTATATCTTATCCAAACCTGATACAAAGCTTTTCTAACTATGTGATTTTTAAAAGTTTTGTGGACTTTAACTTTGTCATACCAAAGGTATGCATGCCAACCAAACATATTGTCATATCCCTCCAAGTCCAACACATCCACATTCTCTAATTTAAACCAGTCTTTCAACCAGCAAAAGGCCGCTGCTTCAAAATAAATCTTCAACTCTGGCAGGGCAAATCCTCCTCTTTCTTTAGAGTCTGTCTCAAAATCTTTAAATTTAATTCTAGGGCTTTTTGCCCTGCCATATAAACTTCGATAGGTCCTTTTGCCATTTCCTAAAACAATCCATTTTATCCAAAATTGGTATGGCTTGGAATAACAACAGCCATTTTATCCAAAATTGGTATGGCTTGGAATAGAAACAGCATCCTTGGTAAAACATTCATTTTGATCGCTGCTATTCTTCCCATTAACGACAATTTCAATCTTGTCCAGATCTCCAAATCTTTCTTTATCTCTGTCCACAACTTTTCATAATTGTCTTTGTACAGGTTTAGATTTTTAGCTGTAAGATTAACACCTAGATATTTTACAGTTTTTACAAAATTAAGTCCAGTGCCTTCTTGTAATCTCTGTATCTGTTCTGACCTCATATTCTTACTTAAAACTTTGGTTTTCTGTTTATTTAATTTGAAGCCGGCAACCCGTCCAAATTGCTCAATTACTTCCAGGGCTTTGGGAACACTATTTTCGGGTTCCTGTAGGGATAGCATCAAATCATCTGCAAAGGCGCGTAATTTGTATTCCTTCTCTCCCACCCTAATTCCTTTTATCTGTTTGTCCTTTCGTATCATATTTAAAAGGACCTCCAGGACCGTAATAAATAATAAAGGGGAGATAGGGCACCCTTGTCTTGTTCCTTTCTGAACTTCAATTTCTTCCGATATCACACTGTTAATTATTATTTTTGCTCTTTGTTCTGTATAAATGGCATTAATGCCATTCAAAAATCTTTCTCCAACTCCCATCACTTCCAAATTCTTTTTCATAAATGTCCAAGATATATTATCAAAGGCTTTTTCCGCATCTATAAACAAAAGTGCTGCATCTGTATTTATGTTTCTTTCCAGTTTTTCCAAAATGTCCACAATAATTCTTGTGTTATTACTTATCTGTCTTCCTGGTAAGAAACCTGCTTGATCTTTATGTATGTAATCTTTCAGCACTCTTTTCAATCTTGTAGCCATTACATTGGCAAAAATTTTATAATCCACATTCAAAAGGGAAATTGGTCGATAATTTTTCATTAAAGTTTTTTCTGTCCCTGGTTTTGGAATCAGTGTGATAAAGGCTTCCTTCCACGTCTCTGGTGCCCTATCTCCTTCAAGAATTTTGTTGCAAATTTCCTTCAAAGGCTGTAATAGCCAATCTTTCAAAGTCTTATAATATTTTGCTGTTAGTCCATCTGGTCCTGGGGCCTTCCCAAGTTGCATATTATTTATTGCATCTGAAATCTCTTGTGTCGATATCGGGTGGTTGAGGTTTGCTAGTTTATCCTCTGGGACTTTATGTAATCCATTTTTTTCCAGAAATCGGTCTATCTCTGATTCTTTTATCTTCTCCTCCTTGTACAGTTGCTTATAGAATTTTTGGAAACACCATCTGATTTCTTCCGGGTTCTCTATCATTCTTCCATTCACTTCCAAGTTAGTGATGACATTCGCCTTTTGCCTCTTCTTTAACTGCCAAGCTAGTAGTTTCCCACATTTATTAGCAGATTCAAATGTTCTTTGCTTCATCCATTTCACTTTCCATTCAATATCTTGATTCACAAATTTTGCATATTGGGATTGCAAGTATTTAATCTCTTTTTGAATTTTTACACATTTAGGATGGCCTCTTAATTCTTTTTCCTTGACTTTGATTTGCCTCAGCAATCTTTCCATTTCCGCATTTTGAAGTTTTTTCTTTTTTGCTTTTTCACTTATGAGGAATCCTCTCATTACAGCTTTGCTTGCATCCCAAGCAATCCTCTTTTCAACACCCGAATTCCAATTAATTTGAAAATACTCCTTCATCTTTTTCGCGGCTCTTTCTACCAGCTTGGTATCTCTCATTAAAACGTCATCCATTCTCCATCTAAAAGAGTCCTTAGAAACCATCTTCAAGTTTACCTGTACAGGATTGTGATCTGAATATGTCTTTGGGCCGATTTCTGCTTTTTGTATTTTTGGTGTCAACTCCTTCGAGATCCAGATGTAATCTATCCTCGACCATGACTGCTGCGATTCACTGAAAAAAGTTGCCTCTGTTTCTGTTGGGTTTTTTAACCTCCAAGCATCCTCTAAATTCAAATTGTCCACCATTTCGAAAAAAAGTCTTTGGCAGTTTCCCATCATTTGTGAATTTTGTTCTTTGGGATCTATCCATTAATGTGGAAACTGCCCCATTGAAGTCCCCAAGGCAAACAATTTTATAGTCCAAATAGTCCAACAGCAGATCATGAAGATTCTTGTAGAAAGTTGACTTTCCATCATTTGGTGCATAAAGTCCCAGAATCAGAAAGTTTTCGCCTTGTACTTTAATTTCAATTGCGATGTATCTCCCTTCTTCATCTTTAAATAGCTGTCTTGGGCTGTATTTTTCCTTTGCATATATTACAACTCCTCTCTTCTTGACTTTATCCGATGATATAAATTCTTGGCCTAGTTTTTTATTCTGCAATAATCTTCTATGTCGTCGGGTAATGTGGGTCTCCTGTAGGCATATAATAT
The DNA here is from genome assembly GCA_900245905.1 of Lacerta viridis. NCBI lineage: Eukaryota > Metazoa > Chordata > Lepidosauria > Squamata > Lacertidae > Lacerta > Lacerta viridis. The sequence continues at coordinate 526,204 of OFHU01000428.1, forward strand.
CCAAATTCTTCTTTTCCAAATTATAAAACACTCTGCGTCTCTTTGGTCTCTGATTTAATCCCCGAACATTCCAAGTTGTTAATTTCAACGCCATTATCCTTAAATTTAGTCTCCTCCTCCAGATGCCTCTCCTTTCTTTCCTTCCTCTGGATCCTTGTCGCTTGGTCCTGGTACCCCCGGCGGTAGAAGTAGTTCTGGAAATCTGTAGAGTAGTGCTGGATCGAGTGCTGTACCTTTGAAGAACTCAAGATGTTTGTCCACAAACTTTTGCTTTTCAGCCGGGGATTTTATCTTTATCTTTTTCCCTTCAAACGTGAATGCCAAGCCTTCTGGAAATTCCCAACTGAAGGAGATGTTCTTTTTCCTTAGCTCTGTGACCAAATCACTGTAAAAAATTCTTTTGTCAAGGAAAAATTTGGGGATGTCCTTATAAAAAATGACTTTATTCTGCTGAACCACCAGGTTGTTTTTATAATGCAAGTCCAGAAAGTAATCTCTGTCGTATCTATCGTGTGTCACAATCAAACAGTCACTGACTGTTTTAGTACTTTTCTTCCCTCTGGATCCTCTAGGTCCAAATCTGAAGGCCTTCACTATGCGCTCTGAGACTTCTGAGTCTTCCAGGTGCCAAAACGTAGAAAATAGCTCCACAATATATGCCTTTAAGCTGTCACCTTCCAATTCTGGAAGACCTCTCAAACGAATGTTCCCTTCTCTCTGATGAGTTTGCAGAAACGCAAGAGATTCCTCTACTGATCTTTGTCTTGTTCCAATTTTTTCTATCTAAATTCTCCAAATCGATATTATCCAATTTCTCTTCCACTTGTTTTATTTCTGTCTCCTTAACTCCCTTCAATTCCTCTGAATCCTTTTTCAAAACCGTCACCTCCTTCCCAATTTTATTAATTTCTTCTCTGTTTTTCTTTGACGTTCTTCCTCAATTTGTCCAATTGATCTTTCCAATGTCTGGGTGGAATTTTTTATATCAGCTTTAATATCAATTTGGAGTTTTTCTATTGCAGCATTAACTGTTGTATTAACTGCACCAACTGAAGCCTGTGTTTGCTTCAGCTCTTCAGTGACATTTTTAAGTCCTTGTGCTAATTCTGCAACACTGGCAGCTATTCTCTCCATTTGTTCCTGAAGAGTTAAGGAAACAGAGCTCTTTCTTTGTGCAGAGCTAGTTGTTTTAGATCTAGTGTCCATTTCCTGTGAGCTCTGCAGCTGTAATCTCAAGGTCAACCCAGTTGCTGTAGTAACAATCTCAGACATTCACAGCAGAAGACCAACAGTCCCAAAAGTAAACACCAGGTGGCCAGCAGCTCAGTTCAGAAAACAAAGAGACTGCTGAGCCAGGAGTCCCACACCATTCCGATAATCCAATTCCTAGGCAAAGAATTCAAAGTTCCAAAGTCCAAAGTTCCAAAGTTCCAAAGAATTCAAAGTTCCAAAGTCCAACTTTTAAAAGCCAAAGAAGAGTCAGTTTTAAATAGCCCAAGTCCGTAGCTGTTTTTCCACTTACAGTGTTGCCACCAAGCCCATAAAACTAGTTGTGTCCGGCAACAAAGTATCTAAAATGTCTCCACTGGTAAACAGTCTCTGAAACAGTAACGAAAGTAGAATGGCAACAATATAACGCAGCCCGCTACCGACCCTGAATCCTAATCCTGACCCTTCTTTTGAATCTATCCAGAGGGCGATGTGGTGACTTCTTTATATCTTATAATCTCATTAATCTCTAAACAACTCTAAACAACTTTTATCCACTTTTAAAAAGTTTGGCAGAGTTCGTAAAACTTTTCCGTTATTCGCGGCTTTGCTCTTTAAGCGCTACCAAGCTCCAGCAAGCAGTCCAAAGGGAGTCCAAAGGGAACAGGCTTCCTTTTGGAGTTTTCTCTGTAAGTCTATGTCTTCAAAGTTATAAACAGTTCGGAAAATTTACTTACAGAGCTTCTTTTTGCAAGTTTCTAAAGTCGGAAGCATCGGGCATCGGGTGCTGGGTCTGGCAGGGATCGCTGCTGCTTGTCCACACCGGAGCCGTTCCGTCTCTCAGTCCGTACCGGAGCCCCGCTCGCCTAGTTTTCCCCCTTACGAGGGTCCACTAGGAGCGGAGACGGTACGTCTGTCTGGGACCCACAAGACCACGGTCCACGGGACGCTCTTCCCGTGGCTTTAAGGGACCCGCGGCGCAGGCACGGTTGTCCCTAACGCCTCACGGTGAACGGAGCTCTGCAGCTCCCGTCCGCCATTACCCGGCACCCAACCGGAAGTGAAGGAACTTTGTTAGGAATAAAAGGTAGGGGGAAAGCTGGCAGGAAGTCAAAACAGAATGCAAAACAAACCTAAACACTGTGGCTCTAAAACGGAACCAAACCTAGCCTATATTAGGTTTACTCACCAAGAATCAGCCGGGCTGGCCAGCTTCATAGAAAAGCACAACTGGATCCCTGGTGTCGGGAAGGGGACTGGATCCTCCAGATCAGTAGTGGCGAACCTTTTAGAGACCGAGTGCCCAAACTGCAACCCCAAACCCACTTTATCGCAAAGTGCGATTTACGCCCCCGTGTATAAGACGCCTCCTATTTTGGGGGGGACTCAAATTTTAGAGAATGGGGTGAGATGGCCCAAAGTTGTTGAGCTTTTTTTTGGGGGGGGATTGCACAGCTTTTTTTGGGAGGGGGAATCCAGAAAACCACTAACACACTTAGAAAATCCCTCGCGTCAGCACAGTCAACATGCATCTGCCCGCTCACCAACAGCAGACCTCCAGCTGGTTGGCGGGCACACAACTCCTCCCAACGCCACTGTGGGCAGAGCTTGCTGTAGGGAGCACTGGCGGCAGGGGGTGGGGGAGAGAGCGGCTGGCCACTTTGTCTGCTGGGGCGATGGCGCGCATGCCCGCAGAGAGAGCTCTGAGTGCCCACCGTGCCACAGGTTCGCCACCACTGCCCTAGATCCTTATTTGACAGCTGGGAAAGCACTGTTGGTAGAACCTGAAACTCTTAATCTCAGGGTTGTGGGTTTGTTTCCCCCTCCAGTTCTACAATTCCATGGTTCTGTGTTGGGAGGGGAAGATTTCCAGCCAGGTGTCTCACTCCTTTAAGTGCCCTTTTGGCATGTGAAGGGGACTGGCAGGGCATACCGGACATAGATAGGCTAAGAGAAATGGTGAACAGCTCCCACCCTAGAGAAGGGGGGCCGACACCTTGTGTCCCTGACCCCCCTCCCTTTCCCCTCCAGGAGTGGCTGCCTGCCACGTGGCCGGGGACCCCCACTACTACACTTTCGATGGCACCATGGTCTCCTTCATGGGCACCTGCACTTACACCTTGGTGACGGTGTGCCACAGCGACCCTCGACTCCCGGCCTTCAACATCACCGCCAAAAACGAGGAGCGGGGCCAGCCCGAGGCATCCTACCTCCGCCTCGTGACTGTGGAGGTCGCCGGAGCCACCGTCACCCTGCAGAAAAGTCGGAGGGTGCTGGTAAGGGCTCTTGCCCGAATTCAGGAGGGCAGAAGCAGAGGTCGTTTGCGGGGTGGGTGGGAGGGAGGGCTGCTGTGGAGGATGTCGAACGTCGGAAGGTTCAGGACAGGTAAAAAAAGAAGTCATTCTTCACGCAGCGCGTAGCTGAACTATGGAACTCCCTGCCACAGGAGGCAGTGATGACCGCAAACGTCGATGGGTTTAAAAGAGGATTAAACAAATTCTTGGGTGTTGGGGAGATGGAATATAGATGGAATGAATGAATGAATGAATGAATGAGGCCTCGTTCCACCCCAATCTCTCGTCTCGCCACAGATAGGTGGCCAACGTGTCCGGACCCCCGTGGAGGGCCGCATTCCTGGCGTCTCCATCACCACCAGCGGGATCTACGTGGTCCTGGAGACCGATTTCGGGCTGGTGGTCAAGTTTGACGGAAACCATCACCTGGAGATCCAGCTGCCGGGAACTTACTTTGACAAGGTACCGGTAACTCGTGATGGCTGCGCTGGCTGCGCTCTGCTTCCGAAGGCCAGTTGCTGGGAGCCCCAGGAAGGGAGAGTTGCTCTTGTGCTCGGATCCTGCTTGTGGGCTACCCATCATGGGCACCTGCTCAGCTGCTGTGAGAACAGGATGCTGGACTAGAGGGGCCCTGGGCCTGATCCAGCAGGCTCTTCTCGTGTTCTTACCTGCATGCCCAGTGTCAGTTTGCATTTCTTCATCCAAAAAGTATTGATCTGATGTGTGGAGATCTTCCCTGTTCTGCTTCATTCAAGGGGGTTCTGGAAGGTTTACTCTCTGTGGGAAAGAAGGTTATTGTTTGGGTTATATACCTTCCGAGAAGCTGAGTACAGCTGGTTGTTCTGTATGTAGTGCTAAGTTTTAGTCCCATTATAAGTTGTAAGTTTAAAGTTAAGTCTGCTGCAACTGGGTTCTTTATGGACTGTCCCAGTCCTGAAAGTATTGGATTTGTGACCATTATGCTCATTTGCCTTCAGCAGCAGTAAAGCTCGGCTGGATGAATTGCCTCTGGCCTATTTTTTGGGAAACCTGCAACGTGTTTTAAGTTCCTCCTCCATGTGCAGCTTGTCACCCAGCCCACCCAGCGCTTTGTCCCTCTCCTCCTCCCGACAGTGACTCTGCCGCATGCCCCTTCCCCTCTGAGCCCCCTCGCCATCTTCTTTTGACCATTGTTTTGCTTTGTTTATCATCCTGAGCACTAATTTCCCTCTGCACTTTAGACTTTGCCAGTCTGTTTCCAAGCACTTTTTCTTTCGACCCACCATTTCCCCCGTGAAAACCCGCTCCTTAAAGCTATCAGAATTCCATGGGAAACAGGGACACTTTTAGGACCTGCTTTGGTCTCCAAGTCTAAATGATTTCTGGGTCCCACCTGGGCCCATAGCTGTCAACTTTTCCCTTTTCTTGTGAGGAATCCTATTCAGAATAAGGGAATTTCCCTGGAAAAAAAAGGGAAAAGTTGACAGCTATGCCTGCGCCCCAAGAGCCTCCCTGTTGGTTTTCCGTCTCCTTGCCGATTTAATGTGCCCTGCACAAAAGGCCATAACACCCCCCCTTCTCTTCTCCAGGTATGTGGGATGTGCGGCAGCTTCAACAACCAGAGCGGAGATGACCTCCTGATGCCCAATGGACACTTGGCCGCCAACGCCAGCCAGTTTGGGAACAGCTGGAAGGCACCGGGAGACGCTGACCCGGGGTGAGGAGGCAGGGGCGTGCGATGGAGGGACGACGGAGCACACGGCTTAGTCAGCAACTCCCTTGGGCTGCCTTTGAGGGCCCGTGCGCACAGCGAGGGTTTTGAGGAGGTTGCCGCGGGCGGCAGTCACAAAATGGCCGCCGTGGCAGTGGCGTGACGCAAAATGGCTGCCACAAAGGCGGCCAAGATGATCAAGGGACTGATGAAGGACGGTGGAGGGAGTGGGGTATGTTTAGCCTGGACTGAGAGGGGATAGGACAGCCATCTTCAAAAATCTGAAGGGATGTCACACAGAAGATGGATCAAGCTTGTTTTTTTCCTGCTCCGGAGGGTAGCAGGATGGCTTAAAAATTACAAGAAAGGCGATTCCGACTAGACATTAGGAAGAACTTTCGGACTCCTTCGGAAGGTGGTGGGCTCTGCTTTAAGTAGAGGTTGGGTGGCCATTTGCAAGGGATTTTTTTAGCTGCGATTCCTCCATTTCAGGGGGTTGGACTAGATGACCCCTGGGGGTACCTTTCAACAATCCTACGATTCTATGACAGAAAGCTTTCCCCTACATTATCATCTTCCCAGACCAGTTCTTTTCCCCTCCTATCAGTGTCAGAGGGTCAAACTAGGACCTGGGAGGGACCAGGGTTCAAATCTCCCCATGGCCGCTATGAAGCTCCCTGGAGGACCTTGGGAGCCAGTCGCCCTCAGCCTTACCTACCTAGCAGGGTTGTTGTGAGAATAAAATGGGGGTGGTGTAAACTATGTACGCCACCTTAAGCTCATTGGGGGAGAATAGGTGGGGTACAAATTCGTTAGTTGTCATTCCTGCATTGTGGGGCGGGCTGCTTGGACTAGATCAGGGGTCAGCAAACTGTTTCAGCAGAGGGCCGGTCCCACCGTCCCTCAGACCTTGTGGGGGGCCGGATTATATTTTGGAAAAAAATATATGAATGAATTCCTATGCCCCACCAATAACCCAGAGATGCATTTTAAATAAAAGCACACTTTCTACTCATGTAAAAACACGCTGATTCCTGGACTGTCTGTGGGCTGGATTGAGAAGGCGATTGGGCCAGATCCGGCCCATGGGCCTTAGGGTGCCTACCCCCTGGACTAGATGACCCTTGGGGGTCCCTTCCAACCCTACGGTTCTGTGGTTCTGTTAAATGAACAAATAACACCCTCGCTCCCTCCCTCCTGCCCCCAGCTGCCAGCCGGACAACCGCGAGGACCTGGAGCCCGCCTGCTCGGCCCAGGAGATGGAGCGCCTTCGCGGCCAGTGCCGTGAGATCCTGGGGCCCAAGTACCAGCCCTGCCACTCCACCATCGACCCCCGGCCCTTCTTCCAGAACTGCCTGTTCGACATGTGCGAGTACCAGGGCATGGCCTCGGTGCTCTGCGACAACATCCAGTCCTACGTGGAGGCGTGCAAGAGCCAAGGCGTGGACAGCATCTCGTGGCGGAACAGCACCTTCTGCCGTGAGTCAACCCCCCCCCAAAAAAGTAGATTACATCAACCAGCAGTGAGGAGGCCTCCCTCCACAGGCTTGCAAGCTCAAAGCGACGCGGGTGGCGCTGTGGGTTAAACCACTGGGTCTAGGGCTTGCCGATCAGAAGGTCGGCGGTTCGAATCCCCGCAACGGGATGAGCTCCCGTCGCTCGGTCCCTGCTCCTGCCCACCTAGCAGTTCGAAAGCACGTCAAAGTGCAAGTAGATAAATAGGTACCACTCTGGCGGGAAGGTAAACGGCGTTTCCGTGCGCTGCTCTGGTTCGCCAGAAGCGGCTTAGTCATGCTGGCCACATGACCTGGAAGCTGTACGCCGGCTCCCTTGGCCAGTAAAGCGAGATGAGCGCCGCAACCCCAGAGTCGTCCACGACTGGACCTAACGGTCAGGGGTCCCTTTACCTTTACCTTCAAAGGCGTTCCTCACGGAGGAGAACCTTCGCTGCCAAGCTCAGCTGGAAGCAATTGCAGAAGCAGAACCTGAAAGCAGGAATCTTTTAATCAAAGTGGCAGGTGACCCTTTTCGCTGCACTGGCCCGACTTTTAATTACTATTGTAGATCCTGGGCGTTGGTGGATGGTATAGTACTATTCAAGGTCACGTCCCCATAGAACATTTGAAGCACTATTATAACACTTTTAACAGACATGGGAAATCCAAGGAAATCTAGAAATAACCCAGGCATTTGGGAGCTGAAGGATACTGTGCCTGGCATCCCTGAGATCACTGGATGAAACAATGTTTTTAATTGTAACTCAATCAATCATATTGTTGAGGGTGCTCGGAATTGTAGCTCGGTGAGGTCAGTGCCCCTAACAAAATATAGTTCCCAGTGTTTGTTTGTTTTTTGGAGGGTGTTGTACAAATTCAATCAGTAAATCAATAAAAACTTTTTTGGTTGAGGGTGCTGGGAATTGTAGCTTGGTGAGGTCAGCGCCCTGAACAAACTACAGTTCCCAGGGTTCTTTGGGAGGAAAGCTGAGGTATAAGAGCGCTCTCAACATATGAAGCAGGTGCCGTAGCAAAGCCCTGCTTCCGTTATGCTTCCGGCTGATTGCGGGGGGTGGGGGAAGCAACCTATTAGCACAGGGGTCCGCAAACTTTTTCATCAGGGGGCCGGTCCACCGTCCCTCAGACCTTGTGGGGGGCCGGACTATATTTTGGAGGGGAAAAAATGAACGAATTCCTATGCCCCACAGATGCATTTTAAATAAAAGGACACATTCTACTCATGTAAAAACATGCTGATTCCCGGACTGCCCGTGGGCCGGATTTAGAAGGCGATTGGGCCGCATCCAGCCCCCGGGCCTTAGTTTGGGGACCCCTGTATTAGCACCTGAAAGAGCCACCCTGACATATGGTATATGTTCCCCAGGAACCGTTCCTTTGTTGCTGTACGTAGAAAATACCTGTGGTCCTAAAAGGCGCCGCCATCTCCTCTTCCCCGCTCCCCCCTTCCTTCCCCTGCAGCCCTGCCCTGCCCCACTCACAGCCACTACACCGAGTGCTCCTCTCCATGCCCGGCCACTTGCTCCAACCTCTACGCCCCAGCCAGCTGCCAGCGCCCCACGAGCTGCGTGGAGGGGTGTGCCTGCGACCGGGGCTACGTGCTGAGCGACGACAGCTGCGTCTTGATGCGGGACTGCGGGTGCCTGAGCGCCCAGCACGAGTACTACAACGTAAGTGGGACTCCCAGCATGGTTGCAGCAGCCGACCGGGTGCCCCAAGGGCAGTCGTGGAATTGCAGGAATCTTTTGCCCAGTGTGGGACTCGAACACACAACCCTGAGATTAAGAGTCTGGGCTGATGGGAATAGTAGTCTGAAGAATAATAATATAATAATAATTTATTTATACCCCGCCCATCTGCCTGGGCTTCCCCAGGCACTCTGGGCGGCTTCCAACAAAATATTAAAATACAATAATCATCAAACATTAAAAGCTTCCCTAAACAGGGCTGCCTTCAGGTGTCTTCTAAAAGTCTGGTAGTTGTTTTTCTCTTGACATCTGGTGGAGGGTGTTCCACAGGGCGGGCACCACCACCGAGAAGGCCCTCTGCCTGGTTCCTTGTAACTTGGCTTCTCGCAGGGAGGGAACTGCCAGAAGGCCCTCGGAGCTGGACCTCAGTGTCCGAAACATGCGTCTTGGTTGCAGTCGGGATGATGCTCCTAAGAGAAGCCGAACAAAGAAGTCCAGTTAACGAAGAACCTGCCACTCTTACAATAGCTTCCGCAGGTCATTTATTAAATGTGATGTTTTGAGGTCAAGCCACCATTGGGCGATGGGAGAAACATGACTTCTGCCTTGCAGACTTGGGGACAGGTCTTGACGCAGCTCCCGGCACCAAGCCCCTAACTGCCTCCCCTCTCCCTTTGCAGCCCGGAGAAACCTGGGTGACGACCAATTGCCTCGAACGCTGCACCTGCGTCGGAAACGGGAAGATCACCTGCCAGCCCTTCCGGTGCTTGGATGGGTCCGTGTGCGCCCTCAGCAGTGCGGGGCTTCGCTACTGCCGCCCAACCCGTGAGTGGGATGCGGGGACGGCAGCGGGAGGGGGCTGAGACGGCGGAGAGGAGGGGAACTGGAAGAGCAGCAGGCAGGGTCAGTCGGTCCAGCCGTTGGGAAAGGAAGTACTTCTCCAGCTGCCTAGGTTGGACTACCGCAATGCACTCTACTGTGGGGCTGCCCTTGGAGACTACTCGGAAACGCAGGCTGGCCCAAAATGCAGCAGCCAGATTTCTCGCTGGGGTTCCCTTTAGGATCTCCTTTGCCAGCCCCGTTTTGAAACAGCTGCGCTGGACACAATTTTGGTTCGAGGTGCCCACATTGGTGTTCCAAGCCCTAAAGTGTTGAATTACAACATAATCTTATGACGGGCGGAGGAGTTTTGTTCTCCGTTGAACCTTGGTATCGCTCCGATGCCTCAGATTCCATCATATCTGTCCTCTCTTTCCGTTGCGTCACATAGATTCGCATTTATCAAAGCAAGGTTGTTTCCATGTGTTTGATCACTGGTTTTTGAAAGGCCAAGTTTCCGTTTTATGTTTAATAAATCAATAGAATCCTTTACCCTATAATGCTTAATTTCCCCCTGTACACTGCATCTCGGGCCAGCATTTTGAATCCAATAGTTTTGGAGATTGCTAATAAACCATCTGAATCTCATTTATATGCTGCAAGATAATGACCCGCACCCAAGCCCTAAAGAACTCTGGCACCAAATACCTGGAATGCCACCTCCTTCCCTACTGACCCTCTTGGGTACTGGCAAAGGGAGCTCCTCTTAGTAGTTCCCCCTGGCCTCAGAAGAGAGAGGTGCTGGTGGTGACCAAGCGGGAGAGAGCCTTCTTGGTGGGGGCCCTGAACTGTGAGCTCCCTCCCCATAGAGATGTGCCCACACCTTCATTGCGCAGTTCCCAGCAAATGCAAGAACACGCACCTCTTTTCCCTGGCCTCCCTTGATGCTCGAGGGTATTATTTTTCGGACAGGCCTCGAGGTGCATATTATTTTTCGGACAGGCCTTATTTCTACAATTGCAGCTTGTTTTAAACTGTTTTTAATACAGTGGTGGACTTGGTTCTCGAACGTAATCCATTCCGGAAGACCTTTCGACTGCCGAGACGTTCGAAAACCGAGGCACAAGGGGCTGTCTGCAAGTTCAATTGAGAAAACTGAAAAACACGCAACGGAAGCCGTTCGACTTCCGAGGCGCGTTCGAAAACGGAAGCATTTACTTCTGCATTTTCGGCGTTTGAAAACCAAAACCTTCGGCTTCTGAGACGCTTGAAAACCGGGGTACCACTGTACTGTGTTCTGATGTTACCACCCACCCTGGGACGCTTTTCAAAGCCGATCTCCCCAACACTTTCCAAGCAGCACAACATCCGTCTTTCTCTTTTCGGTGGCAATGTCAGGACGACCGCCTCTTTAATTGTGCAGACCTAAAGCCCAATTCGGCACTGCTGGTGGTGCTGAGTTAAAAGATGTCGCGTCGCCATGAATGGGGAGAGTCCGTAGGTGCCCATCGGTTGTCAGAGGGGATGGGGAAATCTCCCCTGCAATGGCGGCCTTGTCAAAATGGGCTGTGATTCCGGAAGGAACGGCTGTTTCCGAGAATGCCGTGGCCTTATTACGGAGGGAGAAAATTGCATTTGTCAGGAATTTAACATCCTGCAGATATTCACCCAAAAGGTTGTCAGTGATATAGGCTTCAGATTTTTGAGGGGAAAGTACAGGTGTTCTGGCTGGGGCTGATGGGAGTGTCAGTCCAAGATACCTGGATGTTAACAGTTTAGGGCTGAGCTGTTGTTGTTTAGTCATTTAGTCGTGTCCGACTCCGACTCTTCGTGACCCCATGGACCAGAGCACGCCAGGCACTCCTGTCTTCCACTGCCTCCCGCAGTTTGGTCAGACTCATGTTGGTAGCTTTGAGAACACTGTCCAACCATCTCATCCTCTGTCGTCCCCTTCTCCTTGTGCCCTCAATCTTTCCCAACATCAGGGTCTTTTCCAGGGAGTCTTCTCTTCTCATGAGGTGGCCAAAGTACTGGAGCCTCAGCTTCAGGATCTGTCCTTCCAGTGAGCACTCAGGGCTGATTTCCTTCAGAATGGATAGGTTTGATCTTCTTGCAGTCCATGGGACTCTCAAGAGTCTCCTCCAGCTCCAGAATTCAAAAGCATCAATTCTAGGGCTAAGCTAGTTCATATATAATAAAATATGGTTTACGTTTAGGGATATCAGTTGGTCATGTTAAATTTATTTTTGCATTCCACCACCCCAATTATCATTTCAAAAAATAGCAATAGCGAGGGCTTGGCCTCAAGACATGGTAAGGACGTTGAGCATGTGTGGAATGCTCACCTGCAACTTTCAGTTTCCTACCTTGGCTCTTTTTCTTCCCAGGATTCCACCAGTGCGTGATTTCAGGAGACCCACACTACAACACGTTTGACAACTTCGCCCACCACTTCCAGGGGCGTTCCACTTACACCTTGACCAGGACCCTGGGTGACCTTCCGGAGTCTCTCGAACCCTTCTCCGTAGCGGGCAGGAACCGCCGCCGCTTCCCTTTCCAAAGCTTCTCCTTCCTGCGCGAGGTCTACGTCGAGGTGTACGGCTACAGCATCCAGTTGCTGCAGGGGAGGAAGATGGCGGTGAGAGCCCAATTGTTGTTGTTGTTGTTGTTTAGTCGTGTCCGCCTCTTTGTGACCCCATGGACCAGAGCACACCAGGCACTCCTCCTGTCTTCCACTGCCTCCCGCAGTTTGGTCAGACTCATGTTGGTAGCTTCGAGAACACTGTCCAACCATCTCGTCCTCTGTCGTCCCCCTCTCCTTGTGCCCTCCATCTTTCCCAACATCAGGGTCTTTTCCAGGGAGTCTTCTCTTCTCATGAGGTGGCCAAAGTACTGGAGCCTCACTTCTTCTGAGTCCTTCACTCTCAGGGCTGATTTCTTTAGAATGGATAGGTTTGATCTTCTTCTTGCAGTCCATGGGACTCTCAAGAGTCTCCTCCAGCACCAGAATTCAAAAGCATCAAATCTTCCGGCGACCAGCCTTCTTTATGGTCCAGCTCTCACTTCCATACATCGCTAATGGGAAAACCATAGCTTTAACTGAGCCCAATACGACGTGGCAAACTCTGCGAGACTTTTTTGCGGGGTGGGGTCCCCTCCTGCAGATCACTTGCCCCCTTAGCCAATGAGGACCCCCGTTTCCACCTCCTCCTGCTCTTAAACATTGATGCCACGTGAGCATTTGTGAAGCTGAACGTTGGACTATTCCGGACAGATAAAAGAAAGTCCATCTTTCCGCAGTGCAGAGTTCAACTGTGGAACTCCCTCCCACTGGAGGCAGCGATCACCATTAACTTAGATGGCTTTAAAAGAGAATCAGACAGATTCATGGAGGAGAGGGGCCACTGTGAGGACAGGATGCTGGCTAGTAGCCATTGATAGCCCTCTCCTCCTCCATGGATTTGCCCACTCCTCTTTTAGAGCCACCTGTGTTGGTGGCCGTCTTGTGGCAGGGAGTTCCGTAGTTTAACTATCTGTCCTAAATCGTCCAACATGCGGCTCAATGGGATGCCCACAAGTTCTAGCATTACGAGAGAGGGAGGGAAAAAAACACCTTTCTCTATCTCAACAATTCTCTAAACTAAGAAGTCCCAAACGCTGCAAGCGTTTTCTTCGCTCCAACATCTTCATCAATGACTTGGATGATGGGCTTGAGGGCATCCTGATCAAGTTTGCAGATGACACCAAATTAGGAGGGGTGGCTAATACCCCAGAGGACAGGATCACACTTCAAAATGACCTTAACAGATTAGAGAACTGGGCCAAAGCAAACAAGATGAATTTTAACAGGGAGAAATGTAAAGTACTACACTTGGGCAAAAAAAATGAAAGGCACAAATACAGGATGGGTGACACCTGGCTTGAGAGCAGTACATGTGAAAAGGATCTAGGAGTCTTGGTAGACCATAAACTTGACATGAGTCAACAGTGTGATGCAGCAGCTAAAAAAGCCAATGCAATTCTGGGCTGCATCAATAGGAGTATAGCATCTAGATCAAGGGAAGTAATAGTACCACTGTATTCCGCTCTGGTCAGACCTCACCTGGAATACTGTGTCCAGTTCTGGGCACCACAGTTCAAGAAGGATACTGACAAGCTGGAACGTGTCCAGAGGAGGGCAACCAAAATGGTCCAAGGCCTGGAAACGATGCCTTATGAGGAACGGCTTAGGGAGCTGGGTATGTTTAGCCTGGAGAAGAGAAGGTTAAGGGGTGATATGATAGCCATGTTCAAATATATAAAAGGATGTCATATAGAGGAGGGAGAAAGGTTGTTTTCTGCTGCTCCAGAGAAGCGGACACGGGGCAATGGATTCAAACTACAAGAAAGAAGATTCCACCTAAACATTAGGAAGAACTTCCTGACAGTAAGAGCTGTTCGGACAGTGGAATTTGCTGCCAAGGAGTGTGGTGGAGTCTCCTTCTTTGGAGGTCTTTAAGCGGAGGCTTGACAGCCATCTGTCAGGAATGCTTTGATGGTGTTTCCTGCTTGGCAGGGGGTTGGACTGGATGGCCCTTGGGGTCTCTTCCAACTCTTGGATTCTATGATCCCCTTGATTGTTTTTGATTGCCCTTTTCTGAACCTTCCCCTCCCTCCCTGCTTCCAGGTAAATGGTGTGATGGTCACCACCCCGTACTCCCCCCGGGACGGGCTCCAGATCACCCAGAGAGGCCGCACCATCTGCGTAGACACAGACTTTGGGCTCACCGTTTACTTCGACGGCCAGGACTTTGGTGGTGAGGATAAAGGAGCACAAGGGGAGAAGGGCTGCGTCCTCCCTCCTGTAAGGTAATGGTGCTCGCTCAGGAGCATCGGGACCAGGCCGGATCAGAAGCCACAAGCTTAGCCTCGCACCAACTCTGGCAGGCAGCATCTCAGAGTGGGTTTAAGGGCAGGGGTGCTGTTTCCCCCAGCTCAGGCAAAACTGTTCAAATGGCAAACTATTTCATTAAAATAGTTAAAATCATAGAACTCTAGAGTTGGAAGGGACCCCCAAGGGCCATCTAGTCCAACCCCTTGCAATGCAGGAATCAAATGAATACCTTGGATCCCAAACGCCCCGGAACTCGTACATTTTGGCTCCTGAACGCCGCAAAACCGGAAGCGATTTTTTCCGGTTTGCAAATGTTATTTTGGAACCCGAACAACTGGCGGGGCTTCCGCTGCTTCTGATTGGCTGCAGGAACTTCCTGCAGTCAATCAGAATCTGTGATTTCATTTTAGTATAATTGGAATTTGAACAGACTTCCGGAACGGATTCCGTTCAGCTTCCAAGGTATGGCTGTATCTGGGCTGCATCAATAGGAGTATAGCATCTAGATCAAGGGAAGTAATAGTAGCACTGTATTCCGCTCTGGTCAGACCTCACCTGGAATACTGTGTCCAGTTCTGGGCACCACAGTTCAAGAAGGATACTGACAAGCTGGAACGTGTCCAGAAGAGGGCAACCAAAATGGTCAAAGGCCTGGAAACGATGCCTTATGAGGAACGGCTTAGGGAGCTGGGTATGTTTAGCCTGGAGAAGAGAAGGTTAAGGGGTGATATGATAGCCATGTTCAAATATATAAAAGGATGTCATATAGAGGAGGGTGAAAGGTTGTTTTCTGCTGCTCCAGAGAAGCGGACACGGGGCAATGGATTCAAACTACAAGAAAGAAGATTCCACCTAAACATTAGGAAGAACTTCCTGACAGTAAGAGCTGTTCGGACAGTGGAATTTGCTGCCAAGGAGTGTGGTGGAGTCTCCTTCTTTGGAGGTCTTTAAGCGGAGGCTTGACAGCCATCTGTCAGGAATGCTTTGATGGTGTTTCCTGCTTGGCAGGGGGTTGGACTGGATGGCCCTTGGGGTCTCTTCCAACTCTAGGATTCTATGATTCTATGAAATGGCACATCGAAGTTGTAGAACAGGTGTTGGGTACAGTAAAGGCTTTCAAAATCTGAATATGTGGAAGGCCCAAAGTTTGTCCCCACCCCAACTGGTCCAGGGCTGCCCCCATGTGGGCACTGCGTTCACCCCCCTTTCTCCCAACCCTACCCAGAGATCGTCCTCCCCAGCACCTATCGGAACCATGTGGGAGGGCTCTGCGGGAATTACGACGGGCAGCGGAACAACGAGTACATGAAACCCGACAGAACGTGGACCCGGAGCCTCAACACCTTTGGGAACAGCTGGGAAATCATGATCGACAGAGAAAGGGAGGCTGGCAGCCATCCTCGCATCAGGTCAGCCCCCGGGGCGCGTCTCGTCCCTCACGCACGGCTTCTCCCTCATTCAGCAGTTCATCTCCAAACAAGGAGGAGAGAGCTGGGTCTCAAACTTCCTAGAGAAGAACCAGACCTTGCTATTAGCAGACGGGGTCCAGGGCTCTGATAACACTATACTGAGCAAAACGGAACGAAAACAGTATATAATTTGTTTTTTGTTGTTTTTTTTTTTATAAAGATTTTATTATTTTCCATATATAAACAAAAGAAAAATACAAAAATACATAATACACAACAACAATAACAATGACAATAACAATAAACATAGGAAAAAACACATATACATACCTAAACAAACACATATCTCAATCATCTTCTTTTTTCTAACTTCTTTACATACATTAAGACTTCCCCCGTTCCCTCCACTGCCTTCGAAATTGATATATAATTTGGGTGGCTTTGTATCTTTTTCCATAAATCTTTACCATATCTCTCAATAATCTTTTAAAATAATTAAACAAATATAATTTCTCACTTAAACTCAATATCTTTAGATACTCTTAGACATTTATAACATTCACATCTAAACTTCTTCTAAACTATTTTATCTAACATAAACAAGCTAAAGCCGATTTTACTAGCTAATTCTGCTCAAATATTCAATTTTACACATTTAACTAAATAATCCTTGAATTTCTTCCAATCCTGCGACACCTTCTCCTCCCTCTGGTCTCGGATTCTCGCGGTCAGTTCGGCGAGTTCCATAAAGTCCATTAGCTTCATCTGCCATTCTTCCACTGTCGGAATCTCTTCGCCTTTCCAATTTCTTGCCAATAAAATTCTAGCAGCTGTTGTGGCATACATAAAGAATACTCTATCCTGACTGGGTATCTCTTCATATATATAATTTGAGATCATTTGTGAGAACAGGATGCTGGGTCATATGGGAGTTTGGATGGGTGCTGGATTAAAAGGGCCCCCTTTGGCCTGATCCAGCAAGCTCTTCTTACATTCTGAGGAGAAAGGAACAGGGAGGATTTGTCTTTCTCAGCTCAGACCTTGTACGTAGCAGGGAGACATCCAAGCAAACATACAGAGGGGGGAAACTCCTTCTCTTCTTTCCCTCCACCACAAAGGCGTGAGGAACCATCAGATGACGCCGAGTCTGGGTTTGAAATCGCCTGCAGCCCAGAGCAACTGATGTATGTCAACGGGACGTCTGTCTGTGGGGCCCTCTCTGACCCCCAGGGGCCTTTCTCCACCTGCCACGGAGTCCTGTCACCCAGCCCTTTCCAAGAGTGAGTGTGCGGGGAACGCAGACGTGGGTGGGCGGCTGGGAAGGGAGCGCGTTCGTGTGCAAGCTGACACAAGCACGCATTTGCGCGCAAGAGAGCCCATCTCCTAACTTCCTTCTCTCTCCACCCACCACCCACCCACCCCAGGAACTGCGTGTACGACCTCTGCGCTCTCTTCAACGACACTGAGCTCTTATGCCAAGATTACGATGCCTATGCCAAGCTCTGCCAAGAGGAGGGGGTCACGCTGGGATCCTGGAGGCAGAAGACAGGCTGCGGTAAGAGAATCCCCCACCCAAGAGAAACCTATCGCACGCCTTTCCCTGCCCAGCTGCAACACAACAGCCCTGCCACGCTGCCAGGGGGTCTTGCTCTGCCGTAGCTGCTGCCGCTGCCACCACCCTTCTGCTTACTCCTGTGCCCCCAAATAGGAAGGGACTTTTTTAAATGCTCTGAGCTATTTCCTTAGCGCTCCTGAGTCCAACCTGCAGCCTAGCACTCCACACTCTCCTCGAGTCTCTCCCAGACCTCAGAAGAGCGCTCTGGCCGCTTGAAACGCCAATCCTAAACTCCCGGTAGCCTGAATGCCAAGCGCCTGGGCATGTTGGGATTCCGAAACCCTGAGGATGGCAAGCAAGCACACTTCAGCAGTCAAATGAAGGAACTTTACTAGGGATAAAAGGTAGGGGGAAAGCAGGCAGAAGGTTAAAACGGAACACAAAATAAACCTGAGCCCCGTGGCTCTAAAACAGCCAATCCTAGCCTATCCGCAACCCTCGTCATTCAAGTTTACTCGCCAAGAATCTGCAAGGCTGGCCAGTTTCATAGAAGATTCCAGCTTGGATCCCCAGCACTGGAAGGAGAACTGGATCCCCTGATGTTGGGGGGATGGATGGACAGATGAGGCACAAGCAGCTCAGTTTTTTAAAGGGTCTTTCCTCCCCTCGCGAGAGGGATGCCCGACAGCCTCCCTTAGGGCCTGAGCTGTCCTCCATTTCTCCTCCTTCACAAAACCTCGGCCGAGGGCCCGTGTCCAGAGCATGGGGCCACATCCAGGGCCCACACCCCAGAGCAGGCACCCCAAACTCGGCCCTCCAGATGTTTTGGGACTACAACTCCCATCATCCCTAGCTAACAGGACCAGTGGTCAGGGATGATGGGAGTTGTAGTCCCAAAACATCTGGAGGGCCAAGTTTGGGGATACCTGCCCCGGAGGGTAGGGCCCGAACCAGTGGGTTCAAATGACAAGAAAGGAGATTCTGTCCGATTGTGTCCGTTCCCCTGCTCTTATCGCCAGAAAGTTTGTCCTAAGGTTTATTTGGAATCCCCTTTCTTGTCATTTGATTCAGATAGAGGCTTCCCCCCTTTCTTCTAAGCATTCTACCATCCACCCGTCTCTCTCCCACAGCAATCTCGTGCCCGCCTCACACTACCTACAAATCTTGCATGACCGCCTGCCCGGACAGCTGTGCCAACATGGCCGCCCAGTCGGAGTGTGATGCCCCTTGCGTGGAGGGCTGCGCCAGTGACCCCGGCTACGTCCTCAGCGGGCTGGACAGCGTCCCCTACAACCAGTGCGGCTGCACTGACAACAACCAGTATTACCAGGTAGGCAGGGAGGGATCGGAAGGAACCCCTGGGCTGCCGCCGGCCCGTTGCGTGGTTCTGAATCCCAGTTGCTGGAAACCGCAGGGGGGGAGGAGGGCGCTCTTGTGCTCAAACCCTGCTTGCCGGTTTCCCACATGCAACGGATCTGGTTATGGGGTAGAGTCAACCCTGGGTGTACCTAGAGGTTGGCTAGGATGGGCGCAGGGCCTCAAAAATCACAGCTCTCCACTCTGGCTCAGAGTGTCTAGGAGCCTGCCTGCCAACTCTCCTGTCTGCCCCTCCAGCACTCTGGACGGCGGCCGGGCAAAGCGTGCAGGCTTCTCTGGGCACCTTGGCAGAGGAATCTGGTTGGTGGTGTGGGTTGTCGCAGGAGCCCTGCAGGGCCCCCTCCCTAGCTGGCCTCAAAGATGGAGGGAAGAAAGATGGAGAGAGCTGATGAGAGTTAAAGGAAGGGAGGAAGGAAGGGAGGAGGCAGCGGAGCGGAGGGAAGCAGGAAATCACTGGCGGAGTGCCAAAGACAATGATTTTGAGCAAAGGTTTTGAGTTTCTGGTCCATGGTCCCTTCCGGCTTCGGAGGTGCCAATATAACTTCTTGCCAAGGGTGGGCAACAGCTTTCCCAGTGGCACCGACATTCTCCCTCACACCCCACACCCCGGTTTCTCCCCAGATCAATGACACTTTCTTCACGGAGGACTGCTCAAAACGATGCACCTGCCGCAACACGGGGACTCTGGAGTGTGAGCCTGTGGCCTGCGCCGTGGGGGATGTCTGCGCCGTGGCAAACTTCACCCGCGGCTGCTTCCGAGGTGAAAAAGGCTTGGTTAGGGACGAGGTGGGAGGAGAGGGTCGAGCCGGCAATGTGATGCAGCAGCAAAAAAAGCTAATGATGTTCCAGGCTGCATCTAGTCCAGATCAAGGGCAGTCTTAGTCCCGCTCTCTTCTGCCTTGGTCAGACCCCACCTGGAGTCCTCTGTCCAGTTCTGGGCAGCACAATTTAAGGAGGATATCGACAAACTGGAAGGTGGACAGAGGAGGGCGACCAGGATGATGAAGGGCCTGGAAACTGAGCCTTGCAAGGAATGGTTGAGGGCACTGGGTACGTTTAGCCTGGAGGAGACTGAGAGGGGATATGATATCCCCTCTGAAGGGCTGCCAGATACTTAAGGCATTCATAAAATCATAAGAGTTGGACACCCAATACAACCCCCCACAACCCAAGAA
Source organism: Lacerta viridis (assembly GCA_900245905.1). Taxonomy (NCBI): domain Eukaryota; kingdom Metazoa; phylum Chordata; class Lepidosauria; order Squamata; family Lacertidae; genus Lacerta; species Lacerta viridis. The sequence goes on from OFHU01000428.1 coordinate 545,807, forward strand.
TCCAAACGGATTAAAACGCACATCAACATTCCACATACTTGGTTTAGCCAGCCCAAATGAGCACGTTTTCAGGAAAAGAGTGCAGCGAAGGAGCCTGACTGATGTCAATTGGCAGGGAGTTCCAAAGGCTGGATGCTGCTGCCCTGAAAGATGGGTTTGTCTGAAAGCGTGGCACGGGTGTTGTGTTGCACCTGCAACAGTGCCATCGCCACTAAAGCCAAAGTCGCTGGCTGAAGTGGAAATGGGGGAGACCTGAAAGAGTAGAAGTGGGACAGAATCTGAAAAGGGGGGGGGCTTTCCCCATCTCTCGGTGGGCAGCGATGTGGACTGGTGGTGGTCTCTCCCCTCCCCAACCACAGCTTTCTTCCTTTGCAGAGAGCCCCTGCCTCAATAACAATTGCCAGAATGAGGGGGTGTGTCGGGACACCTTGGACGGCTATGTCTGCGTTTGCACGGAGGGCTACAATGGAACCTACTGCGAGACTGCCTTTGATGTACAGCCCCCGTCCCCCTCGACAGGTAAGAAGTCTCTGCCGCTCTGCCGCTCCCTGCCCTAAAAACACACACACACACACAGCCCCCGTCAAGCCACTAATTAATCCACCCCTCTTTCTTCCTCCTCTACTCCCATCCAGATGACAACAACTTGACAGTCATCCTCATCGGAGTCCTCGTTCCTCTCGCGTTGATCCTGATCGTGGTGACAGGCGTCTGCATCTATCGACAGCGGAGGAGCAGGTATGAGATTGAGCAGGGCAATGCAGGCACGGTGGGTGGGTGGGGGGTCTGGTTGCCTCCTGCGGCCCCTGGGGGCTCAGCACCACTCAGGACTTGGCTGAGGGTCCTCGGGGCAACAGGAGAGAGGGGGTTTCAGAGGAGCGAGGTGTCGATATTTGTATGCAATGCCCTTAAACGACTGGGAACCCATTTACCTACAAAATTGCCACATGCGCTCACTCCGATTGGCAGAATTAGTACCGGTAATTTTACAGGTGGGTTGGACTCGATGATCCTTTGGGTCTCTTCCAACTCTACGATTGCCCACAGCACACGCCAAATCTCCTCAAATGTCCTGTTCTTACCTGCTTCTCTTTTCCTCCTGTTGTAGGCGGGAACATGGCGTGCTTGCCTTGTCAGATCCAGGTGAGTTGAGAGCAGGAGGAGTACCTGGTGTATATTGTATTATTATTATTATTATTATTATTATTATTATTATTATTATTATTATTATTTATATACCGTCCTATACCTAGGGGGTCTCAGGGGGGTTGACAGAATAAAATCAAGATTTAAAACCAGAAAATACCTAATAAAAATAAAACAATAACCCGATAGCCCCCCAACACACATTTTAAAAGGGCGTAGGATGTCAATCAGATCAACCAAAGGCCTGGTTGAAAAGGAACTTTTGCCTGGCACCTAAAGGTGTATAATGAAGGCGCCAGGCGAACTTCCCTGGGGAGAGCATTCCACAGACGGGGAGCCACTGCAGGGAAGGCCCCGTTCTCGTGTCGTCACCCTCCAGACCTCTCAAGAAGGAGGAGGAACACGAAGAAGGGCCTCAGAAGATGATCTCAGGGTAGGTTCATATGGAAAGAGGCGGCCCTTGAGGTCTTGCGGTCCTGAGCCGTTTAAGGCTTTATAGGTCAAAACCAGCACTCTGAACAGCTGCCTCAAGGCTCCACCCCAGAGTCAGCTGCACCCAAGAACATAAGAGGAGCCCCATATAGCTGGATCAGCCCGGTGGCCCATCGAATCCTGCATCCTGTTCTCACAGTGACCAAACAGCTGCCCCTTAAGAGAAACCCACAAGCAGGATCCAAGCACAAGAGCTACATTCTCCCTTCCTGCTCTTTCAAGCAACTGGTTTTCAGACGCATTGCTGCCTCTTGACTGTGGAGGCAGAGCACAGCCATCCTGGCTAGGAGCCTTTGATAGCCCTCTCCTCCTCCATGCATTTCCCCGATCCTCTTTGGGAGCCATCTAAGCTGGTGGCCATTGCTGCCCCCTCAATGATTCCTGAACTAGAGCACCCTTGGGGGCCCTTCCAGCTTTACAGCCTTGTGGATCTGTTATTCAAGCCCAGGGTGCTCTTACATTCGTTGTTGTTCAGTCGTGTCCGACTCTTCGTGACCCCATGGACCAGAGCACGCCAGGCACCCCTATCCTCCACTGCCTCCCGCAGTTTGGCCAAACTCATGCCAGTCGCTTCGAGAACACTGTCCAACCATCTCATCCTCTGTCGTCCCCTTCTCCTTGTGCCCTCCATCTTTCCCAACATCAGGGTCTTTTCCAGGGAGTCTTCTCTTCTCATGAGGTGGCCAAAGTACTGGAGCCTCAGCTTCAGGATCTGTCCTTCCAGTGAGCACTCAGGGCTGATTTCCTTCAGAATGGATAGGTTTGATCTTCTTGCAGTCCATGGGACTCTCAAGAGTCTCCTCCAGCACCATAATTCAAAAGCATCAATTCTTCGTTGATCAGCCTTCTTTACATTACTCAGCATTATTATTATTTCTTACTTAATTCATTCACATACTCCCCCCTTGATTGTGGAAAACCTGCAAGCAGTTTGTAAAAAGAATGAATAGGATTATTAAGGAAAGCATTTACGGAAACAGCTCTGTCCTGCACACCAAGGAAGTCTGCTTGGATCTTGGTATCATTACTATTACAATTATTATTTCATTTTCAGGCCAAGGCAGACCTCCTCTTTACACGACTGCCGACAAGACCACTCACTTCTGACTTCCGCCCCAGATCTATTGCTGAAAATACTCCTTCCCGCTCCCGCATCCAGGGTGGGAACCTTCAAGATCTGACCTTTCTAAAGCAGGATTGCTGAAGGGGCAGAGGCACAGCAAATAAAGGCTGCCCCCCACCCCACCTGCTTTCACTTCCAGGAGTCTGTCTGCTCAGGTGAAAGAAAGTCAGAGGAAGTGGAGGAGATTGGAGACACACACCCAACCCATTCACCACCCTGGCACCTGCTGACACACCTTTCCCTCCCTCTGGGCTCTGCGATGCTTCTACACACTTGGTGATCCCATGTAGAGAATAGGCTTGGCACCCCAAATTCTGCCGAGGCCTCCATTCCCAGCCAGCTGCTCATAGCTCCCTACCCTACCCTTGCTGTGGGGCCAGCACACCTCATCCCACACATGCCACCCCTTTCTGGGAGAGGGAAATGGCGCTGAATTGCCCGTGTGTCTGGAACACCAAATAAATATTAATAAATGAATGCAAATAAAAGTCTTCCTCTCCAGCACAGTATCTCTCCTTGAGCGTTTCCTTCCTGTGATGCAGCGGCAAAAGAGGCTAATGCTTTTCTAGGCTGTATCATCAGAAGTCTGGTCAGACCCCACCTGGAGGAGTCCTGTGTCCAGTTCTGAGCACCTCCGTTTAAGGATATGGACAAGTTGGTTCGTGTGCAGAGGAGGGCAGCCAAGATGACGATGGGTCTGGAAACAGCCTTGGGTATGCTTAGCCTGGAAAAGAGGAGTTCCAGTTTATAGGTAGCCGTGTTGGTCTGCCATAGTCGAAAGTAAATAAAAAATAAAAAAATCATTCCAGTAGCACCTTAGAGACCAACTAAGTTTGGTATGAAAGCTCATACCAAGAACAAACTTAGTTGGTCTCTAAGGTGCTACTGGAAGGATTTTTCATTTTATTTTGTTTTGGAAAAGAGGAGACTGAGAGGTGGTAGGAAAGTCATCTTCAAATTTCCATTACATGGAAGGTAGAGAGCAAGCTTGTCCCAAGGGAAGGACTAGAACCAACAGATTCATATTACAAGAGGAATTCTTGTAACATTAGGGAAAACTTTCTGAGGGTGAGAGCCCTTCGACGTGGAATGGCCCACCTCGGAAGATGGCAGGTTCTCTCCTTCATTCACAACACTTTAAAGGCACCATTTTAAAACCAACATTAAAATATCACGACAAACATGAGAGGTTGGATGGCTTACTGCCACGGATTCTTCAGCTGCGATTCCTGCATTTATTTTATTTTTTATTTATTGAATTTATATACCAGGGGTCTCAGGGCGGTTCACAGAATACAATCAAGATATAAAACCACAAAATACATAATAAAATTAAAAACGGCAACCCAACAGCATCGCAGGGGGTTGGAGTGGGTGGTCCTTGGGGATTCCTTTCAACTACAGCAGTGTTTTTCTTTTTCTTTTTTTAATGAGAATTTATTGACATTTTTTCTTATAACAACATACACCCACCTCCACACCAAAGCAGTGTTTTTCAACCACTGTTCCGCGGCACACTAGTGTGCCGCGAGATGTTGCCTGGTGTGCCGTGGGAAAAATTGAAAAATTCAAGAGAATTACTTTATATATAGTCAATATAGGCACAGAGTTAAATTTTTTAACATTTTCTAATGGTGGTGTGCCTCGTGATTTTTTTCATGAAACAAGTATGCCTTTGCCCAAAAAAGGTTGAAAAACACTGAACTACAGCTCTGCGATTCTATCATTTCCCAGGGCCCTTCCCCCAACCGCAGCACCGCTCAGCGAACAAGGCCGTGGGTGCTGCCTCATTTGTGATGAAACACGCAATTCACACCATTAGCAGCGATTCCTGCACTGCGGGGGAGAAGGGGTTGGACTGGATGACCTTTGGGGTGCCCCTTCCAACCCTACAAGTCTATGATTCCAGCAAGCGGGCCGTCGCGCAGGCGCAGACCCGCGTTTCTACGCCTGAGGCGACGCTGTTCCCGCCTTCTTTCCACACCGGCGCGCCGGAAGCCAGCTTCCGGGACCGGAAACGGGTCCGCCGCGCAGGCGCAGAGCCTCGTTTTTCCTCCTGAGGCGGCTAAGGCGATTCCGTGCCCGCCTTATTAACGCCGGAAACCGCCCTCGGCGACCGGAAGCGTGCCTCCGCGCAGGCGCAGAGCCTCGTTTCTCCTCCTGAGGCGATTACGTGCCCGCCTTATTTACGCCGGAAACCGCCTTCTGCGACCGGAAGCGTGCCTCCGCGCAGGCGCAGAGAGGCGTTCTTCCTCCTGAGGCGTCTGAGGAGATGCTGTTCTCCCTCCGCGAGCTGGTTCAGTGGCTGGGCTTCGCGCCCCTGGAGCTCCTCCTGCAGGCGCTGGCGCTTCTGGCCGCGTCGGCGCTGCTGGTGCTGAAGGCGGACGGCGGGGAGTCCGGGGAGGCGCTGAGCTGGTGGGCGGTGCTGGCGGCCTTCTTCGCGGCCGACGGGCTGAGCGCCTACTTCAGCACCATCGTGTCGGTGCGGCTCTTCCAGGACGGCGAGAAGCGGCTGGCGGTGCTGCGGCTGCTGTGGGTGCTGACGCTGCTGAGCCTCAAGTTCGTCTTCGAGGTGCTGCTGGGCCAGAAGCTGGCGGGCCAGAGCCGGGAGCTGTGGTTCGGGCTGCTGCTGTCGCCCGTCTTCATCCTGCTGCAGCTGCTGATGATCCGGGCCTGCAGGGTCAACTAGGGGCCCAGGGAGGGACGGAAGGAAGGAAGGAAGAAGGAAGCCAAGCCAGGCGAAGGGCAGTGCGAGTGAAGTGGAAAGCCCGGGAGAGGAGAGGAAGGCAAAGGAAAGCGAGGCAAAGCAAAACAAAGGGAGAGAAAGGCAAAGGAAGGCAAGCACACAGACACCCACACCCCACACCCACCTGCAGCAGCGGCTGAGCGCTCAACCAGCCCAAAGAGAGGAGGCGGAAGAAAGCAAAGCACGCGTGCACCCGTGACAGCGGCTGAGCACTCAGGCCTGGCCCAGGGAGAAGAGGCAGAGGAGAGCAAAGCAACGACCACCCCCAACATACACCTGGGAGAGGAGGCAGAGAGGAGAGAGAGGCAAGACCAAGCAAGAATGCTTTCCACACCTGCAGAGCGCTCAGGACCATGCCACAGAGAGGAGGTGCAGGAGGGCAAAGCCCTGCAGCACTGGCTGAGGGACATGGCGGAGGAGAGCAACGCAAAGCAAACACAACTCTGGCCTGCTGCACCGGCAAAACTCTCAGGACCCGCCTAGAGAGAGGAGGCAGCGGCAGGGCTCGGCTCCTCTTCCACGGCCACCTATCCAAAGCACCCTGCTGCTCCTTCCCACTGCTGCCATCGAGGCAAGGAACTGCGCCTGCCCTGCATGTACCGGGGTGACTGCTTTTGCACCCTCGCTTGGACCCTGCAATGCTGCCTTCAGACCCTCTGCCACCCCATTAGCCCATCGGGAACCCCCCCAAAAAGGTTGGACCCTCGGGGTAGTTATGTAAGAATAAAAACGCACAACCCAGGGGAGAAGTTAGCAGCGATCCCTGAATTGCAGGGACTCTTGGGGCCCTTCCAACTCTGAAATTCTGTGATGATTCTGTGAATACTTTATCTTTCCCCGTCCTGGAATAGCCATTCCGTGCATCCCGCCAGCTCCTACATTCCTGGTATCATAGAGCAAAAACAAGTTTGCCAGCGTCTACTGAACATTTGCAGTTTTGCAATTTATTTATTTTTTAAGACACTTTATCATTGTACCACCAGGAATAAAATGAAGCCTTCTGGCCCTTTCAAGTCTGCCCTGATACTAGAAAGGTTTACTTGAGAGTGGAGGGATGGCACCAGTTTGTTTAAAAAAACAATAAAAGTAGAAAAAAATACAAAAATGAGGGTCTGCAGTTGTGTACATGCCTAAGCCCCCTGGCTAACTTTCTTCCCTGATAGCGTCTCTAGGTAAGGCTGGGAATGTCCCCCACCTGAAACTCCCGAGAGCCCCTGCTTCCAGTCAGTGTAAGATAAAAACAGGACCATAGGAGGCAGTCTTATACTGAGTCAGGCCATTGCGGTCCTTTTAGGTCAGTGTTGCCTTCACAGGCTGGCAACAACAGCAACTCTCCCCAGGGTTTCAGACCAGTCCTCTTTTCCAGCCCTAGCTGGGAGATTCCAACTGAACCTCTGCACCTTCTGCATGCAAGGCAGGTGCCCTGCCCCTGAGCTGTGGTTCTTGGCTTATATTTTGTTGCTCATATTCTGGGTAAAGGGCTGCGTTAAACAGGAACACTGGGAGCTGCCTTACACAGAATCAGACCGTTGGATCTATTTAGCTCAGTATCATCTGAAATGACGGGCAGCTGCTGTCCAGGATTCTGGACAAGGAATCTTCCGCTGCCCTTCCTGGAAGACCTGTCGGGGACTGAACCCTGAGTACTTCTGCATGCTAAGCAGATGCTCTGCCCCGGAGCTACAGCCCTCTCCCAGTTCTGAGCTAGATGTTGCTATTATTATTCATGAAATTTGTATACGGCCCTTCATCTGCAGATCTCACAACACAGGCAACAAACAATTTATGTGCGTCCAATTAACGTGCGATCGTGCACATACGCATCATGGCGACCTGGAAGTGGCCGGAAAACAGGGAAGGGCAGGCTTATGCGTGCTCTGCTATTGCACGCGATGGCCCGGAACCCAACCCCCATGCAAATCAGGGGTTGTCTGTATATTAAAAAAAAGGTGGCTTTTAAACTGAGGTTGGGAGTTACAGGTGGGTAGCCGTGTTGGTCTGCCATAGTCAAAACAAAATCAAAAATTCGTAGCACCTTAGAGACCAACTGAGTTTGTTCTTGGTATGAGCTTTCGTGTGCATGCACACTTCTTCAGATACACTGAAACAGAAGTCACCAGATCCTTAAATATAGTGAGGGAGTGGGGAGGGGTATTACTCAGAGGGTGTGGGAATGGGTGATCAGCTGATAGGTGTGGAAAACCTGTTGACGACTCTTAACCTGTAATTAGTCTTGCAGGGAAAGGCAAGTGGTGAGATGGCTAAAGATGCTGGTTGGGAGGACACCTGTAGGAGATTTTTCGGCTGTGGGCTGGACCCTTGGGAGGCCCTTCCAGCTCTACAAGTCTGTGATGCTATGATCCTATTACCAACATCAACTGCAACAGGCGCTGGGGTGCCCACACCAGCCCAGGTGCCAGTGACAAGGGGCCTGTTTGCTGCTGCCCCCACCCCCTGCCCTTTGGGGTGACCCTGGACTGTGGCCACTGAGGTTCAGCTACTTTTGCACCACCCCAAACATCTGCCTTCCCTGCCACCTACGCAGCTGGCAGCCCCAGCGCCTCCTTCCTGTTTCAACATTAACCACCGATCGTGATTCAAAGGAAAGAAAACCCACAAAGGCCGTTGTGCAAAGCCAAGCCGATGGACTGCTGACAATCCTTGCACAGCACAAAGTAAACACAGATACATAAGTGTATAAGCCACATGTCTGAAATAGTATGGAAGAGCAAGCAAGCCTAAAACCATGTTTAGCCTCCAGCTGACCTCAGAAACCCCTCCAGTCACACAGCAGGAATTCTTCCAGGGCCTCCCCTCTGCAAAACTTGTTTAACATGTTTGGCAGCCCTGCTTAGGGAAGTTTTTAATGTCTGATGTTTTATTGTATTTACAATATTTTGTTGGAAGCCGCCCAGAGCGGCTGGGGAAACTTATGCCTGGCCCTGAGAAAGCAGATGCAGGGAAAACAGCTTCCTCCCTCTCTCGTAACACTGCAACAGAGTTAAACTGTGGAACTTCCTCCTGCAGGACGCAGGGAGGGCCACCAACCTAGATGGGTTTAAAAAAGGATTGCGCAAATTTCTGGAGGAGAGGACTAGCAATGGCTACTTGCCATGATGGCCAAACTCTGCCTGCACGGTTGGGGGCAGAGATGCTTCTGAACACCACTTGCTGGAAACTGCAGGAGGGGGGAGTGTTAGCTCTCGTGCTCAAATCCTGCATGGGATCGTCCCATAACGGGCATCTTGTGCTTGAACCCTGTTTGCTGATCGGCAGCACCAGGTTTAGGGCGGTGCGAGTGGTTCCCCACAGGGTGTTGAGCCAAGTGGGCACAAAGCTGAGAAGGTCCATTTTGGGGCACCAGATTTTCCCCTCGCACAGGGCTCCATATTACGAAAGATTACCAAAGTCCACCCCCGCTGGTCAGCCACTGTGACAAGAGAATGCTGGCCTAGACGGGCCCCCTTTGGCATGATCCAGCAGCCTGGCTCGTATTGCATTCCTAAATTCTCCCCCTCTCCCTTTCATTAATCTGCAGGTCCTGCAGAACGCATTATCCTGCAGAGTCGGGCGCCCGGTGCAGTTATCTCTAAGGGCTGTTAGCAAGGCCACTGGGTTATCGCGGTATCTTATCCGTGGGGCAATTGGGTCTGCGCGTGGCTTGGCTCTTATCGCACCAGATTGATAACCTCAGCCAAGGCAACCGCATTGCAAGCCAAGGGGTGTGGAAGGGTGGAGCGGGCCTGGCCTGCAGGAGGTGGACAGTCTCTTGCTGAACAGCTGTGGGACGCCTACAGGGCTGGAAATGAATCCATGCTACCTTTTGTTCCTGGGCAGGGTGATGAATCCACCACTCTCTCAATGGGTATTTGCTTACATGCACAGTAGAAATCTGTGCATGCTCGATGGATAAACACACATTCCTGCGTGCCCCTGCCTGGTAGATTTGATGCTCCTAGCCTGAGGGCTGATGGGAGTCATAGTTCAAAAACAGAGGGCACCAGGTTGGGGGAAGAGGCCAATTTAAGTGGTTTTCGATGGACCTAAGGCTCTTTTCCATTTTTAAATTCTGTCATCTGCACAATGGAGGAGTGTGTCTTTGGAGGCGAGGTCAAAACATTGGAGAGTTACAGGAGAGGCATGTTTTCTCGCAGCCGGGGAAGGTGAAGGTGTCTGGTTGTGCTGCTGCAGATGCACTGGGCCGCTATCTTTTCCTCGCGCTCCTCCCAGTGGTCATTCCTCCTCATGGATGCACAACCTGACTCCAGGCACTGCAATTGTCTGCAAGGGATTCCCACACAGCGGGGTTGATGTTGCCAGCCTCCATGTTAGAGACATCTTTGTAACGCAGAGTTGGGTCTGCCAGCTGGCCTGGTCTCTGAAAACAGCTAGAACGTATCCTTGGGGGATCCTGCCCTCTTTTATTCTGCGGGCATGACCAAACCAGCGTAGACGTCGCTGAAACATGCCGGGAATGTGGGCTTGGAGGAGAGCACATCTGCTTGAGACTCCGTCTTGCCATGCTGGGTAGGGGCTGATGGGAGTTGTAGTCCAGCACTTCTGGCAAAACCTATGTTAAGCCACCATCACAGCACCCTTGGCCCCCCTTTTGACGGCCAGATTCGATTTGATTGGCAGGTTTGCACCCTGCAGCGTTTGTATAATTCATTTAATTCATTTCTTATATTTCAACGCCGCTCTTCACTCACGAGAAGTCACAAAGTAATGTCCAGTAAACGACAACCTAGTAGAACATCACGGTTGCGACGTAAATTATACAAAACAATTAACAAACCATCTGTAGAAACAACCACTGCGAACAAAACAACCTAAAAAATAAACAGCACAACCGCAAGAAAGGTCCTGTTATAAAACCCACAAAACAGTATTAACATTAGCAAACTATGCGCTGCCGAATTCACTCTCTCTCCCTCCATCCTCTTGACTCATAGGGTCCACAGTCCATCAGGGGAAAAACCCCTTCTCATAACGGCTGCGGAAGCAACTTCCTGGGTCTCTCCAGGTGTGTTTTGAACTGAGGATGCTGGGAATTGTAGTTCGAAGCACCTGGAAGGCACCAGGTGGGAGGGGGGGGAAAGAGGCTGAGTTAAATGGTTCAGGGGTCCCGTTATTAAGGATCCAAGTGCCCTCCTTATTACGGCTATCAACCTTTAAGTGAATCACACTTCAGTTTCCATGTGGAAACACCCACTGATGGCCATAATCTCTGCAAGCGATAGAATGTGGCCAAATGGCGCAACTTTGGAGAGGGAAGTGAAAGGCTCCTGCGGGGAAGGAAAACCTTGGGCAGGACCTTGATGCCCCATTAACCAAGAAAGGTTTTTTGTGTGTGTGTTTTTAGGTGGGGGAAGCAGAGCCCTGGAGGAATATCCTCCCTTCCCCTTTAAAAATAAATCTATTCCCCCCCCCTTACCTGCCTGTATCATATCCGGATAACCAGCTTTATATATTTTTTTTCTTGTGAATGTCAACAGCCTACGACAACCCTAGTTTGGTTTAGTTTTTATGCGTTTGCCTATTTGGGTTTTAACGGATAAAATTTAATAAAAAACACTCTTAAAACAAATTATCTGTTGCCCAAGGCTCAAGTCCAGGAAGGCGGCGAAGAAGACGACACGCAAACACACGCCCTGGCTGGGTAGGCAGAGAACCAGCCGCAGGGCCGGCTTTTTCCAGCCACCCAACCCCAAAAACACGTGTCTCTGCCCTTGCAAGAAATCCGGTTGCTGTGCACACGCAGGGAAGCCCTTTTCTTTGTCCCGGGGAGGGAAGAGGCGCGGCGCCCCTCGGCTTCCCACGCACACGCGTAACGTGAGAACGGTCGGTGACGCGGGTCCGGGTGGTGGGTCGACGCGTGTCAAGCCTGCCTGGACTTTTTTATTGGGGGGTGGGTGGGTTGCAGCTGCCTGCCTCCGCCTTCTTCCTCCTCCTTTTCCTCGCCGGCCAGCCGAGGCTCCTCCCGGGCAGGATCTGAGCTCACGGCCGCGGTGGCGGAGGCGGATGCAATCGCATCCCGGCGGGCGGAGGAGGAGGAGGAGGAAGAAGACGAAGCCGGGCCGGGCCGGTCACATGAAGAGCCCGTGACCCGCCCGGCGCTGGAGCCGGGCCGGCTGAAGCTCCATGACGCCTCCCGGGGGGGATGCTGCAAAGGACGCGGCCAGGTCGGTGCGCGGCGGGGGCGCAGGACGCCTGGGTCCCTCCGGGGCGGTGCGGTGGGGGGGGGTTGCAAGGAAGGAAGCGAGGGGCTCCACCCACCCCCGGGGGACGGAGCAGGACGCCTGGGTTCTTCGGGAGAGAGGGGGCGGGGAGGAGAAGGACTGGGAGGGAGCTGAGGCTGGCTCGGATTCCTGGGTCCCTGTGAGGATCGGGTCCCCGTCTCAGCATCAGCATCATCAGCCCCCTTCGTTCCGCCCCTTGGGCTGATAAGGGGCCCCGCTGCGCCTCTTGGCTTGATGGGAAAATCTCTGCTCTCATGGTGGGGGGGGGAGTTTAGGAGGAGGTCTCTCTCCTTTTGGGGGGGGGTTTACAGGTTATTACCCGGTTTTCCTCTCCTTCCTCTTTTCATTTATTTAACCGGAGTTGGTTCAACGCCACTCTCCCCACCCCTTAAAAAAAAATTAACCCACTGTTATTATCACAATTTTATTTTTCCTCTCCTTCCTCTTTTCATTTATTTAACCGGAGTTGGTTCAACGCCACTCTCCCCACCCCTTAAAAAAAAATTAACCCACTGTTATTATCACAATTTTATTATTACGCCGTGTGTTACGCTTTTCATTGTTATGCTGCATAAATTGCATTCTTAATATTGGGATCTTTGGATAAAGGGCTGTGTATATCAATTGAACAAATTATAACAACTTATTTTCGTCCTGGTTGTGCAACAATAGACACACGGGCTCCTCTGAGCATGCACCAAATTCCTTATTCAAAGGTGGCGGACTCCCCTTCCTTGAAGGTCGGACTGTCAAGGGTCCTTCAGCTGCGATTCCTGCATTGCGGGGTTGGGGGGGGTTGGTCTGGATGACCCTTGGGGGTCCCCGTCCGGCTCAACAACAACACTATGATTCTGTGCTCACCTCTGAATGGTCACAAAGAGGATCGACGAAGAGAGCTTGCTTCCGTGCCAGCGGGTCGTGGGGCCCAGCAGTCCTGGCTCTCCCCAGCCCCACAAGGACCCCCCCCTTGTTCCAGCACCTACCCCCCTACCCCCTTTCCTTGAGGATCGGGCCTGTGTAGCTCAGGGGCAGAGCTCCTGGTTGGCATGCAGAGTTTACTTGTGGAACTCCCTTCCACAGGACGGAAGCAGGGGTGGCCGCTGACCTGCATGTCTTTAAAATGGGGTTTGGCAAATTCACGGAGGAGCAGATGGCTCTTGGCCACGGATCCATAGAATCTTAGGATTGTTGAGTTATCGTCACCTAGTCCAACCCCTCCTGCAATGCAGGAAACTTTTTCCCAACGCGGGACTCGAACCCATGTCCCTGAGATTATAAAAGTCTCATGTTGTACCGATTAATCCGTTCCATACTTTTGAAAACAACCTTTAAAACAGCAACGGAACATGAATTTTACTTTCCAATGAGACCATAAAATGAAAGCAATAATCAGTGTACTGTGCTATAAAATAAACAAGGCAGTATTGTAGATGATAGAAATTGAAATTATTATTTTTTTCCTTACCTGCACTGATGATAGTTATTGTTCGCATGGGGGGGGGGCTTTTATCCATCTCCGCTGTCACACACAATCCATCAACCAACCAACCAGTAGCTGAACTGGGTTCCGCACAGTCACAAAAACAAATAAACCGAAAAAGCCACAAAAACGCAAAATAAATAGCAAAAACAAAAGTGCCGCCAAAGTTAATCCGCCCCGGAAGTCCATTTAACTTCTGAAATGTTCGGAAACCGAGGCGCAGCTTCTGATTGGCGCAGGCGCCCCGGGAACAATAGCTGGCAGCCGAGTCGGACGTTCAGCTTCCGAAAAACGTTTGAAAACCGGAACACTCATTTCTGGGTTTTTGGCGTTTGGGAACCAAGGTACCAAGGTAATGCACATCTGGTTGGCCACTGTGAGGACAGGATGCTGGACTAAGATGGGCCATTGGCCTGATCCAGCAATTGGAGCTGATGGTTACATCTGCTGCAGCTAACATCTCTCTCTCTCTCTCCCCCCATCCTTCCTGTTTTCTGCCCCCCTAGATAAACCGGGGAGCTTGCGGCCCCCCCAGGCCATGTCTACAGAGAGCTCCCCTCTTCTCAGTTACCGGCTCTTCCGGGTGTCGAGCGAGGGCGAGATGCCGGGGGGCGGCCAGGAAGAGGCCCCCCTGGTGGTGGGGGTGGCGGGGTCGGCCTCGGGGAGCTCCCACCACGACCCGGCCCGGCAGCTGTCGACGTTCTTCGGGGTCATCGTCCCCACGGTCCTCTCCATGTTCAGCATCGTGGTCTTCATGCGTGTGGGTGAGTCAGGGGGCTCTGGGTTCGGGAGGCGCCAAGGCAGCTGTCCTTCTCTGTACCACCACCCCCCCCTTTTTAAAAAACAACAACAACAACCCTGACCTTGATCTGTGTCTCCACGCAGGGTTTGTCATCGGCCACGCAGGATTCCTGCAGTCTCTCCTTATGTTGGTGGTGGCCTATCTCATCATTTCTTTGACCGTCCTGTCCGTCTGCGCCATCTCCACCAATGGGGCGGTCCAGGCAGGCGGGGCTTACTGTATCCTTTTTTTGGGTGGGGGGCAATTTGAAGCACTTTGGTTGATATTGGTTGGAGCAAGGGAGGAAAAGCACAAAATTTCATCTATTCACGCGGCACACTGTTAAACTATGGAACTCCCTGCCACAGGAGGCAGCAATGGCCACCAACCTGGACAGCTTTAAAAGAGGATCGGGCGAATTCATGGAGGAGGAGAGGGGCTGTCGGTGGCTACTGGCCAGGATTTCTCTATGCCAGGCACCCCCAAACTTCGACCCTCCAGATGTTTTGAGACTACAGTTCCCATCATCCCTGACCACTGGTCCTGTTAGCTAGGGATGATGGGAGTTATAGTCCCAAAACATCTGGAGGGCCGAGTTTGCCTATGCCTGCTCTATGCTCTGCCTCCACTTGTCAGATGCTTCTGAATGCCAGTTGCTGGAAGCGGCAGGAGGGGAGATTTGCTCCTGTGTTCGAATCCCGCTCGCGGGTTTCCCATCGGGGAATCTGTGAGAACAGGATGCTGGACTAGAAGGGCCTGATCCCGTAAGGATTTAGAGAACTGGCAAGCTTTTTTCCAAGCTCCCAAAGGAAGTGCATGTTGCTCTGAAACTCTTAGGACCTTAGGATAAATGTCCTGTTCTTTCTGACCCCCCCAAACTTGCTCCAACTTTGACCATCCCAGAAAGAGGCCCTTGAATTGTGGCAAAATGGAGTCGGCCCTCGCTAGTCCCTGCTCCATGCTGCCTGGTAATTGGAGGTAGACTTCCACCGGACATGGAGGCTCCACAGCTATGCTCAACCTCCAACAGTTTGGGAAGGTGGTGGTTTCTCAACTTCTCCTCTTCTGAAACTTTGCCTTAACTGACAACCCTCCTCCCCCCGCCGGCCGCTTTCAGTCATGATCAGTCGGACTCTGGGCCCCGAATTTGGCGGTAGCATCGGGCTCATGTTCTACCTGGCTAATGTCTGCGCTTGCGGCGTCTATGTCCTTGGGCTGGTGGAAGCCATTCTGGATGACTTCGGAGCAGGTGGGTGTCGAGACCAGGGAGGGGTGTTTTTATTTACGTCGTGCAAATTATGTTCTGCTTGATTGGCGGGGGAAAGAAACAACCTCAAAGCAGTTTACAAAAGAACAAAACCATGAGATTATCAGCTGCAATTCCTGCATCGCAGGGGGTTGGACTGGATGACCCTTGGGGGTCCCTTCCGACTCCACAGTCTGGTGAATCTGTGATTCCTTTTTTAAAAATATAATTTTTTATTAAGAAAGTTTTAAATCCATACAAATTGTCAACAATGCAATCAAATACATTTTCCAACTTCCCCCTCCCTCTCCCCCCTTCCCCCCCCTTCCAGGACTCCCTTAACTGTTTTGTTAGTTCATATTGTTTCTGCATGTTATACGGTTGTAAATATTATTATCCTGTTATTCAGATTCATGTTCAACTAATAAAATTTGTGTATGTTCATTCAAATCCTGCCCATGATTCCAAGTCTCTCTGTTGTTTTTTTCAAATCATTTGTAAAAATTCTTCCTTGAAGTCCGATTGTCCTTTTCACGCAATTTATGTGCTGGTTTTGCCAGCTCCTCACAGTTCATTAATTTTTCTTGCCATTGTTCCTTTGTTGGTATATTTCTTCCTTGGTTCTGTGATTCCTAACCCTCCCTGCCTCCCTTCCCCAACGCCTGCAGACGGATCCGACCCTCCCGGGGCAAAGGCTCTCCCGCAGGGATACCTGTACAGCTTCCTCTACGGCTCGCTCGTCCTCCTCGTCTGCCTCCTCGTCTGCCTCGTGGGCTCCCACATCTACTCCCGGGCGGCCTTCTTCATCTTCCTAGCGGTCAACGCTGTCCTCATCACCATCTTCGCCAGCTTCTTCGCCGTGTCGCCCCGGGAGATCGCGGTCTCCCGGGACGGGAACCACAGCTTCAACGCCTCCTTCACCGGGTTCAACATCTCCACCCTCAGGGACAACATGTATGGTAAGGATGCGGTGAGCGCAGAACTTCGCCAACCGAGCCAGAGAGCGAAAAGGGAACAAGTAGGAACACCTGCAAACTTTCTGAGCAACTGGGCCTTCCACAGGTGCCAAAAGGATAATAATAATAATAATAATAATAATAATAATAATAATAATAATAATAATTTATTTATTACCCCCCCATCTGGCTGGGTTTCCCCAGCCACTCTGGGCAGCTCCCAACAGAATATTAAAAACACGATAAAACATCAAACATTAAAAACTTCCCTAAACAGGGCTGCCTTCAGGTGTCTTCTAAAAGTCAGGATAGTTGTTTATTTCCTTGACATCTGATGGGAGGGCGCCACCACCGAGAAGGCCCTCTGCCTGGTTCCCTGTAACCTCACTTCTCGCAGGGAGGGAACCGCCAGAAGGCCCTCGGAGCTGGACCTCAGTGTCTGGGCTGAACGATGGGGGTGGAGACGCTCCTTCAGGGATACTGGGCCTTTGAGGCCATTTAGGGCTTTCAAGGTCATCACCAACACTTTGAATTATGCTCAGAAATGTACCGGGAGCCAATGTAGGTTTTTCAGGACCGGTGTTATATGGTCTCCCAGTCCCCAGTCTAGCAGCCGCATTCTGGATTAATTGCAGTTTCCGAGTCACCTTCAAAGGTCTCCCTACGTAGAGCTTGTTGCAGTAGTCCGAGCAGGAGATAACCAGAGCATGCGCCACTCTGGAGAGACAAGTGGGAAAGGAATGCAGCGAAGGCGCCTGCCTGATATCAATGGGCAGGGAGTTCCACAGTGTCAGTGCTGCCGCACTAAACGCCCAGGTTCTTGCAGATGCGGTGAGGCCATTGTATGGCACAGGTGAAAGTGCCAATCTCACTGATTGAAGCAGTCATGCGGGCGCATACATTGCGTGTGTGTGTGTGTGTGTGTGTGTCTCCCACAAACATGCTTCTCTCCCTCCGCAGCCATGTACTCCCGCGATTACACCACCAACAACATCATGTCCTTTGCCACCGTTTTCGCCGTCATGTTCAACGGCTGCACGGGGATCATGGCCGGGTCCAACATGTCAGGTGAGGTTTTCGGAGGGTGGGCCGGGGCGAGCGGGGGCAGCAGGAGGTGGGTTTCGGGGGCACATGCCCTCCTTTCTCGTGGCCCTTGGGACCCTGCGCCCATTTTGCAGGGAGAGTCTATTTTTAAAACATAGTTTTGTTAATTTCCAATATATAACAAACACAAAAACAAAGGGGGGGAATGCAAAACCAAAATCCCAAATTGCCTGAAAGCAGCAGCTGTTCCCACCTCTCTTTTTTTTAAACATAGGGGAACTCAAAA
This sequence comes from Lacerta viridis, assembly GCA_900245905.1. Classification (NCBI taxonomy): domain Eukaryota; kingdom Metazoa; phylum Chordata; class Lepidosauria; order Squamata; family Lacertidae; genus Lacerta; species Lacerta viridis. The sequence continues at coordinate 563,346 of OFHU01000428.1, forward strand.
ACGCCAGCAGCTCCATACCGAAAGGGACCATCATTGCCGTGGTCTACACTTTTGTCATCTATTTCCTCCTCTTCTTCATGACCAGCTTCACCTGCGAGAGGTGAGTGGCGGTTTATTTGCAAACCGGCTTCGGTGGGTTTCAACGGTCGAGCGGCGTATGGACTTTATGAAATGAAATAAAGCAAATGAATGTGTTGCTGGGGGCAGCCCCCACTAATACCCCTTTACCCTTCCCCAAAAAATGACAACCCCCCTCCCTTTACACCTCACTGACCCCCTCCCCTACCTTAGGGTTACCAGATGTTCCCGGGTACAGTCCCCAGATTTGCAAATCTGTCCCCGGGAAACATGGCAGTGGCAGCCTCAGCAGCCCGGAGCCAGCCTGGTAGCGCAGTTGGCTCTGGCTGACTCCGGGCTGCTGACTGCCACTGCCAAAGAGGAACCGGGCACGTCAGGCAGTACGGATCCCCTGCCCCCTTCCCCCTTTGTTTTGCCTGATGGGGGAAGCTCGGGAGTTGCGGGCGGGCGGCCGTTGGCCAGGAGGGGCGCAAGGCGGGCGGTTTCTCTTTCGCACCCTGTGAAACATTAAATGCGCATTGTTTTTTAAAAACTGGGCAACGGCCCGCCGCCCGCCCATGAATCCCGAGCCTCCCCCAATCTCCTTCCCCCTTCCCCCTTTGTTTTGACAGATCGTGGGTGGCTGGGGAGCTGCGGGCAGACAGCCATTGCCCAGTTTTTTAAAAACTCTGCGCATTTATGTTCCACAGGGTGCGAAAGAAGGGCTTTGCACCTTTCTACAACATGCATGTGTGCTTGGGCCCAGGGTCTTTTGCCTCGCCATCCCCGCTACTGACCCCCTGTTGCTACTCAGCTTCAAAAAAAAAAAAAAAAAAAGTGTCTCCGGATTCAGTGAAAAAAATCTGGTAGCCATACCCTGACTCCCACACAGCCCCTCCCATCCTTCCCCAAGCCCCACCCCTTTTTCAGGAGTGGGAGGGGCTTCACAGAGCGCTTTGCTAAGTGGGTGTATGAAGGACCTCCCCTCCCTCCCCATTAAACAGCTCGCTTGGGCCAGCCTGAGGTTCCTCGCACTGCCTTTGGCATGGCCTCGTGTCAACTGCACTGCGTGACGACATCCTGCGTTTCTATATATATAGGAAGAAATTCCTGGCCCGACTGCACTGCCGGCCGATTAGGTTTCAAAGTGCTGGTTTTGACCTATAAAGCCTTAAATGGCTCAGGGCCGGAAGACCTCAAGGACCGCCTCTTTCCATGTCAACCGACCTGGACCCTGACATCATATTCTGAGGACATCCTTCGTGTGACTCCCCCATGAGGGGGTCTGTCGGTTGGCAATAATGTTGTTGTTCAGTCATTCAGTCGTGTCCAACTCTTCGTGACCCCATGGACCAGAGCACACCAGGCACGCCTATCCTTCACTGCCTCTCACAGTTTGGCCAAACTCATGCTAGTTGCTTCAAGAACACTGTCCAACCATCTCGTCCTCTGTCGTCCCCTTCTCCTTGTGCCCTCCATCTTTCCCAACATCAGGGTCTTTTCCAGGGAGTCTTCTCTTCTCATGAGGTGGCCAAAGTATTGGAGCCTCAGCTTCAGGATCTGTCCTTCCAGTGAGCACTCAGGGCTGATTTCCTTCAGAATGGATAGGTTTGATCTTCTTGCAGTCCATGGGACTCTCAAGAGTCTCCTCCAGCACCATAATTCAAAAGCATCAATTCTTCGGTGATCAGTCTTCTTTATGGTCCAGCTCTCACTTCCATACATTACTACTGGGAAAACCATAGCTTTAACTATACGGACCTTTGTCGGCAAGGTGATGTCTCTGCTTTTTAAGATGCTGTCTAGGTTTGTCATTGCTTTCCTCCCAAGAAGCAGGCGTCTTCTAATTTCGTGACTGCTGTCACCATCTGCAGTGATCATGGAACCCAAGAAAGTGAAATCTCTCACTGCCTCCATTTCTTCCCCTTCTATTTGCCAGGAGGTGATGGGACCAGTGGCCATGATCTTAGTTGGCAACAATAGAAGGGGCCTTTTCTGTGGTGGCTTCCCGTTTGTGGAATGCTCTCCCCGGGGACGTTTGGCTAGCAGCTTCATTATATATCTTTAGGCATCAGGAGGCAAAAATGTTCCCCTTCAGCCAGGCCTTGGGCTGATTAATATTCAACGACCTTTTAAATGTGTTTGTGGGAGGGTGGGATATCATTTTGTTTGTGTTTTATTGTGAATTTTGCATTCTCATTTTTTTATGTTGTGAAGGGTGCTTTACGAATATAATAAATTATTATTAATAATAAATAATCAGTTTAAAACCAACCGTTTATAACATTTTTTTAAGATTACATCAACGATAAGCTGAACGCCAGATTGAAACTTCTAGACTGGCTTCCCTGAAGCGAAATGTTTTTAGCAGGCGCCAAAAATAGAATACAGCGAAGGTGCTTGCCTGCTGTCAATAGGCAGGGAATTCCAAAGTCTAGGTGAAAGTTTGATTTCTTACGAATGCAAATGGGCATTGTGTGGCAGTTGTAACAGCGGCGACAGTTCTGCTCTTGTGTTCTCACGGATTGGACTACCCCGCAGGGCTCTGCTGAAGGGGGACTACGGCTTCTTCCGGGCTATCAATGTATGGCCCCCCTTTGTGCTGATCGGCATTTACTCCGCGTCGCTCTCGGCATCGATGAGCAACCTCATCGGCGCGTCGCGGATCCTCCACGCCCTGGCAAAGGACGACCTGTTTGGTGAGTCCTTCCCCTCCAGAAAAAAACCCCTTTACTTTAGTGTAGGGGGAACCCACAGCTCTCTGGGTGCCGCTGCGCTACAACTCCCACCGGGCGCTACAACTCCCACCGACATCCCTGCCCGTTGGCCATGGTGGCTGAGGGGAGTTGGGAGTCCAGAAACATCTGGAGAAGACCCACAGGCTCGCCTCCCCAAGCCTGTCTTCCCTCTCCAAAGACCCCATTGTGGCCTTTTCACGACAGGAATCGTCCTGGCCCCGGCGAAGATTGTTTCCAAAGGGGGCAACCCGTGGGTGGCCGTCCTCTACACCTGGGCGCTCGTGCAGGTACCTTCTCTCCTCCTCCTCTTTCCCCTTCCACCCTGTGCCGCTCAGGGGAACCCCAGAGCTGCTCTCTCCCGGCCAACTTCGGAAAATGAGGAAACAGGAAGGGCATAGATGCTGAAGGGCCTAGCTGCAATCTCATAGAATCGTAGAGCTGGGAGGGACCCCCGAGGCTCATCTAGTCCAGCCCCCCCTGCAATGGAGGAGTCTGCAACTATTCAGATATAGAGTGAGGTGGGGGGGGGCCTTTGAGCAAGGGATTTAAAATATATACACTACCCTGGAGCCCTCCAGGTGCTGCGGACTACCATCAGCTGCTGTTGGGAGATGTAGTCCAAAGCAACTGAATAATAATAATAATAATAATAATAATAATAATAATAATAATAATTTATTTATAACTCACCCATCTGGCTGCTTTTCCCCAGCCGCTCTGGGCGGCTCCCAACAGAATATTAAAAACGTGATAAAACTTTAAAACTTCCCTAAACATGGGTGGCTGCAGGTTAGAGGAAGACTGGCATGATAGCATCCTTTTCATCCTACCTTTTGCCAACTCACAGTTGTAAGAGCATAAGAGACCTGTGGGTATACAAAATTAAATAATAATAATAATAATAATAATAGTGATAACAGCCTTCTGGGTCAGGCCAGTGGCCCACCTAGTCCAGCGTCCCTGTTCAGATGCCCCAGGACTCTCAGCAAACGATAAAATAATCAATTGATCCCGAGGGCCCGGTGGACCCCAATAAGGGATGCAGCCAGCGCCGTCCGCTGGGCCGCTGAGCCAGGACAGGGTTTCCCTGCCCCATAGCCGGAGCCTCCCCGGTCCCTTGGCGGCCCTGACTCTCTTTCCCGCTCGGTGTCCCTCCGCAGCTGGTCCTCTTTGTCGGGAAGCTCAACACCATCGCCAGCATCGTCACCGTCTTCTACCTCGTGGCCTACGCCGCCGTGGACCTGGCCTGCTTGGCGCTGGAGTGGGCCTCTGCGCCGAATTTCCGGTGGGTGTGGTTTCCCGGGAGGGGGGTGGAGCCAGGCCGCTTTGGGGAGAGGGGAGGGGAGAGCCAGCAAGTCGTCCTTTTTTGACGGTTCCGCTGCTCTGAACCTGCAGTCGAAACCTGAGTTGGGGGTCCTGCTTCTGCCTGAGGGACGCATTCCCTTTTTTTGTGGGGGGAGGGATATTCCGGTGGGGGGAGGGGTCAGGGGGCGGGGCAATGGGCGTGCATTTTAATATTTTGAACAGATGCGCTTGCACACTTGTCCCTGTTCAGGCAAGCAAGAGGTATTATTGCAGTTCAAGGCCAGGTATGCAAAGCAGGACCAGAGAGGGGTGTGGCCTGGGCAGAGTGGGTGTGGCTGAGGGAGAGGAGTGGCCTAGGTACAGAAGGGTGTGGCCTGGGTGGAGAAGGGGTGGCTGAGAAAGGGGTGTGGCCTGTGCAGAGAAGGTGTGGCTGAGAAAGGGGTGTGGCCTGTGCTAAAAGGGGTTGGCTGAGGGAGAGGAGTGGCCTAGGTGGAGATGGGTGTGGCCTGGGTGGAGAAGGTGTGGCTGAGAAAGGGGTGTGGCCTGTGCAGAGAAGGTGTGGCTGAGAAAGGGGTGTGGCCTGTGCTAAAAGGGGTTGGCTGAGGGAGAGGAGTGGCCTAGGTGGAGATGGGTGTGGCCTGGGTGGAGAAGGTGTGGCTGAGAAAGGGGTGTGGCCTGTGCAGAGAAGGTGTGGCTGAGAAAGGGGTGTGGCCTGTGCTAAAAGGGGTTGGCTGAGGGAGAGGAGTGGCCTAGGTACAGAAGGGTGTGGCCTGGGTGGAGAAGGTGTGCCTGGAAAGGGGTGTGGCCTGCACTGAAAGGATTGTGGTTCAGGGAAAGGAGTGACCTAGGTGGAGAGGGGTGTGGCCAGGGCAGAGAGGGTGTGGCCGAGGAAGAGGCGTGGCTAGGGTAAAGAGGATATCACTAAGGAGAGTCCTGAGGGCCAGATGGGGAGATGTGGGGGCCACATTTGAGGGTCCCCATCCTCGGTGTCAGGCTCTGTACTGAGCGCACCCCCTCCCCCCCTCCCTGCCTCCCCGCTTTTTTTTCCTTCTCCCCTCCCTCAGCCCCACCTTCCAGGTGTTTTCGTGGCACACCTGCTTCCTGGGCATCGTCTCCTGCCTGGTGATGATGTTCCTCATCAGTCCAGCCGGCGCCTCTGGCAGCCTGGGGCTCATGCTGTTGCTGCTGGGCTTCATCCACCTGCGCTCTGCGGCCTCCTCCTGGGGCTACATCAGCCAGGCCCTCATCTTCCACCAGGTACCCTCTGTTGTGTCGTGGGTTCTGATAGCAAGAAGTCCAGCAACACTTCTTAGTGAAAACAGCTCTTTATTGTAAGGGATAAGACAAGACTGGGGATAGGGGGTAGGGAAAGCTCTATTTATAGACACATTGGGACTGAGGGAAAAGATACATTTTAGCGGGAACCAATAATATTCAAACTTTCCGGCGGGACCCAATCAGGCTGTGGATTGTGATTGAACACTTCAAATTGACCAATAGCAATACTTTACCCTGCTGCCAGAATATCTTATTTAATACACAACACTCCCCCGCACCTAGTTGAGACTATACACGTAATCTTTCAAGTATTGCGGAGGTCTTCGAGTCCTACCGGATCGCCTAACCCCCGGTGTGTCACTCCTTGGACTATCCGTGGTCAGACTTCTCTCTCCAATAACCTCGGGTACCTCAGCTGGAGCTGTGTCACTAGCTGACTCTCTAGGCTGACTAGTTGTTTCCGGGTTAGGTTCATCAGTGGTGATCTCGGTTTCCTGACTCTCGGAGCCCTCCACCCCCTGTGGCCCGGAGTCATCCTGACTAGACTGCTGCGATTCACCGGACGCCGGCAGAGTTGTGCGCGGCTCCTCCCCCCTCGGGCTTACCCTGCTTGGGAACCGGCGCCTTAGCTGGTCAATGTGGCGGCGCATTACTCTGCCATCCTCTAACGTCACAAAATATGACACTGGCCCACTGGGTCGGGTGACCACCCCCGGCACCCATGCGGGTCCCCTTGCATAGTTCCGGACCCAAACCAAATCCTCTGTTGACAGGTATCGGGTTCTGTCACCCTCGGCAGCCGGTGGTTCTCTTGCATCGCGGCCCGGCACCTTGTCAGGGTGGACATAGTCTAGGATTGTGGCTAACCTCCTTCCCATTAATAACTCAGCTGGGGACTTGCCTGTGGATGCACACGGCGTTGTGTGCTGCAGGAACAACATCCTTGCAATGCGAGCAGACCAATCCCCTTCCAAGAGGCGCGCTATTGCACCCTTGGCTGTGCGCACCATCCGTTCGGCTTGTCCGTTCGAGGATGGATGAAAGGGAGCAGAAGTGACCCCTCTAATGAAATTATCGGCCAGGAATGCCCTGAACTCTTGGGACACAAAAGCCGCCCCGTTGTCTGATACTATGGTCTCGGGTAACCCATGCGTTGCAAACAAAATGCGAAGGGCCCTGATTACAGCAGCTGAGGACATGTTTGGAACAATTGAGACCTCCAGCCATTTCGAGTAGGCGTCTACTACAATTAAGAACACCTTTCCCTGAAACGGCCCTGCAAAATCTACATGGAGCCGGCTCCACGGGTTCTTAGCCCGCTCCCACCAATGCACTGGTGCCCTGGGCATTTCTGGGTGCACCTCCTGGCACGCTCGACAGGTGCGCACCCATTGTTCAATGTCCTTGTCCATGCCAGGCCACCACACATAGCACCTGGCTAAAGATTTCATCCGAACCATGCCTGGATGACCCATGTGTAATGTGTCCAACACCTCATTCTGTAGAGACCTTGGAATAACCACCCTATCGCCCCACAATATGCAACCCTTATGGAGGGACAGCTCATTTTGTCTTGCCATGAAAGGTCTAAATTTCTCTTCCTGAGTCCCACTTGGCCATCCCCTCCCCACCCACACAAGGACACGGGCGAGGACGGGGTCCCTTTTAGTTCTTGCGGCGATGTCGACGGCCGTCACGGGTGGTCCGGGAAGTGTCTCCATCATCATGACGTGCTCGGCCGGGGCTGGGTCGTCGTCGGCTGCTCCAGGTAGTGGTAGACGACTCAGCGCGTCCGCATGGCACAACAGCTTACCCTTCACATGACACAGTTCGTATTGAAATCCATTCAAAAAGATGGACCATCGGAGCATGCGTGGGGACAAGATTTGAGGCGTTTGTTTATGTGGGCTGAACAAACCCAGCAAAGGCTTGTGGTCCGTTTGAATTGTGAAAGGGCGGCCGTACACGTAGTCATGGAACTTCTTGATTCCTGTGACTATAGCCAGTGCCTCCTTATCAATCTGGGCATAGTTCCGCTCTGTGGGGCTCAAGGTTCTGGAATAGAATGAGATTGGACGCTCCGACCCATCCGCCTCCCGGTGACTCAAGACAGCCCCCACGCCATATTGTGAGGCATCACACGCCAGCACCAGTGGTTTAGCAGCATCATAGTGGGCAAGCGTACTTTCCTTTGACAGCACGCCCCGCAGCGTTTCAAAAGCTCTCTGTTGCGGTTGCCCCCAACGCCATGCACACTTCTTTTGGAGTAGCCGATGCAGTGGTTCGGCTATCGATGCCTTGTGTGGCACAAAGGCGTGATAGAAATTGACGAGGCCCAAGAAGGACTGCAGCTCAGCCTTGTTACTAGGTGTCGGTGCTGCGGCGATAGCCTTAACCTTGTCTTCCATGGGGTGGATGCCAGCAGCATCAATTCTGTACCCTAAGAAGTTCACAGCTGCTACCCCAAAACTACATTTCTCTTTCTTTAGTTTCAACCCCGCATCCCGGAATTTGCATAGGACTGTCTGGATGCGTCCCAGTAGTTCTTGAGCATCCTTGCCCGCAATTAACACATCATCAAAATACGGCAGGACACCTGGCAGGCCCCGTAACAGGCGCTCCATAAGACTTTGAAATATGCCAGGTGCCACGCAGACTCCAAACTGCAGCCTATTCACCTTAAAGGCGCCCTTGTGCGTCACAATTGTCTGGATTTCAGCGGACGCTGGAGTCACTGGGAGCTGCTGGTATGCCTGTGCCAAGTCAATCTTTGCAAACACCTTGCCCCCAGCCAGCTTCGCTAATAGTTGGGACACTACTGGAATTGGATACGAGTTGCCCCTGATGGCCTTATTAATCGTACATTTGTAATCCGCACAAATTCGTATTTCCCCATTAGCCTTCAGGGGTGTGACAATGGGTGTTTCCCATTTAGCAGAGTCCACTGGTGAAAGCACCCCTTGCTGTATTAGCTTCTCCAATTCAGCCTCTATTTTAGGCTGTAGCGCAAATGGAACCCGCCTGGGTTTGAGGCGCATTGGCGCAACCCCCGGGTCCAGTTCTAAGTCAATTGGAGGCCCCTTATAACATCCTAACTCTCCATTAAATAGCTCCCCAAATTCCGTGTACAGGGTGTTAAATGTCTCCGAAGCTATCTGGACCGTGTTGAGCCCTGAGATTCCCAACCCTAAGGCCGGGAACCAGTCCGTGCCCAGCAGGCTAGTGCGCTTCCCTTTTGCGATCACAAGCTTTAATACGGCCTCCCTCTCGCGGAACTGTACGTTCACTGCGCACATTCCCAAAATGTCTATGCGGCCAGCGGAATAGGATTGCAGAGTAGCCGGGAAGGGCTCCAATCTCGGAAGCTTACCTCTAGGAAATAACGATCTGGCCGTGTCCTCCGATACGATGGAGAATCCGGATCCGGAGTCCACCTCCATGTTACACGGCTTCCCTTCGATTAGGACCCGCACAGCTGGTTTCCCTTGGGCTGGAAATGGCACAGTTCTGCCCTCGATTTGCGTGAGGTAGTTGCAATCGTCGAGTTGGTGCGTCGCTGTGGATGTCCTCTGACCTCTTGATTTCGCGGACCCCGACGTGCCACTCGACTTGCAGACCCTGGCTATGTGCCCCGTTTTCCCACAAGCATGACACGTAGCTTCTCGGAACCGGCACTTCCTTCTCTCATGTGATCCGCCGCAGCCAGGGCAGACTCCCTGCCGACCTTTATTTGCTGTGCTCTCCTGTCGCACCATCTCTATTCCCCGCACAGGGCTTTGGTTGGGGCTGACATCCTGGTCGTCCACGGTGTGGGTTGACGCTCCAGCTCTCTTTTCGGCTCGCTGGTCCGGGTCTTGCTCCTCTCTCTCAGCGCTTTCTGTCGCAATGGCCTCACGGAGCGCTGTCGACAGATCCATATCTTGTTTTGCCGCAATCCGCCTGCGGCCCTTGCTGCTGCGAAGGCCGCACACAAACCGATCCAGCAGGGCCTCCTCCAAGTTGGCGAATTTGCAGTGTCTCGCCAGCTTCCTCAGTTCGGTGAGGAAAACTGCTACCGTCTCTCCAGGTCGTTGTTGCCTCTTGTGGAATTCGATGCGCCATGTCATCTTCGACGCTGTCGGATTAAGGTGATTGGAGAGGTGTTCCGTAATGCTCGCGAACGACGCCTCCCGCAGTGTCGTGGGGGCCAGAATTGCCCGAGCCAACTCAAAGGTCTCTGCCCCGCAGCAACTCAGGAACAACGCCTTTTTCCTTTCCTCGTCAGTGACCCCTTTTGCTGCCACGCTGAATTCAAAGCGCTCGAGGTAAGCATCCCAGGCCTCAGTTGCTCCGGGATGAAATGGTTCCATGAACCGTGACGCAGCCATCTTAGTGGACTGATCTGTCCTGTCAGTCACAGGGAGTCTTGTCGCCAGAATCAGGTCGCTAGGGTCAGCAGCCCTCAGCCGGCCTAATTCAATCCCACCTTCGTCGCCAGTATGTTGTGTCGTGGGTTCTGATAGCAAGAAGTCCAGCAACACTTCTTAGTGAAAACAGCTCTTTATTGTAAGGGATAAGACAAGACTGGGGATAGGGGGTAGGGAAAGCTCTATTTATAGACACATTGGGACTGAGGGAAAAGATACATTTTAGCGGGAACCAATAATATTCAAACTTTCCGGCGGGACCCAATCAGGCTGTGGATTGTGATTGAACACTTCAAATTGACCAATAGCAATACTTTACCCTGCTGCCAGAATATCTTATTTAATACACAACACCCTCCTTCCACCTGCATGTGTGTGTCCCTGGAGGGGAGCCCCAGGCCTTCTCAGACACTCTCGAGGGACACTCTAAACTCCCAGCACATGTTGCTGCCTCTAGCCCATAATTGTTGCAGAGATTTTGCTCTGTCCCCTGTTGCCTGGCTCAGTTTCCTTGTTCTTAAAACCTGATATGCCACCATGGACCTTCTGTATGCGGAGCCGGTGGTGGTGTTGCATAGTGGTCAGAGTTTCAGACTAGGATCTGGGAGAGACCAGGATTCAAATCCCCCCCCCACCAACTCGGCCATGAAGCTCACTGGGCGTGACCTGGGAGGCCAGTCACTCAGTCTAGCCCACCTCACAGGGTTGTTGTGAAGAGAAAATTGGGGTGTGTGGGGGGGACTTAGCATGCCACCTTGAGCTCCTTGGAGATAGAAATAAATAAATGCAGGGGCAGAGGTAGCTGCCTTGCACTGAGCCAGAACACAGGCCCACCTCCTTCAGTGCTGTCCGCACAGACTGGCAGCAGCGGCTCTGTGGGTCTCGGGCACGGGCCCTTCCTGATCCTCACTTGGAGCTGCTGGGGGTTGAACCTGAGGCCTTCTGGAGGGAGCAGTGGCAAGTGTGGCCACATTCGCCTTGTGCACCTAAAGCACTAAGACACTGGTTTAAACTGTCATGGCTTCCCCCCAAAGGATTCTGGGAGCTGCGGCTTGTTACAGGCATTGAGATTTCCGAGGAGACCCTTTTATTCCCCTCACAGACAGCACTATGATACCCCACAGAACAGTCATGGCTTCCCCCAAAGGATTCTGGGAGCTCTGCTTCGTTAAGCGTGCTGAGGGTTGTGAGGAGAATCCCCCCCCCCTTTATTCCCCTCGCAGAACTACAATTCCCAGAGTTCATTGGGGGAGACAGATTGGTGGTTAAGCTGCTCTGTTAGCTGTCCTGCCAACGTGACGGGCTACCCCTCCACCTTCTCACGTTCCCGCTTTTCCGCCCGCCTCCGAAACAGGTCCGGAAGTATCTGCTCCTCCTCGACATCCGGAAAGACCACGTCAAATTCTGGCGGCCCCAGATCCTCCTCATGGTGGCCAACCCCCGGGGCAGCTCCCAGCTCATGAAGTTCATCAACCACCTCAAGAAAGGCGGCCTGTTTGTCCTGGGGCACGTGGAGATCGGGGACCTTGGTGAGAGGGACACCCGGGGAGGAACCGGAGGGCAGGGGGCAGGCGTCCAGGCCGCTTGCCAAACCAACGGCAGGGAAAGGCTGGTCCTACGCTCGCTCGTGCGGTTCTGTGAATCCAGCCCCCAGTTGCCCTACAGGCAGAGAGACTCAGTGGCGCGCTAGGGATTGTAGAATTGTAGAGTTATAATAATAATGATATTAAAAAAACACAATAAAACATCAGACATTAAAAAAATTCCCTAAACAGAGCTGCCTTCAGATATCTTCTAAAAGTCAGATAGCTGTTTATTTCCTTGAGATCTGGTGGGAGGGCGTTCCACAGGGCGGGTGCCACCACCGAGAAGGCCCTCTGCCTGGTTCCCTGTAACCTCACTTCTCGCAGGGAGGGAACCGCCAGAAGGCCCTCGGAGCTGGACCTCAGTGTCCGGGCTGAACGATGGGGGTGGAGATGCTCCTTCAGGTCTACTGGGCCTTTGAGGCCATTTAGGGCTTTCAAGGTCAGCACCAACACTTTGAATTGTGCTCGGAAACATCCTGGGAGCCAATGTAGGTCTTTCAGGACCGGTGTTATGTGGTCTCGGCAGCCGCTCCCAGACCCCAGTCTAGCTGCTGCATTCTGGATTAGATGCAGTTTCTGGGTCACCTTCAAAGGTAGCCCCACGTAGAGCGCACATAGAGCGCATTGCACCTTCAAAGGTAGCCCCACGTAGAGCGCATTGCAGTAGTCCAAGCGGGAGATAACCAGAGCATGTCTGCGGCAGGTAGGGTCTCAGCCTGCGTACCAGATGGAGCTGGTAGACAGCCGCCCTGGATACAGAATTAACCTGCGCCTCCATGGACAGCTGTGAGTCCAAAATGACTCCCAGGCTGCGCACCTGGTCCTTCAGGGGCACAGTTACCCCATTCAGGACCAGGGAATCCTCCACACCTGCCCTCCTCCTGTCCCCCAAAAACAGTACTTCTGTCTTGTCAGGATTCAACCTCAATCTGTTAGCTGCCATCCATCCTCCAACCACCTCCAGACGCTCACACCGCCAGGGTCATCCAGTCCAACAATGAAGGCGACTCGAACAGGGGGATGCAAAACGCCCACCGAAGGCATTCCCCAGTTCAAGCACCGAGTATTGCTGGAGCAGCCATCAGCACATGCTCAGAGGCACTCACCTCTTCCGCATGATAGCTTCATGTGCCTTTGACCCGAGTCTTAGTGTAGGGGGACAAAAACTCCAGTATGGCTGGTCCTGGTATTGGGGGGGAGGTGTTTGCTCAGTTGTGGTCGCTTAGTGGCTCCTAGCTTAGTGACTCTGCTCTGCCTGGAGGAGTCGATTCTTCTGAATGCCAGTTGCTGGAAAACGCAGGAGAGGAGAGTGTAGGTCTTGGGTTCAGATCCTTCTTGCGGGGTTCCCTTTTGGGGGCACATGGCTGGCTACTGTGAGAACAGGGTGCTGGGCGAAATGGGCCATTGGCCTGATCCAGCAGGCCCCCTATCCCTTTGGCCCCTAATAATTCTCGTTCCTGGATGTAGGGGGGGGGTGTCCCCTTGCCTTGCTGCCTCCAACTGGCCCCGTTCTCTCCTCTTCTATCCTGCTCCTGTTGGTAACTTCCTGCCTGCCTTTTGTGGTTTCCCCTCTGCAGACACGATGCCCTCCGACCCCATCCAAGCTCACTACAACTTCTGGCTGAGCCTGGTGGACAAGCTGAGCATCAAGGCGTTCGTGGACCTCACCCTCTCGCCTTCGGTCCGCCAAGGAACTCAGCACCTCCTCCGGATCACCGGCTTGGGTGAGGAAGGGAAGGGGGCACAGAGAGAAAGAGAGAAGCCCCAGGATGACCTGGTCATCTAGTCCACTCATCTGCAGAACCAAATAATAATAATAATAATAATAATAATAATAATAATAAATATTTACATCCCACCCATCTGACTTGGTTTCCCCAGCCACTCTGGGCGGCTCCCAACAGAACACTAAAACCAGAATAAAACTTCAAACATTAAAAACTTCCCTAAACAGGGCTGCCTTCAGATGTCTTCTAAAAGTCAGGTAGTTGTTTATTTCCTTGACATCTGGTGGGAGGGCGGGCCACCACCGAGAAGGCCCTCTGCCTGGTTCCCTGCAACCTCGCTTCTCGCAGGGAGGGAACCGGCAGAAGGCCTTCGGAGCTGGACCTCAAGTGTCTGGGCAGAACGATGGGGGTGGAGACGCTCCTCTATCTATCTATCTATCTATTTATCTATCTGATTTAGAGCATTTGTAGTTCACACTTCAGCCACAAAAGGCCTTTCCAGAGGAGGCTTACCTGCAGTGAATCAAAACAAGGCAGTCCCTGTCCTCACGGGCTTACAATCCCAAGAGCTGTGGGTGTTGTGTTGGCCTCACCCTGTCCCAGTCCAACACTCTTAACTGCTGCATCTCCCTGGATCTCTGTTGTTGGGTATGGCAGATGGAGAGAGTAGCTGCTGCTGCTGTTGCTGCTGAGCTCAGCTCCCGCTTGTGGTCTCCCCAGAAGAAGCATCTGGTTGGACACCCTGAGAACAGGAGGGTGGGCTGGATAGGACCCCTTTGAGCTGATCCAGCACCCCCACCCTCGTACTTGCTACAAACCAGCATTATTATTGTTAATACTTTATTTATTACCAGCAAGTCCCAGGGCAGATTACAACTATTTAAAAATTCAGAATTAAAAATAGTTTGAAAGAACATTAAGCTGCATGGAATCCTTTCAATCCCAGCTGGTTCTAATAAGAACTCCCAACTTCTAGGAACTGGTGCCTACGCTTGCATTTTTCCTTCTCCCCCCACATCCCTTTTTCCTTACGTGTTATGTCTTTTCGGGACGGGTTGACTACTGACCTATGTAAGTCACGATAGCTGTGCTCCTCCACTTCCACAGCCAGAGGCAGCGATGCTTCTGAATACCGGTTGCTGGAAACTTCAGGAAGGGAGAAAGCGCTCTTTTGCTCGAATCCAGCTTGTGGGTTTCCCATAACGCACAGCTGGCTGTCCACTCTGACAACAGGAAGCTGGACCAGGTGGGCCATTGGCTTGACCCAACCGGCTCTCCTTATATTTTCATATTGGGGAGAATTCCCAATGCCCCCAGAAGGAGAGGGAGAAAACTCCCTAGTCCCGTAGAAGGATCTGCGCACCCCCAAAATACACCCTTCACTCTCTTACCTTTTTTCCCTCCATCTTTGAACCTGGCGAGGTGTCGTGTCTCCCAAGCCCACCAAACTGACCTCAACTTTGCTTGCGTGTGTGTGCATTTTTCCTCCCCAGGAGGAATGAAACCCAACACGCTGGTCCTCGGCTTCTACGACGACTGCGTCCCGGAGGATTACTTCCTGCAAGACCCGGCCTTCAGCCAAGCGCGGGAGAACGACGAGTTCGGCGTGGACCTGCCGGCCCTCCAGGCCCACTTCCCGCCGGTGAGGGAGGCGGAGAGCCAGCGGGCCTTGAGGCCCTCCGAGTACGTGGCCATCATTTCCGACGCGGTGAAGATGCACAAGAACGTCTGCCTGGCGCGCTACTTCCACCTGCTGGAGAAGGACCTGCCGCCCTCGTCTTCGTCGGCCTCTTCCAAGCGGCGCTTCGAGGGCCGCTACATCGACGTGTGGCCCCTCAACCTCCTGCGCCCCAACTCGCCCACCTACGTGGACATCTGCAGCCTCTTCCTCCTGCAGATGGCCTGCATACTCACCATGGTCAGCTCCTGGAAGGGAGCCAGGCTCCGCATCTTCCTCTGCGTGGAGTCGGGAGACGTGGGCTGGGTCAGCAAGGAGGAGAAGCTGAGGGAGCTCTTGACCAAGCTGCGGATCAAGGCCACCATCAAGATCGTCACGTGGGACCAGGTGGTGGCCCTCCACGGCCACCCCCAGCATCACGCCGCGGGGCCTCGGGGGGACCCCGAGAAGCCGGACCCTCCCTCCGAGGCCGGAGGCTGCCCCGGGAAACCGGCGAGAGAGACCTACTTGAACGCCGCCACCTTCCAGGTGACCGACGAGTATTTGGCCTCCGTCAACGACCTGCTCTTGAAGCAAGGGGGGCAGACGGCCGTGCGCTTCCTCTACCTCCCGCGCCCTCCGGCCGACACCTCGCAGTACGAGCGCTACCTGGAGCAGCTGGCGATCCTGACCACGGGCCTGGGGCCCACTCTGCTCATCCACGGCCTGACGCCCGTCACCTGTACGGAGCTCTGAGGAAGACCTGGGACTCGGCGGGGGCAGAGGGGTGGCAATTCTAGGTGGTTTTGGTTCTGTTTTTTTTTTACAAAAGAAATAAGGTGCCTTGTCTCTCGAGTGAAGTGAGTGGTGAGGAAATTTGCCCCGGTGGTTTTGGAGAGGTGCCTTTGGGAAAGGGCAGAGGGGACCTTGCAAGTCCCGTCTGGGTTTTGGGAGTCTTGAGCGAAGGCCCAGCAAGCTTGAAGGGGGCGAAGAGAGAGGTTGGGCAGGGGGCGGCTTCTTTTTATGTTTTTAAGGAGAGGGGCTCCCCCTGCACGCACACACACACACGGTTCGGGAATGCCTTCATAGCCGCAACATGTAGCAGAGGCCTTGGACCATGAGAATCTGTTAGACAGGGCAGTCCTTGCACGCATACAGTACATTTCCCTTGAAACCTGTCCTTTGCAATGCCGCTCCATCAGGATTCGTACGAGACGCACAGACCAGTTTGCCCTTCTGCCTGCCACGGATTCTTCTCCCACGCAAACACCTCCTCAGGGAAAAGGAAGGCAGCCCCCCAACACTAGCAGCAGGGTGGCCTTTTTGCTGCTAGGCTCTTAAGATTTGCTCCTTCAGTTTGTAGCCTGAAGGCAATGCCCCTACAGCCTTACTCCTGAAATTAGAAACGGTGGATTGGGTCCCCCCCAGTCCACATGTTCAGCCCATGCTACCTTGACTCTAGGGCCACATTCGCACCGTCCATTTAAACCGCGGTGATGTCGCTTTAAACAGGTACGGCTTCCCCTGAAGAAACCTAGGAGCTGCAGTTTATTAAGGGGGGTTTTCGGGAAACCCCCTATTACACACACAAACACACAGATGAGCTTCAGTTTTAACAATCAATCTCTCTTCCCAGGGAACTCTGGGAGTTTTAGCCCTGGGAGAGGGGGATCAACAACTCTCAGCACCCTTTTAAAAAAAACTACAGCTCCCAGAGTTCTTTGGGGGGAACCCATAACGTTTAAAGTGGTCTTTTAGCACTTTTAACCGCATGGTGCGAATGTGGCCGAACACAGAAATTACTTGACACCTTTCCGACTTCCACAAGGCATCTTTTGAATGTGTGGGTATGTATGTGTGTTAAGGGGACACTGGGTCAACCCCGCGACCCAGGCTGCTCGCAGGGTATCCCCTGCCATCGTTTTAGAGGCCGTGTCCCTTTAAGGACGAAGGTGAAAGTTCTTCCTAACACACCTTGAGGACGCGTCATTCCACTCCCTTTGATCAGCTGCCATATTGCTTTGTTTGCCGCCGCCACCCCCCAATTTTTAAAGTCATTCCTCAAATCCCCCAACCTGGCACCCCCCTTGAATATTTTGGAGTATATCTCCAGCCAGGAGCTGTAATCCAAAACTTCTGGAGGTTGCTGTAAGTTGGGGAAAGCTTTCGACTGCGTTGAGTGGAAGACGAGCTTCATTCATTACATTCCCCAGTCGGGGGGGGGTCCGTCTCCCCCATTAACCCAGCTAACCATAGAGAACAGGCTATTTTTAAAAGCGAGTTGTTCCTAAATCAGGACTCCCCAAATATTTCCTAACACCCTCGTTGCCCCAAAGGTGCTTCTGCTAATTGTTTACCGGCCGACTTAAAAGTTTTAATTTTTCGTGCCTCTTTAGCTGGACAGCGACTGGGGTGGGGTGGGGGTGTTTTGTGGTCCCCCTTTTGGGGGCTAAATGTGTGCTTTTGGGGTACTAACACTAACAGGGCTTGAGGGGGGAGAGGAGAAGTGGGGTGATTTCTACTTTTTAGTGACCGCTGCAATAAAAGTGAAAGTGCAAGAACAGATGGCGTGTTGTTGTGTCTGGGTTTTTTGGGGGGAGGGGGGGTCTTTGGGAACGCCTCTTCTCCAAACTGGGTCTGAACTGGGAGGTAATGGACCAGGAGCAAGACTTTGGGGTCGCAACAGATGGTTTGATGATGTCGACCCAGAGTGTGGCGGCTGTGAAAAATTCAAATTCCATGCTAGGGGTTGCTAGGAAGAAAGGGAGTGAAAATAAATCTGCTGGTACCATAGTGCCATTATAGAAATCTGGTGCGTGACTGCATTTGGAGTCCTGTGTGCCGTTCTGGTCGCCTCACCTCAAAAAGGATATTGTAGGGTTGGGAAAAGTTTGGAAAAGGACCACCAGAATGATCAAAAGGATGGAGCAGCTCCCCTAAGAAGAAAGATTGCAGTGTTTGGGCTTTTCGGTTTAGAGAAAAGGTGAGGAAGAGGTGGCATTATAGAAATTTATGAAATAATAATAATAATAATAATAATAATAATAATAATAATAATATTTATTATTTGTACCCCGCCCATCTGGCTGGATTTCCCCAGCCACTCTGGGCGGCTTCCAACAAAAATCAGATACAAAAATATTACACATTAAAAACTTCCCTGAAAAGGGCTGCCTTCAGGTATTTTCTGAATGTCAGGTAGTTGTTTATCTCCTTGACCTGTGATGGGAGGGCGTTCCACAGGGCGGGCGCCACTACCGAGAAGGCCCTCTGCCTGGTTCCCTGTAGCTTTGCTTCTCGCAGTGAGGGAACCACCAGAAGGCCCTCGGCGCTGGATCTCAGTGTCCGGGCAGAACGATGGGGGTGGAGACGCTCCTTCAGGTATACAATCATGCATGACATGGAGAAAGAGGAGACAGAGAAACCTTTTCCACCCTCTGATCCTTTTCACTTCCATGCCAACTTGCATTATAAAAATAACATGGATCAAACCTGGCCCCATCCCTTCTCAAACAGTATTTCAGGGTTCCTATTATCACTGAGTTGTAGAGTTGGAAGGGAACCCCAGGGGTCGTCTAGTCCAACTCCTGATAGTTTCTTCAAAACGCAATATATTATACAAACAGGATGGAGAATCTTAACATGTAAGCAAATGACACCATTAATTAGATTTACGCTGCATTTTTTCCTTAATTTATTTAAGATGGACTAATCTTTATAATACAAGGATAAGGGATTTGCAGGGCAGAATTATTTTTTAAATCGTGTTTTCCACATGAAATAAATCAAGAGTTGAATTAGATGTATGAGGACTTCTCTCTTAATTGCCACCTTTTCTGTTGTTTGGATATAATGAAATCTTGGGTTTCTCTGTTGCTTCTCTAAAGAGAACGAGGAAGCCAATGGGTTCCCGCCTTATGGCACTTGAATGGCGCCTCTAACCTTTTCCTATCTCGGGGGTGCAACGCACAGAGGGTGTTTCATCATGGAGATGCCAACGCCTAGAGTGGCACTCACTCACCGAATGAGCAAAGAGCAACCGGGCCAATGGGAGCTTACTGCTTACCCCCCAATGGCCAATTACGTGTTGGTTTCGGAATTTCAAGCTTTTGTATAGGAAGGGTGGTATTAAAATTTAAATATCATTTCCACCGCCCCCTTTCCTTTGAGGGAGTTAGCCGGAAGTTTATATTTACCTCACTTCCGGATTCCGGCCGAACTCCGCCATATTACTGCGGAAGAGCGTCTGGAATTTCCCCTTAACCTTACCTAAGATGGCCGCCACGCCTTCGGAGTTGGTCAGCAGATTTCCGGAAGCGGATGTTCCGTTGTATCGTCACCCTCTGCCCGCTTCCCCGCCTTCATCATAGAGTGCATCAATTCCCCTCTGTGGGTCTTTATATATCGTACATACGGGAAGAGGGAGGGGCCGCTCTAGGAGTCGGATAGCCGGAGAGGAAAGGATATGCAACCCCCGTCTCTATGGTTGTGGAGGACTAGACCTATCTAGACCAAGAAAAGGGTGAGTCTGGACTCTGGAGCCTACCTCGCAGGGCTGTTGTGGGGATTAAATGAGGAGGGAGGGGAGAACCGGGCATGCCGCCTTCAGCTCCTTTGGAGGAGAAGGCGGGGTGTAAAATGCAACTATCTATCTATCTATCTATTATTTATTTATTCATTCATTCATCCATTCATTCATTCATACCCCACCCATAAACGAGGGAGGGGTGGGAGGTTGCTGCAGCTAGTACCTGGGGAGAGGGATCTGCTGGGGGTGACATTTAGCCGCAGGACAGAATTACTCTCCCTTCAAAAAACAAACAAACAGCGATGGACAGCCCTATAAACAGTCCCCCTCCAGCCCAGAGTTTGAGGGGGGACCCCTGGGGGTCATCTAGCCCAACCCCCTGCAATGCAGGAGCAAATGTGCAGTGCTGGAATCCAAATTGTAGAGCTGGAAGGGGCCCCCCTCCCCCCAGAGCCATCTAATCCATGCCCTTCCTGCAATGGAGGGACCCGGCGGTTTCCCTTTGAGCTCCGCTGCAGGTTCCACTCCTCCTGTCCCCAGTTCTCTGTCTCTGAGCGGCAGCGTTGCTCTTGAAGCCCAAAGGACAGCAGGCAGAAGCATACACACACACACACACACAGTATGGAGAGACTTTGCAGGAGGGGGACCCCAAGGAAGAGAGAGCCCCCAAAACAGACAGATCAGGACTGAGGGTGCTTGGAGACCATGCGTCGCTGGCTGACGGTGGAGGGCTTCCTGGAAGAGAGGGCTATGCACCTGAAAGCCCGGTGCTGGAAACCACAGGAGGGGAGGTTGGCTCTCGTGCTCAGGTCCTGCTTGCAAATTACCTGCCTTGACACATTCCTGCTTGGTGGTGGAGTGAAGGGGCAGGACCTGCCACAGCCTCAGAGGGCGAAGAGGAGGAAGAACGAGGCTGGGAAGCTGGCACCCTTGCCTGGCAGGGAAGAGAGGGTGGGGAAGGAACTACAGGCAAGTGGAAAAGACCCGATTCAGCTGGCAACACACAAGGGCATGCCAACGTGCAATTCAGGTTTCCAAGAACCCTGGTCAGACGAGGAGGAGATTTCCGCTTGGCCTTACGCCAAGGAGCTGGCTGGCTCTTTTTCAATATTATTGACTTTGAGCACAAATATATTTGAACACAAATATATTACTGTTGCTTTGCTCATGGAAACACTCCTTTATTTATTTTATTAGACTGATAACCCACCTTTTTTCCCCAAGGTGCCTCCTCATTTAATTCCCTGTGAGGTAAGTTAGGCCGGGAGAATGATGGAATCACAGAGTTGGAAGGGACCCTGAGGTTCATTTAGCCCAACCCCCTGAAATGCAGGATCGCGTAGCTGCCCCTTACGGGGATCGAACCTGCAGCCTTGGCACTGCCAGCACCACGCTCTAACCAACTAAGCCAACCAAAAATAATTATAATGAATAATGATTCCTTCTCTCTTTGCCCCCCGCAGGCCCGCCTCTCCTCTCTCCTGCAGAGGATGTCCTTACTCTCCGACGTCCACCTGGGGCTGCCTCTCCCGGACCCTCCTCCTCACCGCCTGGCCCTCGTCTCCGGCTCCTACCGCTACTACCACTACGGCTGCGATGGTGTGGACGACCGCGGTTGGGGCTGCGGGTACCGCACCCTCCAGACCGTGTGCTCTTGGCTGCCGCCGGGCATCGGGGAAACCCTTCCTGGCCCGGTCCCTTCCCTGCGGGAGATCCAAAGCGCTCTGGTGGAGATAGGGGACAAGCCCGCCTCCTTCGCCGGCTCCCGGGACTGGATTGGCACTGTAGAAGCGGCCTTGTGCCTGGACCACTTCTACAGCGTGCCGGGCAAGCTGGTCCACATTCCCCGCGGACGGGACCTGGAGAGGGAGCTGGAGGCTCTGCATGCCCATTTCCGAGGAGGCGGGGGGCCCGTCATGATGGGGGGCGACAGGGACAACTCCTCCAAGGGGCTGCTGGGCGTCTGCTCCGGCCCGGAAGGGCGCCACCACCTCCTGGTCCTTGACCCTCACTACTATGGCCGGGCAGGGTCTCTTACGAGGGAGGAGCTGCAGGCGAAGGGATGGGTCCATTGGAGGGAGCTTGACCTCTTTGAAGCGGGCTCCTTTTACAACCTCTGCTTCCCCCAGTTCAGGGCAAAAGGATGTCCTGTATGATTGGAGCAAGGAGGTGCTGTTCTCAAAACCGAGATCTGCAGGGGTGTCTCGTGTCAGGAGCTGGCTGGGAGTCATTTGCTAATAGTACCTTGGGAGGGAGCTGAAAACGACAGAGACCGGTTATCGTAAGTGTGGAAGACGGGAGGACACAGTGGATTCATGAATCCGTGGGGAGTGGACACAGTGCCCATGTCCAATCCAAGAAGAAGAAGAAGAAGAGAGTTTGGATTTGATATCCCGCTTTATCACTACCCTAAGGGAGTCTCCAAGCGGCTCACATTCTCCTTTCCCTTCCTCCCCCACAACAAACACTCTGTGAGGTGAGTGGGGCTGAGAGACTTCAGAGAAGTGTGACTAGCCCAAGGTCACCCAGCAGCTGCATGTGGAGGAGCAGGGAATCAAACCCGGTTCACCAGATTACAAGTCCACTGCTCTTAACCACTACAGCACACTGGCTCTCAAGCTCTTAGTCTCAAGGACTGGACTTTCATGGGCCTTCTGGCGGTTCCCTCACTGCAAGAAGTGAGGTTGCAGGGAACCAGGCAGAGGGACTTCTCGGTGGTGGCGGCCGCCTTGTGGAACGCCCTTCCACCAGATGTCAAGGAAATAAACTATCTGGCTTTTAGAAGACATCTGAAGGCAGCCCTGTTTAGGGAAGTTTTTTATGTCTGATGTTTTATCCTGTTGGAAGCTGCCCAGAGTGGCTGGGGAAACCCAGCCAGTAAACCCAGCCAGTAAATTAGTTTTATTTTATGATGATGATGATGTTTGGATAGCACACCCAACGTGGTGCTTGCCAGGATTGTGTCTCCCATCAGCCCCAGGCAGCACCCTGGGGTGCCCTCCAGATACTTTTGACCCCAGCTGCCTTGGTTCCTTCCAAGCAGACTTGGGGGTGCATTAATAAAGTATTATATTCCATGGCCTCCTTCCATGATTGTCAACTCAATTCACATACATCCTTTGTCGAAACAAAATAAATAAATAAACATTCCTTCCAGTAGCACCTTAGAGACCAACTAAGTTTGTTCTTGGTATGAGCTTTCGTGTGCATGCACACTTCTTCAGATACACTGAAACAGAAGTCACCAGACCCTTATATATAGTGAGAGTGGGGAGGGGTATTACTCAGAAGGGTGGTGGGAATGGGTGATTGGCTGATAGGTGTGGAAAACCTGTTGATGACTGTTAACGACTGCAATTGGTCTTACAGGAAAAAGCAAGGGGTGAGATGGCTAAAGATAGCTTTGTCATGTATAATGAGGTAAGAATCCAGTGTCTCTCTTCAGACCAGATGCTACTGGAAGGAATTTTCTTTTTTATTTTGTTTCGACTATGGCAGATGAACACGGCTACCTACCTGTAAACACATCCTTTCTGTGTGAAGTGGGTTTTGAGTCACCTACAGCTGCCTGGGTTTGCCTCGGCTCATTCCTACTCGGTGCTTGAGACGGGGGCAGCGCCTGGCCCAGCCTAACAGGGAGAGGAGGAAGGGCGGCACGCTGGCAAACTTGCTGAGGGCAGAGAGGGCGGGCAGATGAGGAAAAAGACCGGATTCAACTGAGTCTCGCTTACGTGATGTGACCGTTTGGTCTCTCCTGTCCCCACGTTTCCTTGAACTCTACTTGTCCCGTAAATCTCAACATCCGCCATGAGCTGCCAAAGTGGCATGACTGGCTTCAGAGAATCAATGTTGGCCTCTGTTACTTTCTCCTACCGATAGGGAACCGGCTTAAGGACTCTATATGGGCTCTTGGAGACTCCATGCGGGGGAAAGGAGCAGTTTTCCCCCCTTATAACAAGAGGGGAGGGGACTCTATTGCAACATAGAATCCTAGAATCCTAGAGTTGGAAGAGACCCCAAGGGCCATCCAGTCCAACCCCCTGCCAAGCAGGAAACACCATCAAAGCATTCCTGACAGATGGCTGTCAAGCCTCCGCTTAAAGACCTCCAAAGAAGGAGACTCCACCACACTCCTTGGCAGCAAATTCCACTGTCGAAACAGCTCTTACTGTCAGGAAGTTCTTCCTAATGTTTAGGTGGAATCTTCTTTCTTGTAGTTTGAATCCATTGCCCCGTGTCCGCTTCTCTGGAGCAGCAGAAAACAACCTTTCTCCCTCCTCTATATGACATCCTTTTATATATTTGAACATGGCTATCATATCACCCCTTAACCTTCTCTTCTCCAGGCTAAACATACCCAGCTCCCTAAGCCGTTCCTCATAAGGCATCGTTTCCAGGCCTTGGACCATTTTGGTTGCCCTCTTCTGGACACCTTCCAGCTTGTCAGTAAAATAAACATCTGCCCTGCTTTCCACTGGTTCCTGCTTCCGTCCATTCTTCTCTGACCGATCATAGACCGAGGGAACTCAAAATCCCTTGGGGAGTTGGGTTGGCAGCAAAAGCCAACCCTCAATTTTTCCACAACAGTTGCAACTACACAGGCCTGTACAAGCACGAAGGCTCCAAAATCTCTGCCTTTCCCCATCGGTAGCACTTCTGTGGGGCTCGAAACGCCACCCACACTTGCACAAGCCAGACCACAGCTTCCTTTGGAGGGGAAGGGACACCGCGTTTCTGACAGACGCATTTCGCTGTGACACCGGCCAGCCTGTTGCTGCAAACAGAGCCTCCACCCAGGTTAGTACAGGGCAGACTCTGCTACGCTGCAAGCCCTGGTCGGCAGCATTTGGGGCCCTCCGTGCAAGATTCTCCTTCGCGGGAGCTTTTTTAAGCAATAGGACATAAGTTAATAGAATCATGGCGTTGGGCGGCACCCTGAGGAACATCTAGTTCAACCCCCTGCAGATGCTCGGTCAGTGAGCACTTAGAAAAGGATGCTGTGATTGGGTGTGTTTTTTTTTTAATGGAGTTACAAGCTTGGTGGATCAGGGGAACGCTGTGGATGTAGTGTATCTTGATTTCAGGAAGGCTCTTGTCACAGTCCCCCGTGGTATTCTTGCGGAGAGGCTGGTAAAATGTGGACTGGACAAGGGACCTGTTAGGTGGATTTGCAGCTGGTTGAACCCAAACCGTTGAACCCAAAGGGTGCTGACTGACAGCTCCTCATCATCCCAGAAAATAGTGACAAGTGGGGTGCCTGGGCCTGTTGTTGTTCAACGTCTTTATAAAGAACTCGGACGAAGGAATCGAGGAGATTCTCCTCCAATTTGCAGATGACACCAAACTGGGAGGGTTAGCTAATACTGCAGAAGATAGAATTTGGATTTGATATAACTTGAACAGATTGGAGACCTGGGCCCAAACTAACAACATGAATGTAAGGTTGGAACAAATGTAAGGTTCTACACATAGGCAAGAAGAAACAGCTGCACAAATGGAAGATGGGGGACACCTGCATGGCCCATTGGACATGGGACAAGGACCTAGGGAAGATAGAGCAATGGGGGCGGAAGAACCGTATTGGCCCGAATTTAAGCTACACCCCCAAATTCGCGGGGGGGGGGAGAGAAAAAGACAATACCCAAATGTAAGCCGCACCCCTAAAATTCCACAGGCACTCACACCTGTAAGGCAAATAAAAAATCAATACTGCACTGCCAAAGAAAGTGACGAACGACATTAGAATTAATTGCACAACAGTCTCAAGCTTGCAAATCGGCAATAAAACATTTATTTATTTTGTTCCGTTTGACCGTACGTCTGTTTCAGCAGCGATATCGGAAAAGCCAATTTTGGTAAGGTCGCGAATTTAAGCCACGCTTGAACATTTTGGCATTTTAGGGCCATGACTTCCTTCAAACCTTCCTAGTGATTTTCCTACATTCATTACTAATTCCTATATTTTCACTACTTAACCACTGCTTATCACACCACAGTGTGATGCAGCAGCTAAAAAACCCAATGCAATTCTGGGCTGCATCAATAGGAGTATAGCATCTAGATCAAGGGAAGTAATAGTACCACTGTATTCTGCTCTGGTCAGACCTCACCTGGAATACTGTGTCCAGTTCTGGGCACCACAGTTCAAGAAGGATACTGACAAGCTGGAACGTGTCCAGAGGAGGGCAACCAAAATGGTCAAAGGCCTGGAAACGATGCCTTATGAGGAACGGCTTAGGGAGCTGGGTATGTTTAGCCTGGAGACTAAAGACCTCCGGCAATACCACAACAGTTTTGTAAGTTTTGTTCTAATTGTTTGTGTATGCAACATAAAACAAAACAAAACAAAACAAAACAAAAAGTAGCAACTGTTGATTGTATGTTCATTTTTTAAAAATACATGCCAAAATAAATATATGCTCTGATACACTCTTGTTACGGAAATTATGGGGGGGGGGTCACCTAAGCAAAGTCTCCTCCTGAGTAAACTCATTTGGGGTATGGAGTGATGCCCTTAAGGGGACCCATCTCTCTGCCATGATCCAGTAGGCGAGAGACAGGGAAATGCCTCAGCAGGTAATCTCTGGGTGCTTCAGGAAGCCACTGGGCTAATATCCCTCAGCTGGAATCCCATTGTTCTCTCCCAGATAAGTGCTCAAGGTATCCTTGCCAACTAACACCAATTTTATTGGCACCAGGGCATTCACATTTGCCCAGGGTATTCTCCCATGATGCTAATCTTGCTTCTATATGTTTCATGTATCCCTTCCTATGTAATGTATTGATTTTCCCTGTATATGGGATATGATATGGAGTTTTTAAAAGTTCTTGTAACGCTGCTCGTGGGTGTGCAGTTTTGACTGTAACCTATTGCGCAATAAACCCTGTCTTGTCCTTGCTCCAGTGGCTGGACTTCTTTTATTTAACTCCGCAGAAACCAGTGGGCTTATCCCTAAGGGCCAGGTATTGCCTAAACCCTGTCTTGGCAGTTCCTTTTACTCCGCAGAAACCTGGGATCCTAAGGGCCAGGTTGGGCAGTTCCACACCTGGGATTTACACCCTCCAGTGGGCTTATCCCTAAGGGCCAGGTGCCTGGGCAGTTCCACACCTGGGATTTTTCCTTTTACACCCTTGAAGGCTGAACAAGAATACACAACAAAGAGTATGGCATGAACAGCATTTTTCACGCATTCTTACTCGGGGCGAAGGAGCGCAAAATATTTGGATGCACACGGCTTCACCTACTTCTGCAGCCGCGAGGTGGCTAATCTGCAAGGAAAATCAACAGCGTTAACTAATAATCGGCGAAGCGAGGAAGGAGTTCCGCTCCAGAAGCGTAAACGAGATTTAGCAACGTGCCCATTTCACAGAATCTGAGTTAGCCCGCTTTTGCAGCAGGTGGTGGGTGGAGCCAGCAATGGGTGGAGCCAGCAATGGGTGGAGTCAGACGAGGGGGCGGAGCCTTGGCTTTGCATGCCCCTCTCCTTCCCTACACCTCCTTGGGCAGAACAGCCTCTTGCTCTGGGCCTCAGCAGGTGAGCAAGCAGGTGAGGAGGATGCTGATGTGGCTACAACTCTTGTCGTCAATGGCAGCATGGGGGAAAACGGCTCCCTTTCCCCCTTATGGGGTACCCAAGAGCCCACACTGAGTCCTTATGTAGGTTTTGTATCGGTAGGAGAAAATAACAGAGGCCAACCAGAGAATATTGAGAAGCAAAGCGGCTAGTGGCCTTGGACCTGCCTTGGCTTGAGAACAGCCTCTGCCCGTCTGCCTGAAATACCGTTTTTACTGGAGTCTAACGTGCCATCGAATCTAACGCGCACCTCCGTTTTCAGAACCTCGAAACCAAAAAACAAAAGTACCTGCCGGCGAACGCAAATGTGCCTTCGCATCTAATGCGCGCACCTTGATTCTTGCAACGTAACCTGGCCAAAAGAGGTGAGCCTTAGATTCGAGTGAATACTGTAACTTCCTGCAAGCGTGACAAGATACAGACTTTTAAGGGGTTTTTTAATTTGGGGGGTTCCTTGCAGGGCAAGAGGGTTAGAAGCGTCCCGCTTTGGGATTTTAGAATCGGGACGAAGCCTGTATAATAATATCCTAAAGGATACAGACCTGGGAGATCGCCTGGGTTGAGCGGGCGGAACACCTGCTTGGCATGCAGAAGGCAGCAGCCTCAATCTCCAAGCAGGGCAGCCCTGAGGCCGAAGGGTTCGGCTCAGCGGCTTACGAACGCTCGATAATTCGAACCAGCCTTTCATTTGAACCGTGAGAAGGTCCCGGGTTCGAAATCTGGGTAGGAATCCAGCCTGAGGCCGTGCAGAGCCTGTGCTGGCCTAGATGAACACTCAATTTCTAGGATGCTCCAGTCGTGGTGCTGTGCCTTGCAGATTATACAAACCGGTCGCTGTTCTCTGGTTGCCACTCCCTCTCCTGCTTGCAGAACAAACACCAGCCACCCTTTGCTCCAGCCGAAGTCCTGCAGAGATGTCCCTTTGAGACCAGGCTCCGTCCCCGCAATCCGTAAGACCCTCGTTCACGTGTTCGAATCCTCCAGAGGTCTGTTTCCTTGCCCTTTTCATCCGTTTCGGTGTGGTTTTATAATAATGCTGCCTTAACTGGTTTTAGCTCGTGCTTTTTTTGTCGTTACGGAATCTTTCAGAAATGGAGGGTTGTGGGTGGGGGGGACCCCCAAGGGCCATCCAGCCCAGCCCCCTGCAGTGCAGGAATCGCGGCACATGTTTCAACGATATATGGGTGGCGTTTTTAAATAAATAAAGTGGCTAGGTTGCGCTCTGGCGGAGAGCAACTGGAAGGAGCCCCTGAGGCAACAGAGGGCGATTCCGAAAATGTCACTACTCATAACTTTTTAAGAAAACGTTTCGACGCCAACAGAGACTGAAATTGTAAACAGAGGGTTTTTTGGGTTTTTTTGCTTATCAGATGTTCTCAGGTAAGGGAAAATCCAGATTATTATTATTATTATTATTATTATTATTATTATTATTATTATTATTTAATGCTATGATGTCCATACGGCATTTGGGATCTTCTTGTATTATGAAATATTTTTCCTCCAGCTTTTCTCAATCCTCCCTTTCGTTTTGTGGTTCTATGAGTTTTGGGTTCCAGAGTTCGTGGGTGTCAGGCACCCATAGTCCCAAGGTTTGGTTAGTGTTGGAACATGCTCTATCCTCGGAGAGCTAAACTGGAAGTCACACTATTAATATTTTTTTAAAAAATATGAATAATACCTGACAGCGCACACAGATCCACAGATCCTTAACCCTTCAAAAAACTAGGAAACGTCCTTTGAATAAATAGGCACGAGTTTGTGATATTTGGGCAGCTCGCAGGACACCTTTAGCCTCGGGCTGAACACTGAGACCCCTTCCATGCAGATAGCAGAAAGTTATTGAGGAAACCAAAACTTTGTAACTTGCAAATCACTCAGAGAAAACCGAATGCAAATACCGGACTTTGAACAGGGGCCGTTCTCGCATCAATGAAACCGTGACACCGAAGTCTTCTCCATTTCCATAGGCTGAACCAGGAGGGAAAAGCAAATAGAATGTACCGCTCAAATCGCTCTGAGCCACAGGCTTTGTGAACTCTGATCTGTGAATTTATGTAAGGGGAACCAGGAACTTGTAAATATTCCTTTTGTCTTACTTGACGGGGGTGAGGTGGAGGTCAAGGGGAGGGCGCCCACGTTCCTGTCGCCAGACCTTCCCAATTTGTGGTGCATTTGTGATGTATGCATGATGTCATTTTAGGGGTGTTGTGTGGGTATCTTTGTAAAACTGATGAAAGTGGGAGCCATCCTTTGTTCCGGGCTTCTTCCTGCTTCTCCAGTTTGTTAGGTGGAAGTCCTGTTGCAACAGATATTTGGATTAAGAACAGGCCTACTGGCTGCTGTTTTGTTCCTCTATTCCTGGCTGGTGTCTTAAGTTCGGTAATCCAAGTGGGCCAGAGGATGTTCCTATAACATTGTTGTTGTAAACAGAAATCTGCCATTATTCCCTTAAGGGGTACACAAGAGTCCTTATGTAGGTTCTCTATCGGTAGGAGGAAATAACCGAGGCCAACCAGAGAATATTGAGAAGCAAAGCAGCTAGTAAGCCTGATTTTTTAATTAAATCTGTTGCAACTGGGTGCTCCCCTCACACGCAGGAAATTGGAGGAAGGACCCAGAACAAAGGTGCGCACGCCCAGTGGCGAACGAAGCCACTTGGCTGCCGGGGGCGGCAAAACCGGGGGCAGCCCCCGGGGGTGGGGCGCCGCTGCGGAGCGCGCATGCGCCGCTCTGAATGACGCATGCACGCTTCAGAGCGGTGCCGCACATGCGCACTCCGCAGCGGCAAACCCCACAAGCAAGCCGCGGAGCTTGCCGGGCAGCAGGGCTCGGCTTGGGTGTCGCGGGGGGGGCGCCAAGTGTCACCCCTCCTCCAGGGTGGCACCCGGGTCGCACCGCCACCCAGCACCCCCCTTCTACGCCACTGCGCCTGCTTGGGCATAGCCCAAGACCACCCCCCCAGATACAGAAATCTGAGAGTGTTGTCTATGTTTGCCAAGTCATCCTACAATGTCTTATCAAATTGCCTTTTTGTGGCCAGCCTGGCCATTCCTTTGAGATGGTAAATAGTTCCTGAATCTCTTTCGCATATTGAGAGTGTGCTCAGCTTAACAGATACTTGCCAGACTGTTATTTACAGGGAGGTGTAAGTCCCTACAGTCCAAAGACCATTAGAAAGCTTTCCCCATTTCCTTCCTCCTTGCAGAGAAATATACAGTATTTGAGGTCAATTTGGAAGAGTCAAAATGGCTTCGGGATTGTTCTCCTGTACCATTTCAGACACGTGGTTTATATACTTAAGTATGTGTTTGCCTTGTACCTTTATGAACATTATATATATATAAAAGACCTTATTTTTTTTAGTTACAGGCGGGTAGCCGTGTTGGTCTGCCATAGTCAAAAAAAATCAAAAATTCTTTCCAGTAGCACCTTAGAGACCAACTGAGTTTGTTCTTGGTATGAGCTTTCGTAAGCTCATACCAAGAACAAACTCAGTTGGTCTCTAAGGTGCTACTGGAAAGAATTTTTGATTTTATTTTTTTTATTTCATTGTAAAGCAGGAAGGGGAACTCTGTTGCAACAGAAACGTAAAGGCCTGGCCTTGTTTTCCTGAACCGCCTCCGCTCCTTTCAATCGGTAGAGCGTGAGACTCTCAATCTCAGGTTCGCGGGTTCGAGACCCACACGGAGCAAAAGATTTCTGCATTGCGGGGGGGGGTTGGGCTAGATGACCGCTGGGTCCCTTTCCCAACTCCACAATTCTGTGGTTTTTCTCTGGCCAACAATGAACAACGATGGGGACCCTCGGGGCACCTGGTTATAACGCTCTGGCCTGATCCAGCAACTTCCTCTGTAAATCATATTATCGTTTTTACAGCAGCTCACTGGCTTGGACCCTTTCCAGAATCTCATTAAGTTGATTTCAGCAAACAGATAAGGATAAGAAGGGCTCCCGTATTTGCACGCTGGAGTTGAAGGAAAGAAGCAAGGGCCTTGGGTAAACAGAGCCTTTTTCGCACAGCCTTTGCAAAAGGATTGGGCGCTGCTGGTGTGCTTTCCAGGGAAGTTCGGTGCAGGCAGGCCTGGGGGACCCCCTCACCTGGGACTGGTAGGGCAGGAGGACAGGAGGCCAACAGGAGGTGGCGCTAAACCCAGGAATGGGCAGCTGAGCCAACTCATCCTTGTTCTCTTCCCTCCACCATCCTCCCTCCCTTCCTCTCCTACAAGGGGGAAAGAAGAAGAAGAAGAGGAGGAGGAGGACGAAGAAGACAGCAGCCACGCTCACCCCTTCCACTCACTGTGAGTAGAATCCTAAAATTGCACAGCCGAAAGGGACCCCCAAGGGTCATCCAGCCCAACCCCCCCTTGCAATGCAGGAATCCCAGCTAAGAATGACTGACAGGTGGCCATCCAACCTCTGCTTTAAAAAGCTCCAACGGAGGAGAGACCGCTGCCTTCCTAGGGGGTCTGTTCCTTCCGGGAAACAGCTCTTGCCACCAGAAAGTTCTTCCTGGTGTTTAGCCGGAATATCTCCTTTCTTGCGATTTGAATCCGTCGGTTCGGGTCCTCCAGGCTTGCTCCCTCCTCCATGGGGAAGCCTTTCGGATATCATATCCCCTCCTCGCTCTCCTCTTCATATATATATAATTTTATTTACAATCGTATAATTATTACAATACTTTTCATACATCAGAATCGTACAGTAAATTACATTTCATTGCAATTCTACCTACCGAGGCGAAAGAAACCCAGCTCCTTCAACCGTTCCTCACAGGGCTTTGTTCATCCTGGTCTCCCTCCTCCGCACACTTTCCAGCTTGTCAATCTCCATCTTAAACTGGGGTGCCCAGAACAGGACACAGGACTCCCGGTGTGGTCTGGCCAAGGCGCCCGGGTCGCACAGAAGAAACGGCACCTTGCTTTGCCGTGCGAGGATCGTAATATCCTCTGTCGTTACACTGGTCCAACCGCAGCCGCCGAGACTTCCTGCCTCTTTGAGATTTGCTTTCTTTCTCACAATGGCATAGTACCGTTCTGAATAATTGGTGTCGTTTTTTTAAGCCTGTTCTCCCTCCCACAACATCCTTTTAGTCAGAAACGGACGGCAGCGGAGAGAACACCTGCTCCCTCCTCAACGCCTCTCCTCGGAAGCATAATTAGGCTGGTAAGCTCCAACTTCCACAGAACGGTAGGCTCGCAGGGGACCCCTGGGGGTCATCCAGCCTGACCCCCCTGCAATGCATGGGTCGCAGCTGGAGAATCCCTGACAGGAGGCCACCCAGCCTCTGATAAAGCATGAAGGAGAGGTCCACCACCTCCCGAGGGATTCTGCTCTGCTTTTGAGCTCTGCATGGCGGGGGCTTCCCCAGGTAACCAACCCAGCTCTTCTGCGTGCTGCAGGGGCCAGTGTGAGCGAGCTGTGCCAAAGCAGAGCCCCCTTGCAAACCCTCGGCTCCTCGGCACACAGCGCGTAATTAAACGGCGGAACTCCCTGCCACATGAGGCAGCGAGGGCCACGAACGTAGATGCCTTTGAAAGAGGACTCGGGAGATTCATGGAGGAGGAGGAGGAGAGGGCTATGGACGGCTGCTAGCCAGGAAGGCTGTGTTCTGCCTCTGCCGTCAGAAGCAACGATGCTTCTGAATGCCAGTTGCTGGGAACCGTAGGAGGGGAGAGCGGTCTTGTGTTCGAATCCCGGCTGCGGGCATCTTTTTGGCCCCTGTGAGATCAGGGTGGTCTGCTTTTACTGTAAATATCGGTATGTTTTAAACAGAATTTATGCGCGGATATAGTTTTTTCCCCTGAGGGGAAGTGGGGGGTGGGAGGTATACGCCTAAACATTTTTTTGAATCTAAGTTTGGCCTCATTGAGGAGCAGGAAAATGAGTGTACCGCTAAACATTTTTTAAAGGGGGGACGACACTGGTTTTACCGTAATTCTATCAGTGTTTAATTGTCTTTTAATGACAGATTTACCCCATATTTTTAACCTGTTCTTGTTTGTGTCTGTAAGCCGTTCGCCCGTCAGGGGGGAAAGGCAGGGTATTATTATTATTATTATTATTATATTATTATTATTATTATTATTATTATTATTATTATTATTATTTATTGTTGTTGTTGTTGTTGTTAATTATTATTATTATTATTTGTACCCCACCCATCTGGCTGAGTTTCCCCAGCCACTCTGGGCAGCTCCCAACCGAGTGTTAAAAAAAAAATGCAGCATTAAATATTAAAAACTGCCTTCAAATAAATATATAACAATGATAATAGCAGTAATAACTGGCCTGAGTGCACCGCTCTCCCTAATGGGCCTCCGTTTAAGGAACCCTCCCCTCCCGCGATTTCCAGAAATTGGCGTTCGGAAAAGCATTGCCGCCTCCGACTGTGGGAGCGGAGGAGAGTCTTCCTGGCTAGCAGCCAGAGATGGCCCTCTCTTCCTCCGCGAATTCGGCCAACCCTCTCTTGAAGCCACCCAGGTCGGCATCCTGAGGCAGGGAGTTCCGCTGTTCAACCCTGCGCCGCACAAAGAAGGGCAGAGAGTGAAAGGGAGTTGAAAAACATATTTATATGGAGAAGGAACTGGCAAGCCACTCCAGTATCCCTGCCAAGAAAACTCCATGGACAAAGACGACAGGCATATTTAAGGCAACTTACCCCAAAAGACCGGAAAGCCCTTTGTTTTTTTAACTAGGGATAACTGGAGCAGATACCCCCCCCCCCGGAAAAAAGACCCAGGCGATTTTATTTCTTTACACATGCATGGGAGCGTGGATATTATAAGCACAAAAATGTCGCAATGTGGTGGTACCTACCAAAGAGGAATAGCGGCAGCGGATATTGATGGAACACGCAGAAATGGCAAGTTTTGACGTGTAAAATTAGGGATCGGAAAGAGACGGATCTTAAAGGAGATTGGGAAACGTTTGCAGGATGCTTAAAAACTCAAGCGTAAAAACGTTTGAGCGCAAATAGGATTTGCGTAAGGTCAGCAGCGAGGGTGAACTTTTTGTTCTTATTGTGGAGTTAACTATAATATGCAGCATGAATTGAAATTTTGAGGGAACCAGGGAGGGAGGGAGGGGAAGTCGTAGGTGGAATGATTGATTGCTAAATTTGAAATGTTGTTCAATTGTTTATTTGTTTAAAAGTTATAAATTATTATTTTTTTAAAAGAGGTGACACAGGGCGAAAAGTGTGGGCTCAGAGAAGATCGCATACCCTCTGACATTTTTCTGAGGAAAATAGGGAACGTCCCATTCCGTAATGATACCGTATTGACCGGAATATAAGCCGCACCTTTAAAATTGGAGGCGGAGAAAGAAAGAAAAGGGAAAAAAATACCCTGCCCAGTATGCAGCCAGGAGCAGTGAGGAATGGAGCGGCTTATATTCGGTCAGAATTTGGGGGGAAAGTGTGGCTTATATATGGGCCAATTCGGTAATTTTACCTAATTTTACCCACATATCTGACTGGGTTGCCTCAGCCACTCTGGGCAGCTTCCAACATATCTAAAAACTTAAAACGTTTAACGTTAACAAAACTTCCCTATACAGGATTGCCTTCAGACAGCTTGGGGGTCCGCATATCTCCACATCCCTCCAATATTTCTCCAATGAAAACAGGGGTGTCCTAAGGAAAAGTGGGTCTGTTGTGGATTCAGTGGGTCCGCGTTTGCCTGAGCTTGAGTCCGGACTAAGGATTCTGAGCTCCTGTGTCCTGATTCAATACATGTTGTCCAATCACAGAACATTTCAGGATTTGGGCCTCTTCCATTGGCCCTTGAACTCTGAGCCGTGATTCGCAGTTTGGGAGTTTAGACAGCCAATCACGTTGGGAGGGGGAGTGGCCCAGGCTCCCAGGGATGTATATATGAGCAGATCCTTTGCCCCTGTTTCCCAGTTCAGTAAAGGTTCTTGCTGTTATTGCCCTGTGGAAACCCACCTACACATCAGGGACATTCCAGGATCAAACCATAAACCGGCTTCTCTA
The DNA here is from genome assembly GCA_900245905.1 of Lacerta viridis. Lineage (NCBI taxonomy): Eukaryota > Metazoa > Chordata > Lepidosauria > Squamata > Lacertidae > Lacerta > Lacerta viridis. Next base: position 598,198 of record OFHU01000428.1, read on the forward strand.
AATGGGGACTGGGGTCTGGGATCAGGCCCGGTTCCTTACGGGGCGCAAGAGCGTCCTCAGTCCTCACCAGCTGACCCACTGCTGCCTCCTCCTTCTTCCGCACAGGTTCCCCCCGCCTCAGGATGCGAAGGACGCACCTCCTTTGCACCGTGATTCTCGGGAGCATCCTGACCATCGCTGCCTTGCACTGGCACCTCACCCGCATGGAGCCCCAAAGGGTGCCCTCCCCCTGCACTTGTTGCACCACCTTCCCGCCCCCGGCGCTGGCCAACGCCACCACCCTGAACGACGGCACCTTCACCTACCGCCTCGACCCGGGCATCTACAACGACCTCTTCCCCGACCTGCAGCGATATCAGTGCCGGGAGCTCACCTGCGAGCAGAGCTGGTGCCGGGAGGCCTCTGCCGCCCCGCTGCTTCTCCTGGCCGTCAAGTCCCACCCGGGGTCCAGCGCAAGGAGGGCCACCCTGCGGCGCACCTGGGCGCGGCCGCGGGAGATGGGGGGCTTCCGGCTGCAGCATATGTTCCTGATGGCCGTGTCACCCAGCCAGAAGCAGATGAACCTGGCGATGGAGGAGAGCGACGAGTTCGGGGACATCCTGATGTGGGATTTTACGGAGTCGCACCACAACCTGTCCCTGAAGGAACGCTGCTTCCTGCAGTGGGTTCACAGCAGCTGCCCGGGTGTGGCCTACATCTTCAAAGGTACGTCACGGGCTGGCTGGGGCGAAAGGTGCCAGAAAGACGTGCCGGGAAGGAGGCCTAGCTCTTAGGCAGGAAGAAGCAGGCGCACGAAGATAGGATGGGGGGGGGACACCTGGCTTACTAGCAGCACATGCGAAGGGGTCTTGGTGGACAACAAGCTGAACGCGAGTCCACAGTGTGACGCAGCAGCAAAAAAGGCTAATGCTACTCTAGGCTGCGTCAACAGAAATGTAGTGTTCAGGCAGGTCAAGGGAAGGAATAGTGCCGCTGTATTCCGCCTTGGCCAGAGACCACACTTGGAATACTGTGTCCAGTTCTGGGCAGCACAATTTAAGAAGGATACTGACAAGCTGGAAGGTGTGCAGAGGAGGGTGACCAAGAATCCTTGCAAATCATGATTTGTGTGTGTGTGCGCGCTATGCAAAAACCACAATGTGGGGAAAACCGTGAAGCCACCCAAATGATAATAAGAATAAGAATATAACTCTGGGCAGCTCCCAACAGAACATTAAAAAGACGATAAAATATCAAACATTAAGAACTTCCCTAAACAGGGCTGCCTTCAGATGTCTTCCAGAAGTCAGATAGTTGTTTATTTCCTTGACATCTGGTGGGAGGGCATTCCACAGGGCGGGCGCCACCACCGAGAAGGCCCTCTGCCTGGTTCCCTGCAGCCTCACTTCTTGCAGCGAGGGAACCACCAGTAGGCCCTCGGAGCTGGACCTCAGTGCCTACCTAGTTCCATCCTCATTTCAGACATTTTGATGTATCGGCATAACATGCCGTTGAAAACGAAATATCGCCCTGCATTTGTGGGATGTGCTTATGGGACCTTGAATGTCAAAACACGATGAGGCGCACAGATTTGCTTTGACGTGCATGTGCCCATCAGGATGGCACTGGGGATGAGTTTACGGGGCCCGGAAAGAGTGGGGGGGGGACCCCTCCGCTACTAAAGGACTGTTGGACACCCCTTGTGTTGGTTTTGCAGGGGACGATGACCTCTTTGTGAACCTGCCGGCACTGACTGAGTACCTGGCTCAGACCCCCAACGCCTCCCGCCTCATCCATGGGAACATCCAGTACCACTCGGCCGTGATGAGGACGGGGAAGTACGGCGTGTCCACTGCCCTCTACCCGCAGCGATACTACCCCAACTTTGCCTCCGGAGGGGGCTTCGTGCTGCCAGGCCCCCTGATCCCCGCCCTGCAGCAGGCGTCCCTGGAACTCCCCGTTTTCCCCCTCGACGACGTCTACATGGCGTTCCTAACTCTGGCCGCCGGGGTCCCCCACCGCCACGACAAACGCTTCAAAGTGTGGGGCATCCCCAAGGACGACATTGCGTTGTACCGGGAGTCCCTGACGGTGCACGGGATCTCCATGGAAAGGATGGAGGAGGTGTGGCAGGAGCTCTTCGTCAGCTGAGTGGCGCCGGCCGGTCTGTGCCTGAGCCCCTGGTGCGGGAGGTAGGGGGGGGGCGGCAGCCTCCCTTGCGTAACTGAGCTAGACTGCCCGCTCCCGGGGGCATCGGACGTCTCGCAGAGGCTCGTCGAGCCACCCTCCGGAGCTAGGAAGGATCCGCATTGCCCTGCTCCTCAGGAGGACCACCTGCGCGGACTAGATTGTGCAAAGTTGTGCCTGCATGCCCTACGTGCAAAGCACATTCCCACCTGCCCTGGGAACAGCGTGTGTGTGTGTGTGTGTGTGTGTGTAACATTGCACCATGTTGGGTGAGGCTGCTGTAGACAGCCGGGTGCCTCCAGGAACGATTTCTCTTATCCTGTCGCTCGTGGGCGACACGAATCCGGACTTTTGCTCAATCTTCAAGCACGAAATAGTTGCCCTGAACCCATTCTCCCTTTGCCCTGTGTAAAATGAGGAGGGATACACCTGGAGAATATTAAAGTTACAAGGGGAAGGTTGGTGTTTGCATGCGTGGCCTAATTGGCGACTGCGCTGACTGCAGCGTGACGACAGCATTACATTTCTATGCATATGGGAAGATACATACAGCGGTGCCTCGCAAGGAGAAATTAATTTGTCCCTCGAGTGCTGCCGTATAGAGGAAATTTCGTCTTGCGAAGCACGGTCGGAGGAAGCGCGGCTTTACGAAAACAAAACAAAACTGCAAAACGTTTCCGTTTTGCGAGTCGCGGCCATAGGAAACTCTGTCTTGCGAAGCACCCTTTCGCTAGCGAATGCCTATCGTCTAGTGAGTTTTTCGTCTAGTGAGGCATTCGTCTAGAGAGGTGGAGCTTTCAGGCTTTTTTGGAACCTGAAAGCTATGTTGTCCGTAAGCCCGAGAGAAGCTCCGTGATTTATGCTTGTAAATAAAGATTGCTTGCTTAGTAAAAAGTATAAATCAACGGACAGGTACCACTGTATCTCTTGAGTGCATTGAATCATCCCAGTCTCCGAGAGGTGCAAGATCCCAGGAGTTTTTGGTACTCAGCCAGGGTTCAGTTTCCAGGGAACGAGGGGCAGAGAGCGGAGACGTTGGTGTATTTAGGATAAACAATTTATTTACATACATATATAACAACCTGGGGACCCAGGTGGCGCTGTGGGTTAAACCACAGAGCCTAGGGCTTGCCGATCAGAAGGTCGGCGGTTCGAATCCCCGTGACGGGGCTCCCTGCTCAGTCCCTGCTCTGCCAATTGTCGTAAACCAATTAAACTATAGTAAGGAGAAAATAGGGCCCGTTTCCCAAGGGGGAGTTCCGGAATTTTTACCCTGGGGAAGCCCCCATAATTTGCGGAGCCTTCCACTTATGCTGAAATGACAGAGACGAACCGTAGCTGAAAAAGCAAAGCGTAGCCTTCCCATTTATTCCAAAATCTGTTGCAACAGAGGTTCCCAGACGTGGCAACACGAACAGAGAACCCTGATTAATGGTACAAAGAGACTTATATACATTTCTGTTCCCATACAAGTCAATGATACAAAAAGAGCAGGAAAAAGGGTTTTTGCATAAGGTAAGTACATCTAATACTGAGTGATTGGGTTAACAATGGTGGTCGAGTGCTTTTCCTGAACATCCTTTGACTAGATCACAGCTCTGTTTATCTTTGTTTGCAGGGTGGAGTTGGGGATATGTGGGCGATCGGATTTACATCTGTACATCTGGGTTTTGGCTGGAGGTCACGCATCACAATAGGCAGGATTGTCACCTTTCGTTTCCCCCACCCTGCCCCTCTCTGTTTCCAAGGAAAAATGGTTCTTCCCAGCTGGCTTTGTCCTGGACTTGGGTCCCCTCTCTGTTCATAGGGAGGCAGTGGGGTGCAGATGGGGTACAGGTGGGGTGCACTCCTATTACACCACCTAGCAGTTCGAAAGCACGTCAAAGTGCAAGTAGATAAATAGGTACCGCTCCGGCGGGAAGGTAAACGGCATTTCCGTGCGCTGCTCTGGTTCGCCAGAAGCGGCTGTCATGCTGGCCACATGACCCGAAGCTGTCTGCGGACAAACGCCGGCTCCCTCGGCCTATAGAGCGAGATGAGCGCCGCAACCCCAGAGTCGGACACGACTGGACCTGATGGTCAGGGGTCCCTTTACCTTATAACAACCTGAGCCTACGATGGAGGGGCTCACAGCATTCACACCCCAAGACGGCCTTGCTTCTCCCATAGCCGTAGCCTTGAATCCCAGCAGAAATCAGGCATGGCTGTGTCACTCAGCTGCCCAGCCTTTCACCTGCTTCTAGCTTCCAACTTACCCCACACAGGCTTGACTTTTGTCTTTCTAGCTACCAGCCGCCCATTTGCCCTCTGGCACAGAGCTCCTTTCTGATAGTAAGAGCTGTTCGAAAGGGGGTTGGTCTCGATCCGATGGTGGCATACTCTCTTTCCTTGGAGGTTTCTACGCAGAGGTTGGATGGCCACCTGTCTTGCATGCTTTAGCCGAGATTCCTGCATTGCAAGGGGGTTGGACTGGATGACCCCTGGGGGCCCCTGCCATACTCTCTTTCCTTGGAGGTTGGATGGCCAGAGGTGGATGGCCACCTGTCTTGCATGTTGCTTTAGCCGAGATTCCTGCATTGCAAGGGGGTTGGACTGGATGACCCCTGGGGGCCCCTGCCAACTCTACGGCTCTCTGTTTCTGTGTGCAAACAAGTCTAGCCATTGCCAGGAAACTAATACATTCTGAACTGTTTCTTTCAACCCCACCCCGAGAACAAATGTATTTTGCAGAATTCCACTCTGCTGAGTCCAGGAAGCTCAGGCAAACTGGTCCAACCTGACAGCTGCTGACGGGTGATGTGGCAGCAGCGAAGGCGACCCTGACCCCAGAGTTGGGGTTGCGGCCCTTCAGGAGAATGCAGCAAGCAGTGGTGGTGAGCCGAGAGAGGCAGGAGCACGAGGAGAGCTTGACTGCAGGATCAAGCCAAATTGGGCCCATCCAGGCCAGCATGGTTGCCCCAATGAGAAACCCTCACGCACTGTGGCAACCGGCCACCTGTAGCCCTGTCCACAAATCTGTCCAATCCCCGTTTAAAGCCGACTAGCTTAGCAGCCACCATTGCCTCCTGTGGGTGTGAGTTCCGTAGGTTAACTCGGTATTGAGTTCAGGTGAGACTCCTGCGTGGCAGGGGGTGGAAGCCCATCGGCATTTGTGACAAGGAATAAGGGATTTTGGCAGGTGTGGCATCCGGGAGAAGGGTTCTGCTCCACACCTTCAATGTGTAAGGAGGAGAGGCGTGGCTCTTTTTGACCGCCCTGAAACCAAACCATCTCTCGGAGTCTGTGGGGCCGTTCTTAGGGCACCCTTTGCCAACCTGGTGCCCTCCAGCTGGGAATTGCAAGTCCAAAACAGCTGGAGAGCATGAGGTTGGCGAAGGGTGTCTTCTTGAGGACTTCCAGAAGTCTGGAGCTGAGGTTGGTTGGCCAGGTGTCAGGGACTGTTTAGCTGTGATCCCTGCATTGCAGGGGGGGTTGGACTAGTTGACCCTTGGGGGACCTTCCAGCCCTAAAGTTCCATGGTTCAATGGATCTCCCTTCTCCTTTATCTGGTTCTGTTTCTGATTCATAATAATAACAATAATTTTAATATTAATACCCCGCCCATCTGGCTGGGTTTCCCCAGCCACTCTGGGCGGCTCCCAACATATTAAAAACACGATAAAAGATAAAACATTAAAAACTTCCCTAAGCAGGGCTGCCTTCAAATGTCTACTAGAAGTCAGTTGTTTATTTCCTTGATATCTGACGGGAGGGCGTTCCACAGGGTGGGCGCCACCACCGAGAAGGCCCTCTGCCTGGTTCCCTGTAACCTCACTTCTTGCAGGGAGGGAACCGCCAGAGGCCCTCGGAGCTGGACCTCAGTGTCCGGGCTGAATGATGGGGTGGAGACGCTCCTTCAGGGATACTGAAGGCCGAGGCTGTTTAGGGCTTTCAAGGTCAGCGCCAACACTTTGAATTGTGCTCGGAAATGTCTTGGGAGCCAATGTAGGTCTTTCAGGACGGGTGTTATGTGGTCTCGGTGGCTGCTCCTAGTCTGCGGTTCCTTCAACCGGCTCAATGGATCATGAAGAAGTCTTGCTTGAACCAAGCCAAACAACCTCTTTGACACTTGTAACAACATGCCATTCTTAAAATCATGTTACACACACCCAGGTATTTAACGGGTCAGTAATTCACAAAGCCAAAATACAAGAAGGCCTTTGTGGTAGTGGCACCCGCCCTGTGGAACGCCCTCCCGTCAGATGTCAAGGAAATAAACAGCTACCTGACTTTTAGAAGACGTCTGAAGCCAGCCCTGTCCGGAGAAGTTTCTTTGTTTTAATTTGATGGAAGTCCGCCCAGAATGGCTGAGGTAACCCAGTCTGATGATGAGCGGGATATAAATAATAAATTATTATTATTAGTATTAAGAAATCTCACATTATTATTAAGAAATCTCACGGGTGGCAGTGACCTCACCCGTGAGCAACCCAAGCCCATTGGTGGCATCTTTCCTAAGAAATATTTCTCAAAAACACACCGTGCAGGATATTGCCACCCTAAGCTCCGAGCAGCGACAGATTCCAGGGGTTCCCGGTGCTTAATCAGGTTTGGAATGACGGTCGTTGGAGACGGTCATATATGGTATTATTTGACAATGCTTATTTGCCTCATGGGACATTTTTGGGAGTAAACCCTACGCAAAACTCCAACTGTGGACGACAATTTCATTTTTTAACTAAATAACTCCGTATGTGGTTTACAAAAAATCATTTACAGTAATGTACAGAAATTCGACACCTTCTTAAATGATATTTACAAGGCCAAAATAACAACAACAACAACATTAAAAGGTAAAAGGACCCCTGACCATTGGGTCCAGTTTGGATGACTCTGGGGTTGTGGTGCTCATCTCGCTTTACTGGCCGAGGGAGCCAGCGTACAGCTTCCGGGTCATGTGGCCAGCATGACTAAGCCGCTTCTGGCGAACCAGAGCAGCGCACGGAAACGCCGTTTACCTTCCCGCCAGAGAGGTACCTAATTATCTACTTGCACATTGATGTGCACTACTCAATATCCCAAGCGGTCCAAAATTCTTGCAATAAGTCCAAGAAAATAACTCCCTGTGTATATTGGTCGCTGGCGCGATAACGACTGAACTCTGACGAAAGAGAGAACAGGATTTCAATCTCCGTTTCGTAAATCTTCTTCTGGTCGGCGTGAAACGGAACTGTGCAATGGCAATTCAATGCTTAGCCGAATAGACCGGCTTCAACCTTGAGAAGGCACTTTGCCCTTTTTGAAAATATACTTCACTGTATTCCTTGGAAAGTGGTGGTGGGCTTCATGGGCTGCCCACAAGTTATGAGAGAGGAAGGAAAGCATAATTTTGCAAACTCCTATCATGTCGCCTCTTCCTCTAGACCAGAGTTTCCCAATCTTGGGTCTTGGGTTTTTGGACTACAACTCCCATCATCCCACTGGAAGCAAACAGCTTAAGCAAAATTTCTCCTGCAATAGCCAAAGGCCCTAAGTTCTTACACCATAGAGACCAGTGCAGGTTTTTCAAGGTTTTCTATTTCTATGTTGCCGCTGCGAATATAATTCTACGGCAAAGCGGTACATGAATGTGTCTTACAAATAAAATAAATTAACAAGACAATCTCCAGATTTGCCAGTCTTGGCTTGGAAATGACGGTTCTGCCATATGCGTCATAAAGGAATGCGAAATCATAAAAAAGTGGAGTTTCTGGTCTCTGCTGAAATCTCAAATTATGTGTCATTTTATCCATTATTGCTCTATTAGAGTGAGCAGGACCAAGATATTCCATAACACTTAATTTTGGATGGCAAACAATGCCTGCATGCTGCCAAAACCTCACACCAACTTGCATTCCCACCGTAAATGATCGCTATTTACCAAAAGCTTACACCCAGAACAAACTTAGCTGGTCTCTAAGGTGCTACTGGAATTTATTTTATTTTATTTTTTTACTTATTTCGACTACGTCAGACCAACACGGCTACCTACCTGAAACTATTTTTTTAATAATATATTTATTAATTTTTCAAAACATCAACAAAACATATAATATCTACTAATACAACAACTACAAACACTACAAATACAAAAACAAAATTATACAAACTACAAAAATACAAAAATGAAAAACAAAAAATTATTTCTTAAAAGCTGCTTCTTTCCTTAACATTGTTGCTAGACTTCCTCACGTCTGCCCTTCCTGCGTTCATTGTCCTTCATCTTTAGTAATTTCTTTACATTGTCCAACCATATTTTCCAAAAAAATCTTATCTATTTCTTAAATTATTTACTTAATTCATTATTTCACATTTCATTAACACTTAACATAATTCTAAATCTGCAGTCTAACATTTCTTCCAAGTTCTTTCTAAATTTCAATCTTACTATATTTTTTCAAATACATTTTAAATTTCTTCCATTCTTCTCCCACTGCGTCGTCCCTCTGGTCACGGAGTTTCCCGGTCATCTCAGCAAGTTCCATATAGTCCATCATTTTCATCTGCCATTCTTCAATCGTTGGTAATTCCTCTGTCTTCCAGTTTTTAGCTATCAAAATTTTTTTGCTGCTGTTGTGGCATACATAAATACAGTTCTATCACATTTTGAGATTTCTTGACCTAGGATGCCCTGTAAAAAGGCTTCTGGTTTCTTTTTAAATGTGTTTTTCAACACTTTTTTTTCATTTCATTACAAATCTTTCCCCAGAAGTCTTTTACCTTTGGGCACGTCCTACCTGAAACTATTTACCAAGTTTCTTGCAACCCCCCCACCCAACAGTTCGGTGACATGGAAGAAATTATTTTGGACATTTGCAAAGTGGGTCTTCTTTTTTCCAGGGACAGTCCTGGATTTATAGAAGCCGTCCCGGTTTCTGATTTAATCCAGAATGTCCTGCTTTTCCTTAGGAAGTCACAGAAATGTTGGAGGATATGGAGTTAATGTGAACCCCTGCCCCAAGCCAAGGGGATACGAAAATATACAATCTTTAGAAGACACCTGGAGGCAGCCCTGAATAGGGAAGTGTTTTTTTTTAATGTTTAATGTTTTATTATTTTTTTATATATGCTGGAAGCTGCCCAGGGTAGCTGGGGCAACCCAGTCAGATGGGTTGGGTGTAATTATAATTATAATTATAGAATAGGACACCCCTATTTTCATTGTAGAAATGCTGGAGGGCATGTCGTGCGCAGCGATTTCAATGAGATTTCCCTAATGAAAAGTTGCAATGACTATTTGAGGTGCCAGGGTCACCCCCCCCCTGCCTCCGATCCCTCTGACAGTATATCAGCATCGCTCTCCAGGGCTTTGCATGTTGCCACACCGCGATGGCTCAAGCCAGGCCTGGTCTTTGCAGGATTGGGCCCCATTTGCCCTCAACAAAGATGGCTGCCCTGAAGTTCAGGGAGGTGCTGTTTGCCGCTGGCAGGTAGGTAGAGGGGGAGTCGGGGGGGGTCCCTTTTGAGTTTGGGGGCAGGAGTGGGGTGCAGAGACAAAGGGGGGGGTGCAATTCTTGCAGGGGCTTCCCTGTCCCCCACTTCCGCCAAGGCAGGTCTGGCGAAGAGGTTAGGCCTCTGGACCGCCTAATTTAGGGTTGCCAGGTCTGCTTCCAAAAAATAGTGGACAAGCGGTGGGGGGGGGGTTAAAATTAAATTAAAATGTATATTTTCTTACAAATATTTTAACACGTATTAAAATACCATTTCATCATAAAATACCATTCCATCATAAAGCTTTTGAGTAAAAAAATGTCCACTATTTTGTGGGGGGGGGGAATAGTGAACATAATGTGAAAAAAGTGGACTGTCCACTCAAATAGTGGACACCTGGCAACCCTTGCAGGGACGTCATGAGCCCATTCAGGATCTGGGCTCGGCTCAACTCTGGCAACTTGGCAGAAGCAACCTATTTATCAGGGGAATCTGCTCCCTAGGAGAGGATCTGCTTCATTTCCTCTCTCAAGAAGCCTCCCTCTACTACGCAGAGATATATATATATATTTATCTCATCCCTGACCGCATCCTGTTGGGTTTGCGATTGTTTTTACACACGCGATAAATCTGTGTTCATGAAGGCAATCGCAGATATGTGCGTGTTTGTGTGTGTGAGAGAGAGATAAATTGCTTCAGGGTCCCATCCTAGGAAGAGATTTCGCCAATGAAATAAATGCTCTCCACCCTAGGGCTTTTGACGCTCGAGATGCACATTTTTAGGACTGTCCATATATCTGCGGTTGTAAGTTGTTTTGAACTGTTTTTAATACTGGGTTTCCATTGTTGCCCCCTGCCCCATAAAACATGTCAAAGGAATCTACCAATACAAACCTCAACAATAAAAAAATGTATATAAAACAGTATCGCGTTGAAACAAGGCAGCCAGCCAGCGATTTCAAACACAATAAAAGACTAAGAAAGCCCTTCATAACATTTGCACAAAACAAATAAGGTACCGTGAACATCCCTGAAACGAGGGGGAATGGACTATAATAATTATCGAAAATTCTTTCCAGTAGCACCTTAGAGACCAACTGAGTTTGTTCCTGGTATGAGCTTTCGTGTGCATGCACACTTCTTCAGATACACTGAAACAGAAGTCACCAGATCCTTAAATATAGTGAGGGAGTGGGGAGGGGTATTGCTCAGAAGGGTGGTGGGAATGGGTGATCAGGACTCAACATGGACACTGGTACCAGAGCCTGCAATAAACCCAGATGCCAACTTTGCTGCCACATAAACCCGGACAACACCATTACTGGCCCCAACAACATCAAACATACCATCTCAGGACTATTTAATTGCTCATCTTCCAACATTGTGTATGCAATCAAATGCCAACAGTGCCCTTCAGCTCTCTATATTGGACAAACAGGCCAAACCCTACGCCAAAGGATAAATGGACATAAATCTGATATCAGGAATCACAAGACAGAGAAACCAGTAGGAGAACACTTCAATCTCCCAGGACATTCTATAAAAGATCTCAAAGTAGCTGTCTTAATACAAAGGAATTTCAGAAATAGACTGGAAAGAGAAGTGGCTGAATTGCAACTAATCACCAAACTTAAAACCAGGAGAAACCTGGTCTGAACAAAGACATTGGATTCTTATCTCATTATACATAACAAAGCTATCTTTAGCCATCTCACCACTTGCCTTTCCCTGCAAGACTAATTACAGCCATTAAGAGTCGTCAACAGGTTTTCTACACCTATCAGCTGATCACCCATTCCCACCACCCTTCTGAGCAATACCCCTCCCCACTCCCTCACTATATTTAAGGATCTGGTGACTTCTGTTTCAGTGTATCTGAAGAAGTGTGCATGCACACGAAAGCTCATACCAGAACAAACTCAGTTGGTCTCTAAGGTGCTACTGGAAAGAATTTTCGATTTTGTTATAATAATTATGTAAAAAGTAAAGGCTAAACGTATGAAGTGAATACAGGAAAAAACCTAAAGAAGTAAACAAGACCTTAACGGGATGCTGGCTACAATGTCTTGTTTTGCTGAACTATTCAGTTTCCTCAGAAGGAAATAAGATATTTAAATGACTAGGGTTCAAACGCAAAAAAATAGCAGTAATATAGGGTTGAAAACACGACTGTAAAAGTTCTAGTACTGCGTTTACCAAGAAGGTTTGAAAACCTAACTGGTTAAGGCCTCAAGAGTAAAGATTCTGATATTGTATTTACCCAAAAAAGGTTAGAAAACCTAGATTGTACACATTCAAAACGAGCTATGTAAATTTTTAAACAGAGCCCGACTTAAAGGAAGCAAAGAGCAGTAATAGAGGGTTGAAAACTGGTCTAGAACCCAGGTCAGATGGTTGTCCTCTATATCTTTTTTTCAGAAAGGGTATGGCGAGGCCTGTTGTGTGCTCCGATCTGTGCTGTTCTCATCACTTGTTGTGGATAGCCTCTACTAGCAAAACCACGTGCCGTTTGTACACAATTTTTAGTACAGTCATGGTGCGTGGTGGAATTTCGTTTTATTCTTAGGAATTGTCCGTTGCAATTTCAATCAGCTGGTTCAGGTCCTCCCCTCCGGAGCAGGAGATATCAAGCTTGCTCCATTTCCTGTGTGACAGCCCTTTAGATATTTGAAGGTGGCTAGCATATCTCCTCTCAGCCTCCTCTTTCCCAGGCTGAACGTACCCAGCTCCTTCGACCGTTCCTCATAAGGTTTGGTTTCCAGGCCCTTGATCATCTCGGTCGCCTTCCTCTGCCCACCTTCCAGCTTGTCCATGTCCTCCTTAAATTGGGGTGCCCAGAACTGGACACAGGACTCCAAGTGGGGTCTGACCAGGGCAGAATACGGTGGGATTATGACTTCCCTTGTTCTGGACACCTGTGGATGCAGCCTAGACTGGGTTTTTCGGCTGGAGAATATTACTCAGTCAAAAGGCCTGGTTGAAGAGGAACGTTTTCGCTTGGCGCCTAAAAATAATGAAGGCGCCAGGCGAACCTCCCTGTGGATAGCATTCTACAAGGGGGGGGGGAGCCACTGTTGTAAGAATTTTAAGGTATTTTATTTGTATATAATAATTGTTATTAATGTACCAAAACAAATAAGGCCACATGTCTGAAAAAACAGCACAGGAAGACAGGCCTCACTCCATTTTTGACTCCCAACTGACCAAGTATTTCTTTGTCTCAGGAACAAAAGGGGGGGTTGCCCCTCCAGCTACTCAGCAGCCCTCTGCCTGAGTGATAATCTCTGGCATCCTGATACCTGAGTGCCAGACAAAAGGGTGTGATTAACTTGGCTGGGATATAGGGAAATGTAAATATATTTTGTTTCACTTGATGGGTTTTTGGTGGAGGGCAAGAGACATGGGGGCAGGGTCCATGATGCTCAGATCACTGCTACCAGACCCTCCCAATTTGTGATGTAATTCTGAAGTATGGAGGGTTGGTCTTGAGCTGGAGGGGGGCAATTTCAAAAGTCTGTATAGGAGCTTGCGTGCCTTTGTTCGAGGTCTTTTGCTTGCAAAACACCCTGCTGCAGCAGTTTCTAATAAACAATGCCTTGCTTTGGGAGATTCAGTATCGTCTCTGTTTCTTGCATTGTGCATCTGACAGGGAGGGAGCCCTGCTAAGGCTCTCTCTCCGGGTTCGCGGACTCCCATCTGGGGCCAAACCTATTTTTTATAACACCACTGCAGAAATGTGTGGAAAGGGTACACAGAAAAGGGCCTAACTCAGATGACCGACGCAGAGTCCGAGTTGGTTTACATGGAATGGAACTAGGTGTGTGTTCAGAAACTTCAGCTAGTGCAGAATTTAGTGGCCAGGTTGCAAATTGGAGCAAGACGGTTTGAGCATATTGCACCGATCCTGGCCCTATTGCACTGGCTACTGATTACCGTAGTTTCCGGGCCCATTTCAAAGTGCTGGTTTTGACCTACAAAGCCTTAAACGGCTCAGGACCGCAAGACCTCAAGGACCGCCTCTTTCCATACGAACCGGCCCGGACCCTGAGATCATCTTCTGAGGCCCTCCTTCGTGTGCCTCCTCCTCCTCAAGAGATTCTGAGGGTGGCAACACGAGAACGGGGCCTTCTCTGCAGTGGCTCCCCATCTGTGGAACGCTCTCCCCAGGGAAGTTCGCCTGGCGCCTTCATTATACACCTTTAGGCGCCAGGCAAAAACGTTCCATTTCAACCTGGCCTTTGGGTGATCCGGCTGACATCCTATGCCCTTTTAAAATGTGGTTTTTTTTTGGGGGGGGGAGACTATTGTGTCGTTGTTTTTGATTTTATTAGGTATTTTGTGGTTTTATACCTTGATTTTATTTTGTGGATCGCTCTGAAACCCCCAGGTATGGGGTGGTATATAAATTCAATCAATTAACAATTAATAATAACAATAATAATAATAATAGAAGATGGTCCTTGTGGTCCCCTCCAACTCCATGATTCTACGAAACTAAATAATGAAGAATGGTTTCCTGGCTCTCTGCAGGCTTCCGCCCCGCCCCTTCCGAAGGACCCACCAGCTGGGGGTGGCAGTGGGGCTCCTCGTCTTCGCCATCCTGTACATCTGCCTGACCCACTGGGAGAACGCCTTCGCCCAGCGCAGGTCCGTCGTCCTGCAGATGGGCAGCTGCCGCTTCCAGCTGGACCTCGGCGTCCACGTCGCCCTGTACCCGCACCTGCAGCGATATCGTTGCCGGGAGCTGATCTGGGAGGAGTCCTGGTGCCACGGCCCCTCGGCTGCCCCTCTGCTCCTCCTGGCCATCAAGTCGCACCCGGCGTCCCGCAAAAGGAGGGCCGTCCTGCGCCGCACGTGGGCCCGGCAGAGGTTGATGGGCGGCTTCTGGCTCCAGCCCGTCTTCCTGGTGGCCACGGCCTCCGAAAACAGCCTGGCCCAGGTGATGCTACAGGAAATCCAGGCGTTCAGGGACGTCCTCTGGTGGGACTTTGCGGAGTCGCCCCGCAACCAGTCCCTGAAGGAGCGCTGCTTGCTCCAGTGGGTCCACAACCGCTGCCAGAGGGTGGCCTACATCTTCAAAGGTGAGCAGGTTCCAGGTGAGGCTGGTGTAAGGGGAGGGGTTGAGGAGGGGCCACACACCTGTTTCTTTCGGCATGCGGCCTTTCCTTTCAGTGGAGAATCCCGAGAATTGTAGCGCTGGAAAGGGACTAGATGGCGTATGGGGTTCCCCTGCAGCTCCACGGTTCTAGAATTCGTCGGGAGGTTTTTAGGCAGGTGGCTACATGTCTGGGGTTCTTTAGCTGCAATTCCTGCATGGCAGGGGGGTTGGGCTAGATGGCCCCTGGGGGTCCCTTCCAACTCTACTATTCATAGATTCCCATATGCTGATCCTTGGAGAACTCCATTTTTTCCTTTGGGGGTATCGTGCATTGATCCTTATGCAGTTACTGATGTGTAAGAGGAACAACAACAATAATTTAATTTTTTATACCCCACCCATCTAGCTGGATTTCCCCAGCCACTCTGGGTGGCTCCCAACAAAGGACTGAAAACAGAATAAAACTTCAAACATTCAAAACTTCCCTAAACAGGGCTGCCTTCAGATGTCTTCCAAAAGTCAGATAGTTGCTTATTTCCTTGACATCTGACGGGAGGGCATTCCACAGGGCGGGTGCCACCACCGAGAAGGCCCTCTTCCTGGTTCCCTGTAACCTCGCTTCTTGCAGGGAGGGAACCGCCAGAAGGCCCTTGGAGCTGGACCTCAGTGTCCGGGCTGGACAATGGGGATGGAGACGCTCCTTCAGGTATACTGGGACGAGGTTGGGAGCATCTGCTTTAAACCCTGCAATGGAGAGTCCGCTACCTTCAGAAATCATGCAGTCACAGAACTGTGGCATTAGAAGGGACCCCCAGTGCAACTAAGGTATCCCTGACGGACCTCTGCTTGAAAACCTCCAAGGAACGAGAGCCTGCCTCCTTCTGAGGGTGCCTGTTCTGCTGCCGAATGACTCTTGCCCTCTGTAAACATTAGAAAATTCTTCCTATTTATTGCTGATCTTAATTTAAAAAAAAAAAATAATTGGACCGTTTCTAGCTGTTGTAATCCCATTTATTCTTTTTGGAAACTGCTTTGCATTTTTTAAAAAAATTGAATGGTACGATGTTAAAAGAATTCCAAATACCCCAAAGGTAAGAACTGTGCTAACAGGAAGCCGAGCGCTAACCCTTACGTCCTGCCGTTGCAGCGAACGACGACATCTTTGTGAACCCGTATGCGCTGACGCAGTACCTCAATCAGCTCCCCAGAGCCTCCCACTTCATCCACGGGAACCTGGCCAACGAGGAGCCAGTCATGAGGACGGGGAACGCCGCAGTGCCCTGCCTCCTCTACCCGCTGGAGCACTACCCGCCGTTCATCGCGGGGGGAACCATCCTGCCCGGAGCCTTGATCCCGGAGCTGTACCGGGTCTCCCTGCAGCTGCCCGTCTTCCCACTCGACGAGCCTTATGTGGGGTTCCTGGCCTTGGCGGCCGACATCACCCTTCGCCACGAGGGGCGCTTCCAGGTGTGGGGAATCGTAAAGGACGAGCTCCAAGCGTACAAGGAGTCCCTCACCGTCCACGGGGTCTCGATGGAGAGGTTGGAGGAAGTGTGGAACGAGCTCTGGAACTGAGGGGAGAGGCCGGCAAGCCAAACTTGCACGCCCCGACCCCCAGGGTGACGGGACCTGAATTAGGTACATACCCCGGTTTCATGGTTTGGCTCAGGTGTCTAGGGTGCCCCCCTCAGACACCCACGGAGGGGCTGGCCGGTTTAAGAGCCTTCTTGTTCAGAGTTCCTTAAAGTTACCCGGCTTGAACGTTGTGTTGCAGCAGCCCCAAAGCCCCCCTTCGCTCCTCATAGTGGACTTGGAGCAGATGGAACCAGGGTATCACCCATTTTGATCAACACCCATTTCGGTCCCCCCCCACCCCTGCTGGTGTCACTTGTGGAGGGGGTCTGGGTTCAATTCTGCAAGGCCGCAAATGCCTGCTACTGGTGAGGAATGGGCACCCGCTGCTGAAGCAGCAAGATTTAACCCCTGATCGACAGGCAGATGAGCAGGGGTTCAAATCCTGCTCAGTTTGGCTGTGGGTTCCTGTGTCCCGTCTTCCAAGCTGCAGATGCCATAAGGCCACCACAACAGGCGGGTCCAGATTTTTCCTCCCATCGCTGTGCAACTAGGCAGCCTCTGTCAGAGGTGACGCCTGCTTGCCCTAAAAACGGGCTTCTCTTTCCCCGCCTGCCCAGGGCGAGAAGAAGCTTTTTGCGAGAGCTGATCTTTCTTCAGAGGGTGGGGCAGCTTGGAAAGCCCCCTCCTCTTTTCAGGCTCCACAGCCCTCGCAAGGGATTTTGGCGTGGGGCTGGCGACCCTTCAAATCAGGCAACATCACGATGGACAGGTGGGTTGCCCCCCTTCCCCACATCAAAGGTGGCCTTGCAGGATTCGGCTCCCCCAGCCAACCCCTAACCTTAAGGGGGGGGGGGAGAGAGTCCCCTTTTGCAGAACTCCGGAATTAAAAGGTCGAGATTAGGTGACCCAACTAAACCCAGAAACGCCACCCCAAAACGGTGTTCAAACAGGGACGTTTATTGAAATCTCGTTGGAAAAGTTAACATGAAATACCCATAAAAGGACACAGCATTTGCGTGGGTGGAAGAGAGACTAGCACACAGGGAGGGAGGGGGGTCCAAGCAGGATGAGCTGCTTAATTAGTTAAAAAAAAAAAGCGGGGGGGGGGGCAGAACTGGAACCCAACTTGGCAGGATGACTCCTGGCTCAAAAGAAATCGACGTCTTCTGGGGCGTCCAAGTCTCGGTACTCCACTATTGCCCGTGGGTCACCTCGCACCATCCTGCGGAGAGAATTGGGGGGTGAGATGGGGGCTCTGGGGACCGGCTGCGCCCTCTCCGACCCCCCTGAGCGCTGCCCTTGTAAGGCACAGCCCCACACCCCTCCACCATAGCGATGTGGCCCATCTCTGCTCTTGCTTGAATTAAGATACAAGAACGCCTACCTGTTGCGTGGTTTGTTCAGGTAGCCACCCTGTCCTCGGAAGGTGTCGTAGTTCCCCCTGCCAGCGGCGTATGGGGTCGGCGGGTAAGGAGGGCCCCCTGCGAGAGACCAAAGGGTGGGGGGGGGAGATCATCAGAAACTGACACACTGTTATTATTGGGGAGTCTTTCTTGGGAAGGAGCTGGGAGGGTTTCCGCTTCTGTTCTAAGCCGTTTTAAGTACACACATTATTAAACTGTTCGTTCCGAAACAAAAATGCACGTGTTTGTTTTTCATGAGAAATAAAGAGGAGCCCGGCTGCATCAGGCCAAATGGCCCCCAATGAGAAACCCACAAGCAGGATTCGAACACAAGAGCCACTCTCCGCTCTCGAGGTTTCCGACAAGTGGTGTTCAGAAGCATTGCTGCCTGACCGTGGAGGCAGAGCAGAGCCATTGCAGCCAGTAGCTGTTAATAGCCCTCTCCTACATGAATCTGTCCAATCCTCTTGTGAAGCTGTCCCAGAAGACTCCTGCAGGAAGGAGTTCCGTAGTTTAACTGTGCGCTGTGCAATGGCATCTCCTTGCAAGGCTCCCCTGGACAAAGCCCATTTAGAGGGCAATAGCGCTGCTTGCTCCCCGGCGCCCCCTTGTGGGGAGGCCTCGCCAGGGCTGCGCCAGAAGCTTCCACGTACCTCCGTATCCCAGGATGGGCAGGCGGGGCTGTCCGTAGGGCAACAATCCCTGGGGGGCCTGCGGAGGGTAGGGCAACCCTGGAGCCAAGCCTGCAAGAGGAAGAGGGAAACGCTGCAGCTGCTGAGGGAGGCAGGCGGAAGGGACGCTTGGGGAGAGGAAGGGAGCTGCTGCGTCAGGCCAGGGGCCCCCCTCCCACAGGCCAGCATCTCGCTCTCACTGTGGTTTTGAGGTTTCTAAACCGCTTTGAGGTTTTTTCCTTACGAATATAAAAAATAAATACATTGTCGGTGGCAACACATCTGTCTCGAGAGACAACGGAGTGCGTCTCCAGAAGAGAAGCCAAACGGCTGGAGAATCGCAGCGCCTGCTGCGGCTGCAGAAACCGGCAACTCGTAACTGCTGCCTCCTGCGTTTTTGTTTCTGCTGCATTAGGAGCCCCGGAGTGACCTCTCCCAATATAAAAATATTGTGGGGAAGGAGCAGGATCCGAGCACAAGAGCCCCTCTCCCTTCCTGCGGTTTCCACCAACAGGGATTCAGAAGCACTTCGAATGTTTGCGAGTTTCTGGGCTTTGAGACAAGATGAAAAGCGTGTTCTCTTCTGGGAAGCACCCCTGCCCTGTGCATTTGCTGAGCCCCCTGGTTTCCCCAGGGAAGGTCGCCTGAGTAGCAGGAGGGGGTGGGCTGTCCCTCTCTGCCTTACCTTGTCCTGGGGGCTGGTTGGGCTTGAGCTCGGGCAGGGCAGGCCTCTTGGCGTCCATGAGGAAGTTGTTGAAGAAGGACACCTCCTTCTTCACCTCCTCGATCTTCTCCGCGTGCTTGTTGAAGATGTGCTTGCGCACGAACTCTGGGCCCTGAGAGAAGAACGAGAGCAATGGAATCGGGGCGTCAGAAAGGGAGTCCCCGAGCGTCACCCAGTCCAACCTCTCTGCAATGCTGAAGAATCCCTGGCAGGTGGCTACCCAACTTCTCTTTATAAGCCTCCAATGAGTCTCCCTGCCAAACATCTCTTACTGTCAGAAAGTTCTTGCTGAGGTTAAATAAAAATATCTCCCTCCGTGCAATCTGAGTCCTTTGATTCAGGTCCTGCCCTCTGGAACAGCAGAAAACAAGCTTGCTCCATTTCCCATGCAACAGCCTTCAGGTATTTGATGAGAAAGGCTCCCATTTCCCCCCCAGCCTCCTCTTTTCCAGTCTAAACATCCACAACTCCTTCCACCGTTCCTCATAAGGCTTGGTTTCCAGACCCTTGATCATCTCGGTCGCCCTCCTCTGCACATCTCCCAGCTTATCAATAGCCTTCTTAAATTCTGGCACCCAGAACTCGACACAAGACTCCAGGTGGGGTCTGATGAAGGCAGAATACAACAGCACTATTCCTTCCCTTGATCGGGACACTAGACGTCTGTTGATGCAGCCTGGAATAGCATTAGTTTTTTTAAGCTGCTGCATCACCCTGTGGACTCATGTTAAGCTGGTGGTCTAGAGAGGGAGGAGAGGGGCGTTTGTGCACGTGCATCAGGGAGCGTGGCCTCCTCTCTTTCCCTTGGTCAGACCTGAAACTGGGCAACCGGACTCACCTTGAACTTCTTCCCGCTGAGGGGGCACAGCCACTTGTCCTTCCCCAGCTCCTGGGTGTTGGCCGTGACGAACTTCTCCACCTCCTGCTCGGGGTCCTTCTTGCCCATCTTCTGGGCCTCCTCCTCCGAGAGGAACTCCCGGGCGCTGAACAAAGGGGTCAGCTTCTCCTCAAAGGTCTTCTGCCAGTCAGACACTGCAAAGGGAGGGCAAAGTGAGCTTGTGGGGCCTCCAGTGAAGCTGCATGTTGGGAGATTTGGGGCAGGCAGAAGAGTATCCCTTGTGGGCATCTGGTTGGTCGCTGTGAGAACAAGGATGCTGGAATTTATGGACCATTTGAAAGGCAACTCTTGCAGTATTGAAATGAGCTGAGGAGCCAGGAGATCTGGGTACCAGTCCCTGTCTCTTTACCCAAATGAGGGCGGTTCGAATCCCCGCGACAGCGGTGAGCTCCCGTTGCTCAGTCCCAGCTCCTGCCAACCTAGCAGTTCGAAAGCACGTCAAAGTGCAAGTAGATAAATAGGTACCACTCCAGCGGGAAGGTAAACGGCGTTTCCGTGCGCTGCTCTGGTTCGCCAGAAGCGGCTTAGTCATGCTGGCCACATGACCCGGAAGCTGTACACTGGCTCCCTCGGCCAGTAAAGCGAGATGAGCGCCGCAACCCCAGAGTCGTCCACGACTGGACCTAATGGTCAGGGGTCCCTTTACCTTTATTCTAATGATTGTTGAATGTTACTTTATTTGATGTAGGTTGCTTATTTTAAGAGTTATGTTTTATTACCACATTTTTGTATTGCATCAGATTGTTTATAAGGTGTACATTCTTCTTCAGCTTGTAAACTGCCTTGAGGATTGTAAGATGGAAAGACGGTATACAAATTAAAAGTGATGATGATTCTCCTCCCTCTTTCTCTCTCTCCCACACACACACACACGCAGCCCACCTTCTCCATGGGTGACCCGGTTGGGGGGGATGGGCCCCCGCACGTGAATGATCCCGCAGCGGTTGGGCATCTCGTCCTCGTTGACGTACTCCGAATTGTTGTAGTAGTCGACCGAGTGGACGATGCGCAGGTACAGAAGCAGCTTGTCCAGCACCTGCGGGGAGGGAAGGAGGGAAGTTGGCCCTGGGTGGGTGGGTGGGGGTCCTCAAGGGAAGCCCGCCGGGGGTGGAGGGGGAGGCCGAGCTCACAGCAGCCCCTGGAGTTAGTGGATTTCTGGAACTGTTATGATTAAATTTCACCCAAGGACCACAGGGCGGTTTACAATACAAAGACACAAAGATGCATAGCATACTAACAAACCAACCGTTATCCCCCTTCCCCAGTTTAAAAATCCACAGACTGTTTAATTCGCCAAAGGCCTGAAGAAGAAAGTTTCCACCTGGCGCCTAGAGAATGCAGTGAAGGCACCAGGTGAGCCTCGCCGGGGAGAACATCCCATAAGCAGGGAGCCAGTGCAGAAAAAGCCCCATTCCGGACCTCTCTTGGAGGAGGCACACAAAGAAGGGCCCCAGGTGAAGGTGGCCCTTGAGGCACTGCGGTCCTGAGCTGTTTAAGGCTTTATAGGTCAAAACCAGCACTCTGAATTGGGGCCGGAAAACACTGGTCGGCAGCCAGTGCAGTGGGGCCGGGATCGTTGGTATGTGCTAAGACCGTCTTGCCCCACTGTCAAATTCTGCACCAGCCGAAGTTTCCGAACAGTCTTTGGGGGGCAGCCCCACGTGTAATGTGTTGCAGTAATCTAACCTAGAGGAGTGAGCTTTGCGTCGTGGGACCGTTTGCTCAGTGGTAAGCGCACCTGTCTGGACTCCATCTCCTGTGGCTTCTCCACAGGAATTTCCCTGCGTGAAGCTCTGGGGAGCTGCTGGGACTCAGTGTAAGACAGCACTGAGTTGGACGGACCCTGATAGGCAGAAGGCAGTTTCTCACGTCCCCAGCTTCCCGAAAACCAAAGCTCTACTTCCCACCCCCTCAAACAAAGCCACTATCTCGCAACAGTCACCTTGACGAGCTTCTCGTCCCTCTCCACGTTGAGCTCAGCGGGGTTCCCTTCCTTGGGGGGCTCTTCCGAGGGCTCCCCGCTTTTGCCCAGAAGCTCCTCCTCCTCGGCGCTGACCTCTTCTATCAGGTAGTCCGTGATGTTCTTCAGGATGGGGTTCTGGGAAGGCAAGCTCTGGGGTGGCAGAGAGGGAGAGACCGCTGTGAGCTTTGCTACCGAGAGAAAGCGTCTCTCTATCTAGAAGACAGAAGGCCAAGCCTTCTTTCCGACGGCTATGGGTCCAACACTTGTTAGAAACCAACGACCCATCCGCTTGAGCCACTGTGTTTCTCTATGGGCACACTCTTTCCTGAACTGGTGCCCTGCCAGCTGCTTTAGACTACAACTCCCATCAGCCATGCTAGCTGAGGCTGATGGGAATCGTAGTCGAAAGCAGTGGGAGGAACACCAGCTCAGGGAAGTGCGATAAGACGATAGGCGACTTCCTGCATTGTATGTAGACATTCAGCCGAGAACTGGCTTCCGTGGGGAGCCGTTTTCATGGAGTCATAGAGTTGGAAGGGAACCCCGGGGGTCATCTAGTCCAACCCCCCCCGGCAAGGCAGGCATCGCAGCTAAGTTTTTGGGGATCACGTACAGCAGGCTCGATCCAGTTTGCCATCTGAAGGGGCACAGAGAAATCTGAAGGGCAGTAAAACCCAAGGGCTGCGAGCGCCCCACCCTCCTCCCAGACAGGTCCCCCTCCCCCGGTGCCCCCAACTGACCGAGACTTCGGAGGCAGGGCGGGCCTCCCCGGCCCCCCACAGCTGGGTGCGGTCATCCATCGTCTGGATCAGCTTCGCCGCCAGCTTGATGTCGTTGCGCAGGATCTGCTTGTGCTGCGTGATGCCGTTGACGTTTCGGACGCGCCGGGTCAGGTCGCGGTTGACGCCGGGGCTCAGCTCGCATTCCCGCAGCTGGGGAGAGGGCAGAGTCAACGCCAGAACAGCTCCCCAAACCTTGCTGAAACAAGGAGGGACCCCCCCCTCCTGACATGCAGCTGTGTCTAGGCTTTGCATTTTAATAATAGCATGGCACACAACTTAAGAGAAGGATGAGGTGGAATCGCTCTCTCGCAGTTCCCAAACTTTTGGGGGCCATCCCCGCCTCTACTTCATCACCCCCAGTGTGCCCCCTAAAAAAAGCATTATTCAGAATAGCGGTTTGCACGGCCTACTCAGGAAGATAGCAACATGATACAGTTCAAAACAGGAAAGATTAACTGCAGAGTTCTTTCAAAATCCAGTTAAAACGATTCAGTTTGGTTAACTCAACAAAAGCAGATGAACAATTCCAGGGATACGAGTTTCTCAAAATGCGATAGTCGTTTTGCACCTCCAGTGCCCTCCCCACTGCCCCCTCGCCTCTTAGGGAACCCCCCTGCCTCCTGCCCCCTTTGGGAATTGCCCGTTTACCCGAATGTTCTGGAGGTTCCAGCATATCTCCTTGATGTTGACGCTGCGGTCAAAGGTCACCCAGCCTCTTCGGAAAAACCTGAAAGGGAGAAAGGTGTTCGGCTGCCGGGCTTTTCAAACGCCCTCTCCCCCTCGCAGGCACACAAACACACACAAGCCACACACACACACACAGCCTTTCCTCTGAGCCAGTTTACACCGGGCTCTCTCGTTTCAGCCACACAACGGCCCTGCAAGGTAGGGCTAGAGGCTGAGATGCAGCAACTGGCTTGCTTTTCTCTGTAGAAAGGACTTCTCAGCTGCCCAATTGCTGGCATGGTTGTTCCGGCCTGACAAAGGAACGTTCTGCGCTGTCTCAAAGCGGCTCTGCAATTGCTTAGCGGAAGAAACTCTTATAAAGAGCAGAAATGACAAGTAAGTTGCTCACAGCCACTCAGTTAAGCCTTACGGCTCTGCAGAGATTTGAAAACAGGGGAATCCTTCCTCCACCCGCTAGAGAGCAGGAGGAGGAGGACCACCAGTGGATCTCCCAGGGCTGTGAAGCAGATCAGGAAGGATTTCTGACTCCCAACTATTTAACGACGGCACCAATTTAAATGACTCCCCCCCCCAAAATTGCCTTAAGTATATTGCCAGAATGAAGAAAGCTTGGAGCAGCGGGGAGGATCGGTATTCATTTTTAATCTTTAAGAGCCTTTCACACCCGGCTGCAGTTAGTAGAGAAGGAGATGCCACACGCCTGGAGGACTGGACAAATTCTATCGAGAGGGCTGTCCATGGCTCCTAGCCACAATGGCTCTGTTTTGTCTCCATGGTCATGAGGCAGCAATGCTTCTGGGTACCAGTTGCTGGAAACCACAGGAAGGGAGAGTGTTGATCCTGTGTTCGAATCCTGTGAGAGAGTAGATGGGCTCCCTTTGGCCTGATCCTGCAAGCTCTTCTTACCTTCTTATGCTGTTCTACACACAGGGGATTCTACGGAACAATTACCGATATGACACAGACAGACACAGGAGTACGTGCAAGAAGTCTTTGGGTGTGGGTGGGTGTTAGAAAAAGGAAAGTTACCTCCTTTCTGGCTGGGGTTCTGAAAGAGCCACTCTCATGAAGCCAGGGTACCTTTTGCAAAGCTGAGAGAGGGGAGAAAGGAGGGAGGGGAGTCAAAAGCTGGAAATTTGGGGGGGTAAGGGGTATGTTAAGGCAGAAAACCCTGCTCAACCCGCCGGCACCAGAATAAATAAGAAACCTTGCCAGTCATAGAAGGGCAGCCCATCTTAGGATTCGAACCCATTGATTCAAATGACAAGATGCTAAACCTCAGAATGAACTTCCTGGTGGCAAGAGCCATCCGGCAGCGAAACAGGGTCCCTCGGAAGGTGGTGGACTCTCCTTTGCTAGAGGCCTTTGAACAGAGGTTTGGTGGCTGTCAAAGACTTTTCAGCTGTGATTCCTGCATTACAGGGGGTTGGGCCAGATGTCCCCCGGGGTCCCTTCCAGCTCTTCTACAACCCTACGACCCACTCGTTTCTTACACTGACACCCCACCAAGAGCTGGAGGCGGTATACGCATGTCCCTGCCTCTCTGTTTTGTTCTCAGAACAACCCTGCGAGGTGATTTAGGCTGAGAGAGGCAGTGACCGCCCTCCCCCACCAGAGTGCACTGGGAAAAGAGATTCCAGGTTGACTGAAAGGCGGGAGGGAGGCTGTCTGGAAAGCTCTGAGCACCATATATATCCCAAAGGTCTGTGGCTCCCCTCCCTCCCTCGCCGCTCCATATGGGTCCCTCCCGAAGCTGCGCGCTCGGTGGAAGAGGACGACCATCCCAGATAGAAGGAGTGTACCGTTCTCCGGTCAAGGGTATATGAGAGCTGCGCTCCCCTGCTAGAACCTCCAAACAAGCTCAAGGGCTGTGGCTCAGTGGCAGGGCTCAGAACACACCTAGCCTGGAACCCGGAGAGCCATAGCTGCCAGCCAGTGTCAACATCCCTGAGCTAGGTACAAGATTCGAATCAAGTATCTTTATTACGGTCAAAGACCAGAAAACAGATAATAACAATCCATAATCGGATATAGCATTAAAGGTTGAATTGTATAGGTACAATATTATCATGTTCCTTATAAGTCTTCCCAAGCCTGCCCTCCCT
Source organism: Lacerta viridis (assembly GCA_900245905.1). Lineage (NCBI taxonomy): Eukaryota > Metazoa > Chordata > Lepidosauria > Squamata > Lacertidae > Lacerta > Lacerta viridis. The sequence goes on from OFHU01000428.1 coordinate 623,719, forward strand.
GGGGGGGGCCTCCTAGGGTCTCACAGCCCACCCTAGAGGCACCTGCTCTTCCCTGCAGCGCCGCGCAAGCTGGGCTCCACTCACCGCCACGATCTCTGCCTGGGAGATGTTGGGGGCGATATTCCGCACAAAGAGGGAGCAGGTCTTGTGCAGGGGGCGGGGCTTGGGCTCCCCGTCCTTCTCCTTGGTTTTGGGGGGCTCCTCGCCGCCTTCCTTCGCTGGCCCCGCCGCCGCGCCTGCTGCTCCTGCCGCTGCCCCTGCCTTCTCCTCCTTCGGCTTCTTGTCTGCAAAACGAGATGGCAAAGAACTCTGAGCAAGGAGGCCTCTGTGGCGGATTTCCTTGGGCTAACCGGCGGCGAGGGAACTGCGAACCCCAAGGCCTCGGAAGAGCAAGCTGACTCTTGCGAGCTGCCGAATTACACGTCTCAGCAAAAAAGAAAAAAAAACCCCAAACAAACCCCTGCGTCTCTTGGTCCAAAGAACTGGAGCTTTGGTTTACCAGAGGCAACGCTTTTTTAAAAAAACAGATGCAGGAAACAAACAGCTCAGGCTACAGAGGCTTTTCTCTGGCTTCGGAGGCCCCGTCGGCAAAACCCTTCGCTCTTTTCTAATTTGGAGACCTCTAAATGTAGGAAGGTAAGACGGGCCTGCAGGATGATGCCATCCTGTTCTCACAGTGGCCAATCAGATGGCCATTATGGGATGCCAGTAAGCTGGACCTGAGCGCCAGGCCAAACGTCCTTTCGCAATGCGGCTTTCCAATCCTTTCTTTTACTGTTCACACATCTTATATGTATACTGAACATTTCCGTGTACAAGACGAGTGTTTTTTCTTAGAAAATTATGACCAAAAAGGGAGGGGGTCGTCTTATACACGGATAGTGCATAGTGGGGACGTGGGATTGGTTGCTTGCAGGAACTGGAGATTGTCAGCGGCTATTGGGAGTGTTATTGGTGGCTGCGGCAAGGGCTGGTGTTCATTGGCTGTCACTGCGGCAATTTGGCCGGCAATTTTCTGCTTCTGCCATTGAGGGGACAGACAATTGGAGGGTTTTGTGACGCGTGCGAGTGGCAGTGTGTGTCGGGCAGGTGAGTGATTTTCGGCAATTCCCCCCCTAAAAAAAGCTCAATAACTCTGCTGCCCCCCCCAAAAGCTCAACAACTCTGGGCAACCCTCCCTCCATTTTCTTAATTTGGAGTCCCCAGAAATAGGGGTGTGTGTGAGATACACAGAAAAATACAGTACATCCATTTGTGGTTTTTTTTTCTGCATCTCCCCACCCACCTTCCTTGTCCTCCTCCTCGGGGCGCCCGCCTTCTGACTCTGTGTCAGATTCAGAAACGCTGCCTTCGTCGTAGCTGTCGTCTCCGCTGCGCTTCCGTTTGTGTTTGTGGCCGATCTGGGTGGGAGAAAGGGAGCAGTCATTCCTACCCCAAAAATCTCGTTTCTGGTGCATGTTACAGCCATACCTCGTGTTGCATTTGCTGCAGGTTGCAAACGGCACGGGTTATGAACGCGGCAAACCCTGAAGTGTTTACATCTGGGTTTCGCCAAGTACACACGCGCAGAAGCATTCTGTGCAGGTTGTGCATGCGCAGAGGAGTGATATCACGCTTCCGCGCATGCACGATATCATCACTCGGGTTGCGGACTTTTTGGGGTGCAAATGGCACCCCAGAACGGATCGTGTCTGCCACCCAAGGTACCATTGTGCCATCATTGTTATCTTTAGATCACCCCCCCTCCCCCACAGCCTCAGGAGCGGCTTGCCACAAATCAACGCAACACGGATAGAAACATCTAAGAGAGACCCGTCAAGAAATAATTAAACTACGATAAATAAATATAAAAGGCAGGTCTATTAAAACACAAAGCCCTTTCTTTAATAGAAAACAGTCAGCTCACAAAATGCCTGTCAGAATAAGGTCTCCTCCGCTGGCTGACAAAAAGGAGAACAAGGATTAAGCCTTTGGCCTGACCAAACAAGGCTCTTGTTTCCTCACGCTCACTTTGCACTATTTACTCCTGGAATCACACTTGGCCTTTCTTTAAAGAGGCAGGGAGGTTTGTTCCCCACCTACCTAAAAAAAAAAGGGAAAGGACCCCTGGACGGTTAAGTCCGTTTCCCTTCCCACCACAGTGGTACCTATTTATCTACTTGCGCTGGCATGCTTTTGAACTGCTAGGTTAGCAGGAGCTGGGACAGAGCAACGGGAGCTCACCCCGTTCAGGGGGAATTCGGAACCGCCGACTTTCTGAGCGGCAAGTCCAAGAGGGTCAGTGGTTTAGACCACAGCGCCTGCCCACCCAGGTCCCTCCCACCTATCTAACCTCCAGCACGGTGGCACAGAACAGACCTGACCCTGCGAATGAAGTGCCTCCACGCCCACCCTACTCTGGCAGCTCATCCACTCCCCCCCCCCAGCCCTGTTTCAATGAAGAGAAGCACGGAGGGCCCTGTACCTTTTTGGCCTCCTTGTCCGTCTCCTCCTTCTTCTCAGCCCTCTTCTCCTCCTCTTCCGAGGCCTTCTTTGCCTTGTCCTCGACAGCTTCCTCGTCGCCAGCCTAGGACAGAGCAGGGAGGCACGTCAGACACCCCTGCCCAGCTCGCAGCAGCAAGGAAGGCCCAGCCAGGATCGCACCCGCTTCCCCAGCAGCTACCTTCTTGGCCTCTTCCTTCTTGTCGTCCTTCTCCGAGGCTTTGCGGTCCAGCTCCTGCAGCCGGTTCTCTTCCTTCTTCCCCGGCTCTGCCTTCTCCTGACGCTCCTCCTCTTCCTCCTGGTCCAGGATCTTCAGGTCGTGCTCAGTCCCGCCTTCCATCTTAATGACGGCTGCAGGGGGAGAGGGAGCCACTATTGTCAAGACACTGACAGGTTCTTAACTATGGCACATTGTAAACAATTCGGGGAGGGGTGTTCAAACTCAGCAATTCGGGGGGGGTGTTCGAACTCAGCAAAAGATCTACGTGGACCCCAGGCTGCCCCCAAAGCCACCACTTTTCTTCACAACTGTTTATAAAGATAATTAAAATCGGCAGCCTAGAAGATTAAAAATACGTCAATGCCTATGTGTCTGGAGATAGGCTGTTCCGAGTAAAAATGTATGAAGCAGGCTTTGGCTTGTGATAAGGACAGATGCAATGGCCTTCTGGGCACCCAAAGCAAAACCTCTCCTCCGCTAGAAATCTTAAGGCAAAATCAGGTAAATCGAACCCTACTGTTGAAGTGAATCCCAAGACGGAATTAAGATTGCCGGAAGAAATATCAACAACCTCAGATATGCTGATGACACAACCTTGATGGCAGAAAGTGAGGAGGAATTAAAGAACCTTTTAATGAGGGTGAAAGAGGAGAGCGCAAAATATGGTCTGAAGCTCAACATCAAAAAAACTAAGATCATGGCCACTGGTCCCATCACCTCCTGGCAAATAGAAGGGGAAGAAATGGAGGCAGTGAGAGATTTTACTTTCTTGGGCTCCATGATCACTGCAGATGGTGACAGCAGTCACGAAATTAAAAGACGCCTGCTTCTTGGGAGAAAAGCAATGACAAACCTAGACAGCATCTTAAAAAGCAGAGACATCACCTTGCCGACAAAGGTCCGTATAGTTAAAGCTATGGTTTTCCCAGTAGTAATGTATGGAAGTGAGAGCTGGACCATAAAGAAGGCTGATCGCCGAAGAATTGATGCTTTTGAATTATGGTGCTGGAGGAGACTCTTGAGAGTCCCATGGACTGCAAGAAGATCAAACCTATCCATTCTTAAGGAAATCAGCCCTGAGTGCTCACTGGAAGGACAGATCCTGAAGCTGAGGCTCCAGTACTTTGGCCACCTCATGAGAAGAGAAGACTCCCTGGAAAAGACCCTGATGTTGGGAAAGATGGAGGGCACAAGGAGAAGGGGACGACAGAGGATGAGATGGTTGGACAGTGTTCTCGAAGCTACCAACATGAGTCTGACCAAACTGCGGGAGGCAGTGGAAGACAGGAGTGCCTGGCGTGCTCTGGTCCATGGGGTCACAAAGTCAGACACGGATAAATGACTAAACAACTGTTGAAGTAATAATTACCCATGGATCCTCTAATTTTGCTATCTGGTTATGTTAAGGAAATAAGCACTAACAGGGAATTAATGCAATGTCTCTTAACTACGGCCAGAATTATTTGTCAAAACTGGCCGGGGTGGGGTGGGAATGAAAACACCAATCATGAGAGCACGGATAATTGCAATCTGGGACGTTGTATACCTGGCTAAAGTTGCCTACATGGTGAGAAGCAGAAAGAAGCAGAGTCTTTTCATGATCTTATTGAGAAACAAGATCTGTGCTACCTGGAACTTTGAGATATTAACTTATTACGTGGGGTTTCGGCACGGAAATCTGTCCGTATAGGTGTGGCTCCACTGCACTTCTGCATCGTTCTGGCTTCTGTTGCTTTTCGTTACAAATAAATATATGGGAGGAGGAGGAAGAGGACGACAACAACAGCAGCAGCAACTGTACCGGCATCCAAGACTTTGATGATGGCATTGGCCTTGTCGATCTCCAGCTGCAAGTTCTCGAACCAGCCGTTGTCCATGAGGTAGAGGAAGACGTTGAGGCGGTTCTGCAGGGCGTTGTGAGACTCTTGCTTCCTCCTGCCGGCTTCGTCCGGGTGGTATTTGGACCGGAACCTGAACGGAACCCAAATTAGCAGAAGGGTGGGGGCGAGGAGGGGCAGGTGGGGGGGGGGAAGAAAGACACAGAAAAAGGAGGGGCGGAGGGGAGGGGAAGAAATGCGTTAGCCAGAAAAAAGGGGAAGGGAAGCACGACCCTCTTGGTCGCTAGGTTCACACATGCAAAGCGAAGGAAGGAGGGAGGAAACTCCAGGTGCCTTTTTTTTTTGGTTTGGTTTCTGTGGAAATGGAAGTGTAGAGGGGAGGGAAGTGCTGCTTGAGGAATTTCTTGGTCGCTGGCAGGGCAGGCCGAAGCCCCCGAGGGACCAAAAACAACCTATGGCCTTGGCTCTGGGGGCAGGCAGAAGCCCACCTCCACAAAAAGGGGCGCCGCTCGCTTGCTGTCTCCCGCCACAGGGAAGGCGGGCGCGCCAGCGGGGTTGGCCTTGGGGCGAGATTCTTTGCAGTGTGGGTGCTTCGGGGAGACTGCTTCGGCCCTCCTACTCCTCGACAGCTTGGCTCGGTTCAGAATCCTTTTCCCTTCTCTCTTTGGGCTTAGTTTGTTGTTGCTGCTGCTGTTGTTGTCAAGTTTATTCCCCGCCTCCCCTCCTTAAGGTCCCAGAGAAAGGTTGCGGTTATCAAATCAACCGCAAAGAGAAGGCGGGTGCTAAAAATGCACGCCTCAAGTGTCAAAAGCCAGGGTAAAAGGGGGCGTCTTCAGCACCCGCTGGGAGCAGCACAGTGAAGGGAGTTCCGCAGCTTAGGGGCCACCACAGAGAAGGTCCTCTCCCCCTGGGTCACCCCTACCCTGAGTCTCTGAGGGTGGAGGAACTGCCAAGAGGGACCTCTCCGCAGATCCTGGCACCCGAAGGGGGTCTGTAGGTAGGGAGGAGGCCTTTCAGGTAACTTTTTAAGGCTTTAAATGCCAACACAAGCACCTTGAGTTTTCATTGTCACAACCTGCCCACCCTGGGACCTTAGGGTGAAATAAATTGCAATCATAACAGCAGCAGTAGCAGCAACTGTTCCAGGCGCCTCCTCCCTCTCTCTCAAGGCCTGCCACAGGCTTCTCCTGGTCTGGTCCTCCACCTTGACTGCCATGCTAAAATGCCCCCGCCTGCCAGGCAGGGACAATAAGCCCTCTTTTGTCTGCAGATGCTAACTACGTGATATAAGGAAAGAAGGAAACCTCAGCCTGCCCCCCCCCCAGCTCAGGGTGTGGGGTGGGCTAGCTCCATGGCTGTCCCTTCTGTCAAAAAGATCGAACTCTGCGGGGAGATCTGGGGGTCCCTTCTTGTGAGGCAGCCACAACAGCCGTGCTCTGCCTTCACGGCCAGAGAAAGTGATGCTTCTGAATCCCAGTTGCTGGAAACAACAGCAAGGGAGAGTTGCTTGGATCCTGCTTGCTGGTTTCTCATAATGGGCACCTGGTTAGCCCCTGTGAGAACAGGACGCTGGGCTAGATGGGCCATTGGCCTGATCCAGCAGCCTGGCTCTACGCTCTGATGGAAACCAGAGCCTACCTAGATTCCTAGGTGAGTACAGGACGCAGTTCTCTCCCCTTTGGCCCAATCCATCCTCGCCCTGTTTGGGACGTGATATGCTCTCAGGATTTGGAGATGGGAGTGGGGCTGGGGGAGATGTAAAAGCAGCTTTGATGGGGAAGGCAGTTAAAAAGGGAGAGGGGTGGAAATTAATACAACCAAATCCAAAACACGCCTTCTACAGTCTTTTTTTTTTTTTTACCTTTTGCAAATACAAGATATGTGTTTTAGATTTTTTTTATAGTTTTTTTGCTCTCAGCTGTGATTTAAGAAGACAGAACACGTCATACATACACTGAGAGGAGTCACACTCCGAGCCTTCCAAGCGAAGAGAGTTTTCTTCGGCGGATTTTTTTTAGAGAGACAAAAAAAAAAATGCTTAACCCCAAAAGATTGGAATCTCTCTCTCTCTCTCGCTGGGCCGCAGGACTTCGTAAAAACGAAAACAAAAGAGAGAGGAGGCTCTTGTGCCTGCGATTTCGCCCTGCTCTGCCTACATCCTGCCAACTCACATTCAGCTAGTCACTGCATTGTGCACAGTGAAGACCCTGACTGTCTGCGCTACGGAGGAAGAAAAAAAAAATCGCCACCACCAGCAGAGAGAGGAATGGGGGAAAAATTGAAAAAAGAAAAAGCACATTCAAGGCTCTTTGGTTTGTTTGGCTTATTTATGGATTCTCCAGGCTGAGGACGGATGGTTTTTGGAGTCTCCTGTGAGAGGTTCTTGGGAGGAGGGGAGAAAAGGCCAAGTTATTACAGTCAACAACCAATTAGCAAAAATGAAAGAAGTTCAAATCTATCAAAGGAAATTAAAATGGTCAAAAGTGAACAAACACACACAGGGGGAGAGAGACACAGCTGTGTTAGATACCCAGTTGCCTAGGGAAGAGGAACCACACACAGCCCCCTCCCCTCGATGAGATTCCCCCATCCAGCGCTGCAGCAAAGCGTCTCTCCGCTCCCCAGGCACACAAACACCTCGGCCACGTCCATCCTCCAGAGGCCACCTTTTGCCCCCAGCCTCCTTCCCTTGCCCTGCAGCAACCTCTGCTAACCTGCCCTGACCTGAAGCCTGCTCCACCCGCCCTGCTACCGTGGTAAACTATTTTGGATGGCTCAATAATAGCAGCTGTGGTCGTGCTCTGTAGAAACTGAAACATAACAAAAACGCCCCCGTCCGATGTGCCAAGCCCCACCCTTGCCTGCCCTCAAAATCAGAGTAGAGTGTTGCACTAGAACCTGGCAGAGACCAGGGTTCGAATCCTCCCATTTGGCCCTTGGGGGCCAGTCACTGCCTCTCAGCCTATCCTATCCTGCAGGGTTACTGTGGGGATTAAATGAGGGAGGAGGACCATGAACATGCCTCCTTGAATAAAAAAGTGGGATATGAATGCAAGGTAATTAAAAGGATGTTTCTTCCTCAATTTTATTTTGTGTTTGCTCAGTTTTCAAGGATTCTGCTGAAAAGCATCTGTGTGCTTTTAACAGCAGGCGAAGAAGCTGCTGGAGCTATTGAGAGGCGAACCCGTATCAAAGAGAAACCGGGGTTCCGAACTGGAATTCTAAAAGTATTTAGTACACAAGCAAGTCAGCTGAGAAGCAGGCAGAAATTAGGGAAAAACACAAGACACCTAAATGATGAAAAGCTGCATTTTACAAGCGAGAGGAGGGGAGTGGGTGAAAAACAGCTCGGTATTATCTGGATTCAGATAATCATGGCTGTGTTCACACACAATGCTAAGCCATGGTTTGTTCAATGAACCACATGACAACAAGCCATGGTTTGATCTCTCCAAAGCTTGCTTTGCTCCCCAGCTGTGCTTGCCTTGTAGCTTGGCGAGCATCTAGGGGAGGGGTCAAGGGACATCGCTGGGTTCAAACGGTTGGGATTTTTATCTATCGTATGCTGCTACAGTGGGATTGTTATGATATTACGTTTGGTGTAAATCACAAGAGCCGGAGTTAGACTGTGAGAAAGGAAGCTGGTCTTATCTCTTCCTTCTGAGTATATTTACTGTGTTTCAGTTTCACTTTTTGCAGTGTCGCAGTTTTCTGTACTGGTGTTCATAGAACACAGACGTGCTTATGGAGTTTCTGTACATAAGACTGTAAATAAAGTAGTTTAGACCTACAGATGAGTCTTTCTTCTTGCTGGATATGCCAGAAGACACTGTGTGCTGTTTTCATGAGAGAAGAGTAGCAAACTGCTGGCACTCTGGACTGAGGGAGAATGCCAGCCAGAGAGGGTCAGGGTGACACTCCGGAGTACTGGGGGTTTGCTGTCCGGTCCCAGTGAGAGTTTTTCCCGACACAAACCTGGAGTTACAGACTGTAATTGGAACAAACCATGGTTTACAAGCCAGCAACAAGCCGCAGCTTCACGTTGCGGTCTGCTGCCAGAGAACAAACCATGGTTAGTATGCTGGGCTTGGGAATTCTAACAAGCCACACACTCGCTATATGAGTCATGTGTGAACCCAGCCAGTGGTGGAAGAAGTTTTTATGCTGACTGATGTGAAACAGAACTAGCGGAAAACGTGTCAAGGGAGCAAAGACGCTATGTAGGTGATGAAGATGGCAGGAGAACAACACAGACTTCCAGAGAGGAACGGCGGGAGAGGCAGGGTTTCTACACGTCTCTCAGTTCCCACCTCTCTCATCCCTATCTCCACACATTCAGTATTCCTCAGCATCCCTTTTTGCCCCCCCTGCACCACCACATCCTTCTCAGCCGTTTCTCCATTTCGTAGAGCACACCCGACCGCGCCAAGTCAAAGCCCACTGCGTCAACTAAATCAACCAACTCCAACCTGGCCACCTCCAGATGCTTCAGACAACGGGCACAGCTGGCTCAGCTGAGAGATGATGGGAGCTGTGGTCCGAGAGATGATGGGAGCTGTGGTCCAAACATCTGGAAGGCGCCAGGCTGGGGGAGCCAGAACCGAATACCCTTACTTTGCTGGGAACAGCTGGTTGATTTCATTTGCTGCGCTGGTTGTAACAGAGCTCTCTCGCTCACTAACGCTGCTCTGCTATCTGTAACCCAGAAACGTTAGACTACAGAGGGTGAATTAGCAACCGAATCTGGAAGTCCAAGGGGAGGGGGGCCTCAGGATCAAGGCCAGCACCCAGAATGGATGTGTGTGTGCTGCTTTTCAAAATATAGTCCGGCCCACCACATGGCCCACAGCTGAAAAAGGTTGCTGAGCCGTGTTCTAGCCTGCCTGTGTGTTTCTGGGATGGGGGAACAGCTCACATACCCCATGGGAAAAAATGTGCAAGGACCTCACAGGGATATGTGCAGAACATTCTTTCAATTAGCTGGAGACTTCATGCTACACTTTGCTGGTATTCTGCGTTTTTTTTAACTCACACAAGTCATTTAAAACCCTGAGCATTCCATCGGAAGGACAGGAAGCAGCCGCCTTCTAAAGCCTGACAAATCTACCAACTGGTTACTGAATCATATTCCACTCTGAAGGCCTCTTGTTTACGTTTCCAGTCATGCATAATTACAGATACACATCCCTGAGGGAACCAGACCTCTCCTTGCTCCACCTCCCACCAGTCCAAAGCAAGAAGGCCCAGCCCACGAGAGACGTACCACTCTTCATCCTTGTGGGCCAGGAAGAAGTCTTGCATCTTTTGGCGCTGGAAGTCCAGCTTGTAATCGTTGTAGCGCTTCACGGCTTCCGTCTCGTCGACGGAATCGTCCAAGGAGAGGAGGAACTCCTTGAAGTTCTTCATCACGGGAGGGGCGATGCCCAGATCCACCTCTGCGATGTTCCCCAGCCTGGGAGGGAAGGAGAAAAAGGGAAATAATAATAATAATAATAATATATTATTTATACCCCGCCCATCTGGCTGGGCCTCCCCAGCCACTCTGGGCGGCTTCCAACACAATATTAAAATACAACAATTCACCAGACATTAAAAGCTTCCCTAAACCTTCTAAGTCTGGTAGTTGTTGTTCTCTTTGACATCTGGTGGGAGGGTATTCCACAGGGCGGGTGCCACTACCGAGAAGGCCCTCCGTCTGGTTCCCTGTAACTTGGCTTCTCGTAATGAGGGAACCGCCAGAAGGCCCTCGGCACAGGACCTCAGTGTCCGGGCAGATCGATGCATTCTCACATGTCAACATCTCCAGTGCAAAGAGGCCACCCTTTCAAACCCAGCAGAGCTCCGCAGAACCCTTTTCAAGCACGCAGTTAAGTTATCAAGTGCAGGAGATGGGGAGGTGGCCTGCACTGGGTGGGTTCGCACTCCCTCGGAAGGAGCAGGTTCGCAGTTTGGGGCTGCTCCTGGATTTGACCTTGGCGCTGCTAACTTCCAGAATGGATTACTGCAACGCGCTCTACGTGGGGCCGCCCTTGAAGATGACTGGGAAACTTCAACTGCTCCAAAACTCAGTGGCCAAATTACTGGCTGGGGTTCCATATAACCCTTGTTTTAAAACAGCTGCATCGGTTGCTAGTTTGTTTTCGGACCAGATTCAAGGTGCTGACATTACACAGTGGCACCTTGGTCCTCGAATGGCTTGGCTCCTGAACAAATCGACTCCGCAAACCCGGAAGCAAGTGTTCCGGTTTGCAAATGTTTTTTTGGAAGCCGAACGTTTGCAAATGTTTTTTTGGAAGCGACGTCCGGTGGCATCCAACTGAGTGCAGGAAGCTTCTGCGGCCAATTGGAAGCCGCGCCTTGGTTTTCGAACAGTTTCAAGGAGCCGAACGGACTCCCGGAACGGATTATGTTCAAGAACCAACGTACCACTGTAGTTTAAAGTTCTAAATGACTCTTGGTGGTGGACCGGGAGAGGGTCTTCTCTGTGGTGGCCCCCAAGCTATGGAACTCCCTCCCTGCAGAGGTTCGTCTTTCACCTTTATTATACAGCATTCTGGAGGATGCACCTCTTTCCCCTGGTTTTTGACACCTGAGATCTGTTAGCCCCACCTTATTTTTATAAATGTTGCTTTAAACTGTTTCTAACGTTGTGTTTTAAAGTTGTAACCTGCCCTTGGACCTCCGAGTGAATGGTGGGCAACAGCTAAACAAATAGCTAGAGTTGTTTTCATTTTACCAACAGGATTAACGACAAACCCAACGTAAGTATGACGTAAGCAATCCAAGCCCTGCTAAATCCAACATAACTGTAATTACTTAAGAAGCCTGTGCAAGGCTTAATTAACTGTAATTATTTAATTAACTGTAATTACTTAAGAAGCCTGGGTACTTTCTACCGTTAAGTACCCGGAGCGGCACAATACGTATTATAAGGCCACGTGGCAACTTGGCTCTAAGCCACTTAGGGCTTTGAAGGAGCCCAGATGCAAATTGGAAGCCAACGGAGCTGAGGAAAGCTCAGTTATGTTCTACATTCCATGAGCACTAGGCAAAGGCCTGGCTGCTGCATTTGAAGAAACCTAAAGCTCTCAGACTGTCTCCAAATTGAGCCCCACATTGTGTGCATGGCAGGGCCGCCCCGGAAGTAACCGGAGCATGGATGTCGGGTGCCAAGTCTGCCTTCTCCAGGGCCCATCCACAGGTGACCTTATCATACGATTCTTCGTGCCCGGGGTCCAGCTGCAGGGCAAGTGGGACGAGCCTGTTTGAAGTGTTCTGTATTTAGCTGTGATTCCTGCACTGCAAGGGGTAGGAATGGATGACCCTCGGGGGTCTCTTTCGCCTCTACAATCCTTTTATTCTACTTCGTCACACGGATAGCAACAGGGAGGCATTTCAGTGTTTGTAGGCACCTGTTCTTGGGCAGACGATTTGACCAACGTACCTCAGAGTCTTCAGGCAGGTCTCACCTGAGTTGAACAGGCAGGATGTGCTCGGAGTGGCAAAGGCCACCTGGCTTGAATAGGCAGGATGTGCTCGGAGCAGCTTACCTGGCTTGGATAGGCAAGATGTGATGCTGCGTCACGTGCATCTCTGGGTGAGCCCAAGGTTGCGGAGGTCCGTAGGTAGCCCAAGGTTGCGGAGGTCCGTAGGTAGGGCCGGTGGTGACGCCACTGTAAGGCATCTCATAGCCGCTGTGATACCGATGTGCATTTCAGGGATTTGTCCGGGGCGGGTATGTAAAGTGTTCATCCCTGGATTGGGGGAGAAGTTTTTTGGGGGATCCCGATAAATTTTGGAGTAAGGGTATATAGTTCAAAACCAAACCAGGAGGCAATTGGGGGAGAACCAAAGTGTTAATTCAACAATCAATATTCAGATCCCAGTTTGGAGTAAGGGTCCAGCATGTGTTTTTCACCAAACTTGGACAGATTGTTTCTGGTGCCGGTCCAATGCCCCACCCCGTTATATATTCAAAATCCGTTTGTCCTATTCAAACAATTTAGATTATGCAATTCATTCAAAATGGATCAGTGATACCAGCACAAACGATAACGGACAGTGAAATTCAGAACGGTGCCCATAAATTGCACATATATTCAAAATCTAATTCAAACAATTTAGATTAATGAATTCAACAAAATGGATCCAGTGATACCAGCTTTTCAAACTTGGACAATTGTTTCCACCTCCAGCATCCCCCCCCCCCCCGGTTATCTTGGATAAAGAAAAAGTTTTTGCCTCCTTCTCTCATATTGCTAGAACTTGTGGACATTCAATGAAGCTGAACGCTGGGAATGCCAGCACAGATAAAAGCAAATGCAGTGGAACTATGGAACTCCCTCCTGCAGGAGGCAGTGACAGCCACCAACTCAGGTGGCTACCAGCCATGATTGCTACATTCTGCCTCCATAGGTGGCTACTAGCCGTGATTGCTATGTTCTGGCTCCATAGTTGGAGGCAGCAATGCTTTTGAATTATTGGTATGCCTATTTTTCCCTGACAAGGACTCAATGTCCTTGAGAACAGCTAATCCCAGTTGCTGGAAAGAGTTTCTCTCGTGCTTAGGTCCTGCCACTGTCAACACTGTGATAACTGGAGGCTGGATTAGATGGGACACTGGCCTGATCCAGAGGGGCTCTTCTTATGTTCTTCATGCTCTGGGGGGTCATGAGAGAGAGGGTCATGGTCTCTGGAGAGCCAGTGTGGTGTAGTGGTTAAGAGCAGCAGACTCGTAATCTGGTGAACCGGGTTCGCGTCTCCGCTCCTCCACATGCAGCTGCTGGGTGACCTTGGGCTAGTCACACTTCTCTGAAGTCTCTCAGCCCCTCACTCACCTCACAGAGTTTGTTGTGGGGGAGGGAGGAAGGAGAATGTGAGAATGTTAGCCGCTTTGAGACTCCTTCGGGGAGTGATAAAGCGGGATATCAAATCCAAACTCTTCTTCTTCTTCTTCCTCATGAATTCCCCAGACCTGATCCAATACGCTGTTTCTGCTGAGCAGTTCCTCTTTGGGAACTGGGAACTGACGAGCCACGTAACGCAGAACAAAAACGCAAACAGCAACCCAGAGGAGATCGAACGGCCACCTACCAGTCTCGTCGCATCCGTTTTTGTGGAGGGCTCAGTTCATGGCGAGGTGGGGAGAAGCGTTCCCGCCGGTTCCGGTCATAGTCACGGTATTCGCCTCTGCTGCGGCGCTCTCGGCCCCTGTCCCACTCCCTGGATGCAAACAGCACAGAGGTGGTGAGGAGGGCAGGCATAACTGACCCTTCTCTGCAGCTGGCTGAGGGCATCTCTGCAAATCAGCCCAACTGGGTTTTCTATCAGCCCAACCTCTGGTTTTCATGAGCTGAGCCCAGTGCCTGAGAAATATTTCAGGACCTGCTCTACCTGGATTCCAGGGCAATCAACAATCGACCATCATGTGTTAAGGATTCTAATATGCTTAAACTCCCTGGATGCAAACAGCACAGAGGTGGTGAGGAGGGCAGGCATAACTGACCCTTCTCTGCGGCTGGCAGGGCAGAAATCAGCCCAACCGGGTTTTCTACCAGCCCTCTGTGCCATGAGCTGAAGTGCCTGAGAAACATTCCAGGGCAATCAACTATCAACCATCATGTGTTAAGGATTCTAATATGCTTAAAACATTTTTGTTCAGGCAAGCCTACCCAGATGGGCAGAACTGCTGCTGTTACACAAAATACCTGTTCCACATTTGCAAGAACTCAATCTTTTAGTGCAGTAGCACTTATGGAACTCCCTGCCTATTGACATCAGGGAGGCACATTCATTGCAATCTTTTTGGTGCCTGCTAAAAACATTGTTTACACAAGCAGGTGTTTAGAAAGCTGGTACAGGTTTTAACCTGTATTTAGCCTATTGTTTTTTAATTCTTATTCATAGCTTTATCGTTTTTTTGTAAACCACTCTGATGTGGTTTTTTGTGTGGGTTTTTTAACTTCCATTCCCCAGGTCACTAGGGGTGTACCTGTCGCTCCAGTCGTCTCGCCGCCTGTCATCACGTTCTCGAGAACGGTCGTAGTCACTCCTTTCACGTCTGAATTTGTCCCTGCGCCTGCGGTCATACTCGTCATCGCTGTCACCCATAGTTGCAGGGTGTTACTATCCCTTGTTCTGCAGACAAGAGGCAGTTATTCTGAGGGAGTCCAGCTCAGCTGTCTTCCAAGGCGAAAAGAGCCCTGGCAAAGCACAAGGAAAAGTAAAATTAAGTGTGCCCACACCTGTTCCCAAACATTTCCGGAACCCAACCCCTTTAAAAAGCACTATTCAAAATGGCAATAAAATCCAAAACAATATCAATTAATTGCACGTTTATTCACAATCCAATTAAAACTGTTTAATTAAGAAAATTGAGGAATTCGATCCAGTGATGCCAGATTTTCAAAGACGGATAGTCATTTACATATGGCTGCATGGCATTATAGTCAGTTAAATTAAAAGGAGATAAATTTAGAAAACTAGAGTAGAAACGTAGAAAGATGCCTTAGATCAGTGGATGCCAATTAGTTAAGTACTGCAGACCCTGTTTTTCAAAAGCCAAGCCATGGATCCCCTACTTTTGAAATTGTTGATATATCTATGGCAATTTTTGTTATGTGAATAGTGCCACAGACCCCTGGAGTCCAAAGAACACCAACTGGGGACCAATGCCTTAGACCGAGTCAGGCCTCTGGTCTATCTAGCTCAGTATTGCCTACGGCAGGCATTCCCAAACTTGGCCCTCCAGCTGTTTAGGGACTACAACTCCCATCATCCCTAACTAACAGGACCAGTGGTCAGGGACGATAGGAATTGTAGTCCCAAAACAGGGGCGAGTTTGGGGGTGACTGGCCTACGGTGACCGGCAACTTTTCTCCAGGGTTTCAGGCAGAATGACTCCCAGCCCTACCGGGAGATGCCACTGGGGAGAGAGCATGTGAAGTTCTGCTTGCAAAGCAGATTTCCTTCTCCCGTGCGATGGCCCCTTCCCCTAGTAACAGCAGTCATTAAAAGGAAAACAAACCTAGGGTCCCCAGATGCAAGACTAGGACTACAACCCCCCTCATCCCACAGTCATCTTAGCCCAACGATCAAGGATGATGGGCATTGCAGTCCACTCACATCTAGCCCACTCCACCTAGGTTCAAGAAACACTGCTCGTGCCACTGGGCCAAGAGAGAGCTCCAGGGTTTTCAAAACAAATTTGCTTGCAAAGCAGATTTCACTCCGTGCGATGGCCCCTTCCCCTAGCTAACAGTTTGAAAAGGAAAACAAACCTAGGGTCCCCAGATGCACAATTCCCCCCCCTTCATCCTTAGCCCAACGATGACCATTGCTGGTCCTGCCAGTGAGGGATGCCACCTAGGTTCAAGAAACACTGCTCTAGTCCAGGGTTTTCCAAATTTGGCACTCCAGCTGTTTGGGGACTACAATTCCCTTCATCCCTGACCACTGGTCCTGCCAGTGAGGGATGTTGGGAGTTGCAGTCCAAAAACGGCACGAGACCCAAGTTTGGGAAATCCTGCTGCAGAAAAACCTTCCCCGACCTGGTGCCCTCCAATGGTCTTGGACCACAAGTCCCATCATCCACGGTCAAGCTCAGTCGAATGATCAAAAATGGTGGGCGTTGTGGTCCACCCACGCCTAGGCCACTTCACCCAGGTTGAAGAAACACTGCTCTAGTCCAGGGTTTTCCAAATCTGGCCCTCCAGCTGTTTTGGGACTACAATTCCCATCATCCTTGACCACCGGTCCTGGCCAGTCAGGGATGATGGGAGTTGCAGTCACAAAAACAGCGCGAGGCCCAAGTTTGGGAAACCCTGCTGCAGAGAAACCTTCCCCGACCTGGTGTCTTGGACTACAAGTCCCATCATCCAACAGCCAAGGATCATGGGCGTTGTCGTCCACCCGCCCCTGGGGAACCACAGGCTGAAGAAACGCTGGTTTAGGGCAGCCCGGCCGCCTTGGCTCCCCTGAGCGGGACTCACTCACCGACCGACCCCCCGCTCTTCTCCCCCGCCTCCCTCCCCGGCCACGCCAGAGGAGGAAGAACAGGGAGGAGGAAGGCCGGGCCTCTCCTCTCCTCCTTTCCCGCCTCCTTCTTTCCTTCCTTCTCTCCTCGTTCGCCCGCGCACTCCTTCTACTTCCCCCGCGCCGGAAGCCTCGCTCCGGGTCACCAACCACTTCCGGTTCCTCTCCGCCCAGCCAATGAGGTTGCGAGGCATGAAGGTGTAACCCGGATGTGCAATGGGAGATGAAGAGGTGGGACTTCCGGTAACTCCCCTGCCATTAATAATAATGATAATTGGGCTTGTGTGGAATATCAGCAACAGCTTATTAGATGAAAGCATTGTTCGTGAAATTCACAAGGGAACAAAAAAAGGAACCAAAAACCCCACCCAGACTAGGCAAGGGAGTGTGGGTGGGGCGCTCTAGGACGCGGGAGCTCTGTGGCGCCCCGCCATGTTGGGGAGAGGAGGCGCGAAAGGGAGACCCGCGGAGTAGATGGCTAGAGCGTCACGCGCTGTCTCTTCCGGCAAGGAGGCCGCCGGTGGCTAGAGTGACGTCAGCGCGACCATAGAACTGAGTGAAAGGTCTGGAGTCGCGTGGCAAGGGGAAAGTCCCGGCTCCCTTTCGCCCCACTTCCCCAACCTGGCGCCCTCCAGAGACTGCGCTTCCCGCCAGCGCCAGCTGGGCGAGGCTCGCAGTGAGAGAGATGGTGGGAGTTGGAGTCTTAAAATGAAATGTTTCCTTTTTAGAGGGCCAGGACAGTGAAGGCTGCGCCAGGATGCTCTCCCCCAGGGTGCCCTGCTTACAACAGCCCTGCAATGTGGCCTTTGGTTTTTGTTTTATTTTAAAAGGTCTTATGATGGAGACCCCCAATTTTTGCACCAAGTTCAGGCTGGCTGCCTCAGCCTGCATAATGGATCTGTCTCCCAAGTTGTGTGTGTTTTTCTAAGCCAGGAAAGATCCACACCCTTTGCTCTTTCTTATGTAGGCACAAAATCAGCAGGCCTTGCCTTGAGCACTTTGCTCTGTATTTCAAACACTGACTGGCAGCAGCTCCCCATATTTTCAGGCAGAGGGGTTTTCCCATTCCTTCCTTCACTGTGCTATGTTCATCCTCTTCTGAACTTCTCCCAGCGCTGCCAATATCTTTTCTTAGAAGGATCAGACCAAAGGGTAGCACAAAAGGAAACTTATAAAAGGGTTTTTTATGACCGAAGTTTAACTTTTGACAATGCCTGAAACCAAATTTGCTTTGTCCATTTATTTTTTGTTCCTGTGTGCTGAGTTGATGAGGTTCCAAAAACAACCACCCACTGCAACCCCAAGACCGCATTCCAATCCAGTAGGATTTCTGGGTGCCATTGCATTTGCTTACCTTGAAATAAGATTGCCGGAAGAAATATCAACAACCTCAGATATGCTGATGACACAACCTTGATGGCAGAAAGTGAGGAGGAATTAAAGAACCTTTTAATGAGGGTGAAAGAGGAGAGCGCAAAATATGGTCTGAAGCTCAACATCAAAAAAACTAAGATCATGGCCACTGGTCCCATCACCTCCTGGCAAATAGAAGGGGAAGAAATGGAGGCAGTGAGAGATTTTACTTTCTTGGGCTCCATGATCACTGCAGATGGTGACAGCAGTCACGAAATTAAAAGACGCCTGCTTCTTGGGAGAAAAGCAATGACAAACCTAGACAGCATCTTAAAAAGCAGAGACATCACCTTGCCGACAAAGGTCCGTATAGTTAAAGCTATGGTTTTCCCAGTAGTGATGTATGGAAGTGAGAGCTGGACCATAAAGAAGGCTGATCGCCGAAGAATTGATGCTTTTGAATTATGGTGCTGGAGGAGACTCTTGAGAGTCCCATGGACTGCAAAAAGATCAAACCTATCCATTCTTAAAGAAATCAGCCCTGAGTGCTCACTGGAAGGACAGATCCTGAAGCTGAGGCTCCAAGTACTTTGGCCACCTCATGAGAAGAGAAGACTCCCTGGAAAAGACCCTGATGTTGGGAAAGATGGAGGGCACAAGGAGAAGGGGACGACAGAGGATGAGATGGTTGGACAGTGTTCTCGAAGCTACCAACATGAGTCTGACCAAACTGCGGGAGGCAGTGGAAGACAGGAGTGCCTGGCATGCTCTGGTCCATGGGGTCACGAAGAGTCGGACACGACTGAACGACTAAACAACAACAACCTTTACTCTCATTTGAAATCCTAGTGTCTGTTCCCCCCGTTTGAAGAAAGTTAATTTCAGTAGTAGTTCTCGGCTGCTTCGGATTTCACCCTCCTTCATATTACGCAAAGGTGAAGAAACTAAACAGCACCGGTCTCAATCTGTTTACTTCTGTTCATTTCAAGGAGGATGGTGGATGCAGAGCATAGTCATCACAGCTAGTAAACCACAGAAATCCCCCTCCGCCACAAATCTGTACAATTCTCTCTTCAAGCCACCCAGGTTGGTGGCGATCACTGCCTCCTGGAAGAGTGACTTCCAGTTTAACTATGCACTGCACAAGAGGACTTTCCAACTACGTGCTTTAGATTTCCACCGACTGGTCTTGGGTGGATCTCTAGGGCAATTGGGTCTTTCGTTTCCTGGCCTGGCGAACGGCAGATGAGGCATATGCATTTGGAGACACACACACACACACACACCCCTCTCTATGGTGACACTATTTATTAAGAAATTTGGAATTACTTGGTTTGTGGCAAAGATTCCAAGAAGGTGATTTTATTTGTTTTTTCAGCGGCTCGACCGGAATGGTGAGGGAGAATGAACTGCAGGTTGATAACGGGTTGAGAGGAATTTGGGATCCGGAACAAGCCTCCCCAACTCCTCACCCCGTCCCCCAACCCCAAACACTGCAAACCGGCTGTAGACCTTCCTCCTTGTTGCAACGCATCGTTTCAGTTCCAAAGGAAAAAGTCCCACGCTTCCACGAGGCGAGGGGGAGAGAAGACAGATCGCCCCCGTTCAGTCCAGCGTCCCTCCAAAGTGGTCAACAGCTCAAGGGACAGAGAGCGCGGAGGGAATCGGTTAGGGGGTTCTCACGAGAGCAAGCAGGGAGGGAGAGACGTGGTTCTTGGTAGCAGGCAGAGGAAGACTGTCATGGCTGTAAATTGGGAGGTCCAGAAAAGATCCCACAGTTCCCTGAGAGGAGGATTGGTGGCGGTGGTGGGAAAAGCATCCCGTCTTCTCCCCTTTAACCTCCAAGTCGGATGCTCTGGATAATCTGGAAGATGGCTGTGAAGAGTAAGAGAGGGAAACGTAAGAATAACATGCTTGGATCCGACCAATGGTCTCACCCATTCCAGCGTCCTGTTCACACAGGGCAGAACAGTTTTACCTTTCAATAATCTTAAATTATGGTTGTTAATTCCCCCTGCCTGCAACTATCAAGCGGTGTGTAAATTTTATGAAATAAACTAAAAATGTTTTGGAGGGCCATGTGGGGAACAGCAGGTAATAAATATAAAATAATAATAATCTATATATATAAAACGCAAGTGTCTCTGCATCCAGTCCCTGTGTCTCTGGGTTTGCGCTACTGAGCATGTGCCCCACGGACACAGGGATTGGAGCAGAGAGACAATCGGGCCGGGAGCAGCGGCGGCAGTTGAAGCGGCGGTTGAAATGGAACGCTGGCACTCCAGAGGCTGAAGGGCGGCCGAGAAGGGAGGCCACGCTGCCACTCTCGCCGCTGGGCAGAAGGAGGAGGAGAACCGGGGGGGTAGCCTCCCGGGAGATGATGCCGCCGCCTCCGCCGCCTCACCCCCCTCGCTTCCCCACCCACCGCCCCACACTCCGAAAGGGGCTGGGAGCCCCACACATCCGGAAGGAAACCTGTTCTACCTTCGTGCAGTAAGTATGTTTAGGACAGGAACAATAAAAGGAAACACGCCGTCATTTCTCCCTCAGGAATCTTAACGCCGTGTAGGGAGCGCATGGTTTAACGGGTTTAAACCACTAGTAATAATAATAATAATAATAATAATAATAATTAATTAACCAGACCTTTTCAGCAAGTGTTTTTGTCAATGAGGGACGCGGGTGGCGCTGTGGTCTAAACCACTGAGCCTCTGGGCTTGCCGATCAGAAGGTCGGCGGTTCGAATCCCTGCGACGGGGTGAGCTCCCGTTGCTCTGTCCCAGCTCCTGCCAACCTAGCAGTTCGAAAGCATCCCAGTGCAAGCAGATAAATAGGTACCGCTGTGGCAGGAAGGTAAATGCCGTTTCCGTGCGCTCTGGCTTCCGTTACAGTGTCCCGTTGTGCCAGAAATGGTTAATCCTGCTGGTCACATGACTTGGAAAGGTGTCTGTGGACAAAATGCCGTCTCCCTCGGCCTGAAAGCAAGATGAGCGCCGCAACCCCATAGTCGCCTTTGACTAGACTTAACCGTACAGGGGTCCTTTACCTTTACCTTTTACCTCCTTGTCAATGTTAAGTGAATTTATCTTTCCATGCCTCTTTCATAACCTTTGTGTACACTGCTTGAGCCAAGGGTAGTCAACCTAAGGCCTGGGGGCCGGATGCGACCCAATCGCCTTCTAAATCCGGCCCGTGGACGGTCCGGGAATCAGCGTGTTTTTACATGAGTAGAATGTGTGCTTTTATTTAAAATGCATCTCTGGGTTATTTGTGGGGCATAGGAATTCGTTCATTTCCCCCCCAAAAATATAGTCCGGCCCACCACATGGTCTGAGGGATGGTGGACTGGCCCACGGCTGAAAAAGGTTGCTGACCCCTAGCTTAAGCAATATCTAAATTGTTGAAATAAATGAGTAAAAATGTTCGCCTGGACTAGTCGCTCTCTCTCGTGCACACACACACACACACACATTTTATCCTCGTTTTTGTGAGGATAAAATGGGAAGTCGCATTTGCCACCCTGAGCTTTTTTAAGGAAAAGAGAGACACTACAGCGGGTTGGGCTAGATGACCCTTGGGGGTCCCTTTCAATTCTATGAGAAACTGTTAATAAATTGAAAAAATCACCTGATCCGCAGACCACGAAGACGAAGAGGGCCAGGAGCCAGGGGCCAACGGGGGCTTTTTCCTCTTGGGGTGTCTTTGCACAAGGGAAAGAGACCAGGAGAGGGTTAGAGAGAATAGATTCCACCTGCGCTTCCTTCTGTTTGCTTATGATGGGATAAATCTGGGCTTATTCCTGCCTATTCCCCTTTCCTGCAGCCTCAAACTGAGGTCTGGGGGGAGGAGGGGGCACAACTTTTCTAGGTGACTTCCCAAAATTCCCTTTTAATGCTCCCCCTCCCCAAATTGATCATAGGACAGCAATGCACAGATGGGCTCAGAGACAAGTATTATTATAATACTTATTTATACCGGTACCTCCCATGCTTTCCCCCAGACTGGGACTCAAGGCGGATTACGCAAACTAAATCGACGCAGATGAAATACAAGTAGCTAAAAAAATAGTAAATATAACCGCTTAGCTAATTTTCAACCATTATCTTCCATGCCTTTTTAGCTTTCTGCAACTCTTACAGGTTTACCCCGGCCCTGTTAAAATGCGGATAATGAACACGGGGCAAAAAAACAGAAAACGGCATTAGAGGCCCTGGGAATTAATAGAAACTAATCGGGGTCGGGAGGGGGGTCCTTCCAAGGATAGACCTCCCTATTCCAGCCCCCTTAAGAGACAACTGCAACCCACCCACCCCGACCCAATCAGGCTCTCCCTATGCGACCCCTCCGCCCGTCACGTATATATATCAGGGTGCAACACCGCTCACCTTTCCACAGGGTGCTCAAATTGGGGGGGGGGGCTTTGCTCCCAGGAATTCAGGGTGCATGAATGGGGTTGCAGCCTCAAGACTTACCTGTGGGATTTTTTTTTGGGGGGGGGGAAGAGAGTTCAGGTGATCCTCCCCACTCCCCTCCAAACTTCATCCCTCCTGACCTAAGCTGCTCCCCCTCCATCTTTGCAAATATCTCAAGGGGTGGAGGCTTCCCCCTTCTTCATCTCCTCCCAAGCCCAGGTGCTCCCCCCCCATTGCAAACTCCCCCCTACCCACTTTCTCCCATTTCCACTTTCCCCAACCTGGTTCACCCCCCCCCCAAATTGCAAACTCGTCCTCCCCCCCCCCAGCCCCCCAATATACCGGGGCCCGATGGAGGCCCCCCCTCTGAGTGATGCTCTTGCTGTGCCTCTCGTTGGCCACTTTCATACGTTGCACCCCAGACATGGCGGCGAGTTGGGGGGGCTGGTGGTCAAGGTGGGGGGGGGGACACCGACCACCACCTCTGGAGCAGCTGCTGCTGTTGTCGTGGCGCCTTTGGCGGGGTGCCGCCTCCTTCCCCACCCCCACCCCCCCCATCCCCGGCTCCTCCCCGCGCAGGCGCTCCCAGCTTCCTGACGCCGCCAAGGAGGCCGCCATGTTGGCCTCTGCCCAAAGTACCGCCGCCACCTAGTAGAAGGGCCGAATTCTCCCCAGCACCATCCGGGACTACCGTATTTCTCCTAGTACACTTCTTCAGATACACCGAAACAGAAGTCACCAGACCAGACCCTTATATATAGTGAGAGGGTGGGGAGGGGTATGACTCAGAAGGGGGGTGGGAATGGGGGATTGGCTGATAGGTGTGGAAAACCTGTTGGCGACTGTTAACGACTGCAATTGGTCTTACAGGAAAAAGCAAGGGGTGAGATGGCTAAAGATAGCTTTGTCATGTATAATGAGATAAGAATCCAATGTCTCTATTCAGACCAGGTCTCTCCATGGTTTTAAGTTTGGTAATAAGTTGCAATTCAGCAACTTCTCTTTCCAGTCTATTTCTGAAATTCCTTTGTAGTAAGACAGCTACTTTGAGATCTTGTATAGAATGTCCTGGGAGACTGAAGTGTTCTCCTACTGGTTTCTCTGTCTTGTGATTCCTGGTTTCAGATTTATGTCCATTTATCCTTTGGCATCTCGGGACTATTTAATCGCTCACCTTCTAACATTGTGTATGCCATCAAATGCCAACAGTGCCCTCCATCTCTCTATATTGGACAAACAGGCCAAACCCTACGCCAAAGGATAAATGGACTCTGGGGTTGTGGCGCTCATCTCGCTTTACTGGCCGAGGGAGCCGCTGTTTGTCCACAGACAGCTTCCGGCTCATGTGGCCAGCATGACTAAGCCACTTCTGGGCGCACAGAAACACTGTTTACCTTCCCACTGGAGCGGTACCTGCTAGGTGGGCAGAAGCAGGCAGGGACCAAGCAAAGGGAACTCACCCCGCCGCAGGGATTCGAACCGCCAACCTTCTGATCAGTAAGCCCCAGGCTCAGTGGTTTAGACCACAGCACCATACACGTCCCTTATAACATAAAAAGGGGGGCATACCTCTCTCTCTCACGCACACACCCCTTTAGTTTTTTTCCAGATTTCCCTGCCCTCCATCCTCTGGAAAAGGGAAGGCACGAGATCCCACCCAAGACTTAACTGTGATTCCTCTTCACTGCCGCCACAGATCAGCAAGAAAACAAACAACTCTTGAGCATACGCAGAGTGCCTCTGGCACGGAGAAACCACCAGCCCGCTGTGCCCTTTCTGGGAGCAGGGGAAGGGGGCTTCCGGACCAAAGGGCAGGTTTTCAAACCGCCTTCTACATTTCATTGTAAGGGGTTGGACTGGATGACCTTTGGGATCGCTTCCAAGTAGTCTACAATTCTATGATTCTATTTCCCTTGCAGGGCAGTTGGGGATCCTAAATCTTCCTTCTCTGCCCCTCCCTACCAGCCACTGAGCCCCCCACCCACCCCAGCGATGAAAGGGGCCAGAAAAAGCACAAGGACCCCCACCCCAAAAAGCAATTCTGACATTTTTGTTCCGCCTTGTTTTGACATTCTAATTCCGCTGCGCTTGGCAAGGCTACAAAAAGATCTGCTGCCCTCGTCATCAGTACTGCAATGTCAGCAGAAACTCCTGTCAGGTGCAGCGCATGCAGAAATGGTCGTTTCCAAGCCCGTAAATAAAATTAATCCAATCACATTATTCCTGTTCAGGGCAAAAAAAAAATATCTCCCCCACTATCTCTCCAGAACTTCTAGAAGAGAAGAAGAATGAGAGAGAGAGAGAGAGAGAGAGAGAGAGTATTGCTCCCACAATCAACAATAATATAGAGGTTTTTTGTTTTTGTTTTTTTTAAAAACTCTATAAATTTTAAAAACAAAATATTCCTTCCAGTAGCACCTTAGAGAGCAACTAAATTTGTTCTTGGTATGAGCTTTCATGTGCATGCACACTTCTTCAGATACATGCACACGAAAGCTCATACCAAGAACAAACTTAGTTGGTCTCTAAGGTGCTACTGGAAGGAATTTTTATTATTTTTTATTTTGTTTTGACTATGGCAGACCAACACGGCTACCTACCTGTAACTGGATCTATAAATTTTATAATAAAATCTATGAAATGGGTTAATACGAATGGAAGTCAAAACACCTGTAGCTGTTGATAAGGGATTAAGATCAAGAATGAATGTAATTGGATGTAATTCAGACTTCGGAGGCAGGATGAAACAAAGCCATCTCACCTTGAAACCTAGCACGCGGGAGGCCACACAAAATGTATAATTGGCTTTAAAACCGATATATATTTGAATCTGAATTGCAATTCGAAACGGGTAACAGGTGGTTTATATCGGATTCTAGAAATTGAAAATTAATAAAAATCATTTACAAAAAATACCCGCAACAATATAGAAGTTTTACATATAATAATCTTTATTTATTTTCTTTTTTTTTATAAAAAGAAAGCCAGTGAAAGAAAAAGTAGTTTAAAAGCCGCCCCCACCCCACTTCACCTTTGGAGACAGAGGCTTCCTGTTCCTCCCCCCCCCAAGGTTCTGCTTCACCCCTAAAATTGCCAGATAAGCTTCAGATGAGGAGTGAGGTATCCAAAAGACACCCCCCCTTTAAAAAAGACCAGCCCCCTGTCCAACTTCCCCCACCCACCCCCAAAGAACCCACTTAAAAACCCTGACTCTTCTGCAGAGGTAATTAACATCGTAATACTAATTCCTGGTACCGTTAAAACGGGGGCAGGTGGGGCGTTTATGGTGGCCGGAGTCGGAGAGGAAAGGGCGGGGGGACGGGACGTACCAGCTGCCCGTTGCTGTGCAGCACAACCAGATCCTGTGCGCATTTGACTTGCGCGATTTCAGCCATGCGCGGTTGAAACGGCGCAAGTCGAATCCAAGCGAGGTGGCGAGTTTGAGGGCTGTATTTCCACCGGATCCGCCTCGGGTTACCCAGGCTGTAAAGAGCCTGTAAGCTCTCCGATATGCTTGGGGAGGTGGGTGCCTGCTCATGGCGCCGGTTCTGGTATGTTCAGCGCCACCCGAGTTCCCGCGCCGCCACCCCAACCCCCAGGCACCCTAGAGCCCCGCAAGGTTGGTTCCTGCTTATTTATTCCGTAAAATCCATGCGCCGCTTGACGTTAAGCACCTCAAAGCGGTTTCTCCAAAAAAAGACGAAGCTACGAAATCGAGGGAAACTCGATCAACTGCGGCAGCAATTTAAAACGTAATGGAACGCGGGAACGGGTTGAAATTCCAAGTCGGGTTTACCAAGCGCCTAAAGGAGAACGCTTTCAAGCAGGCGCTGAAAGGGGCACAGCTGAAAGCGCTCGCTTGGGATCAATAGGCAGGGAGTTCCACAGTTTGCAGGCGCTGCTACACCGAACGACCGAGTGCTTACAATCGCAGAAAATGGGGGCTACGTAGCCCCCGTAAAAGGGGCAGATCCTGCCGATCAAACAGGTTGAGTGGGCAAATGTGGAGCAAGGTGATCTCGCAGGCGAAGAGCCTTCAAGTTCCCCCCGCCTTGCTTGCTGGGCTCTGGGAGTACGGGGGATTCCTTCTCCTCCCCCCCCCCCTGCTTGGGTGGCTCCGAGGGTTTGGATACACACAGTTTCCGTGTATGCGCAGAACCCTCGGAACCGAACCGCTGCGCAAGATGCGACGGTGCCTTACGGGATGCTTGGAGGGTGGGGCGTCGCCACAGCCACCTTACGGAGAGAAATAGCAGCTTGCAAACTACGGTTCCCAAGAGGCGCTTCCCCATATTGCAGCCCCAGCGAGGAAAGGGGCGCGCAGCAAGGTGTGGAATAAATAATGACGATAATAAAAGCTCGGAGGCGTTTTCCCGGGAAGGACTGGGGCTGCGGCAACATGGGGCCCCCCTCTTCTCCTTGCGCACCCGGTTCCTGCGGGGTCTGCTGCTGCCGCCGCCATCAGGCGCTGCTCTCGGCGGGGGGCACCTGGGCCCGGGTGCTCGTCTGGGGCTGGGGAGGCCAGTCCGGGTCGAAGAGGAGCTCCTGGGCCAGGCGTTTGTATTTGGCCCGGGGAGGGGCGTTCCGGCGGCAGGAGTAGCCAGGCGCCACCTCGTCCAGCTCCAGCTGCAATGGGGAGAGGGGAGGGGGGGTCAGCATCTGCGGACAGCTGTGGGAACCAAGAACCATTTCTCCCAACAGGCGGCACCCTTGAGAGTTGGGAACTACGTTTCCCATGCCCTCCTCCAAGCAACATTTTCTACAAAGACTTTCCCCACTCTCGGGACTTGTGAGACACAGCACCTGGCACCCTCCCGCTTAGCTGCGGTCGCTGCATGGCAGGGGGTTGGGCTAGATGATCCCTGGGGTTCCCTTCCAACCCTGCAGTTCTATGATTCTATGACCTCAGACGGTGCTGGAATCTACTGGTTTTTTGGGGGGGGGGGTAACAGAGGCTCAAAGGCCACCTGTCAGGGATTCTTTAGTGGTGACTCCCCCACTGACAACCTTGGGGATCCAAAGATGTGGGGAGGAGATAATTAATTAATTAAATAATAATAATAATAATAATAATAATAATAATAATAAATTATTTATACCCCACCCATGTGGCTGGGTTTCCCAAACCACTCTGGGCGGCTTCCAACAAAAGATTAAAAATACATTAAAACGTCAGTCATTAAAAACTTCCCTAAACAGGGCTGCCTTCGGATGTCTTCTAAAAGTCAGAGAGTTGTTTATTTCCTTGACATCTGATGGGAGGACGTTCCACAGGGCGGGAGCTCTGGATCATCGTTCTCCCTGCACATCAGTCAAGTATCCCGGACAGCCTTGGAGTACCAACCCACAGAGTCTATGGGGTTCGGACACGCCCTCCCACTGGCTGCTCCCCACG
This sequence comes from Lacerta viridis, assembly GCA_900245905.1. Lineage (NCBI taxonomy): Eukaryota > Metazoa > Chordata > Lepidosauria > Squamata > Lacertidae > Lacerta > Lacerta viridis. Next base: position 651,451 of record OFHU01000428.1, read on the forward strand.
CTCTGCCCTCTTCCTCCCAAGAGGAAGAGAGGCAGTGCGGTTTAGCGGTTAGAGTGTTGGACCAGGGCCTGGGGGAAACCTGCTGGGTGGTGAGCTTGGCGGCCAGCCCCTCACTCTCAGCCTTGCCTCCCTCACAGGGTTGTTGTGGGGAGAACCACGTGCGCCACTTTGAGCTCGCCGTGGGAAAAGGAGGGGTGTAAAGGGAACAAACACACAAACCATCGACGGGAGCCTGTGCCCGTACCTGCGGGTAGGTGGCCCGGTTCGGATACTCGTACTTCCTCCTCGTGTAGCAAACTCGCTGCCACAGGGCGTCGCAGTCGCAGACAAAGTTCTAAGCGATAAAAAAAATTAAAGAGACCCGGGGTGGGTGGGTGTGTTTTTATTTTATTTTAAAGAACGTCCCAATATTCATTGCGTCGGACCTTTGGCTTGAATGCCTCCACGGATGTTCCCTGCGCGCCTGCATTTTGTGACTCTCACGCCTCCCAGTGTCGAGTCCTGTATCTCGATATCCCTTGGCCTGTAACCTGATGCAGGGGCGTTCCTAGCCCCTTGGCTGCCCGGGGCGGGGGGAAGCCAAGAGGCACCCCTGGGGGGCGGGGCATCGCGGCGCGTGCGTGCGTCATGACGTCATGACGCACGCACGCGCGGCGACGGCCCGGCATCCCCGGGGCGGGGCATCGCTGCGTGTGCGTCATGACGCACGCGCGGCGACGCCCCGCCCCCGGGGTATGCCGGGCGGGGGCTTGGGGGCCTCGGCGGGCTGCAAAGAGCCCCGAAGCCGCAGCCTGGCGCCTCTTTGCGCTACGGCAGCGGCTTCGGGGCTCTTTGCAGCCCACCGAGGCTCCGGAAGCGGCGGCCCGGCATCCCCGGGGGCGGGGCATCGCTGCGTGTGCGTCATGACGCACGCACACGCGGCGACGCCCCGCCCCCGGGGATGCCGGGTCGCCGCTTCCGGAGCCTCGTCCGTGTGCGGTGCTGCTGCTCTCGGGGTGACGGAGGGAGCGGCGGCGCGTGGGAGGGGCCGCCGCTTGTCACCCCACGCGCCGCCGCTCCCTCCGTCACCCCGGGAGCAGCAGCACCGCACACACCCGCCTAGGGGCGGCACGAGGGGCGGCCCGCCCCCCGCCCCCAACCTACGACGCCCCTGACCTGATGTATGGAGAAGGGAGTTTGGCGTTTCAGGACTCCTCGGTTGCTGTGTTTGAACTGCTACCTAAGCTCCATTCTGATATAGAATCCTAGAATCCTAGAGTTGGAAGAGACCCCAAGGGTCATCCAGTCCAACCCCCTGCCAAGCAGGAAACACCACCAAAGCATTCCTGACAGATGGCTGTCAAGCCTCCGCTTCAAGACCTCCAAAGAAGGAGACTCCACCACACTCCTTGGCAGCAAATTCCACTGTCAACAGCTCTTACTGTCAGGAAGTTCTTCCTAATGTTTAGGTGGAATCTTCTTTCTTGTAGTTTGAATCCATTGCCCGTGTCCGCTTCTCTGGAGCAGCAGAAAACAACCTTTCTCCCTCCTCTATATGACATCCTTTTATATATTGAACATGGCTATCATATCACCCCTTAACCTTCTCTTCTCCAGGCTAAACATACCCAGCTCCCTAAGCCGTTCCTCATAAGGCATCGTTTCCAGGCCTTTGACCATTTTGGTTGCCCTCCTCTGGACACGTTCCAGCTTGTCAGTATCCTTCTTGAACTGTGGTGCCCAGAACTGGACACAGTATTCCAGGTGAGGTCTGACCAGAGTGGAATACAGTGCTACTATTGCTTCCCTTGATCTAGACGCTATACTCCTATTGATGCAGCCCAGAATTGTCTCAGGGCAGCCTCTTCGAACCGGCTCTTCTGAGCCGCTGGTTGGTATTGCTGCCGTATTGCAACAGCTGAGAGGCTCCTTCCTGGATGCTGGGCTTGGATTAATTGTTTAATTTAAGAGGCAGCCCCTCACCTGAGTAACGAACAACGTAGCGGAGACGCAAACCCTTGCCACGCAGGTTTTGGAGGGAGGCGAGCGGAGAGGACAACAGGCTTGGTCTGTTGCGGGACGGAAAGCAGGGAGGGCGACTTGGAAACCCAAAGTGGGGAGAGGAAGAGAGCCCACCCTCCTGCCCCTCGGCAAGCACCCCCAAGAGGGGAGCAGGATCCTTCCCATCTCCCCGACTCACCTCCAGGGAGAGGGACAGCGCCAGGTTGCTCAGCGTCAAGACCAGCAGAATGAGTCTCCACTCAAAGGGGATGCAAGCCAGCTGGGGAAAAGAGCGGGCAGTGAGTCTTGCTTCCCCACTATGGCTGGGGTTCCCAAAGTCAGCTGGAGCACCCCTCCAGCAGTGGGGGGATTCCTCAGGGGGACGCTTTGAAAAGCTGTTATCCTTGGCTCAAATACAGCCAATTTATCTTGGTATAAATTATACCTGAAAGAGTGTCTCCACCCCCATCGTTCAGCCCGGACACTGAGGTCCAGCTCCGAGGGCCTTCTGGCGGTTCCCTCCCTGCGAGAAGCAAAGCTACAGGGAACCAGGCAGAGGGCCTTCTCGGTGGTGGTGCCCTCCCTAATAAATAATAATAATATATTAATAATAATAATAATAATAATAATAATAATAATAATATAATTATTTATACCCCACCCATCTGGCTGGGCTTCCCCAGCCACTCTGGGCGGCTTCCAACAAAATATTAAAATACAATAATCATCAAACATTAAAAGCTTCCCTAAACAGGGCTGCCTTCAGATGTCTTCTAAAAGTCTGGTAGTTGTTTTCTCTTTGACATCTGGTGGGAGGGCATTCCACAGGGCGGGTGCCACTACCGAGAAGGCCCTCTGCCTGGTTCCCTGTAACTTGGCTTCTCTCAGGGAGGGAACTGCCAGAAGGCCCTCGGAGCTGGACCTCCGTGTCCGGGCAGAACGATGGGGGTGGAGACACTCCTTCAGATATAATGGGCTATCAGATGTCCAGGAGATAAAGAACTATCTGGCTTTTAGAAGACACCTGAAAGCAGCCCTGTTTAGGGATGTCTTTAATGTCTGATGTTTTATTGCGTTTTTAATATTCTGTTGGGAGCCGCCCAGAGTAGCTGGGGAATCCCAGCCAGATCGGCAGGATATAAATAATATACCTGCCCCAACCAGGCTCACAGGACCTTAGTGTCGCCCTAGATAAGGCTGCTGGACTTGGGAGTGCCCCAACCACGTCCCTCGTGCCCTCAAAATCTGCAACTGGGAGTGCGAGAGGGCAGAGCCTCGCCTAGTTGCAGAATCCAGAGGGGGCCCCTCCAGCTAACAGCGTCCCAGGGTTGGAGGGGGGCAGTTGCAGGCCCCTTACCTCAAAGAATTCATCCAGGGCAGGGATGGGCCAGAGCAGGAGGAAGAGCAGGAAGCCGGAGGTGGCAGCGAGGGAGACGACAAACAGCCCTGAAAAACCGGAGGGAAGTGTTAGCCGGCGGCACCCGTAAAAGGATTTATAAACTCGCTTTGTTCCATAAAGTTTATACGCTGTTTGATTTTTAAAAGGAGGGAAATACCCCCACCTCTAAGCAGTTAAGAAAGAATCATAGAAGTGCAATGAATATTGTAATCCTTGTTATTTTAAGATAACAGTTATTTAAATTTATTGTTCAAATACGTAACTATCGTGCAAAAGTATTATTTTTAAAAGAGCGAGCAGCTATGGTCAGGCATACAATCACGTTCCCTGAAACACCAAAGCCGCGCGGAGTCGAGCAATCGCTTCACCTCCGGATCCCTTGCTTGAATTTGAGGTTTCCCCCCGAACTGCGTGCTGCACAAACGGGCCCCGAGAGCCCGGCGCGGCGCTGCTGGACTCACCGTTGGTGCGGGTGGGCTGTCGGAAGGGGCGCCCCTTGGCGAACGCCAGCGCCACGGCCACGTACTGGAAGCAGGAGACGTAGAACAGGGTGGTGTTTTCGAAGCCGCGCACGGAGTCCTCATCATCGCCTTCCGGCGCCGACCCTGCGGTGATGTTCGCCGGGGTTGTGCTGTTGGGAAGAAGGCTGCAGGTCCTGGAGGAGGAGGAGGAGGAGGAGGAAGAAGAGGAAGAGGAAGAGGAGGAGGAGGAGACCCCCGTCAAGCTTGTTTGCTTACACCTCGTCTTTCCCCAAAGCTCAAGGCTGCGGACAAAGAGAAAGGCATCTATATCTATTTAAAAATGTAAAAGGTGGGTGTTTGTGACCGATCACCTTTCTCCGTAACCGTTTGACCAATTCCGTTGAAATTTGGACACAACGTTCCATGGCCATATGGGAGTGTTTGTGCATACTTACATTGTACAGATAGCACACCTTTCACCGGTAAAAACGTGGTTTTATGCAAAACAATACAGCGCCCTCCAGTGGACATCTGGAGAACTGCCAGAACCATTAAAAACATTACTTGCTGGATATACCGCCGACTCCAAACATTTCCTATCTAACATCAGGAAATATAACTCATGTTTCCAAATGACAAATCTCAGGGCCAATCTTTCAAATTCTGCGGTTTGGATCCAGAGACAGATTGTTTCTCACATGGACAATTGTATGTTGCATGTTCTGCAGTCGGAAAACCAGACAACCTATATATCTCCACAAACAATGCAGCAACAACAAAATATAGGGTACAGCTGGTGCTATATAAATGTATACGTAATGCATTCCAGATGCAGCAAGCCAGCTTTCCCCGACCCGGCGCCCTCCAGGGGTTTTGGATGAAAGCTCCCAAACTGCCAAGTCTGGGAAGGCTCCTTATGAAACACCCCGACTTTAAAGGAGGAAGGGAGCAGCGAGAGCCAGAAAGAGCAGGCCATTAAACCTAAGCCCATCGCTTAAATCCTGAGCAACCCGAATCAGAGAATTGTAGGGTTGGTGAGGGACACCCCAAAGGCCATTTAGTCCAACCCCCTGGAATCGCAGCCGAAGCTTCCTTGACAGACGGCCACCCGGCCTTTGCTTAAAAACTCCCAACAAAGAAGAGTGTGCCATCTCCCGAGGGGGGGACAGGACCCCCCTGCTGTCAGACAGCACAAGAGTTTCTTCATCGGTATATTTTATTACTATTGTTGATTAAATCTGCATACTGCCCTCCATCCGTGGATCTCAGGGAGGTTCGCGACATAAAAATACTGCATTAAAAACACAACATGTGTCATGACAATGAACCAAAACAAATCGATAACCAACCCCCCCCCCCCGAACGTTTAAAGGATGTCCATCAGCCCAAGGTCTGGTTAAAGAGGAAAGGAATTGTGGTACTTTACAAGGGGAGAACCCAAACTGAAATCAATGGAAAATGTAAGGAGTCGTGTTATGGATTGGTTACAATACCATCAGTTACATGAAATGTTTAAATTAGATAGGGGGGGGGAATTGTTTTTCGGACCAAAGCTCACAATTCGAGAAAGAACTTCTACAAAACACAGAGAAACATTTGTCTAAAATGTATAATTTGTTATTAAGACTGGGAAGCAAAAGACGAGCTTGTTCAAGCCTCATTGACACACTGGGCAATAGATAAAGGGACCCCTGACCGTTAGGTCCAGTCGCGGACGACTCTGGGGTTGTGGTGCTCATCTCGCTTTACTGGCCGAGGGAGCCGGCGTTTGTCTGCAGACAGCTTCCGGGTCATGTGGCCAGCATGACTAAGCCGCTTCTGGCGAACCAGAGCAGCGCACGGAAACGCCGTTTACCTTCCCGCCGGAGTGGTACCTATTTATCTACTTGCACTTTGACGTGCTTTCAAACTGCTAGGTGGGCAGGAGCAGGGACCGAGCAATGGGAGCTCACCCCGTCGCGGGGATTCGAACGCCGACCTTCTGATCAGCAAGCCCTAGGATCTGTGGTTTAACCCACAGCGCCACCCGCAATAGATATAGGACACAAAATGGATTTTAACCTCTGGGAAAAACTCTGGAAAAGTGACTTGAAGTTTACAGCATGTTATTCTTTGAAGGAGAACTACCTGAAAATGATTTACAGGTAGCATTTAACTGGGGGTAGGCTTGCTAAGATGTGTAAGACTGAATCAGGTAAGGGCTGGAGTTGCAAAGAGGTTGAGGGAATGTTCTTTCATATGTGGCGGACTTGGAAAAGGGTAAAAGAGTATTGGGAAATGATCCATGGTGAATTGAAAAAAATGTTTAAAAGTACTTCCCCCCCAAAAAAACCTCATAGTCCTTTCCGTTGGGGTCACAGTAACTCAGACTGAAATTCCCAGGTGTCAAAAAAGGTTATTTATGTATGCCACTACTGTGGCTAGTGTATGGTTAGCCCAAAAATGGAAAATGAGCGAGATTCCCAACCAAAGAAGGGTGGCAAATTAAGTTGACAGAATATGCACAACTCGCAGACTTAACATATAGAATAAGAGAACAAGAAGATATGTTTAAAGGAGACTGGAAAACGTTTATTGAATATATGGGAAATAATTGTGCACAGCTGAAAACGCCACCAGCATCAAGATAAATTCTCCAGTGTAAACAAGTATTGATGGATGCAAGAATGGAATACTGAATGGTATAGTTTTTGTAAGACATGCAGGGATTTACAATATGGAAAATGAACCATGGAAAGAGAAGAAGGGATGAATATCTTAAGGACATAAAATGAGTATTTTAAATTGCAAAACAGGAAATTTAATAAAAATTATGTATAAAAACACAACATGCATCATAACAACGAAACGAACCCAACCAATACCCCCCAGCACAGTTAAAGGATGTCTTTAAAGTTTTCGTATGGCACTTAAAAGGTGTGTGACGAAGGGACCAGGCGAGCCTCCCTGCGGAGAGCATCGCACAAGCGGGGGGCCACTGCAGAAAAGGCCCTGTTCTCCGGAAGAGGCGCACGAGGAGGAGCCTCAGAGCACGGCTGCAGAGGTGGTCCTCGAGACATTTCGCCCTCCCCTGCCCCAGACACCTCGCCCCGGACACTCACCCGTTCTCCTGGCTGTGGTACCAAGGCTGCCCCCGGACGAGGAGGAAGGCCCCCACCTGGAAGCCCAGGGACAAGAGGATCTGGGTGAAGACGGAGAGCAGGAGCTGGGGCGACACCAGGCTGGTGGGCGGCCGCTGGGGGACCAGCTCCCTCCATGCTCGGTTCAGGCTCACTGGCGGGAGGGAGAAGAGGGGTGGGAAGGTGGGGCGGAGGGTCCCGCAGCCCCTTACCCGCACCAGGCGCCCACCCCAGTTGCGCAGGTGGGGGGCTGAGGTCCCCCCAATTCTGCACGCGGGGCAGGCCAGCCACCATTCTACACCCCCAAGACCCCCAGCCTTGGTCCCTGGGGAGGGAGGGGGGCACCCACAGCCTTCTATCCGAGTGCCCCCCACCCCAGACCTTTACCAGGGCAGGGGCGATGCCACCAAATCTTATAAGCGCTTCGTTAGTTTGTTACTACGTAGCGCCTTTAAGGAGTCGTAGCTCCCCTCCCGCAAAGGATCCTGGGAACCGTAGTTTGTTATGGGCGCTAGGGGGTCCCTGCTACCCTCAGAGAGTTACGTGAGGACCACTTACTGGTGAAGGCCAATGACATGATGATGGCCACGTCGATGAAGAGGTACTGCACATCTCCCAGGTTGCCCTGGATCTGGAAGAGAAAGGAGAGGTCAGGCGCAGCCTTCAACAATCCCGTGTGGTGTATTGGTTAAGAGCGGTGGACTCATAATCCGGTGAACCAGGTTCGATTCCCCGCTCCTCCACATGCAGCTGCTGGGTGACCTTGGACTAGTCACACTTCTCTGAAGTCTCTCAGCCCCACTCACCTCACAGAGGAAGGGGAAGGGGAAGGAGAATGTGAGCCGCTTTGAGACTCCTTCAGGGAGTGATAAAGCGGGATATCAAATCCAAACTCCTCTTCTTCTTCTTCCCGCAATCCTGCAAATACCTGGCCCTGGTAATTTCCCCCTTGCAGGTCCCCCTGAAATAAGCTCAGCTCGTTGAGTATGAGACCGTTCATCTCACGGTCGTGGATTCAAGCCCCGTGTTGGGCATAAGATTCCTGCATTGCAGGGGTTGGACTAGATGACCCACATGAACCCTTTCAGGCGGTACGGTTCTATTAAATACATCTATTAAATAAACTTGTTCTGGCCACTGTGAGAACAAGATGCTGGACTGGATGGGCCCCCATAGGTCCGGTCCAGCAGGGCTCTGCATATGGAAGCCTGGTGCAATAGCAGAGCCTCCACACATAAGGGCAGTCTAGCCCAGAATACAGGAAGGCAGGAAATGGGAGACTTGTTGCTGTTGTGTACAGGAGGATGGACTCGATGGGCCCCCTTGGGCGTGATCTGGCAGCCATGGTCGCCTCGCGCCCTTTACTCACCGAGTAGAGGAGCAGGACGCTGAGATACTGGATGATGCTGTAGAGAGCCATGAACTTGAAGACGCAGAAGGAGGTGACCAGAGCTGCGCGGCCTTCGCTGGGAATGAGAAATAATAATAATAATAATAATAATAATAATAATAATAATAATAATAATAATAATAATAATAATAATAATAATAATAATAATAATAATAATAATAATAAATTTTTATACCCTGCCCATCTGCCTGGGTTTCCCCAGCTACTCCCAACAGAACATTAAAAACACGATAAACAAACATTAAAAACTTTCCTAAACAGGGCTGCCTTCAGGTGTCTTCTAAAAGTCAGAAAGCTGTTTATTTCCTTGAGATCTGGTGGGAGGGTGTTCCACAGAGCAGGCGCCACCACCAAGAAGGCCCTCTACCTGGTTCCCTGCGACCTCACTTCTCGCAGGGAGGGAATCACCAGAAGGCCCTCGGAGCTGGACCTCAGCGTCCGGGCTGAACGATGGGGGTGGAGACGCTCCTTCAGGTATACTGGGCCTTTGAGGCTGTTTAGGGCTTTCAAGGTCAGCACCAACACTTTGAATTGTGCTCGAAACGTACTGGGAGCCAATGTAGGTCTTTCAGGACCGGTGTTATATGGTCTCGGCGGCCGCTCCCAGTCCCAGTCTAGCTGCCGCATTCTGGATTAGTTGTAGTTTCCGGGTCACCTTCAAAGGCAGCCCCACGAGAGCGCATTGCAGTAGTCCAAGCGGAGATAACCAGAGCATGCACCACTCTGGCAGACAGTCTGCGGGCAGGGAGGGTCTCATCCTGCGTACCAGATGGAGCTGGTAGACAGCTGCCCTGGACACAGAACTGACCTGCGCCTCCATGGACAGCTGTGAGTCCAAAATGACTCCCAGGCTGCACACCTGGTCCTTCAGGGGCACAGTTACCCCATTCTTCAGGAGTTTAAGCGGAGGCTTGACAGCCATCTGTCAGGAATGCTTTGATGGTGTTTCCTGCTTGGCAGGGGGTTGGACTGGATGGCCCTTGTGGTCTCTTCCAACTCTATGATTCTATGATTCAATCTCAATGAGGAGAGGCGCATGGCTGTCAGGAAACGAGTGCACTACAAATCCCAGCATGCATTCCAGCCACCCACCCCACCGCCGCAAGGAAGCCGGATGCGAGGCTCAATTTGCAAGTCCGCCAAATTTCCTGGCGAATGAGCCAGCTGCCACCTACCGGACGAGATCCGGGACGCAGGAGATGTTGGGTGTCTTGGAGGTGAAGGGCGAGGCCACAGAGGCCTCCAACTCGGAGAGGGAGATTCCGGCGTGAGCCCTCTTCAGCGCCTGAGGAGGGGAAGGGAGGAGAGCTGTGATGGGCGTTACACGCAAGGAGAAACACCTTGAGCTCGGCCCCGGGTGCAAACCTGCTGCCACCGTAACAGGACGCAGGCCAAAGCGGCCTCGGCGACTTACCCCGCAGTCGTTGGCTCCGTCCCCACACATCCCCACGTAGTAGCTGGAAGGGAGAATGAGGCAGGTTATCCGAGGCAGGGAGGGAGACGGGACCAGACCCCCCCAACCTCCCGGAGCCGGGGCTGGGATTTGGGGAGCCGCAATGGCAGGGACTGGCACTCACTCCATCTTCTGCAGGGCTTCCACCAGCTGGGTCTTCTGGTCGGGGGCCATTCGGGCATAGACAGTTCCGCAGAGGAGCAGCTGCAACGGAGGCAGAAGGGGATGTCTAACTAAAACCATCCCAGCCCCACATGGGGCAGCAGTTCTAACCCTCCCCCCCTCCAGAAAGCGTGAAAACCCAGGGTGCTTCTGCAAGAAGCAAGATATTAAAGGCAGATGAGGAATTACGGACCTACAGGAAAGGAGATTGCAGGATTCGACCTGCGACAGACCAGGGTTCAAATCCCCACTCTGTGCCCATGAAGCTCGCTGGGTGCGGTCCTGGGGGCCCTGTCGCTTTTGGCCCGACTTACCTTGCAGGATTGTTGTCAGGACAAGGACCTGGGTTCAAATCCTGACTGGCAGCAGTGGCTCTCCAAGGGTTCGGATGCAGGAGACACCTCTATCCCCCCGCCCCCAGATCTACCCGGAGATGCCCCTAGCAGGGTCTGAACCTGCCACCTTCCCCCCCCCCCCCGAAGGATGTACCTTGGGCAGGAGATCGGGGAAGTGGTCAAGGATGACCGAGAAGGACTTCCCACCGACCGCGAAGTGGTAGCTGGTGTCCGGGTGGGGGGCAGGGGGCTGGTCCTCCTTGTCCAGCATCAGCTTGATCTCCTGGGGGGAAACGGGAACGGCTCTTTGGTCTTGGTGGCTAGTTTGGAAACTGTGCTAGATGAGCTGTTGGCCTGATCCTGCAGGATCCCTTTGCATTATTGATGCCTGCCCCCCAAACTAGCCATAAAAGTGGGGGTTTGCTGCTGCAGTTCGAGGGGGGGACGCCTCACCTCTTTGCTCGCCTTGTCCGATATTTCCAGCGCAGGGAGCTCGTCCGCGTACTGCCAGTGGATGGTGGCCGGCTGCCCGTCCCTGGGAGGGAGGGCCTCGGTCAGAATCACCTTCCCCTTGGCGGGGATCATGCCACATTCACGCCCCACGGAGATGGCCGTCAGCAGGTTATCTCCTGACCACGGAGAGGAGGAGGAGGAGGGGCAGGGAGAAGAGAAAGACCAGGGATCAGCAAACTTTTTCAGCAGGGGGCCGGTCCACCATCCCTCGGACCTTGTGGGGGGCCGGACTATATTTTGAAAAAAAAAAAAAATGAACGAATTCCTACACCCCACAAATAACCCAGAGATGCATTTTAAATAAAAGGACACATTCAACTCATGTAAAAACACGCTGATTCCTGGACCGTCCATGGGCCGCATTTAGAAGGGGATTGGTCTGCATCCAGCCCCTGGGCGTTAGTTTGGGGACCCCTGAGAAAGACCGTCACAGCAATGCAGTATCCGCTGGGGGTGGGGCTAGGCACCCCAGGTATCCTGACCCCTAATTGCACTGCCCCTGGTCCTGCTCTAGGATCCTAAATTGGATTTTTTTTTTAAACCAACTTTTGCAAACATTTTAGCCTTTAGAAATCTAATTTACCATCCCCTCTCCCTCCCCTCCCTTTTGTGGTTATTTATTTCATATCTTTTTTTATTACTGCATATCCAATTCAAATATATTTATACATTTTCCCTTACCCTACTCCCTTAATTATCTCTTACTTCACGTGTTTATATCAACCCCGCTGAATTTCTTATTTCGTGGTACCTCTGGTTGCGTATCCTTCGGGTTACGCATGTGGCAAACCCCAAAGTATTTTTCCGGGTTTCGCCACACGCGCATGCGCAGAAGTAGTTTACACGCAGCGCGCATGTGCAGAACAGGCACCTCCGGTTGCGAATTCCTCGGGATCCGACCGGAGCTCTGGAACGGGTCCCGTGTGCAACTGGAGGTACCACTGTATGTCCTCAAATAATCAATAAATTCTCCCCCATTCTATTTTTTTAAAGTCTCTCTACTTGATTTCTTATTCTTCCGGTAAGTTTTGCCATTTCTGCATATTCCGTTCGTTTTAATCGCCTCGGCTTCAGGATCTGTCCTTCCAGTGAGCACTCAGGGCTGATTTCCTTCAGAATGGATAGTTTTGATCTTCTTGCAGTCCACGAGACTCTCAAGAGTCTCCTCCAGCACCATAAATAACAATAATTTATGTTAAGATCAATATATTGAAACGTTATGGGAAAGAATCGTTCTTGTGCGTATGTGTGCAGGGGGGCTCAACAGCCTGGGAAGGGAGCCCATCTAAGGGAAGGAGATCTCTTGAACCCGAACCTCCGCTGCCCCACCTCCAGGCCCCAGCGCACCTGTCACCATGACGAGGCGGATGCGGGCCCTCTGCAGCTCGGCCAGGATCGGGACCGTCTCGGGCTTCAGCTTGTTCTGGAGCACCACCAGGCCCAGGAAGTCCATGTTGCACTCGATGACGTCTCTGCAAGGGAGAGGGGTGCGTCAGAGAGAGAGAGAGAGAGAGAGAAGGGGATTGCAGCTGGTGCATGTCAGGGGAAATGAGGGGCAGGAGGAGGAGGGCGGAGGTGACAGTAGAATCGTAGAATCATAGAATCACAGAGTTGGAAGGGACCACAAGGGCCATCCAGTCCAACCCCCTGCCAAGCAGGAAACACCATCAAAGCATTCCTGACAGATGGCTGTCAAGCCTCCGCTTAAAGACCTCCAAAGAAGGAGACTCCACCACACTCCTTGGCAGCAAATTCCACTGCCGAACAGCTCTTACTGTCAGGAAGTTCTTCCTAATGTTTAGGTGGAATCTTCTTTCTTGTAGTTTGAATCCATTGCCCCGTGTCCGCTTCTCTGGAGCAGCAGAAAACAACCTTTCTCCCTCCTCTATGACATCCTTTGATATATTTGAACATGGCTATCATATCACCCCTTAACCTTCTCTTCTCCAGGCTAAACATACCCAGCTCCCTAAGCCGTTCCTCATAAGGCATCGTTTCCAGGCCTTTGACCATTTTGGTTGCCCTCCTCTGGACACGTTCCAGCTTGTCAGTATCCTTCTTGAACTGTGGTGCCCAGAACTGGACACAGTATTCCAGGTGAGGTCTGACCAGAGCAGAATACAGTGGTACTATTACTTCCCTTGATCTAGATGCTATACTCCTATTGATGCAGCCCAGAATTGCATTGGCTTTTTTAGCTGCTGCATCACACTGTTGACTCATGTCAAGTTTGTGGTCTACCAAGACTCCTAGATCCTTTTCACATGTACTGCTCTCAAGCCAGGTGTCACCCATCCTGTATTTGTGCCTTCCATTTTTTTTGCCCAAGTGTAGTACTTTACATTTCTCCCTGTTAAAATTCATCTTGTTTGCTTTGGCCCAGTTCTCTAATCTGTTAAGGTCATTTTTTCCTTTTAAGTGCTTTACTGATTGAAAACTTCTTAACAGAAATGTACAATAGATATTATAGGCAAAATGAGAAATAAAAACAAGCCATTATTCATTCTTTTAACTAATGCTTCCTTTGCGTATCCATTTGTGATTACGTTTGTCAAAACCAGGCATTCCCCAACCTTCGGCCCTCCAGCTGTTTTGAGACTACAATTCCCATCATCCCTGACCACTGGTCCTGTTAGCTAGGGATCATGGGAGTTGTAGGCCAAAACGTCTGGGGGGCCGCAGGTTGGGGGGTGCCTGGTCAAGACCTCCAATCTTTCCCTTGCGTTCCCAATTTAAATTCCTGAAATGCGCGCTTGAACTTTACTTTCTCCATATTATTTGACTTACTATAAATTTTGCTTTCTGCAATTACCCTATTTGCACACCGAAGCTCAATCAAGACCTGCCAATGGACTGATCTTTTGACAATGTTCTTTTATATAAACTCTGTAAATATCCCACTCTCTTGCGGGGGGGGGGAACATCTGTAGTGTCTCTTAACCTCACTGATAACCTTGCCAGTTAGGCGTATTTTCTTATTTTGCCAGTCTGATTTAGATGGGATATCTTCTCCCTTCCAACCTTCTGCGATTAGAATTCTGGCAGCGACTCGAACATGCATAAAATACTCTCCTCTCCTGTATTTTTTGGGGGATTTCATTTTCCGTAATTCCTAGCAGGAAGGGTTCAGGTTTTTTTTTTTTTTTTAAGGGAAGGAACATTTCAACATTTTCTTCAGCTCGTTATAAATCATTTCCCAAAAGTGTCCGATCTTTTTGCTGTTCCGTGCCTTCAGCACCCCTGCATTTCCAGCAAGTGCTTCTCCCAGATCTGAACATTTTAGCCAGCTTAACAGGCGTTAACACCTAACGGAGGAGACAATTCTGACCTGCTGATGTGCTGGATCTTGTGCCAGGTGAACTTGCTCTCCAGCCTCCGGCTCGCCAGAGCAATGACCCGCAGCCCTCGGCGCGTGTAGGACTCCAGCACGGCTGAGAAGGTGTCTGGAACTGAACGGCGGCACCGTCAGGCGTTACAAGGTGGGGGGGGGCAGGAGAGGAGCCCTGCGGTTGGATCGGGCCAGTGACTCATCTCGGAGGGGCCAAGTAACCCTAAGAACCCAGGAGTCCCGATAGACTGCCACTGAACCTGGAGGTTCCTTACAAACGGGTTGGGTCAGTGGCCTGCCCAGTCCAGCACCCTGGTCCCGCAGTGGTCAGGCGGAGGCCTCGACTGGTTAACCCGCAAGCAGGATCCGAGCCCAAGGGCAACCCTCCCCTCCTGCGGTTTCCAGAACCTGGGATTCGGGAACATTTAGTATTTCAGGCTATGGAACCATTGTGGCTAGTAGCTTGCAGCTGTTTTTTCACCTACTGTTTTATTTGTACACGGCTCAGAGAGCTCTTTGTTTAAGCTGGCTGTTCTCAAAGGGGGTGTGTGTGTTCCCCCCCCCCCCCGGTGTGGCAGGAGAGGACGGCGAGGGTGGCAGGAAGACTCAAGGACCGTCAAAGGAACATTAAACATTTCAGCGTCGTATAGTATCAAAATATTATTATTATTATTATTAATTAAATTTGTATACAGCCCTATACCCGTAGATCTGAGGGCAGTTCAGAACATAAAATTACAATGTAAGAAAACACAAAGTACAGAATAAAAATAAAAATCCCCAATTAATCCAATAGGTTTTTTTTACTATTTGCAGAATATGAATAGATATATTTTTAAAACGAGGGCAGCAAGTGAAACTGCAAGCTGATTGCTCTCACTGGGTTTGCACACATACTTACAGTACATATGTAAGAGGCTCGTTTATACTTAAATTTGGGGAATGATTCGTGTCTTTATGCAGCTGCATTGTTTCAAACTTTCTGGATGTCCCATCGTACCATAAAGCAGTTGTGTTCTATGCTATGAATCATGCACAGCTAGGAGCCGTTTCTGTTTCCCAATGTAGTCATTTTTAAAAATCGGAGTGGAGTGAGCAAATTTTTATTCTGGAAGTGTGGCCCAGAGAAGAAAGTTGGGAGAACCACTGGTTTAAGCAGTTGGCTCTATTTCGACCCTTGGGGATAATATATAATTTAAGGAACATTGGCTCCCAGGATGTTTCCGAGCACAATTCAAAGGGTTGGTGCTGACCTTGAAAGCCCTAAACAGCCTCAGGCCCAGTATACCTGAAGGAGCGTCTCCACCCCCATCGTTCAGCCCGGACACTGAGGTCCAGCTCCGAGGGCCTTCTGGCGGTTCCCTCCCTGCGAGAAGCGAGGTTGCAGGGAACCAGGCAGAGGGCCTTCTCGGTGGTGGCGCCCTCCCATCAGATGTCAAGGAAATAAACAACTATCTGACTTTTAGAAGACATCTGAAGGCAGCCCTGTTTAGGGAAGTTTTTAATGTTTGATGTATTTTAATATTTTGTTGGAAGCCGCCCAGAGTGGCTGGGGAAACCCAGCCAGATGGGCGGGGTATATTATTATTATTATTATTATTATTATTTATTAGGAACCACCCTGTTATAGTGACTGCAGTTTGTTTTGATCTATTTACGGCTCTGCATTCTCAACGCGGCTGCAACCGGCCCTGGGACCCTAAGACGCAGGGCAGGTATGAAACGGGAACGGCTATTAATCTTAACCATGGTGATTATTCTCAAGAAAGAATCAAGCCCACCCGTCTCCTTGCGGCAGAGGCTGCCCACCGTCTCCGGAGCGCCCTTCATGTAGGCCACGAGGCGCTTCTCCCCCAGCGTCCGGGTCACGACGCTCATGCGCTGCAGGC